>JAWWNI010000803.1:0-600000 GCA_034642065.1 Darevskia nairensis | reverse complement strand
TCTAGGGGGCGGCAGCTGCCCCCTCTGCCCCCCCCCCCGGGTACGCCCATGATCCCAACCCTTTGTGGAAAAGAGGGTGTTCTTTGTGATTTGTGGACTTCTTTCCCTCTGTGTCAGGGCTCTTTCTGCCTTGGAGTAACTCCTCCGGACTCCTGCCTGGCTGATCCATCAGGGACCACTCTGTACATCTCTCTTAAACCGAGGGAGCCTTCCTCCGCCAGTGACGATAGCGGCAAAATCTCAAGGGACATTAGAGTTGGAAGGGACGCCGAGGGCCATCTAGTCCAACCCCCTGCTGCAACGCAGGAATCACAGCTCCAGAATCGCTGGCGGATCTAGCCTGTTTCCCTCTGTTTGCTCCCCCTGGCAAATGGAGCTGTCAGAAGAGAAATGTTTTCTGCATCAAGCCTTTGAGAGACTGCAGATCCCCCTGCAAGTATTTTCACGGAGGGAGTTTGTTCTCGTTCCGAACTGTAAATACTTTATGCTTTCCAGGTGCGGCTGCCGCTGGTGCCGCCGAGCCTGCAGCTGGACCCCGCAGGTGTGCGGACTTGGCTGTCAAGGTGAGGCTAAGCAGCCGCTTGGCTGGGAGAAACCGAGGGTCCCTCCCCGGCTTAACAGAGGTGGCTTCTGATTCGAGTCGAAGCCACCGGGGCATCGGCTGCCGGGGGCACGAGGCAGGCAAGCTTTCCGGCGGGGAGCGCCTCTTCCCCCGCCAGCCGCGTCCCGGAGAGCTTTGCTGAATTAAGCGCGGCCGAGCAGCCAGCGGTGTGTGGTAAGGGAGGTGATGGAAAGCAGAACCACGGGCTGCCGGAGGAATGGATTGCAGCCGCCAGGCCTGACCAAACAGCCCTGCACTCCAGAGGCAGGAAGGAATCAAGAGCAGAAAGAAATGGCAAGCGCAGAAAATAAATAAAAGGCAGAGGGACTCGGCTCTGGCCAAGGTTTGGAGAGAGGGAAGCAGCCGGCCTCTCCAAGCATCAAGAAAAGAATCCCACTGCTTCTTCCAGACAGGAGCCCTATTCTGCCACCACCATGTTGTTGTTAGAATCATAAAATTGTGGAGTTGGAAGGGACCCCCCAGGGTCATTTAGTCCAACCCCCTGCAATGCAGGAAACTCAGCTAAAGCATCCCTGACAGACGACCACCCAACCTCTGCTTTAAAACCTCCGATTGTTGCCATTGACAAGCTGGAAGGTGTCCAGAGGGGGGGGGGGACACAAGATGCTCAAGGGTCTGGAAGCCAAGCCTGATGAGGAACGGTTGAAGGAGCTGAGTATGTTTAGCCTGGGAAAGGGGAGACTGAGAGGGGACATGGGGTTCATCTTCAGGGATCTGAAAGGTTGGCATGTGGAAGATGGAGCTCCAGAGGGGAGGACCCAAACCAATGGTGTCAAATGATAAGAAATGAGACCCCCACTTTAGGGGGATCGTTCTGAGGCTAAGAGCTGTTTGACAGTGGAATTGATTCTCTTGGAACATGGTGGACTCTCCTTCCTTGGAGGGTTTTAAGCAGAGGCTGGGTGGCCACATGTCAGGGGTTCTTTAGCTGGGATTCCTGCATTGCAGGGGGTTGGACTAAATGACCCTTGAGGTCCCTTCCAAGTCTACAATTCTATGATTCTATTGAATACATGCAGGTAGCCTCAAATCACCCAACTCTGCAATTCCATTTTTCTATTTTGAACATAATCCGTTCCAGAAGACCGTTCGACTTCCGAAATGTTCAAAAACTGAGACACAAAGGGCAGTCTGCAAATTTACAGAAAAAAATAAGTAAAATACTGTGGTACCTCAGTGGAAGCTGCTCAACCTCTGAGGCACATTCAAAAATGGAAGCATTTACTTCCGAGTTTTTGGCGTCCGAGTTCCGAAACGTTCGTCAACGGAGACGTTCAAAAACCAAGGTACCACTCTATTTACATCCTGTCTTTTCCCCAGACCAGGACTCAAAGTGGCTTACACAAATTAAAACAATGCAAATAAAATACCAAAAGCCAGAAGCATAGAAAACATAATCAGTAAAAAGTAATTATTGGATTATCGCTGTAGATGAGGCCTGATCCAGGGTGCCAAAATACAACGGCATAGTGTATTCATAGGACACTGTCTCAGACCAGCCTCTGAAAAAATCCCTAGGGCATTTTTTTTTAGGGTTCATGGAGAGAGGGAGAGAGAGAGTGTGTGTCAGCCTTCTGGAGAAAGGCAAGACCCCAGCCAAATGCAAGGTGCTGGCTTGAATCGTGGAATTTTTATTTTATTTTTCTCTCCGAGCGGCTTTTACAACCAGCTTTAATTAATTGTAAGGAGTTCTGTTTATACACCTCACGGCCAGAGGCCAGTCACAAGATGTTGCATGTGAAATGGAAAAGAAAAAAGTCTGTAGGGAAGGGACGAGAAAATCTGGATCACACAGAGAACAGTTCAGCGCGGCCTTTGCATGCGACTCTGGAACCCTTGACCCTAAAAGAACCTGCATAATGGTCAGTTTCACAGTCTGCCGTCCTTCGCATTAGCTGAGCTACACATCTGGGTGAGCTTGCCAAGGACCAAGAGGGATCAGGTCCTCTGCCACACACAAAATAGATAGATACAAGCAGATACAACCTTGGTGGAAAAGCAGGTTTTCTTTGAGGTCCTGGTTGCCACAGAATAGACTTGACAATGAGCTCTGAACTGTGTTCCCGTCAGTTTTGGGACGAACCTTCTTCCCCTTGAGAGTCTTCACTGTAGCTGCCTTCTAGGGTTGCCAGGTCAGGACTGCAGGGATTAATGGTCTTCAGCTGCTGGCAGGAGGAAGAGCAAGGAGGGATCCAGTCTAGCTTCTCCAGGAAGGGAACTCCAAAGTTGTCTGGGAGAAGCCACCAATAAGAGCTTCTCCCCAGCAAAGTCCTCTCCACACCAAGCAAACCTGTGAGTGTGACAGGACAGAGAGAAGAACCTGCCCTGAAGATCTCATGGCCCAGGCAGGTTATATGGTCCTTCACATGGCCTGGGCCAAACCAGCACTTTGAATATGTTGGACGCAGCTGATTGTGGAAGCATTTGAATCAAATGGTCCTCAAGGCTTTTGTGAGCATACAGTTGGGAGTTTGACCCCCATACGCCCCATATGGTAGGTGAGCAGGCCACAAACTTCCCGTCCCGCCAAGAGTTACTGGGAACGTGCTGTTCGAAGCTCGCAGACCAGTCGTTCTCCACAGTGTTCTGGTAAGCCGAAGGCTTCTAACACTTTCCATGATTCCCACGGAACAGCCAAGAGTTCCCTAATAAATCCAAGCAGCTTGAATTAATAGGGAACGGGATTAGTGCCTCTTATCACTCAATTACTGGCTGAAGGCCTCCGAAGGTCCAAACAGCTGAAGGTCCAGAGAACTGCACGGAAGGAGCCAGGCACAGGCGTTGCTGTGTTGGAGCAAATGTTGGCAGCGAGATCCCTGAGTGGCTTCAGATGTGGTGGGAGAGAGCAGCCGGAGCTGGAACAATAGAGGTGGTGGTAGGGGCCTTGGGCAACGCTGCATTTATTTGCTAGAATCGTAGAACTGTGGAGCTGGAAGGAATCCCTGTGGGTCGTGCAAGGCAGGAATCCCAGCTGGAGAATCCCTGACAGATGGCCACCCGAACTCTGCTTTAAAAACATCCTGTGAAGAGCATAAGGAGAGCCTGCTGGATCAGGCCAGTGGCCCATCTAGTCCAGCGTCTTGTTCTAAACTGATGCCAGTGGGAAACCGGCAAGCGGGATCCGAGCACAGGAGCAGGGCTCTCCCCTCCTGTGGTTTCCAGCAGATGGTCTTCAGAAGCATTTCTGCCTCCAAGCGTGGAGGAGGAGGAAGAAGAAGAAGAAGAAGAAGAAAGAGAAGGAGAAGGAGAAGGAGAAGGAGAAGGAGGAGAAGGAGAAGGAGAAGGAGAAGGAGAAGGAGAAGGAGAAGGAGAAGGAGAAGGAGAAGGAGAAGGAGAAGGAGAAGGAGAAGGAGAAGGAGAAGGAGAAGGAGAAGAGTTTGGATCTGATATCCTGCTTTATCACTACCTGAAGGAGTCTCAAAGCGGCTCACATTCTCCTTTCCCTTCCTCTGTGAGGTGAGTGGGGCTGAGAGACTTCAAAGAAGTTTGACTAGCCCAAGGTCACCCAGCAGCTGCATGTGGAGGAACGGAGATGCGAACCCGGTTCACCAGATTATGAGTCTACCGCTCTTAACCACTATACCACACTGGCTTTTGCACAAACATCATGGCTGGGAGCCATCCATAGCCCTCTCCTCCATGGTAGGGAGGTAGGCCTGTGGTTGAACAGCATCATCATCATCATCATCATCATCATCATCATCATCATCTTTATATGCCTCCCATCTGACTGGGTTGCCCCAGACACTCTTGGTGGCTTCCAACAAATGAAAACCACAAACACAGACCCCTGTATGGGGCAGCTGCATATTCCTACCTTTCAAGGGGTTGGACTAGATCAGGCATGGGCAACCTTCGGCTCCCAGATGTTTTGGGACTACAACTCCCATCATCCCTGACCACTGGTCCTGTTAGCTAGGGATCATGGGAGTTGTAGTCCCAAAACATCTGGGAGCCGAAGGTTGCCTACCCCTGGACTAGATGATTCTCAGGGTCCCTTCCAACTCTATGATTCTGTGATTCCCTAGACAGGGCTGCCTTCAGATGTCTTATAAAAGTCAGATAGTTGTTTATTTCCTTGACAGCCAATGGAAAGTCATTTCACAGGGAGGGCGCCACTACCAAGAAGGTCCCCGGTCCCCCCTCCGAGGGCAAATTCAGGCAAGGCTGAAGAAACAGCTCCTGTGCTGGTGGTGGCTGATGGGAGTTGTAGTCCACCAGTATCTGGAAAGAGCCAGCTTGGGGCAGGGGTGCATAGACCATCGCTGTGACACAGACTAAGGAAGCTTCCTATGTTTCCTGCTGGAGAGAAGCACCCCACTGCTTCCTCCCCATATCACCGCCCTGGGATCCAGTATACACATCGAATAAAGAATAACGGCTTAGGGAGCTGGGTATGTTTAGCCTGGAGAAGAGAAGGTTCAGGGGTGATATGATAGCCATGTTCAAATATATAAAAGGCTGTCATATAGAGGAGGGAGAAAGGTTGTTTTCTGCGGCTCCAGAGAAGCGGACACGGAGCAATGGATTCAAACTACAAGAAACTACAAGAAAGAAGATTCCACCTAAACATTAGGAAGAACTTCCTGACAGTAAGAGCTGTTCAACAGTGGAATTTGCTGCCAAGGAGTGTGGTGGAGTCTCCTTCTTTGGAGGTCTTTAAGCAGAGGCTTGACAGCCACCAGTCAGGAATGCTTTGATGGTGTTTCCTGCTTGGCAAGGGGTTGGACTGGATGGCCCTTGGGGTCTCTTCCAACTCTAGGATTCTATGATTCTATGAATAAATAAACAAACCACCATCCTATTGGAGCTTCTGTTCCGGGATTAAATAGGCTGTTTTGCTGCTGGGCCATCCCTGGAAAGCAGGTAGGAGGCATTGAAATAACATATATATATATATATATATATATATATATATATATATATATATATATATATATATATATTAACTGGCCTAATTTCCCCCATGGATGAGGGAGATGGGAGTGGGGAGCAAGGAAAGCTGCAAAGAATCTCATTGCCCAGATTTCTCCGCTGCGAGCCAGAATCACAGAAGCCTGTGCATCTCGCCAGGCAGAGCTCACAGCCTCTTGATAAATGTTTAGAATGGACAGAAACGTCGTTTTCCCTTCCAGTATTTGAAGAGAAAACGAAGGACTTTGCTTCTGCTGCGAGGGTTTCTTCGACTCCCCCCTGCCCCCCCCCGGCAGTTCCTTCACTCTTTTCCAGCTTTACTGAAAGAGAGCAAATTCCTTTGGGGTAAAATGTGGGTGAGGAATCAAAACTCCCGTCCGGACGTCTGGCATCTCAGGTGCTCCAGCTAAGAGGCCGGAGGCTGGGACGACCCGGGTTCAATTCTGACTTTGGCCAAGAAGGCATAGGAACATCAGAAGAGCCCAGCTGGATGAGGCCCAGGGTCCATTAGCCCAGCGTCCTTTCAATTCTCTCAGCCTCTAGCCCAGCACCCAGCACCCAGAATCAGAATGAAAAATGCAAAGGGCTGCAGAAATGCAGAGAAATTACAACTCTCTGTGTTTGGAGGCTGCCTATATTTATTTTGCAAATAATGGTAGTCTTGGAAGGCACTCCAAGGCTCATTAGTCCAAGCCCTTGCAATGCATCAATCGCAGCTAAAATAATCCCTGTCAGATGGCAATCAAACCTCCAAGGAAGAACATAAGGAGAGTCTGCTGGATCAGGCCCGTGGCCCATCTAGTCCAGCATCCTGTTCTCACAGTGGCCAACCAGATGCCCCAGTGAGGAACCAGTAAGCAGGATCTGAGTGCGAGAATCCTCTCTCCTCCTGTGGTTTCCAGCAACTGGTGTTCAGAAGCGTTGCAGCCTCCAACTCCACCTGAATCCCTGGTTTTTAAAATTGTGTTCCAGGTGTGCAATGCCTATGTGTTCTAGAGTCAGGGGAATATCGACGGGACTATTTGCAGAAGGCAAGGTCCTCCCTTTCTGCAGAACTCATCCTGACTGGTCCAAATGGCCTGTCAGTCGGCGCTGAGCCACGACGATCCACCCATCACTGGCCAGCACAACACTCTCCTTGCTGGGGAGGGGGGTGATACCCGACCCCCTTTGTGCTGTTTGGATCGCGCTGCAAGCCCTCCACCCCTGAAAGCAGGAAGACTCTTCAACACTTTGCTCATAATGGAATCCAGGCCGCCGTCTCTGTAGCCAGCCCATAATACCCCACAAGCAGCGGCCTCCATGCCATCAAAACTAGCATTACATTTTCTCGCTCTCGTTCTCGTTTCAAATCGTCTCGGGGCTCCAGAGGACGAAATGAAACAAGGCATCGCTGCCTGCTGAGCGGCTGGGCCTGGCCGAGACCCAGGCCAGGAAACTGGCCCCGAAAAAGCCGTCAAGCAGCAGGGAAATCTCGTGGGCTCCCTCCAAGAGACGAGCGATTCGGGAGGCAGCCAAACGACACTATCAGCTGGAGAGGCCTAGCAAGCAGAATCGCACAGCGGACGCTGCCCGCCAGAGCTCGTAGGTGGTCTTTGCAGGTGGGAGAGATGAACAGGAAGACATTCTCTCGTTCTGAGCATCGGTTTGCCTGGGGAAATTCTGCCCATCCTTCTCCTGCAAAGTTACCTGTTGCAATAATGGGTGTGTGAGAGATTTATTGCTACTACTACTAGAAGAAGAAGAAGAAGAAGAAGAAGAAGAAGAAGAAGAGCAGGATTTGAGCAGGAGAAGGAGAAGGAGAAGGAGAAGGAGAAGGAGAAGGAGAAGGAGAAGGAGAAGGAGAAGGAGAAGGAGAAGGAGAAGGAGAAGGAGAAGGAGAAGGAGAAGGAGAAGGAGAAGGAGAAGAGGAGGAAGAAGAGTTTGGATTTGATATCCCGCTTTATCCCTACGCGAAGGAGTCTCCAAGCGGCTGACATTCTCCTTTCCCTTCCTGCCCCACAACAAACCCTCTGTGAGGTGGGTGGGGCTGAGAGACTTCAGAGAAGTGTGACTAGCCCAAGGTCACCCAGCAGCTGCATGTGGAAGAGCGGAGACGCAAACCCGGTTCCCCAGATTACGAGTCTACCGCTCTTAACCACTACACCACACTGGCTCCCATCACCACCACTACAACTATTTAGATCCCACTCCCACTCCCCCTGACAGGGACTCAAGGCAGCTTACAGAGAAAATAGCAACAGCAGCCGAACGTTGGGCAAAAGATTCCTGCACCCCAAGGAGTTGCACTAGATGATCCTTGTGTCTCTCTTCCAACTCTATCATTCTATTATTCTTAAAACATAGACCCGGGAAATCATTAAAAAAAGCAATTTTTAAAAATTGGGTTTTATTGCACTATCCAAAGGTCATGGCAACGTCCAAAGAAGGAAAAGAAAATAAAGGTGGGGGGAATGCAGCAGTCGCTACTAATGCGGTAAAACCATGGTCAAAAGCACCCAAATTGCTTACGACACAGAATAAAAATTAATTCTCAAATAAAATGTGCAAATAAAAAAAGCAAATGAACAGAGAGAGAGAGAGAGAGAGAGAGAGAGAGAGAGATGTGTAAAATTTTTCGGAGACACCGTTGATGGAATCTTTCAAGGAGTTGGAGATTTCACAAGCATACAGTAAGGTTAGTAGTACAACAGCTTTGTAAACAAGCATTTTGGTTTCCCTGCGAATGTCCCAGTCCTCAAACACATTATTCTTCAACATCACTTCGTTGGACTGGTCATGTTGTGCAGATGCCTGATGATCGTCTTCCAAAACAACTGCTCTATTCCAAACTTAAAAATGGAAAGTGTAATGCTGGTGGTCAACAAAAGAGGTTCAAAGACTGTCTCAAGGCAAATCTTAAACACCAACAATTGGGAAACACTGGCCTGTGAGCGCTCCAGTTGGAGAACAGCCTCTACCAAAGGTGTCATGGGCTTTAAAGACACTCGAACTCAGGACGCAAGGGAGAAACGCGCTAAGAGGAAGGCACGCTTGGCAAACCCTCACCGTGACCAACTCCCGCCCGGAAACCTATGTCCCCACGGTGGAAGGATGTGTGGATCCAGAATTGGCCTCCACAGTCACTTACGGACTCACTGTTAAAACCGTTGACTGCCCTGGGGTGCAAGTCTGGGCAGTGTGCGTTGAGGTCCTGGGTTGCTCAGAAGACCCCTTTTTAGAATAGAGAAAAGGCAAGTAATGGGGGATAAGATAGAAGTTTATTAATGATGCATAGCATGGAGAAAAGTTTCCGTCTCTCATAAACCGAGTACTCGGGGACTTCCAGTGAAGCTGAACTCTGGAAGATTCGGGACTCATAAATAAAAAGTGCTTCCTCCCACAATGCAGAGTTAAACTCCTTCCCAAAATTTTTAAGCAATGTGGACTAAAGTCGCTTCTCGGGGCCCCTCCAAGTTTAGGGGCCCTGAAGCTTAAGCATCGTAGTAAATCTGCCCCTGGCTAAAGGGAAGTCCTTCATGCATTGCAAACTGTGGAACTCCCTGCCACAGGAGGCGGCGATGGCCAACAACTTGGGTGGCTTTCAAAGAGGAGCCGGCCAATTCATGGAGGAGGAGAGGGCTATCAACAGGCTCCTAGCCTGGATGACTCTACGCTCTGTCTCCTCCACGTTAAAAGTCAGCAATGCTTCTGAATTCTAGTTCCTGGAATCTCTCGGAGACTGCTATGGTGCTCCTGTCCTGCTTTTGAGTTTCCTGTTGGGTTGTCTGGTTGGCCACCGTGAGAGCCGGATGCTGGCCTCGATGGGCCCCCTTGGGCTCGATCCAGCAGACAGGCTCTTCTTGCATGTGGCAAACCTTGCACGCTCCATTTCCAAAATTAATTTCCAATTTCTCCCAGACTAGGATTCAGAGGGAATGGAATGCAGGGCAGAGCCAACCAGAGGAAGGGAAGTGCTGCTGGCGCTAAGCCTCCAGTGGTCTCTCTTTTAAGCCAGAGCACTGATTTTATATTTAAAGGCCAGGGCCAGAGGTGCATCTCTGCTCTTGTTCTCTCCCTCGCCGTTCATTTGCCAGTTCTTTTGAGATTGGGAGCCTTGCTGTACACGAGACCCGGGAGGTCTGGGGATGGGAGTCTTCTGCTGGAGATGCTTTAGGGTGAGGAAAGGGAAGCAATACTGCAATTAGTTTTTTAAAAATAATGTTTATTGATTTTCCATTTTATAATATATAATTGGGACGCGGGTGGCTCTATGGTCTAAACCACTGAGCCTCTTGGGCTTGCCGATCAGAAGGTCGGCGGTTCGAATCCCCGCGACGGGGTGAGCTCCTGTTGCTCAGTCCCTGCTCCTGCCAAGCTAGCAGTTCGAAAGCATGTCATAGTGCAAATAGATAAATAGGTACCACACCGGCGGGAAGGTAAACGGTGTTTCCATGCGCTGCTCTGGTTTCGCCAGAAGCAGCTTAGTCCTGCTGGACACATGACCCGGAAAAACTGTCTGCGGACAAATGCCGGCTCCCTCGGCCTATAGAGCGAGATGAGCGCCACAACCCCAGAGTCGGTCGCAACTGGACTTAACTGTTAGGGGTCCTTTACCTTTACCTTTAATATATAATCACATGGTTGTTATCCACTTTACTTCTCTTGCTCTTTTAGAGCCTAACCACTTCCTTCCCTCCCCTCCCCTCCCCTCCCCATGGCTTTAAAAATTAACCTTTATGTCATAGCATTCATCCATTTTCCAATTCAAGTTTCACTCATTAAAAAATACCACAATATTTAAATAAATATAAAAAGGAGAAACATTTGTCATTACAAGTCTTCTGACAACCCTGCTAGTGATGTTAATTGCTTACAATGGTCCTTCAACCATTGTATAAATTTACTCCAGTTTTTTTGGAATACTTGATCACGCTGGTTTCGGATTTTTCCCGTCAGCTTTGCCAGTTCTGCAAAGTCCATCATCTTCCCCCAGTAAAAATCTCTTCCCCCAATAAAAAAAGCTTCTGGTTCCCCCCCCCCCCACAAAAGTATTTTTAAACATTTTCTTTAACTCATTATATATCATTTCCCAGAAAGCTTTTACCTCTTTGCAAGTCCACCACATGTGATAAAAGGTACCTTCCTTTTCTTTGCATTTCCAACACTCGTTCTTGTCCTATACATTTTAGCAAGTTTAGATGGTGTTAGATACCACCTATACATCATTTTCATAACATTTTCTTTTAGTGCACTGCATGCGGTAAAATCGATACCCTCCTTCCATAACCTTCCCCAAGATTCTAACTGAATGTTATAACCAAAATCTTTTAGCCCATTGCAGTTCTACAATTTGGATCACCTTGACTGCCGTCCACGCCTCACTCTTTATCTGCAATGGAAGAGCTCCCTCTACAGCAATCAAGACACCTTTAAATCCCCTTTTCACCACTGCAGCAGCTACTGGAATTATATCTCCTTGAAGAGCGAAGGCAGGGACAACCGTGAGACATCTCAAGACGCTTGGGTGCTGCTTATTCAGAGAGGTACTGAAATGGTCCGGGTACACTCAGAAAGAAAGTGTGAAATTTGGCGTTCAGCTACTCCAAGACTTCTGGTGATGGAGGAGAAATTCGATCCTATTTCCATTCTAACGAGAAACTAATTTGCACTTTTTGAACCAATACAGCCACTGGAACACAGCCATCTTTTGAAATTTGCCTTTTTTCTGAATTTTGCAATGCAGTTCTACAATCACACAGTTTGTACAAAGATGTATAGATTAGGGAGAGATGTGCATAGCAACACATACATTGCTTGTGAAAATGTGCATATTACAGCTGCCTATGAAAATGTATTTATCGGGGGGAATTTGCACCGTAAAAATTCACTGGCGAATTTTCATGAGTTTTTAAAAAAGAAATTGGATCTATCCCATATGGAAATGAATTAAAAAAAATAACACTTCTTCAGATACCACACGAAAGCTTATACCCAGAACAAACTTAGTTGGTCTCTAAGGTGCTACTGGACAATTTATTTATTTATTTCGACTGCGTCAGACCAACACAGCTACCTACCTGAATCTATCCCATATGGAGATAGTCCAAATGTCCCCTGTTGGCTGGAATCGAACAGAACATTTCTAGCTAAAAGCTGCTGCTCCAGCGACGGAGGAAGTCAAAGAGAGAGAGGGTGTTGCGTGCCTTGTCTTTTTGTTACCTGGACTGGTAAGGTCACGCCCACCTCTAGTCACATGCAAGAGGGAGGATGCTTCAGCCCAGGAGGAAACAGGAAGTTTTCGACTGACTGGACCAAACATTCCCTCGCATGTCCACTCTAGGAAAACAAGGAACGTTGTACTTGGCTGCTACTTATGTATCACATCCCACAGATCCCACCACCTTCTGAGTGGATCCGTTCCACTCTAATAAATTGTAGTAATCATCATCATCTGGTTACTTGCTAACCTCAGCATTCCATGGTTACATGCTCTCCAGCAGTTCCCATTCATTTCAATTGTGCAGGTGGATTTCTCACTGCAAGATGCCCTGTGTACAGAATCCATACTTTGACCCCAAACCTGAGAAAGATGCAGAGGCTCAAGGAACATCAGAAGATAGGGAGAGCCTGCTGGATCAGGCTAGGGGTTCATCTAGTCCAGCATCCTCTTCCCACCATGGACAACCAGGTGCCTATTGTTGTTGTTTAGTCGTTCAGTCGTGTCCGACTCTTCGAGACCCCATGAAGCAGAGCACGCCAGGCACTCCTGTCTTCCACTGCCTCCCACAGTTTGGTCAGACTCATGTTGGTCGCTTTGAGAACACTGTCCAACCATCTCGTCCTCTGTCGTCCCCTTCTCCTTGTGCCCTCCATCTTTCCCAACATCAGGGTCTTTTCCAGGGAGTCTTCTCTTCTCATGAGGTGGCCAAAGTCTTGGAGCCTCAGCTTCAGGATCTGTCCTTCCAGTGAGCACTCAGAGCTGATTTCCTTCAGAATGGAGAGGTTTGATCTTCTTGCAGTCCATGGGACTCTCAAGAGTCTCCTCCAGCACCAGAATCCAAAAGCATCAATTCTTCAGCGATCAGCCTTCTTGATGGTCCAGCTCTTACTTCCATACATCACTACTGGGAAAACCATAGCTTTAACTATACGGACCTTTGTCGGCAAGGTGATGTCTTTGCTTTTTAAGATGCTGTCTAGGTTTGTCATTGCTTTTCTCCCAAGAAGCAGGCGTCTTTTAATTTCGTGACGGCTGTCACCATCTGCAGTGATCATGGAACCCAAGAAAGAAAAATCTCTCACTGCCTCCATTTCCCCCCCTTCTATCTGCCAGGAGGTGATGGGACCAGTGGCCATGATCTTAGGGGGTTTTTTTTGCCTAATATGGGGAACCAGAAGCAGAACCTGAGCCTTCTCCCCTCCTGAGGTTTCCAGCAACTGGGATTCAGAAGCCTTGCTCATCAGGGAAGACCAGCCCAATGCCTTGGCATGCCTGCCATGACCTTCCACCGCAGGTCTGCATTTCAAAATGCCCTCGTGGGGCTGCAGCCCTCCAGAGCAGTCTAGCTCATTTGGAAAAGCAAACTTTGCCCCCAAGGAAGCGAAGGGGGCAGCCTGAGTTCAGTGGAGCCTCTCCAGGTAAAGAGAAGGTTAGGGCATCTCCAGGGAAGGTCCATTTGCTTATGAGCTCTTGGTTTCATACTAGAAGAAGAAGAAAAAACATTTACTGGAATTTTTAGTGCCTTGGCTGGCTGGGGGTTGTGGTCAGCCTCCTGGCCTTCTTGAATCAGCCTTGCTGCGGCAAAAAGAAAAGAAAAGAAAAGAAAGGGAGCGATCTTTCCAGAGCTTCCTTTGGCCAACTTTGCAAAAGAGAAACCATAAATGATTCTACGGAGCAGGAATGATAGGTGGCGAGAAATCTGGGTTTTCGCTTTGCGGATGATGAGAGCGCTTAACCCTCGCCTGGCGGGCAGAGAGCGTTACTTAATCGAGGGAGCGGACCGGGCTCCCTTCAGACAGAAACTATTCTAAACAATTCTGTCATCCTTTGGAACACGAGATCGTAAAGAATTGCCTCGCTGAATCAGTCCAAAGTTTCGCTCCGTCCAGCAGCGGGTTTGCAAGCGCGGCCAGCGAGGGGCCCCCGGAAAGTTCACGCGCAGGGTATGGAAGCATTGAATCACTGTGTTGCAGAGCACGGGAAGGGGGCCTTGGGGATCATCCAGCCTGACCCCGACCTCTTCGCCCTGTTGACTTTGGAAGCCTCTGGTAACAAGACCCAACCTATTCTTTTGCTTGCAAATTGTTTCAACTGATTTTAATATTGTATCCTTCCTGTGTTGTGAAGAGCGGAAAAGGCATTATGATGAAGAGCAGATGTGGCATAATAATAATAATAATAATAATAATAATAATAATAATAATACAGCCCCAGAGTGGCTGGGGCAACTCAGTCACATGGTCAGAGTACAAATAATAAAATTATTTAAAAAATAATTACTAATAATAGTAATGCAGGATTTCAGCATGGCCATCCAAACACTGCTTAAATCCTGTTGTTGTTGTTGTTGTTGATATTCAGGACAGATAAAAGAAAGGACTTCTTCACACAGTGCATAGTTTAAACTATGGCCACCAACTTGGACGACTTTAAAAGAGGATTAGACAAATTCATGGAGCAGGAGAGGGCTATCGATGGGCTCCTAGCTCTGATGGCTCTGCTCTGCCCTCCAGATTCAGAGGTAGAAATGCTTCCGAATCTCAGTTTCTGGAAACCGCAGGAGGGGAGAGATGCTCTTGGGGCTTGCAAGTTTCCCGCAGGCATCTAGTTGGCCCCTGTGAGAACAGGATGCTGGACTGGATGGGCCATGGGCCTGATCCAACAGGCTCTTCTTCTACTCCTATGAAAGTGAGCCAACATCGCTCTTGGAAGGAGTGGCGAATCCTGTCCAGTGCGCAACATCTGACTTGCTTTAATGCGCTTTCAAATGGGGAAATGTTTTTGCAGTAAGCTCGGCTCCTGGGGCGGGGGGCGACTTTAGCTCCATTGCAAACGGCATTATTTAAGAAACCTCAAGCATCTGGTAGGGGGAAGTTGGACAACCTGCTTTCAGGGAGGGAGGGGGGAGGTCAGCCTTCAAACCAGGCGCCTCTAGTTCAGAGTCAGAAAGCTGGCAGGTGTGCCAAGTCCGAGAGGAACCTTTCAGATCAGCCCTTCAGGGCCAAGGAGGGGTGGCACGGCACACCCTGAAACCTAAGCCCCATTTCTCAGGTTGTCTGCATTTTTAGGCTAATGAATCCCATGTGTGCATCTCAGACGTCCTCCTCGCTGGAAGGGAAGCCTGTGAGGTTCTCAGAAAAGCAGGGAGATTCCGGGTGCCTGCTGTCCTGATTAAAATGTCAAGAAGCTAGGTGTGAAATCCGAGGAGTGCAGGAGCCCGTCTGAATCCCTTCCCTTCTGAATCCACAGACACCCGTCCAATCCTTTCCCCATCCAGGCTGGTTGAAGCACCGCTTTCATCCCCTCGCAGCATCTTGGACGCCCCTTCCCGCCTAATGCAAGGCGTCTGCTTGCCGGCGTCGCGCACAAACTGCAGAACCCTTTTGGAAAGGTTCGGCCTTCTCTCGTTCTGGATGAGGGAGAGGTTAGAGCAGCTGTTTATGTGGAAAGGAAAATCTTGGATTAAGGACGGGGCGAGCACCTGAAACCGTTCAGCTCCTGATAGAGGCCTGCGTTGGGTGGAAAACAAAAAAACCAAAATCCTGGTAGCTCCACGATGTGCAGATGAGGCTGGCGCATTTCTCATAGAATGAAGGGTTGGGTGGTTTTTTTTGGGGGGGGGGTGGAAATTCAGATTGTGCAGACAAAGGGTGCCACTTCTGCATGATGGGCTTTCCGGGGTGCAGGTATCTGGTGTGGGAATGTTAAGGATAGTAGGAAAAGAAATATTGATTAAGTATTATCCTTCCTTCAATCACGCTAGTGAGTGATGTAGCAGAGCAGATTCCCCTCTATATAGCAGGAAGGTAGTTTGCAGATTCGTTTGAATCTCTTTAGTTAAGTAATCCAATCTGGCTTGGCCAGGTGGATTATTCCTGGTGTCCCCTTTTATCCCTCTTAAAAGAATAAAGAAACAAGAGTCTTTCCTTTCGAATTAACAAGAGGTTTACTCACATTTCAGTTCACTATTTGATCCCTGAAAGGTAGACTTTGCTTAGTAGTTACATAACAATCTGTGAGTTCATCTCACATGGAGATTGAGCTCATGTGCTAATTTCTACCCCTCCATCTGGCTGGATTTTCCCAGCCACTCTGGGCAGCTCCCAACAAAAAATACATTAAAAATACATTAAAACATCAGTCATTAAAAACTTTCCTAAACAGGGCTGCCTTCAGTTGTCTTAGATGGCCTCTGCCTGCTTCCCGGTAACCTCACTTCCCGCAGGGAGGGAACCACCAGCTCGGCGCTGGATCTCAGTGTCCAGGCAGAACGATGAGGGTGGAGATGCTCCTTCAGGTATATGGGGCGAGGCCGTTTAGGACTTTCAAGGTCAGCACCAACACTTTGAATTGTGCTCAGAAACGTACTGGGAGCCAATGTAGGTCTTTCAAGACCGGTGGTCTCATGCCATTTGTCCAAATTACAAAAAGTCCCCAATGCTGCAAACTTTCCACATAGGAGAGTAACGTCATTCTCTATGAGGAGTTATGTGTTTCATCCTCCCATTCTGCAACTAAAGTGGGTAGTCCTTTGGTGGTGGCCATTCTCAAATGGCTCTCTCAGCTTCTTCCTGCTCCTCCGCCTCCTGACGAAAGATCATTAGCACCATTATTTGCTGTCGTTGGTCAAGGTGGACGTTGGCCAACTTCCCCGCAGAGTCTCAAGAAGGCAAAGCTAATTGGGGAGCCCTCGCCCTGCCATTGGAATCAGCCTTGCCTGCGGGCACAGCTGGCAGGTGCTGGCCCGTCTCCAGCCCTCGGGAGGCCTGTTTGCCATTCCCTGGCTCCTCCCGCCCAGAAATGCATTTCCAAGGGAAATGGGCCGGGGTGGGCATGAAGGGGGCAGGAGGAACTTGGCCTGCGTCAACCGCTGGATAAACTCCCCAGCCACGTTTTCCTTTAAATTGCAGGAGGTGGGGGCTGGCCTTCGCCCCCTTCTACACCCCCTGAAGGCCACAGCTTGTGAAAAGTCGCAGTTGGATAGCCTGGGGATTGCTGTCTGCCTGGGGTGCTTGTCCTGCTGCCCCCAAAATACCGAGGGCTCCGTCCTGACAAAAATTGTGCTCCATGCAGCACTTTTTCCTTCTTCAAATGCACCTTTTGGGGGAAGTAAGCTCAACATAAAAAATACTGAGATCATGGCCACTGGTCCCATCACCTCCTGGCAATGTTTAGCTGGAGTTTCCTTTCTTATAACTTGAATCTGTTGGTTTGGCTTCTACACTCTGTAGCATCAGAAAACCCAGCCTGCTCCACCTTCCATGTGACAGCCATTTAGATATCTGAAGATGGCACTCATATCTTCTCTCAGTCTCCTCTTTTATAGGCTAAACACACCCAATTCCCTCAACCGTTCCTCATCAGGCTTGGTTTCCAGACCCTCTACCATCTTGGCTGCCCTCCTCCGCACACCTCCCAGCTTGTCAATCTCCTTAAATTGTTTGACTCCTCCGACCTTCTCAACATTTAAACAGAGGACATCGCAAGTGTGTAGCACACACCTGAGCCACACCTAAAGCTGGCATCTTTCTCCTGCCAAGCCCCTTGCTTTCTCTAGCCTGCCGCCACAGAAATGCCACAGGGTATCAGATGTGAGCAGAAGCTCAGCAAAGACCCCCCCCCCAAGAAACCCTTCTCAACAGGGACTGCCGCAGTGAAGGGAACAAATGTTGCTTGTTTGCCCCTGACCTGCCATAAAGCCCGACATGGAAATAATGAAGGCATCCTGCAAAATAGTCACTCGAAATCACTCAAGCCATAAAATATTACGATCCGGAGAATGGGGAGGGAAGAGCTGGAGGGGAGAGGAATGGGAGAAAGCTAGAAAAACCCTCCTCCGTAGACAAATGGCTTTTCTGCTTGTATTAATGAGGGTCACGCGAGGGCAGAGAAACAATGTAAAAATGAGAGAGAAAGCAAGCAAATGGTAAAGGGAAACTGGGGGTGGGGGAGAATGGATGGGAATACAGGCAAGGGCAGAAAGGTGTAGCAAAACTGGACCCTGAGCAAGGAAGCAAGCAAGGAAAGCTTCTCCATAATGCAGAAAATCACGAACCTTTTTTTTCAAAAATGGAAGAAACCAGCTTCTGCAATAACGGGGACCAGCAAAACAGCCCAAATCACTGAGAATGAGAAGCAGAGGACTGGAAGGCTGGGAAAATGAGAGGGTTTTTCTGGCTGTGCTGCAGATGCAGAAGCTGTACGCAAGACATGGTGGAGGTTCAGGGTGCACCACAAGCACGTTTTGCTGTTGTTGAGTCATTTAGTTGTGTCCGACTCTTCGTGACCCCCTGGACCAGAGCACGCCAGGCACTCCTGTCTTCCACTGCCTCCCGCAGTTAGGTCAGACTCATGTTGGTCGCTTCGAGAACACTGTCCAACCATCTCGTCCTCTATCACCCCCTTCTCCTTGTGTGCTCCATCTTCCCCAACATCAGGGTCTTTTCCAGGGAGTCTTCTCTTCTCATGAGGTGGCCAAAGTCTTGGAGCCTCAGCTTCAGGATCTGTCCTTCCAGTGAGCACTCAGGGCTGATTTCCTTCAGAATGGAGAGGTTTGATCTTCTTGCAGTCCATGGGACTCTCAAGAGTCTCCTCCAGCACCAGAATTCAAAAGCATCCATTCTTCGGCGATCAGCCTTCTTTATGGTCCAGCTCTCACTTCCATACATCACTGCTGGGAAAACCATAGCTTTAACTATACGGACCTTTGTCAGCAAGGTGGTGTCTCTGCTTTTTAAGATGCTGTCTAGGTTTGTCATTGCTTTTCTTCCAAGAAGCAGGCATCTTTATAATTTTGTGACTGCTGTCATCATCTGCAGTGATCATGGAACCCAAGAAAGTGAAATCTCTCACTGCCTCCATTTCTTCCCCTTCTATTTGCCAGGAGGTGATGGGACCAGTGGCCATGATCTTAGTTTTTTTGATGTTGAGCTTCAGACCATATTTTGCGCTCTCCTCTTTCACCCTCATTAAAAGGTTCTTTAATTCCTCCTCACTTTCTGCCATCAAGGTTTTGTCATCAGCATATCTGAGTTTGTTGATATTTCTTCCGGCAATCTTAATTCCGGTTTGGGATTCATCCAATCCAGCCTTTCCCATGATGAATTCTGCATATAAGTTAAATAAGCAGGGAGACAATATACAGCCTTGTCGTACTCCTTTCCCAATTTTGAACCAATCAGTTATTCCATATCCAGTTCTAACTGTAGCTTCTTGTCCCACATAGAGATTTCTCAGGAGACGGATGAGGTGATCAGGCACTCCCATTTCTTTAAGAACTTGCCATAGTTTGCAGTGGTCGACACAGTCAAAAGCTTTTGCGTAGTCAATGAAGCAGAAGTACCGTATATACTCGAGTATAAGTCGACCCGAATATAAGCCGAGGTACCCAATTTTACCACAAAAAACCTGGGAAAGCTTCATAGGAGCCACTGCCTGCCTCACTCGAGTATAAGCCGAGGGCGGCTTTTTCAGCACAAAAAATGTGCTGAAAAACTAGGCTTATACTCGAGTAAATGTTTTTCTGGAACTCTCTGGCTTTCTCCATAATCCAGCGCATGTTTGCCATTTGGTCTCTGGTTCCTCTGCCCCTTCGAAATCCAGCTTGCACTTCTCGGAGTTCTCGGTCCACATACTGCTTAAGCCTGCCTTGTAGAATTTTAAGCATAACCTTGCTAACGTGTGAAATGAGAGCAATTGTGTGGTAGTTGGAGCATTCTTTGGCACTGCCCTTCTTTGGGATTGGGATCTAGACCAGTGATGGCTAACCTTGACACTCCAGATGTTTTGGAACTACAACTCCCATCATCCCTAGCTAACAGGATCAGTGGTCAGGGATGATGGGAGTTGTAGTCCCAAAACATCTGGAGTGTCAAGGTTAGCCATCACTGATCTAGACTGATCTTCTCCAATCCTCTGGTCACTGCTGAGTTTTCCAAACTTGCTGGCATATTGAGTGTAGCACCTTAACAGCATCATCTTTTAAAATTTTAAATAGTTCAGCTGTTCAACAGTGGAATGGACCACCTTAGAAGATGATGTGCTCTCCTTCATTGGAGGTTTTGAAGCACAGGTTGGATGGCCTTCTCTGAGGGAGGCTTTCTGCATTGCCCCTGATGACCCTTGGGGGTCTCTTCCAACTCTACCATTCTATAATTCTATGGTTCTATGAAATTGTTTAAAGAGCTAAAGGTCTTCTCTCCCTTGGCTACATTTTCACTCTGCTTCCAGACCTGCCACCTGCTTGAGACACATCTCCTCACCTAGATATGGAACATGCCCTTAATGGTAGAGTCGCACTTTTTCTTATGCCAGAAGAGCGCAAGAAAAGGGCCCATCTGGCCCAGGACCCTCTTCTCACAGCAGCCAGCTAGATGCTCCTCGCAAACCCACAAGCAGAATTCAAGCCAAGAGCATCTCCCCCCTCCCGTGGTTCCCAGCAACTGATATCCATAAGCATCGTTGCCTTCAGAGCAGAGCCATCCTGCCTAGCGGCCACCAAGAGCCCTCTCCTCCTCCATAAATTTGTTGAATCCTCTTTTAAAGCCATCCAGGCTGGTGACCATCACTGCTTCCTGAGGCAGGGAGTTCCATCATTTAACGATGCACTGCAATGGTCCTTCTTCAGCCTTAGGCCTTCAAGTCAAGATACAATTACTCTTACTATTTGCACTTTTGCAAGCAATTGCTCTTAATATACTGCAACTCTGTACATCATTTTCAGAAACACACACATTTTGTGCACCATTCTCCCAATAGGCCTTGGTCCTGTATACCTGAAGGAGCGTCTCCACCCCCACCGTTCAGCCCGGACACTGAGGTCCAGCGCCGAGGGCCTTCTGGCGGTTCCCTCACTGCGAGAAGCAAAGCTACAGGGAACCAGGCAGAGGGCCTTCTCGGTAGTGGCACCCGCCCTGTGGAATGCCCTCCCAGCAGAGGTTAAAGTGATAAACAACTATCCTACATTCAGAAAACACCTGAAGGCAGCCCTGTTCAGGGAAGTTTTTAATCTGTGATGTGTTAATGTATTTTAATGTTGCTGGAAGCCGCCCAGAGTGGCTGGGGGGACCCGGCCAGATGTGCGGGGTACAAATAATAAATTATTATTATTTATTATTATTATTATTATTATTATTATTATTATTATTATTGGGGTCCGTTTGTTTGCACTTTTTGTTTCGGCCAGAGAACAGCACTGCTAAATTCTCTGCATTTCAAGCAAAATACAGCGGTACCTCGGTTCTCATAAACGTAAACATTCAAAAACTGAGTCCCAAAGGGCTGGCTGCAAGTTCAATTGGAAAAATTGAAAAACACTCAGCTGAAGCCGTTCAACTTCTGAGGTGCGTTCGAAAACGGAAGCAATTACTGCTGGGTTTTTGGCGTTCGGAAACCGAAACGTTCGGTTTCCGATATGCTCAAAAACCGAGGTACCACTGTAAGGCCCTCCTTAAAGTTGTGACCTCAACAAATTTCTCCCTCATCCCAAGTCAGGAAAGAAGATACAGGATTCCTGGGGAAAGTGATGGACTTTCCTTCATTGGGGGTTGGATTTTCCATCAGGGTTTCTTTTGCTGCGAATCCTGCACTGCTAGATGACCCTTGGAGATCCCCCCAAGCTCCACAAGTCTATGATTCCATGGAATCAAGCAATTTCTGCTATCTTGGGCCTGCAACCCCCATTGTGTCCTCGATGCCCCTCTCCTCCGCCAAGGCGGGGCACTTGGGTCAAAGGTTGGAGGGGAAGGCAAATGGCCCAGACCTGGATTACTTTCCGTGTAATGGCTCTGCTGCTTGAAAGAAAAGCAGAACAATACCTGGAAGGTACAGGCAGTAAAAAGTTACGAGCCGTGCCTAAGAACCTGGAAACAATATCGAGCTCGGCTGTAACCCACAACTCTCGTATAAATCATGCTTTAAAAACCTGCAGAGGACACCTGGTTTTCTTTAGGCCTGTGCACCGTCTCAACGGCCGAAAACACAAATTCAGGTCACGGCAGCTGCTATCTGAAAGAGCTGAGCCTTTCTCCCCGGTATGTTCACACACGTGCAAACACACTTTGGATGCCAAGGCTCTCGGGTCATGTCTTGGGGAACGGAAGGTGCCTTGGCCTCTAGGTCAGTGGCAGAGGCGTAGCAAGGTTGGGTGGTACCCAGTGGGGGGGGGGGAATTGTCACCCCCCATGTTGAAATTTTTGGGAACGTTGAGTTGTTGAGCTTTTTTTAGGGAGGGTACCAATCATGAAAATCCGCATGCCACCACACCGATCCGCCCAGGGTGATTTTATAACTGCCCCCCCAGGGCATGACACCCAGGGCGGACTGCACCCCTGCACCCCCTGGTCAGTAAAGGTAAAGGTAATGGGACCCCTGACCATTAGGTCCAGTCGCGGACGTCTCTGGGGTTGCGGCGCTCATCTCGCTTTATTTGCCAAGAGCCGGCGTACAGCTTCCGGGTCATGTGGCTAGCATGACAAAGCCACTTCCAGCGAACCAGAGCAGCGCACGGAAACGCCATTTACCTTCCCGCCGGAGCGGTTCCTATTTATCTACTTGCACTTTGACGTGCTTTCGAACTGCTAGGTGGGCAGGAGCAGGGACCAAGCAATGGGAGCTCACCCCGTCGCAGGGATTCGAACCGCTGACCTTCGGATCGGCAAGCCCTAGGTTCGGTGGTTTAACCGACAGCGCCACCTGGGTCAGTGGTTCCCAATAAATGTTCAACCCCCCCAACCCCTTGGTCCCATAAGCTCATCCCCAGAGCACCCTCTCCTATATTATTCAGAACAGCAGTTTGCACAACCCACTAAGGAAGATAATGACACGAAGAAATTCAAAGCAGTCCCAAATTATTGCATGTGTATTCGAAATCCAGTTTGAAACTATTTAGTTTAATTAATTGGACAAAATGGATGCACTTGATCTAGGCATACCAGCTCTTCAAAGGGCCATAAAATTTACATCTCCAGCCACCTCCGAACCTAACCCACTTTGCACCCAACTAGGAAATTCCCCCTGCCCCCAAGGAGGGGGCCATCCATTTGGGAAACCCTGTTCTAGGTTTCTGGAGGCAATGCCAGGGCGATGGTGCAAATATTGCTCTCCAGTTGTGGCACAACTGTGCACGGGTGGAAGGGTTGGAACTGTTCTTGGCATGTGCAAGATCATCCCAGCATAATACTAAAAATAATAATTTTATTATTTATACCCCACCACCCTCAGCCACTCTGGGCGGCTCCCAACAGAACACTAAAAACAGAATAAAACTTCAAACATTAAAAACTTCCCTACACAGGGCTGCCTTCAGATGTCTTCCAAAAGTCAGATAGTTGCTTATTTCCTTGACATCTGATGGGAGGGTGTTCCACAGGGCAGGCACCACCACCAAGAAGGCCCTCTGCCTGGTTCCCTGTAATATCACTTCTTCATATATATATAATAAATAATAAATTCACATATTCATCTTCACATCTTATACCGTTTTGGCTTTTTTACGGCCGTGACTTCCGTCAAACCTTCCTTATTATATTCTAATATCTATTCTTTATATTTATATTTCCTAAATCAATCATTGTTTTGCATTATTACTTTCTATCACAATTTATCACTGTGTTTTCATATTAACAACAATATTTCTTCCTTACTCTACAAAGCTTCTTGCAACCCTACCAACGTATTCAACTGCATACTATTTTCCTTTAAATACCGTATTTTCCGGCATATAAGTCGACTGGGCGTATAAGACGACCCCCAACTTTTGAGAAGATTTTCCTGGGTTAAAAAGTAGTCTTATACGCAGGAAAATACTGTAATCTGCAAATTTAGTCCAGTCTTTGATGAACTTCTGGTCCCGCTGTTCACGGATTCTCCCCGTCATCTTGTCCACTTCTGCATACTCCGTTAGTTTCACGATCCATTCTTCTTTTGTCGGTGTTTGTTCTTGTTTCCATTTCTGTGCTATTAAAATTCTCACCGCAGTCACTGGAAAGCATATTGGAAAAGCTTAAGTCTCCCTGTAATATCACTTCTTGCAGGGAGGGAACCGCCAAAAGGCCCTCAGAGCTGGACCTCAGTGTCTGGGCAGAATGATGGGGGTGGAGACGCTCCTTCAGGTATACTGGACTAAGGCCGTTTAGGGCTTTAAAAGTCTGCACCAACACTTTGAATTGTGCTCAGAAACGTACTGGGAGCCAGTGTAGGTCTTTCAGGACCGGTGTTATGTGGTCCTGGCGGCCGCTCCCAGTCACCAGTCCAGCTGCCGCATTCTGGATTAGTTGCAGTTTCTGGGTCACCTTCAGAGGTAGCCCCACATAGAGCGCATGGCAGTAATCCAAGCAGGAGATAACCAGAGCATCCCCCATTGAGCAACTCCTTTTCCCTCTACCACACCAAACCCTATTTTTCTGCAAGGTGCTCAGCCTACGCTGGCCAGTCATAGAATTATAGAATGGTAGAGTTGGAAGGCGCTCCAAGGGTCATCCAGTCCAAACCTCTGCAAGGCAGGAGTCGCAACTGAAGCATCTGTGACTGATGGCCACCCAGCCACTATCATGTTGGTACCCCCGCCCCGACTGCCAGCATTTTGGAGAAGGAATCCAAGCCCATTCCTGAAACATTCGGTCCACACAATCGAAGTACCTATGATGTCTCTGTCACCCTTCATGGACGCAAAACTTTTTGGACAGGTGCAGGGGAAATGAATGAGGGCCTTTACCTGGGATCTGCCGACACGGTGGCGCCGTGTTCATGGTTTCTGTGCTGTCCTTGTTTACAGCTGCTGCCGGTATAGTTTTAGACAGGTTTCACGAAATGGAATTGCATTTTAAAATCTCACAAGACGCTTGGTGAAGGATTTCCTCAAAGAGAGGAGCTTATAACCCCCTTGAATAAATATACTCATAGCATCGGGCCTTTGTGATCTGGTTTTTAAGTGTCCTTCGGTTACCCTTCTTGCCCACAGCTCATTTCAATGGGCTTTGCGCAAGAGAATGTCTCACCAGAAATAAAAACCATACTTAACAATCATTCATTTCATCTATTCATACAAACAAAATGTGATTTTATTTTTATTTTTGTGTATCATAAGAATGTATATGTGTGTGAATTAATAGAATTAATAAAATTTAATAATTTTTTTTTAAAAAAAGAGAATGTCTCACCAGATGCTGCCTGGTGCTTTTTTAAAATTTAAAATTTAGCGGTTTATACTCCTGTGGGCCTAAGTCCTGCCCAACACATGCAGAGAGAGCCTTTTTACGGCAGTTTACCCTCACATGGAAGTTTCTTTTCTGTTTGGCCAGCCTTTCTGTAACTGTTAATCTCCATATTATTTATTTCCTTGTTATTTCTTTATTGCATTGATATCCAACCTTTTCCTCTGAGAAGCACGGCTTTCTCCCCTTCCTCATTCAACCTCCCACTACATCGCCGGATCCCAACGTAACCCAGAGAGTTTCATGGCACAGCAAGGGACTGAAACCCAATGGCTCTCCTTCCTATGTTCTTCGGATTATTCATTATTTCATTGGTGCGTTGATTTGCACAGGAACAGTCTCAAAGCAGAGGTCGACCTTGGGGTCTCAAATTCCAGCGGCGCCCTCTGCAACGCCCAAATTTGGCACATGGGCCCTGCCTCTTGCACTCCAGTCATCACCAACATCATCTTGGTGTTCCCCTGAGGCATCCCCGAAGCTCAGCTCCCAGTGCGACAGAACCGGCTGTGCTCCCCTAAATCCATCTCTGCTCAAAGCAACTCACCCAAAGGATTGATATGTGGGGCATCCCTTGAGCTCGATTCCAGAGCTGCAGAGAGCTATGATTCTGAATCCAAGGGTCATGCAGTCATGCCACCATGGCTAAAGTATCCCAGGATTGCAGTGTTGCAAGAGACCCCCTCCCATCACCTCCTGGCAGATAGAAGGGGGGGAAATGGAGGCAGTGAGAGATTTTTCTTTCTTGGGTTCCATGATCACTGCAGATGGTGACAGCCGTCACGAAATTAAAAGACGCCTGCTTCTTGGGAGAAAAGCAATGACAAACCTAGACAGCATCTTAAAAAGCAAAGACATCACCTTGCCGACAAAGGTCCGTATAGTTAAAGCTATGGTTTTCCCAGTAGTGATGTATGGAAGTAAGAGCTGGACCATCAAGAAGGCTGATCGCTGAAGAATTGATGCTTTTGAGTTATGGTGCTGGAGGAGACTCTTGAGAGTCCCCTGGACTGCAAGAAGATCAAACCTCTCCATTCTGAAGGAAATCAGCCCTGAGTGCTCACTGGAAGGACAGATCCTGAAGCTGAGGCTCCAAGACTTTGGCCACCTCATGAGAAGAGAAGACTCCCTGGAAAAGACCCTGATGTTGGGAAAGATGGAGGGCACAAGGAGAAGGGGGCGACAGAGGACAAGATGGTTGGACAGTGTTCTCGAAGCCACCAACATGAGTCTGACCAAACTGCGGGAAGCAGTGGAAGACAGGAGTGCCTGGCGTGCTCTGGTCCATGGGGTCACGAAGAGGCGGGCATGACTAAATGACTCAACAACAACAGACTAAATGACCCCCGGGGTAAAGGTAAAGGGACCTCTGACCATTAGGTCCAGTCATGGCCCACTCTGGGGTTGCTGCGCTCATCTCGCTTTATTGGCCAAGAGCCGGTGTACAGCTTCCAGGTCACGTGGCCAGCATGACTAAGCCGCTTCTGGCGAACCAGAGCAGCGCACGGAAACGCCGTTTACCTTCCCGCCGGAGCGGTACCTATTTATCTACTTCCACTTTGACGTGCTTTCGAACTGCTAGGTTGGCAGGAGCAGGGACCAAGCAACGGGAGCTCACCCCGTTGCGGGGATTCGAACCACCGACCTTCTTATCAGCAAGCCCTACGCTCTGTGGTTTAACCCACAGCACCACCCGCGTCCCCCGGGTAGAACTCTACAATTCTAGGTTTGTTGCCTCCTCCTCCTCCTCTCTGGTTCTATGAATCTAAAAATGGAGGGAGGGAAATCAACCAGCGGGTGGGACTCCTCCGCCCCCTCGCCTCTTTCTCCCTGAGCCCCTTGCACAGTAGCCGGCTCCCCCTGCCCCCGTCATTTTGACAAGGTTAACAAGGAGAGCTTGACCCGGCAGTCCTCGAGGTGCAATTAGCTTGCCGATTCGTGTCATGTGTGGCCGGGAACCTTTTTATGGGAGGAAAGTCTGACTCACTCCTTTAGCCGTTCACATTTGGAGGGGGGAGAGAAGGTGGGAAGGGGGGCTCCTCTTCCTCCCTTTCATCCGCGCCTTGTTATGGGGGGCTCCCGGCAAGGCGGAATGGAACTTTCCTTGACGTGTCGGGGAGGCTCAGCCCCGTCTTGGAAGGCGCCCTGGTTGGCCGGGCCAAAGAAAACGCCTGGGGCCACCAGGGCAATGGCCAGAGTTATTATTCCAGGGGAGCGTGTTGGATGGAAACAATTAACCGGTTTTAAAAATTCTTTGATTGCGGGTTTTGTTCTATAAATAGCGGGGTTGGAGGGGGGCTGAGAAGAAAGAAAGAGAGGAAGAGAGAGAGAGAGAGAGAGAGAGAGAGAGAGAGAGAGAGAGAGAGAGAAGAAAGAAAGAAAGAAGAAGAAAGAAAGAAAGAAAGAAAGAAAGAAAGAAAGAAAGAAAGAAAGAAAGAAAGAAAGAAAGAAAGAAAGAAAGAAAGAAAGAAAGAAAGAAAGAAAAGGGGAGGGAGGGAGGGAGGGAGGGAGGGAGGGAGGGAGGGAGGGAGGAAGGAAGGAAGGAAGGAAGGAAGGAAGGAAGGAAGGAAGGAAGGAAGGAAGGAAGGAAGGAAGGAAGGAAGGAAGGAAGGAAGGGGGAAATTCAGGGTGCTTGCCTTGACAAGAGTTGATTTATTATTATTTTATTTTTATTATTTATTAAATTTGTATACTGCCCTTCATCCGTAGATCGCAGGGAGGTTCACAACATAAACATGCAAAACAAAAGACATGAAACACATACTGGTAATAAAAAACAAGAACAAAACAACACACACACCCTTTACTCAAAAATGTTTCCCGGCCATATTTTTGTGGTGGATGCTTCACCCCGAGTGCCCACCCGCTTCAACACCATACCTGTCTGCCCAGGCAAGGAGCCCATCCTGGCTTGTGCTTCAGGGCTCCTGGTGCTCAGTGGCGCTAAGGAAAGTTCTGCTGGGCTAAGGACCCACCAGGACGCCATTGCCCACATCTCTCCTCATTGGCCAAACCTTTCTAGTTGTGCAGGGACCAGGCAGTCGTGTGTTTCTGCCACTGCTTTATTCAACTCCAGGCGATTCCATACCCCCCAACTTTTCCTAACAAAAAACCTGGGACACCCCGGCACCCTGCTGCCCCCAACCACTCAGGCCACCTCAGCCCACTGCTACTGCCACCCCCTGCTCCCCACTCGCCCTCCCTGCCCGCTCAGGCTGCCTTGGTCCGCTGCTACCCCTGACACCTTCGATGGGTGGGCTCTCTCTCTGCCTCCTCCACCTCCTCTGCTGGCATACTTCCAGAAGCCAGCACCACACTTCCTGGTTTCTTGAAGCATGTCGGCAACTTCAGCAGGCTGAGACCTCCCCCAGGGCCCCCAGCGTCCATGGGGCACCCAGGATATAAAACGAAAGCTGGAACAGCTTCTAGAGATCCAGGATGTCCCGCTCAAAGTGAGACAGTGGCAGGTATGCAATTCAGGACCACTCCATTCCTGTGGAGTTGCTTATGACATTGTTGTTGTTGTTGTTATTATTATTATTATTATTATTATTATTCCTGTTGTCTTTGTCCATGGAGTTTTCTTGGCAGGGATACTGGAGTGGCTTGCCAGAGTGCTATGATAGCCATGTTCAACTATATAAAAGGATGTCATATAGAGGAGGGAGAAAGGTTGCTTTCTGCTGCTCCAGAGAAGCGGACACGGAGCAATGGATTCAAACTACAAGAAAGAAGATTCCACCTCAACATTAGGAAGAACTTCCTGACAGTAAGAGCTGTTCGACAGTGGAATTTGCTGCCAAGGAGTGTGGTGGAGTCTCCTTCTTTGGAGGTCTTTAAGCAGAGGCTTGACAGCCACCTGTCAGGAATGCTTGGATGGTTTTTCCTGCTTGGCAGGGGGTTGGACTGGATGGCCCTTGGGGTCTCTTCCCACTCTAGGATTCTAGGATTCTATGATTCCTTCTCCAGGTGGATCACATTTAGTCAAAACTCTCCACTATGACCTGTCCATCTTGGGTGGCCCTGCACTCATAGCTTCTCTGAGTTATTTGAACCCCTTCACCACGACACGGCAGCCATCCATGAAGGAGTCGGAGAAAGAGTCGGACTTCCATGCTGACCGAGTCGGACACAACTAAATGACTAAACAACAACAACATCATCATCATTATTATTATTATTATTATTATGAACATGATGGGAATAAATGGGATTCTGGCAAACTGGCTGCACACTTCCACCCAGCAGGCAACAGATATCTGTGCTCACTCAGGGTCCTTCTAGTCCCGTGGTTCCCAACGTGGGACCCCAACGTGGGGAATTTTTTAAGGTTTTTTTTGTCAACAAAACAAATATAGGAAATATAAAAATGGGGTTAAAATGTCAAGAACATAATAAGACACCAAGCAGGACATACGATTGTGTAAGAAACCAGGAGGGGAATTCATGGGGGGGGGGGGGTAATCGGGAATTTATTTTGTGATTATATTGTTAGTTGTGATTATGTTAAAAATGATGTAAAATTCAATAAAAAATATTTTTTCCAAAAAAACCCACAGCGAATGGCCTTTTAGGCTTCCTCCACGTGAATAGGAGTTCACTTTTTGAATAATAATAATTAAATGTCACAGCGGGGAGGGGGGCATCGGGATTTTAGAGATCCCTAGGTGGGGCATGGCCCAAAAAAAGGTTGGGGGCCACTGATCTAGCCACTCTGGGGAAATTGCACTGCAGGGGTGGGCTAGATGTCCCTTGGTGTTCCTTCCAACTCTATGATTCTCCGAATGATGGACTTAAGCCGTATAATTCAATTATGAAAATAAGCGGCTTTGGGGAGGAAAAGGAAAGCTGTGAATTTTCAAGCGGGGAGAACAAGGTGCCTTCTGAGATGAAATGAGAAACTCCTTGCGCGTGAACGGAGAACGCAAATGTGTAAAAATCTCCCCGCAGTCCCCCAACTGCCAAGCCCCAAAGTTATCTGCAGTTGTTTGGCAAGGAAACCAAAAATTTCTCCTCCTGTAAATGGAGTAACATTTCCCATTTCCAGGCTCCCCTCCCTGCTTCCTCACGCAGCCTGCCTCCTATTTCTTCCTCCCCCCCACCCCACCCCCAATTTGCGGTTTGTTGTCAGTTTGGTTCCAGACCTCATAAAATAAGTGCCTTCTCTTGAGAAATGGCAAATTACAACCTACAAATTAGCAAAGCCCCGACGCGCTTTCTCCTGCTCTGTCTTTCTAATTTAAGCAGGGAAAGCTGCCGCCCCATAGAACATGTGTGAAATGACTTGATCGATCAATCGCCACCCTATTGCAAGGCCTTTGGTCAGATGCAAGAATCTAAGAAGAGCCAGTGGGAAACCAGCAAGCAGAATTCGAACACAAGACCCCTCTCCCCTCCTATATTACCACTGTATTCCGCTCTGGTCAGACCTCACCTGGAATACTGTGTCCAATTCTGGGCACCACAGTTCAAGAAGGATACTGACAAGCTGCAACCTGTCCAGAAGAGGGCAACCAAAATGGTCAAAGGCCTGGAAACGATGCCTTATGAGGAACGGCTTAGGGAGCTGGGTATGTTTAGCCTGGAGAAGAGAAGGTTAAGGGGTGATATGATAGCCATGTTCAAATATATAAAAGGATGTCATATAGAGGAGGGAGAAAGGTTGTTTTCTGCTGCTCCAGAGAAGCAATGGATTCAAACTACAAGAAAGAAGATTCCACCTCAACATTAGGAAGAACTTCCTGACAGTAAGAGCTGTTCAACAGTGGAATTTGCTGCCAAGGAGTGTGGTGGAGTCTCCTTCTTTGGAGGTCTTTAAGCAGAGGCTTGACAGCCACCTGTCAGGAATGCTTGGATGGTGTTTCCTGCTTGGCAGGGGGTTGGACTGGATGGCCCTTGGGGTCTCTTCCAACTCTAGGATTCTATGATTCCTGCGGCTTCCAGCAACTGGGATTCAGAAGCATCGCTGCCTCTGACCATGGATCTGAAGAAGGGTGCATGCACACGAAAGCTTGTACCCAGAGCAAACTTAGTTGGCCTCTAAGGTGCTACAGGACAATTTTTAAATTTTTATTTATTTATTCTGACTGTGGAGGCAGAGAAGAGCCATCCTGGCTAGGAGTCACCCATAGCCCTCTCCTCCTCCTCCTCCTCCTCCTCCAGGAATTTGTCAAATCCCCTTTCCAAGCCATCCCGGTTGGTGGCCATCCCTGCATGCTGCAGCAGCGAGTTCCATAGTTTAACTGTGCGTGAAGAAGGACTTTCTTTTCTCCGTCCTGAATCTCCCAACTTTCTATATTAATCATCATTAATAATCCCTATGCCAGACACCATTTCCATATATCATCCTCCTTATAGCCAGAAAGGTAGTCCAGTTCAAATATAGTTCTTGTTCAGCCCACACCCTCCCTTGCTGCAATCCATCCCCAATGATTTTCCTGCCCCAATGGGCCTTGCCTCTCCTTTCTCTGCAGTTCTCCCTTCCTCTTCTTGCTCTTCTTTCTTCGGACCAATCCTGCTGCATATGTCGAAGTTCTTTCATTTTGGAGTCTCCTAGTTGATTTTTCCTTTTTCTTCACAAGTCCATTCACTTTCTCCCTCTTCTTGTGTTTCCTTTCAGTTGTTCTAGCTTTTTTAATCATAATTCCATCCGATTTGTCCTTTTTCTTAAGTTGTTTTTTTATTATTAATATAAAATGATTATTAAAGAAAAGAAAATATGGCTAAAAACTCTGAAACCAATGGGAGGAAGGGGGGAAGCATTAATGGGGGGGAAAATGTGTGTATACTACAGAGTACAGATGATAAGAATTTAGGGAAGAAGCAGAAGTAAAATTAGGATTAATAAGTAAATGTATTTTTGTTTTTTGTTTTTAGGATGTTATAAAAATAGATGTATCAATCTGTTAAAGAGGATTTAAAATGAATTCAATAGAGGGGGACTTGAGGAAGTCAACCGAAATATGTAATGGAGAAAGATAAAATCTGGCCCACAGAATTGGGCCAGGCCTAAGCAATGTTAGTAAAAAGAATAGTAAGGTTAAATGTACAATGAATATGTTTACCCCTGTGAGAGGGGGGGATGGATCTTGGCTTCCCACGGTGAGAGGGGGGAAGTATGAAAATTTAACCACTATGTATGTTTTGTGCTTTAAAAATTGTAAAACCCAATAATATTTTTTTTGGGGGGGGGGAGAATCTCCCAACTTTCCTCTCCATCAGATGTGTTGTGCGATAGGAAGCAAAATGTCTCTATCCACTGCCTCCGTGCCATGCGTGATTTTAAAAACAAGCTTCTATCACGTCACTTCTTGGTTGCCATTTCTCCTAAAATTTCTCCTTTCATTTCATGGCAGTAACATGATTTCCTATCTATGGAGCAGCCAATGCCACATTTTGGAAAAGAGACCCGCCAATTGGCCTGTTCCCTGCCCTTGGGATATGGGTAGCTACGGGTTCCAAGAGAGCATCACCTGCCTCCCTGCTTGTCTACAAGGACTAGTCCCAGGGGCGTATGAAGGGGGGTGGGGGTGGGCCGCCCCAGGTGCTCCAGCACCAGAATTCAAAAGCATCAATTCTTCCGCGATCAGCCTTCTTATATATATTTGTTCAAGTTGGATGTTTGTTAACGGTCGCCTTTCTCCATAACCCCTTGATCGATTCCGTTCAAATTTGGACACAACGTTCCATGGCCATATGGGAGTGATCATATGTACTTACATTGCAGAAATACCACACCTTTCCCAGATAAAAATGTGATTTTGTGCAAAAAAAATATAGCGCCCTCCAGTGGACGTTAAACAGCACAGCACAACACACCTGTTTCTGACCCCTCCTCCTCCTTTCCCGACGTCACTACCACCATCCAATCGACAGACTACTGCTGGCTCTGCCGGCGGGTATAGAACCATGCCGGGAGGAATCGCCATTTTCTCGGTTTGCGACGCTACCTCGAACGGCTGTAGATAGAGGCCGGACGACAACGCCGCTACTCACATTTTGGGCCAGATACCACACCTTCCAAAGATACAAACGTGTTCCTATGAAAGCAAACATACAGCCCACCACTACACATCAACAACATCGAAGAAGGCCATTGACAAAATCAGGACATAGAACCTCATAGACTAAAATAGTAGAAGACAAAAACGGGAGGGGCAAACGGAGAACACAGAGACTGAACTTCAACGAGATAAGGTGGAAGTAAACATACACTTTCTCTTTCATACTGTATCTTACTTTTGCATTTCACCAAATCAGCCACAGCAAGGCGTGGCCGGGTCAGCTTGTGTGTGTGTGTGTGTGTGTGTGTGTGTGTGTGTGTCTTATTTTCAACTCAGATGCACCAAAAGATAACACACGCGCTTCAAATTGTGAAAAGAGAGGAACTTGCATAGCATTTATGTTCAATTTGTTGGGACTCCCTTTCTTACATTTCAGGTCATGTCCTAAAAGACTCCTTTCCCACACCATGGAGAGAAATACGACCCCCCCCCCCGATTAATGTATAAATATAATTGTACTTTAATCAATTATATTATTTCTACTCCGCCTATCTGGCTGGGTTGCCCCAGACACTCTGAATAACACGAACATCTCGGTGACAACTTTCCAACCATTGACATGTCGGTGTTGGTGGTTATTTGCAAAAGATAAAATGTGATATTATTCACTTTGCAAAGAGACCAGTAAATAAATGGGGTGGGGGGTGGGGGTTGGACCTCAGGCACACGAAGCCCAGGAGTCTGCTACTTGGGGTTACGAGAGTTCATCTTGCTTGCGGTGTGGCAGCCGGCCAGCGTCTAATCCTGGCAGCCCTCCGCCTCGCCAGGCCGAGCCGACACCCGCACAGGAACACAAAGGTATGTTGTTGTGGCCGCCCCTACGGGCAGCCGGCACACTCCATAATTCCAGCCTTCAATTACGCGCAACACAAGAGTTAAAGACCAAGGAAATAATATGAAAACAAGCATCACAAACTTCGCTAAGCAGTGGAACATTCTGCAATTAACTTTTATGCGCACACGAGAGACAGCGCTCCGGGCCCCGGCGGCACTTCGCATGCCTTTTCCTCATGCGCTTACGTGCTCGCATGTGCAGATGTGCAGGCGGACCAGGCAGGAACGAAAGTGCAGGGGAGGGGGTCAATCTCAGCAACGTCTGCTGCCATCACAAAATAAATAAGTATACCTCCCCCCTGCGTGTCCCTCTCATTTGGTATCTCCCCTCACCCACTCACTGCATACCCTCCAACATTTCTCCCAGGAAAACAGGGACGTCCCATTCCATCATGATCATTTTATGATTTATACCCCACCCATTTGACCGGGTTGCCCCAGCTGCTCTGGGCAGCTTCCAACATATAGAAAAACATTATAAAACATTATTATTATTATTATTATTATTATTATTTAAAAACTTCCCAATACAGGACGGCTCGGGGGTCAGATCACTCCATACCCTCCAGCATTTCTCTAATGAAAATAGGGATGTCCTAATGAAAAGCGGGACATTCTGGGATCGAATCAGAAAGCAGGATGGCTTTTCTAAATCGGAGGCGTCCCTGGAAAATAGGGACACTTGGAGGGTCTGCCACACCATGATTACAAGCGGAATTGAGACTGGCCTGCTTTTTTCACTCTGGAAATTTGCCTCTGGACAAAAAAAACAACACTCAATTTGACATATGCACTCCTTGGATCTGAATGGGAAGTTATGGACCAGGAACGAGACCTTGGTATCATAGGAAATAGTTTGATGGAGATGTCCGCCCTTCTGTGGAGACCCTAGAAACCACGGGGCTCCGCCACTTTCCTCTTGCCCCAGTCCTTTCCAATGGAAAGCCTGCTCTTTAGAGATACACTAAAGGCAACACTAAAGGACGCGGGTGGCGCTGTGGTCTAAACCACTGAGCCTAGGGCTGGCTGATCAGAAGGTCGGCAGTTCGAATCCCTGCGACGGGGTGAGCTCCCGTTGCTCGGTCCCTGCGCCTGCCAAGCTAGCAGTTCGAAAGCACGTCAAAGTGCAAGTAGATAAATAGGTACCACTCCGCCGGGAAGGTAAACGGCGCTTCCGTGCGCTGCTCTGGTTCGCCAGAAGCGGCTTTGTCATGCTGGCCACATGACCCGGAAGCTGTACGCCAGCTCCCTCAGCCAGTAAAGCAAGATGAGCAGGGGTGGAGGAAGCCTCCTCGCTACCCGGGGTGGCGACCGGAGGAGGCACCCCTGGGGGCGGGGCGTCGTGACAGCGCATTGTGACGTCACGACGCAACGTCACTGCGGCTCTGCCCCGGCAGCGGGGGGAGCGCTTTAAAACAAAGCGCTCTTTTTTAAAGTGCTCCCCCCCCCGTTGCCGGGCGCCGGGCGGAGCCGCCTGCAGGGGCGAGGGGAGAGGCGGGCAGCGATGGGGTGACACCCCGCCGCCGCCCCCTCGCTGCCCGCCCCGGCAGCGGGGAGAAAAGCGCTTTAAAAAAGAGCAAAGCCAAGGCAAGCAGCCTGCTTGCCTTGGCTTTTCTCTTTTTTAAAGCACTCCCCCCCCCCCGCTGCCGGAGCGTAAATCGGGGCAGGGAGAGGGGCGGGCCAGCGAGGAGGGGTGTCACCCCTCCTCACTGGCCCGCCACACCCCTCTCCATGCCCCGGCTCCGCAAGCCAGCCAGCGGCGGGAAAAGCCGCTGGAAGGGGGGGTTATTTTCGGCGCTGCCGGGGTGGAGCCGCAGGGGCGGCCAGCGAGGGGGGGGTGACACCGCTCCTCGCTGGCTGCCCCTGCGGCTCCACCCTGGCTTTGCCGAAAATAGCCTTTAATTTTTTTTTATTTTTTTTTTAAATGCCCAATTTGTCACCCTTCCCAGGGTGGCACCCGGGGCGCACCACCACCCCTTGCTACACCCCTGGAGATGAGCACCACAACCCCAGAGTTGGACATGACTGGACCTAATGATCAGGGGTCCCTTTACCTATTTTCATGAGAGAAAGGTCAGAGGGCATGCTTCTGCCTTGGTCAGACCGCGCTTGGAGTCCTGTGTTCAGTTTCGGGGCACCATAATTTAAGAAGGAGATAAACAAGTTGGGTTGTGTAGAAAAGAGCGACCCAGATGACCAAGGGTCTGGAAACCAATCCTGAGAAGGGAGCTGGGTATGTTAAGCCTGGAGAAGAGGAGACGGAGAGGTGAGAGAGTTGCAGTCAACATTATTCAACCCCAATGGTCAGGGGTCCCTTTACCTTTTTAAAGGGAATCTGGGGGGCACCCAAATTGCTGTTTGCTCCAATCTATGGCTAAAGAACTGCTTTCCCCCCGGGGAAAGCAGTGGGGCAGGAGGAAGGATGGACGAGCTCCCAGTGTGGGGGGTGGGAAAGATCAATTCCATGCAGGCGATCATGAGGGAAGAAACCGAAAATGAAACTACTAATATCATGATGCCATTATACCATCTATGCTTTGAGCAGATTTGGAGGACAGGACCCAGTTCTGGTCGCCTCACCTCAGAAAGGAGGTGGAAAAAGGTTCAGAAAAGGGCAACCCAAATGGTCAGGGGTTGGAGAGTCTTCCCTATGGGTAAAGGCTGCCACTTGACAGGGGTTTGTCGAATTATGCGTGGCCTGGAGAAAGCAGAAGAGTCTCCCCTGCTCTCGTAACACGAGAATGTGTGGACATCGCATGAAGATGAATACTGGAATATTTTTCACTTTGTAGGTCTTTTGGCAGCTCACAACAATAAAAAATATAATATGCAAAAAAATTGAGATCTACATTAAACCCCCACAAATAAATTCAAAACCTCAAGAATTCAAAATCTAAAGAAAGTGTAGAACATTTGAGAAGCATTGAGGGCGACTCCCAAAATAAAACAGCTTTGACCCTCAATAGGGATGGTTCCTTTCTCACTTCTCATAGAAGGAAGATCCATAGAGTTGGGAATTCTACAACACAGATGCCACGCTTCAGGCTGATAGGGACTTGGAGTGTCGGGAATAAGACCCTAAGATTTTCAGGGTTTTGTACACCCGTCCACAAGCCTTGAACCTGGCTTGGTGGGAGACAGGAAGGCAGGGCAGGTCTTTTAACACTGGGGTCAAGTGTTGGCGGTCATCTGTTCCCATCGCCAGTGTAGCCACAACATCGTGCACTAGCTGAAACCTCCAGACCAGACCCAAGGGCAGCCCCACATGGAGTGCATTGCAGTAGTCCAGCCTTGAGGTTGCCAAGGAATGAACCAGAGTGGGCAGGTGAGATTGCCTTACTATTTTATTCTTCTGGGAAAAGTCAGTCTATTATAGCCTGGGGAAAGGTGGAGGAACCACCCAGAAAATACAGGATAATGATTGGGTGTGGAGGCCCCATATAAAATGAGTGAACATAGAGATCGCATGCGCACTAAACTCCTTGTGGGGAAGGCCCCAAACGCTACATAGACGGCTTCTCTCCCCTCTCTCTTGCTTCCATCTTTCCTTCTCTCGGCTCCTACAACCGTCTCATCTCCTTCGACCCCTGAGAGGACTGTTCCCACTCTCTACCACTCAGTAGGCTCATGGTCTTTAGGTTCATATGATCACAGAATTGCAGAGTCAGAAGATACCATCTAGTCAACCCCCTACGGTGCCAGAATCCCAGCTAAAGAATCCCCAACTGACGGCCGACCAACCGCTGCTTAGAAACCTCCAAGGAAGGAGGCTGGTTTGTTTTGAAATGACTTTTCATTCTGGTATGTTCTTGTCTCGGTTGCAGCCCATCCGGAATTTTTGGGACAGAACCAGCTTGATGGGGGAAATCCAACCATCTCGTGGGCTGATCTTTTCAAGGGGCGTCCTGCAAAAAGCATTACGGGCAAAGCTCGGCTCAGACGGGCCCGTGGCAATTACGTGATGGGAGAGGTATGGGAAAGCAGCCGGGAAGGTGGTGCGGGAGGCCGTCAGAGGGTTCCTGGCAGGAGATCTGCCCGGCGGCAGCGGGGGCACACTTCCACGCCGGGTCTGAAATGATTCCAACATAAAGCCAAGGAGTGTGCAGCAACGTGGCTGCCTTCCTGGAGAGCGACCTTGCCAGAGGATTACCTGCCTCCCTTCCCCTCCCACAGGGGAGAGAGAGAGTGCAAGCTTGGGTTGGCAAAAATGATGCACCGGGTGGAGAAAGCAGGTGGAGAGTCTTTTTCGTCTCCTAACAGCAAATGACAAGTGCACTGATAAGGAGAGCTCACATAACTGGAGCGTTGGAAGGGACCCCAAGGGTCATCCAGTCCAATCCCCTGCAATCAAGCTGGAGAATCCTTGGCAGATAGCCTAAAAACCTCCGAGGAAGGAGAGTCCGCCATTTTCCAAGGGAGACCATTCCACAGTTGATCAGCTCTTACTGTAACGAGTGACTGTGGAAGGTCTATCTCAGAAGGTGGCCACGAAAATGGCTTAGACGGCCATCAAGGGAAGAGGATGGGCCTCTTAATGGCTAGGAGCCAGGACAGCCAAAATAGGATTTCCACAAAGCTCTGAATAATTCCCAGAAGTGGAGATGGCAGGTGGGAATGATGACACAGACCTACCTCTTGGCTGATTCCCACCGATAATGATTTATACCCCACCTTTCCAATACTGCTATCCCTGCTGAATCACTGTTCCCACTTACTCTTTTGAGCACGTAAGAAAAGCCCTGCAGCTGGATCAAGCCAAGGGCCTCTCTATCCAGCACGAGACTCCCCAAAGAGACCCATGAGATGCCCCAAGGGGGAAAGTCAATGATCTTGAGTGCAGGAACCCACTCCTGTGCCTCTGACTCCAGAAACCATTATTCAGAGAGACCCTCTGGTGTGGCAGGTCATAGCATGCCAAAATGTCTCCTAGCCACAAATTGCCTTATTCTCTGTGAATTAGTCTAACCCCCTTATATGAACATGAATGAGCAGGAGGGAAGAGGGACTCCCAGAACTGACCAAGGGGAGGGGAAACTGGTACGACTATCCGGCATATGCTTTGTGCAATGCTTAACAAAATATGCATTTCATCTTCAACACACACACAATTATGAATAGTCATACCTCAGGTTACAGGCGCTTCAGGTTGCGCGTTTTCAGGTTGTGCACCGCGCCGAGTCCAGAAGTACCAGAACAGGTTACTTCCGGGTTTCGGCGCTTGCGCATGCACAGAAGCGCCGACTCGCTACCTGCGCATGCGCGGAGCTGCGGGTTGCGAACACTGCGGGTTGTGAACATTCCTCCCGCACAGATCACGTTCGCAACCCGTGCGTCCACTGTAGGGGCTTGCAAAATTGCCGCGAACCAAGAGTCTCCGAGCATTTCCGACTCCGTACAAACCTTCGCTCGTGCGCCTCGACCTTGTGACCGCATGGTCCCACCTCACGATGAGCAGTCCCCTTTGTAGGTTTCCGTAAGTGAACCCTGTGCGAGTGCAACAAATTGTTTGCACAGTGCGTGTTGTCTTGTATTACGCGTACAGGTTCCAAGTTTAAAGTGCATGGTTCATTCAGCAACGATCATTTGGATGATGCTTATGTTATCTATACTAGCCATTAGGAACGTAATACTCTCAACAGGGTTGAATGCTATCATATTTATTATGGGCGTAAAAATGAGATCACGCTTTTGTTTTATATAAATAATTTTAACCAGTCTGCCCTTGCTGAGGGGGCCTCTAAATCGTTCCTCACCAGGGCATGAACCCTCTCCCAGCAGCCCTGGGGACACCACAGAGGATAACAGGGCCCACCCCAACCCTCTGCCCCCCTTACAACTTGGTGCTAATCAAAAACAACCCCTGTGTTGCAAGTCAAAGTCCACACACTGAAAAAGGAGGCAACACGTTGGCCAATCTTGAGTGAAAAATTAGTAGATTTAATCCGTCGTAAATATAATGAATTCTAAGACAGCCATCCAGGTAATCTGCTGTTTCGATTGATACTTCGTCAGTTATATAACTAATGTTTGTGAATATTCTATGGAGCAAGGATCATAATCTTATGTAATCCCTGATTATATTATATTCCCTAATCCCTGATCCCTGAGAATATTCACAAACATTAGTTATATAACTGACGAAGTATCAATCGAAACAGCAGATTACCTGGATGGCTGTCTTAGAATTCATTATATTTACGACGGATTAAATCTACTAATTTTTCACTCAAGATTGGCCAACGTGTTGCCCCCTTACAACTTGAGCAGTGCCTCTGGGTACCAGATGCCAACCACGGTCAAAGCAGCCCAGAAAGGCCATCCCCGCCATGCCTTGCTTGGCAACTTGGCATCTGCTTCACTGTGCTTAAACCCAAGACTTGGTGGACCCACCTTAGTCTAATCCAGAAGGACTGGATTTGGGTTTTATTTATTTTATTGCATGCAGAGGACCTGTGGTTCCACAGCAACTCTTGCAGAATGTGCAGGGAAAGGCCTCTCCTTGAACCCACCAGGAGAGCTGCTGGCAGTTGAGAGGAAAGAATCCTGAGCCGTCCCATCTTCAATGGAGATAAAGAAGATGGCGACACACCTCCATTTGATTCCCTGCTAAGTGGCATCAGATGCAATGGCTCTCCACGTGTGTTTGGGGGGGGGGAGATGGGAGAGCTATAAACCCCCCACCCCCCACCAGCACACCCCTGAGCTTCATATTCTGGAAAATAAAACACCAGAGGCATGCGGGAGGTTTAATAGGATTTCATTGGTAACCGCAATGCAATTGCGATATTGCTTCCAAGGCAAATACAGGTGATACAGAAAACTCCCAGCCACCTCCCTTTCAAAGAGCCCCGAGCTCTGGAGTGGCTCTGAAGCAGTTTTATATGTGGCTTCTGGTTTGTCTCAGCTGCAGCAAAGATCAGGCCTGCAGAAGGTGCTCCATAATATTGCATAAAATAAAATAAAATGCAAAACTGATTGGGGCTCCCTCCCTCTGGATGGGACAGGAAGCCTAGCCTGCCTTTCAGGCCTGAGCACCCAGGCCAGGAAACAGAATAAACCCTTTGAGCAAGCAAGAGGTGGGCACCCGGGGGTCTGTGGAGGTTATGCTAAATCAGAGTGCAAGCGCCTCTGCATGGGTTGTCCAAGAGGATTCATGTGGGCTACTGTTAGCAGAATCATTCCCCCAACTGCTGAATGGTTGCCATTTGGTGGGACCATTGCTAGGGATGGGCGAATTTCTCATGAACATCCGTCATCATTTTAGCGTAAATTTCTTCTAACAATCTGAATTTTGGGGCGATGCGATTTTGCCTGACACACACATTCCTGCAAAGCAATCCCCCCCCTTACATAGGGAATCTTTTCATATTCCTTTCACAAATGTACACATTTTTTGTCGCCTCGCCTGAGACTGGAGAACTGCATTGCAAAATTCAGAAAAGAGCGAATTTCGACGGACGGCGGCATTTCGATTCCCTTCCTGTTTCAGAAAGTGAGAATTAGGTAGGTTCACTTTTGAACATGAACCGGATTGCATTTCTACCCCATCGCTGGCAGCCAACCGGTGAAATGAATTGCGAGCAAATTAAATTGCTCAATTGCCAAGAGGTGAAAGCACTGTTTAAACCAGTGATGGCTAACCTTGACACTCCAGATGTTTTGGGACTACAACTCCCATCATCCCTGACCACTGGTCCTGTTAGCTAGGGATGATGGGAGTTGTAGTTCCAAAACATCTGGAGTGTCAAGGTTAGCCATCACTGGTTTAAATCTACACATATCTGCATAAGAAGTAAAAACAATTGTTCTAGAGGGGGGAAAGCAAACTTCCAGGCCCTTGTGAAGACCCAGCATTCAGAAAACACTTGCATGAGGGGGGGAAAACCAATCGCAGCTTGTCTTGAAAATTGGCAGCCCAGTTGAATAAAAGGGTCTCCGTTAATTTACATGGCTATGGCTGTGATCCTAAGCACACTTTTCTCAGAGCAAGTCCTATGGGATTCAGAGGGGTTTGCTTCTGAGCAGACAGGCAAAGGCTTGCTCAGCAAAGCAATGAAAATCTGCCATTACAGTTTTTTTGCAGATTCGCTGATGGGGGGACAGCCACATTACGCTGGCCAAAGGAGGTCGGTTAATGGGAGGTCCAGGCTTTGGACTGGAAAACGGGCAGAGGCAGATTGGAAGCCTGTCAGGTGTTGCTAGAAAAAATAAAAATAAAAAGAATTGGGGCACTCCTGTGTGTGTGTGTGTGTGTGTGTGTGTGTGTCTGTGTGTGTTCTCCTTTGCAGCCCAATAACAACTTAGTCCAGCCTGCCATCAGTCGACAGCTGTGGCAGGCCCAGCTGCCAGAGGGCAGATCTGAAAAAAGCATTTCTCACCAATGTGAAACCTGGCAACATTTTCAATCTCTTCACATTTTGAAACTTGACAACTTTGCATTAAGGAGGGGGGAGCAGCCTCTGTCTTCAGCCCCGTTGCAAGGTCTTTGCAAAGGCCTTCCAAAATAAATTGCCTAGTACCGTACTTATTTTTGAAATGTTTGGAAGTCAATCTAAGCTTGGTGAATTTTAACCCGGATCATCTACTTCTCAAGTGTAGTGAGAAGTTCTCCTGCTCAAGCCCTGCAGAAGTGCATGGGGTTGGCACAAGAACATGGAAGGAAGCCACTCCTCTTATCTCTTGCCTTCATTTGGCCAAATGTTAGTTTCTCACCAATTCCTGCTCCTTTCACCTGCCCTGAATTCTGTAACGGTCTGATTTATCGTATCAGAATCTGAACAATTTGATTGCCTGTGACAATTGTGGAATTAGTTAGACGCAGGATAGACAACTCTGTTTTGGTTTCTATGGTTTCCTCTTTTTTCTTATCTTAAATTCAGTTCTCCACATTTTGGCAAAAAATTGCTTAAAAAAATCCACATTGGCATTTTAGTTCCTCCTAATGTACACATTTTTGTATGCAATTTTGACTAATATACACATTTTTGCAAAGCAATTTTCTCCAGCATAATGCGTTTTTGTATGCCAGTTTCACCATTGCCTGCATTTTTAATGCACACTTCCTTTCTAATATATGGCATTTTGTACACACTGTTTGGCTGGGGACTCAGAGAAGTGCGAATTTTAAAGAATAGGTGTGTTTCAATTTGCAGATCAGAAAGTGTGCATTTGATCATTTCTCATTAAAATTAAAACAAAATTGAATGCCTGGTTATGAGCGCAGGAGTTTGGGTGCTGTCAAACAGTTCACAGGTGAAATAATACACACCCCAATTCTCATTACACATGGATCTTCTCCATCTGCTCTGCTCATTAATTCTTCCCAAGCCTGCTCACCACAGATTTTTTAACAAATAAATCCAAAGAAAAAATGTCGCCGCCCTCCAATCTTTGGCCAACGGCGCAAAATATACTTTAAGTGCCACAGTGCGGAAAATGGCGGCCCTGTGTTCGAGTGCTTGCATTGACCCAGGCACGAGAGGTGGGTGGTGCACCAGAGATTTCAGCCCTAGAGAACCTGGAGAGGGGGTAGTGGAGAAGGGGGCTGAGACTTGAAGACGCTCACACGAATATTTGCGTAAGGCCCCCCGGAAATTGACCCAATCAAAGCAGAGTTTTTTTTCCAGGGAGAGGGATCGTGAAACAGGACCCACCCCGGTAAGCAGGAACGCTGGGGAGTATCTGGATTATGAGGTGTGGAGGATTCCGGGGTCCGGATCCTAAAAACCCACTGGGTTCCAAGAGGCTCCGTGCACCTTGCCGATGCCGGAAGAGGAAGTCGCCTGCGAGGATCCAGCTCTCCTCCGTTGGGCAACAAGCGACCATCTTCTTGCCCCGGTGTCCGAGGGAAGTCTCACGGAAGCTCTTTCAGCTTCTCTATACAGAAAACAAGTTGGGAAAGGCCAGCTTTGATATACCAGTTCAGTCACCTGTGCAGCAGTCGCAGGGTTGGAAATGTGGGGAGGGAGGGGTTGTGTGTGTGTGTGTGTGTGTGTGTGTGTGTGTGTGTGTGTGTGTGTGTGTGTGAAAGAGTGCAGTTTCTGCCAGGAGTCGCCGCCAATTCCTTTCCCCCTTTGCACAGCGTGGCAGAGGTCGGGCCGTGCCTTTGGAAAGGTGCCACCATCCAGGGATCCCAGCGGCTTCTCCGGCTCCTTCCCAGCAGCTCTTTCTCCTCCCTGGCCCACGTTCAGCTGAAGGGCTTCACCAGCTTCATGGCAGCATAGTTCTGCAGGGAGACAAAGGCAACCAGGTGAGGAGCAATTAGTTTATTTTATTCTATTTTTAATTATTTTTAATTATTATTATTATTATTATTATTATTATTATTATTATTATTACCCTATATACTCGAGTATAAGCCTAGTTTTTCAGCACATTTTTTGTGCTGAAAAAGCCGCCCTCGGCTTATACTCGATTGAGGCAGGCAGTGGCTCCTATGAAGCCTTCCCAGGTTTTTTGTGGTAAAATTGGGTGCCCCGGCTTATATTCGGGTCGGCTTATACTCGAGTATATACGGTACTTTTCAGATATATACATTTAACCAATTTTACAATCATTTTGACATTTTAAAACTTGACTTCCTTCCCCCTCTTTCTGAGCTTCCTTAAACTTATTTTTAATATCTTCTGCATATCCAAATTAACATACCCATTTCTTTATCTTCTTTAAACATATACTCTTATGTAGCTACAGGTTATTGCAATAATCCTGCCAGTGTTTTTATCTGTTTACAATTTATCTGTAAATATTCAATAAATCATTTCCATTCCTTTATAAAAAAAAGTTTGTTATCTTGATTTCTTATTCATCCGGTAAGTTCCGCCATTTCTGCATATTCCGTAAGTTTTTGTATGCATTCTTCCTTTGCAGAATCCTTTGAAGTACACCTCAGGTATACTTCAGGTATACACCTTCCTGGAAGGTGCTCTCAAAATCTCCAGCCCCTCCAGCCTTCCTCAAAAGGGGCTCTTTTCCCTCCCCAAAACAAGAGCAATTTGCAGAAAACAACAAGTGTTCCTGAAGAAATAACCCATGTGGAAATACCTAATAGCACAGATTTCTTTTTATATATAAAAAAAATTAACATTACTGGCCTGGCAGAGAATGCTTCTGATATATTCATTTCCAGGAACAGTTTTGCTTCATCTCTTCCATATGTTAGAAGAAGAAGAAAACACCCCTTGTCCATAAACAGATTCTGAGCGCCCGTTAAAATCTTCCAAACTGCCGATAACGTTTCCCAGCAGGCGAGAGCAGCTGCCTCTGTTGCTCTCCTAACAATGTCTGCCACCGAGAGAGGCCTTTGCCAGAGAATGGACTGGGCAGGAGAGGCCGGCAGCGTCCAGGTCCAGGCAAAACCAGCAAGGACAGGGGAGAAAGAAACAGAGCGTCCCTAGAAAGAGGGATCACTCGGCCTTTAAGGGAGCGTTTGGCTTTCCGATCAATTCTTAGGGACTTCTTGTCCTCTTTTCTGCAGATTTTTTTAATGTACACAGTTTAGTTCCCAAAGGGCAGGGCTGCCATACGTCCGGAATTTCCCAGACATAGCCGGGATTCATCAGCCAGAAATAGCGTCTGGGCAGAATTTCTGAAAATCAGCAAAAATGTCCGGGGAAACTCGGGCATAGGGCAACCCATGTCGGAAGTGGGTTGTTGTTGTTTTTAAGCTCAACAGCTTTAGCTCTCCTTCCTTGGATGTTTCTATGCAGAGGTTGGGTGGCTGTCTGTCATGGATGCTCAAGTCGAGATTCCTGCATTGCATGGGGTGGGGCTAGATGACCCTTGGGTCCCTTCCACCTCTACAATTCCACAATTCTATGATTACCCCCAAAGCAGACTCTCCTCCCTGGCCATCACCCAGTTTTGCTCCACCTTCAAAGGAACACCTGGAGGCCTGGCTGGAGACTCAGCTGACACCAACCTCCCTTCCATCCATGCATTCACTCAACACGAGGCAGTGTTGTGTAGTGGTTAGAGGGTAACGCCTAGATTGTTGGACTAGCAGACACCAGGTTTCCCTCGTCCATGAAGCTCACTGTCCCTCTCAACCTAAACTACCTCACAGGGTTGTTGTGGGGATAATAATAATAATGATGATGATGATGATGATGATAAAAAAATATTTATACCCCGCCCTCCCCAGCCAAGACCGGGCTCAGGGCGGATAACACCAGGTATAAAAACAATTGATTAAAATACAACTTAAAAACAAGATTAAAATACAACATTAAAATAACACCCTTTGGAGCAGGAGAGCGGGGATCACCGCGGGAGTGGGGGTGCCAAGAGGCATAAATGCCCACCTGACTTTGAAAAGCTGCTATCACTGCGTCAAGTTCATCCATTCTGTTGAATCAATCAAACTCAAATAGTTTTAATTCGGTTTTGAATAAACGTGCAAGGAATGGTCACCGTTTCAAATTTTCTCGTGTCGCCGTCTTTCTTAGTGGGTTGTGCAAACCGCTGTTAGGAATAATGCTTTTTATAGGGTAAGGGGATGAGTTTATGGGCCCAGGGGGTGAGTTGAGGGAGGGCCTTCTCAGTAGTGGCACCCTCCCTGTGGTACCACTCTGGCGGGAAGGTAAACGGCATTTCCGTGCGCTGCTCTGGTTCGCCAGAAGCGGCTTAGTCATGCTGGCCACATGACCTGGAAGCTGTACGCCGGCTCCCTCGGCCTGTAAAGCGAGATGAGTGCCACAACCTCAGAGTCGGACACGACTGGACCTAATGGTCAGGGGTCCCTTTACCTTCACCTTTACCACTCTGGGCAGCTTACAGCATATATAGAACACAGTGAGACACCAAACATTCTGCCTCCCAACAGGTCGCTGTCTCTGCTGTGCTTCCCGGTCCAGCCTCCAGGGCGGGAAGAGTGGGGACGAGGGGTCGCATCATGCCCCAGCGCCACCCACCCTGTCTGCCATGCTCTCTTCCCCTGCAGAGCCAGTTGTGCTGAGGTCAGAGAGCCAGGAGCAAGCGCAAAGCCATGCTGTGTGGCCAGACTCCATGCTCAGCCTCCTCCCAACGCGACGGTCACATGAGCATGATGGACGCCCCCAAATGTCAGGTGCAATGTGGCGCCCCTGAAGGTGAAAAAGGTAAAAAGGTAAAGGACCCTTGGATAGTTAAGTCCAGTCAAAGGCAGTAAAGGTAAAGGGACCCCTGACCATCAGGTCCAGTCGTGTCCGACTCTGGGGTTGCGTGCTCATCTCGCTCTATAGGCCGAGGGAGCCGGCGTTTGTCCGAAGACAGCCTCTGGGTCATGTGGCCAGCATGACAAAGCTGCTTCTGGTGAACCAGAGCAGCACACGGAGACGCCGTTTACCTTCCCGCTGGAGCGGTCCCTATTTATCTACTTGCACTTTAACGTGCTTTCGAACTGCTAGGTGGGCAGGAGCTGGGACCGAACAACGGGAGCTCACCCCGTCGCAGGGATTCGAACCGCTGACCTTCTGATCAGCAAGCCTTTGGTTTAACCCACAGCGCCACCTGGTCCCTCTATATAGTCAAAGGCAACTATGGGGTTAATAATAACAATAATAATTTGTTATTTATAACCCCCACCAATCTGGCTGGGTTTCCCCAGCCACTCATCTCGCTTTCAGGCCAGGGGAGCCGGGGTTGTCCACAGACAAAATTCGAATTTGTTTATTACGGTCAGAGACCAGCTCGCATGTCACAATAGTAACAGCATTCATAGAGATAAAATATACAATTAAAATGGATTGCAACAATTGCTCAGGGGTTAAAGTTAAAATATCCATCCATCCATACGACTGAGATCTGGTCAGAGGGGGAAGGGGGACCAGAAAAGAAACAAACAAAAACCTGATCCTAAGACGCCCCAAAAGAGGCTTCAGCTTTTCCCTAGAAAGCTATTTTATTCTAGAGGATAATCTGAGTTTGCAAATCTGGGCACAGAATCTGGCGACCAGTCAGGTCGTTTTATGATCACTGCCCATAAGGAGCAAGTTTAGTTTGGACTTGTCTGTAAGGCCGACAAGCCTCTTCAACAAAGGATCGATGGTTTCTCTACGAATCTCAGCGTAAAGAGGGCATCTAAAAATATATATGTTCAGGGCTTCCTATTTCCCCTAGTGGGCAGGTGCAAAGTCTGTGCATACGGGACTCTTCCATAGGAGCCTTCCAGAACCGGTGAGGGCAGGGCTGAGCTTCTGGCAAGAGTGAAAGCCCTTCTTACATCTCTGGATGTAAGGAAGTAGAGATGTGTTGCTGGAGCGGTTACATATCTCCTATTTTCTATTATTTTATAATCGGGAACCCTTGCACAGTCCTGTTGTCTCTCTATGTCCATTATGTCCACAGACAGCTTTCCGGGTCATGTGGCCAGCAGGACTAAACCGCTTCTGGCGCAATGGGACACCGTGATGGAAACCCAAGTGCAAGGAAATGCCGTTTACCTTCCCGCCACAGCAGTACCTATTTATCTACTTGCACTGGCATGCTTTCGAACTGCTAGGTTGGCAGGAGCTGGGACAGAGCAACGGGAGCTCACCCCGTCGCGGGGATTCGAACCGCCGACCTTCCGATCAGCAAGCCCAAGAGGCTCAGTGGTTTAGATCACCGCGCCACCTGCGCCCTGACGCCTCTGAATGGAACCAGGGGCTCTGTGGCTTGGAAAACAGCCTGCAAACTGCTGAAGAAAGCTGCAGAGAAAGGTCTTCAATAAATAAGCCCCCGGTGCATGTGCTCAGATCTCCACCCTGACCCCCAACTCTGGCCGCCTCTGGACTCTGTGGTTCTCCCCTCTGTGGCCGCCCGCCTTTCCAGCACGGAGCCCGTCACATAAATATTCCGAACGCTTCCCTTATTAAATTTGTAGCAAAGCCAAGCTGACATCCATGTTTATGCTGCTTGGAAAGAGGTGGAAAGCAGCTCAGATTCACACATCCACACGGCTTGGCGAAGGCAGGCAGCTCCCTTCCAAACCCGCTGGCTTTAATTGGGACGGGCTGATAGCCACCGCTTGGCCTCTTCTGTTCCCCCCACCCTAAAAAAAGCAGAGCGAGAGGAACCAGAGCCAATCGGGAAGGGGTGGTGCAGGGAAGTGTGACCCCAGGCAGCGTAATGAATTGCCGTTCACACCGGCTTACAAGGCTCTCTCCCCATTGGGGGGATGAGGGCAGGGTGGGGGGAGGAACGCCCTCCGCCCCATAAAGCGAGCGGCTCCAAAGCACCATTAGCAAGCTCCCTCAGCGGAACATGAGAACCTCCTAATTAATTCCCCACCGTTTGTCTTTCGGGAGGCTTCCTCCAGAATATCGCGGCTGTTATTTTTAGGGCTTGTCTGCGAGGCCGGGGTGGGGAGGGGGTCCTCCCATCTGGGTGGAAAAGGCGCTTGGAGGGATGGCGGAAGCCAAAATGGCTTCATCGCCCAAGACGGGGAGATAATAATAATAATAATAATAATAATAATAATAATAATAATTTATTATTTGTACCCCGCCCATCTGGCCGGGTCCCCCCAGCCACTCTGGGCAGCTTCCAACAAACATTAAAATACATTAAAATATCACAGATTAAAAACCTCCCTAAACAGGGCTGCCTTCAGGTATTTCCTAAATGTTATGTAGTTGTTAATTGTTTTGACCTCTGCTGGGAGGGCGTTCCACAGGGCGGGCGCCACTACCGAGAAGGCCCTCTGCCTGGTTCCCTGTAGCTTGGCTTCTCGTGGTGAGGGAACCGCCAGAAGGCCCTCGGCGCTGGATCTCAGTATCCGGGCTGAACGTTGGGGGTGGAGACGCCCCTTGCAGCAGGTGATGCCCCTTGTGGGTGGTGCCCATGTTTGCTCCATGTGGGAATCATGCGCAGGATCTCACTCTGCAGTTTGGGTTTGCTTCTGTGGCTACGTCTGACAGAAGCCGGGAGCACAAGAACATCCAGAGATCCTTTAGCCTCCCTGCTCCACACCAAGAGGGGATGTTTCTCCGGGTTTAGAATCACAGACTCAGTTGGAAGGGGCCGTGAGGGTCATCTGGTCTTACCCCCTGCGATGCAGGAATCTTTTGCCCAATGGGGGGCTTGAACCCACGACCCTGAGATTACAATATTTTTTGCTCCATAAGACATACTTTTTTCCTCCTAAAAAGTAAGGGGAAATGTCTGTGCGTCTTATGGAGCGAATGTGTGGTCCCTGGAGATGAACTGCCCAGGGGCGAAAAGCAAATTGTGCTTTTCTTTTTTTTTTTACAAAGAGAGAAGGGGGTGTTGAAAGGAAGCCGCTGAGCAGCTGATCAGCAAACGATCAGGAGAGAGATAAGGGAGAGAGATTCCGGCCCCTGCCCCCTTGCCCAGGTCTCCATTGTTGAATGTTCTGCAGACGGAGGCTGTTTCCCAGCGACATGTGACTGGCTGATTAGATTATCTGTCTGGAAACTGTAGAAACGGCTCCCTTTCCTGAAGAAGCTGCAGAACTGTGAGTTGAACCCCATAAAACAGGATTTTTTTCCCCCTTTGTAAAGTAAGCTCAACAACTTTGAGCTGATCCTCAAAAAATTGAGCTTTTCTCCTTTGCAAAAGAAGCTGCACAACTTTGAGCTGATCCTCAAAAAAAGGGGCTTTCCCCCTTTCCTCCTCTGAAAACTAGGTGTGTCTTATGGTCAGGTGCGCCTTATAGAGCAAAAAATACGGTAGGTGTCTCCTGCTCTAATGCCTGAGCTATCCAGTTTGAGGCCAGGGTCTTTCCCAGCCCAGGATGGTGTTGCCATCAAGGAAGGAACCTGGGTCCTTTCGCGTGGACAGCGCATGCTCTGCCACTGAGCACTGGCCCTCTTCCCCCTGGGACTTGTACACAGTCCTAGGAGAGTATCAGAAGCGGGATTCTCAAGGCCCCTGTCGGCCACTGGGCAGGGCTGCTGGGCTACCCTGGGCAGGCCTGCCTTGTAGGAAAGAGGTGGCCATGGAAGAACATTATAGCCTCCCGCCCACCTGTTCCAGAAAGGCAGCAAACTGAATCATAGGATCGTAGAATTGTCAAGTTGGAAGGGACCCCGAGGATCATATAGTCCAACTCCTGGCCTTGCAAGAATCCCAGCTACCTGAAGGAGCGTCTGCACCCCCATCATTCTGCCCGGACACTGAGGTCCAGCTCCGAAGGCCTTCTGGCAGTTCCCTCACTGCGAGGAAGTGAGATTACAGGGAACCAGGCAGAGGGCCTTCTCGGTGGTGGCGCCCACCCTGTGGAACACCCTCCCACCAGATGTCAAGGAAATAAACAACTATCTGACTTTTAGAAGATATCTGAAGGCAGCCCTGTTTAGGGAAGTTTTTAATGTTTGATGTTTTATCATGTTATTAATATTCTGTTGGGAGCCGCCCAGAGTGGCTGGGGAAACCCAGCCGGATGGGCGGGGTATAATTATTATTATTATTATTATTATTATTATTATTATTATTATTACCCTGTTTCCCCTTTTTTAATACGTAGTCATAAAGTAAGCCATGGCAGGGTTTTTTTACCTTTGTGAGAAGTAAGACGTACCCCAAAAGTAAGCCGTGGTGCCGCCATTGTTCCCGTCACCTCCTCAGCCCCCCCTCCTGCGTGTGCAGGGAGCCAGCGAACCAGTGAGAGGCACCGGGGGGGGGGAACGCACCTCTTGCGGAGTTCTGCCCCGCCTGCTCAGCGCGCAGGGGGAGGCTGTACCGTACCATACTGACGTAATAAAAATAAGACATCCCCCTGAAAATAAGCCACCCTGTGTTTTTTTGAGGAAAAAAATTATAAGACAGTGTCTTAAAAAGGGGGAAAGACAGTATTATTATTATTATTATTATTATTATTATTATTATTATTATTATTATTATTATTATAGCCAGTGTGGTGTAGTAGTTAAGAGCAGTGGACTTGTAATCTGGGGAACCGGGTTCGCATCTCCGCTCCTCCACCTGCAGCTGCTGGGTGACCTTGGGCTAGTCACACTTCTCTGAAGTCTCTCAGCCCCACTCACCCCACAGAGGGTTTGTTGTGGGGGAGGAAGGGAAAGGAGAATGTGAGCCGCTTTGAGACTCCTTCGGGTAGTGATAAAGCGGGATATCAAATCCAAACTCTTATTATTATTATTATTATTGAAGCCCTGATAGGTTGGCCATCCAACCTCACTTGAAAAACCTCCAAGGAAGGAGAGTCCATCACCGTTTCATTGCTGAACAGCTCTCACCACCAGAAAGTTCTTCCTGATGTTTAGTCGGAATCTCCTTTCTTAGAATTTGGATCCATCGTTTGGGGTCCAGCCCTGTGGAGCCGCAGGAAGCGAGCTTGCTCCATCTTCCATGTATGAGCTGAACAGCAATTTAAAAACCGGCCGTTGTGCAATTTTCCATCTGCATCCACTCCGAGATGAAGCAAGAAATCACTTCTAGGGGCCTTGCCAGGCCTCTTCGTGTTTGGGGGCATCCCTGATACTCGGAGCGTCACCAATTCCCCCCCCCCTTCCCCAATACTAGCATTATTGCCAAAGAGTAATGGGTAACAGAGCAGGGGAAGAGAACCCTGTTCCAGGACGAGGCATTCAAGTCAGCAACCTCAATAAATGGGGAGAGGGAAGAGGGGGGGCAGGGGGGCGATTCTAAATAAATGAAAGCAGAAAAATTCCATGACATGCCTCAGTTGCTTTTCAGAAATACGAGTCGGGCTGCCCCCCCCCCATTTTCACATATCCAGCTCGATTTCTGTTCTGCTTCATCCCACAGACTCAAGGGCTGCTTCCACCATCCAAATTGCCATGAAATACAACCTCAGGCAGTAGACATTGACACCAAAGTAAGGTTGAAGTCCTGAGCCATTTTACCTGGGAGTGAGCCCCGGTGAATCCAAGAGGATACTTCTGGGTAGACACAGTTTGGCTTGTGACGCAAGTCTCAGAGGGTACTGACGTATACCGAGTCCATCCTTCTCAGTGCTGCCTGCACAGACTGGCAGCCACCTTGCCAGGATTTCAGGCAAGCATCGCTCACAGCCCTAACGAGAGACGGTCGTCGGGGATTGAACCTGAGACCTTCTTCTTGTAAGGAGAGCCAGTGTGGTGTAGTGGTTAAGAGCGGTAGACTCGTAATCTGGTGAACCAGGTTCGCTTCCCCGCTCCTCCACATGCAGCTGCTGGGTGACCTTGGGCTAGTCACACTTCTCTGAAGTCTCTCAGCCCCCCTCACCTCACAGAGTGTTTGTTGTGGGGGAGGAAGGGAAAGGAGAATGTGAGACGCTTTGAGACTTCTTAGGGTAGTGATAAAGCAGGATATCAAATCCAAACTCTTCTCTTCTTCTTCTTCAGATGCTCTGCCAATGAGCTACAGCCCTTACACCCAAGCAAACATGCTGAGGATCTGGTTCCATATCCTAAAAAGATCTGGGGAGTGTTGTTATTGTTTAGTCATTTAGTCGTGTCCGACTCTTCGTGACCCCATGGACCAGAGCACGCCAGGCACTCCTGTCTTCCACTGCCTCCCGTAGTTTGGTCAGACTCATGTTGGTCGCTTCGAGAACACTGTCCAACCATCTCGTCCTCTGTCATCCCCTTCTCCTTGAGCCCTCCATATTTCCCAACATCAGGGGTTTTTCCAGGGAGTCTTCTCATGAGGTGGCCAAAGTATTGGAGCCTCAGCTTCAGGATCTGTCCTTCCAGTGAGCACTCAGGGCTGATTTCCTTCAGAATGGATAGGTTTGATCTTCTTGCAGTCCATGGGACTCTCAAGAGTCTCTTCCAGCACCAGAATTCAAAAGCATTCATTCTTTGGCGATCAGCCTTCTTGATGGTCCAGCTCTCACTTCCATACATCACTACTGGGAAAACCATGGCTTTAACTTATATGGACCTTTGTCGGCTAGGTGATGTCTCTGCTTTTTAAGATGCTGTCTAGGTTTGTCATTGCTTTTCTCCCAAGAAGCAGGCGTCTTCTAATTTCGTGACTGCTTTCACCATCTGCAGTGATCATGGAGCCCAATGATCCATGGGGAGTGTAGGGTTGCCATAGTTCAAAAAGTGAAAATCCAGGCACAAAAGTTGCCGAGTTTTCTTGTCTAAAGAGAAGTTTTTCACCTTTCTTTTTAAACACAAAAAACACATTTCTGATATGGGCTGCCATAAGCCCGGGTTTTCCTGGACATTTTAGCCACTTTTCAAAAATTCCGCCCAGACGCCATTTTCGGCGGATGAAATGGCAGCCCTAGGGGAGGGATAGAGTATTAAGGAAGTGGAGATTTTCCTGCAGTTTTATAGCTCCTGCCAAGAGTCACAGAGCCATTGGGTAGAAGCGTAGCTGATGGTCGCGGAGTCTCTCCCTCCACTAGTGAGGCCAGGAAGGGCCTTCATGAGTCAACTGGTTGGCTTTAGAAGTGGATTGGACAAACTCAAGGTCACCAATGGCTGCTAACCATGATAGCTGACTTGCACCGTCAACACTGTCTGAGGTGGCACTCTTCTGAGCTGCTGGAAGCCGCAGGAGGGAAGAGCTGCTCTTGTGCTCAGATCCTGAACAGGGGTTCCCCATAATGGCTGGCCACTGTGAGAACAGGAGGCTGGACTAGATGGGCCTCTTTGGCCTGGCCCACTAGGCTTCTTCTGTTGTTCTGACACTCTTATTTGTGGCATTGTCTTGAAAGATATGGCATAGGCATGGATTGGAAACAAGCCAGGATACCAGCCTTGAATTTTCTGTAGGATCCAAGTAGTAATGAACGAGGGTTTGCCAAGGGCAAGATCTGTTCGCCAGCAGAACATGTTCCCTTGGAAGACCGCCTCTCCTTCCTTGGAGGTTTCTAAGCAGCTGTTGGATGGGCATCTGTCAGGGACGTTTCAGTTGCGATTCCTGCCTTGCGGGGGTTTGGACTGGATGACCCTGGGGCTCCCTCCCAACCCTACAATTCTATGCATAACTTCCCCAATACCATCATGAGCAGAAATGGATGCACACTGAAAAGGACATCAGGATAGGTGCCCAGCAGCCTCACCCCAACAACACCTGCTTTGGGTTCGCCTGGGAAGCTCATCAGATAAGGGAGGCTGGGCTTCTCCCGGTAGCTAATGTGTCGAGGGTGACAGCGGAATAGAAACATGGGGAGTCTGCCGTGTTGCCGGGAACGCTGAGCCCTGCAAGGAACCGGGATCCCCAAAGGATCCGAACATTTGCCACCTCATTTGCCTGGCCACCTTGGTCTCTGTTCTCCAGGCCAAGCAGGTATGTTTTTAATATCCCAGCCGCAGAATTTGTTATGTGTGGGACCAGGGCAAGTGGGTCGTTTTTCTTATTGGGGTTTGTGCAGGAGGACATCTCACGGCACCGCATGAATTATTTCGCCGCTTAGAAACGGAGGTACTTGGGAGTTTTGCCCTGTACCAAGCTGGGCAGGTGGAATGTAGCTAGGACTGGCCTGGAGGGGGGGGGAGGAAACTCTGCCGTCCAGATTAATGAGGCGGCAGCCCCTTCCTCCACATTTAGGCCTCGGGGGGGCGCAGAGAAAGCTCCTTTCAAGCCCCAGGAACGAGCAACCCAGCCTGCATGACTCTCCATAAAGCATCCTGCTCCATCTTTAAGCGATTCAAGCTGGGAACACTTTCCAGAAGACGCTCCACACTGAGCACCGAGAAGGAGTTGAGCTCCCAAGGAAACTGCTTTCTTGCTATGCTTCACTTAGAGACTCCTGTGATCCTCAGGGTCCCTTCCAACCCTAGAATTCTAGGGCTCCCTATTGAGAAATGGCACCGGGGCAAATGTGGACCCGGGGGAAAAACCAACCGTCAGTGTTCAGGGGAGGCTGAAAAGGGTCCCTCACCCCTGCTATAAAGAGATGCTCATTTGGTTGAGATTCCTGCATTGCAGGGGGTTGGACTAGATGACCCTCGGTGTCCCTTCCACCTCTACGATTCTATGATTCTATGACTTTGGAGTGTGCGTGCATTTCATCATCTAACCAATTCCCTGTGGTTCTTACCGGGAAGGCATAGATGAAGATCCCCAGGAAGAGCAGCACAATGAGGATTAAGACGAAGACAAGGAAGACCCACTTGAACCGTCTCCACAGGATATACTTCAGAGTCTTGTAGGGGGAGGTAAACCACAGGAAGGAGGTCTCTGGACGCCTGCAGACAAAGACAGACACAGCTAGGCCCACAAATCCTGGAAGCGGTGCCAGGATGGGCCAGATACCCCTCAGAAGGGCAGTGCCCTTGGGTGGAGCGGGCAAGACTGGCATTAATGTGGCAGAGCCATCCCCCAGCGCTAATGTGGGTAATCACAGCAGGTGAGACAGGGCAGAGTTGAGGTGGAAGGTCCAGGCAACCACAGGCTTTTCAGAAGCCCACAGAGACAGGTATGGGTGGGACCAGGGTGATAACTTCCACCAGAGAGCCAGTGTGGTGTAGTGGTTAAGAGCCGTAGACTCGTAATCTGGGGAACCGGGTTCATTTCCCTGCTCCTCCACCTGCAGCTGCTGGGTGACCTTGGGCTAGTCCCACTTCTCTGAAGTCTCTCAGCCCCACTCACCTCACAGAGTGTTTGTTGAGGGCGAGGAAGGGAAAGGAGAATGTTAGCCGCTTGGAGACTCCTTCGGGTAGGGATAAAGCGGGATATCAAATCCTATCTCTTCTTCTTCTCTGTCTCCTTCACTGTCAAATTATTCTGCACTAAGGTCTTCTGCGGTCTTCTAAGGTCTCAAGCTACCCAGAACCTGTGGACTGTCTCCCCAACTATACCGCCAGGTGATAGTGCCATGCAAGAGATGGGACAATGCAATAGAAGGGGTGTTGCAATGGGATAAAACAACAGACTGCAATACCAATGCAAGGAGTGCCATTTCCCCAAAACCCGCTTCATGCACCTCCCAATGTTTGCTTCAGCATGGACTGAGGGAGCACAGGCGCAGAGCCCCCATTTTTACACCCCAAGGCGACTGCGAACTCCTCTTACTTTGGGTCTTCCAGCTTGGGATTCATGTTTGGCTCATCCCGGCCCAACCCAGCCGGCCTTTCTTCATGCTCTTGCTCATTGATGATCTCCAGGGTCATTTCCAACTTTCCCTGTATGGGAGAGAAGGGGAATTTCGAGGACTGAGATGCAAAGACCACAACACTGATCTGAGGAGACCGAGGGGAGGAGGCGCAGCTCTGTTGCAGGCAGAAGGCTCATGGGCATCCCCCATCTCTCAGGAAGCAGGGGGTGGGAGACACCCTTCTCTGCCTGAGACCCTGGAGCGCCAAGGCCAGGCAGGGCGGGGAACCCTGGCTGGATATACAAAGGGTTGTATCCAACACTAGTCCTACTCAGCATATTAATAGACAGAACTAATTCCCTGCCCCTTAATTTTAATGGTTCTGCTCTGAGTAGGACTTAGTTAGATGTAGCCCAAGGAGTCGAATTCCCCCGGAATATGTTTTCTGATTCAAGATGATGTAAAGGCCCAGAACGGCCACCCCAGAAAACCTCTGTGATGTTTAGCTTCCTTTTTAGTTGCCGCTTTGTTAGTAGCGACTTAAAGATTGCAATTCCTTTACTGATGATTTGTTCATTGTTCTCTATGATTTACGCCGTACTTGCGGCGTTCAGTTCTGTTATGCTTATCTCTTGTTTGTAAGGCGCTTTGGGATTCATTTGAATGAAAAAAAGCATAGAAATACAACCAATCCATCCAATTCCACAATTTATCTAGGCACTGTGTGTGTGAAGAAGCGTTTTCTTTTGTCTACCCTGAAACTTCCAACGTTCACCTTCCCCGGGCGACTCTGTTTGGTTCTAGCGTTCGGTTTCTTCCGATCTGCTTGCATTACAACTTGTAAAATCTTCTCCACCCACAGCCCCACTTTTTTCTAAGCTAAAAATATGCAAATGCAACCTTTCCTCCACCCCCTTGAACTTTTCCGAACCTCCGTCAATTCTACCATATCCAGAACTGCACACTGTATTCCGAGCGAGGTCACAGCGTAGATTTGAATAATGGTTTGCATATCAGGCTTATCTTCTAAGGCCTTTCCAAATGATTCCTAAACATGGAATTTCCCCTTTTCACAGCTGCTGTACGCTAGGAAGACATTTTCATTGAGTGATCCACCACGATCCCAAGGTCTCTTTCCTGACCTGTTCCCACAAGCTCAGACCCCACCATCACGGCCCAGATCCTGCCACCCCTGCTCAACACAGAGAAGGCTTTCATTGTGCAATGCGAAGAGAGGGACCTACCGCGATGGTCTTCTCTCCATTCTCCTCTGCCACGCAAGGCCACCAGCCCTTCACTGTCTTCTGCTCAAAGAGCGAGACCACCCTCTCCGCGGCGTCAAGCAGGTCCACCGTGCACTTCTCGGCTGTCTTGACTGGCTTCAGCATGCCGTTGAGGTCCAGCTGGACGGAACCTACAAGGCGGGAAGAAAGGACGAGCCCAGCACTATGAATGAAGCAGGCTGGATAGCTGAAGAGGACTTGGACTCAGGTTAGGCAAGCTTCCGCCAGCAACAGGGGTGTTATTTGTGGGCAACTGCCTTGATGTGGAAGCCAACACCCACCAACTCCATGCACGAAGCATGGCCCTGCACAATATGGAAACAAAGGTTGCTTTCACCATCGCCACCGTTGACCGGAAAAGCGGTCTGCTGAAGTTACTAGCATGCAGGGATTTTTAACAGCCCAACTGCCCACAGGTATAGATGTCAGTTATTTGTGGCCAAAACAGAGAACAAAGACCTGGCTTTCATCAATGCTTTCATTCTGGTCACCTGGAAGGAATGATAGAATTGTAGAGTTAGAAAGGACCCCCAGGAGTCATCTAGTCCAACCCCCTGCAATGCAGGAATCACAGATAGAAAAGATTTGACAGGTCACCACCCAACGTCTGTTTGAACACCTCCAAGAGGGGAGAGTCCACCATCTTCCGAGGAAGTCCGTTCCACAGTTGGACAACTCTCAGCATCAGAAAGTTCTTCCTAACGTTTAGTTAGAATCCCCTTTCTTGTCATTGTCCATTGGTTTGCGTCTGGAGCAACAAAAAACAAGCTTGTTGCATCTTCCATGTGGCAGCCCTCGAGATATTTGAAGATGGCTCTCCTATCTCCTCTCAGTCTCCTCTTTTCCAGGCTAAGCATACCCAGATCCTTCAACCATTCCTCATCAGGCTAGGTTTCCAGACCCTTGATCATCTTAACCACTCTCCTCTGCACATGTTCCAGCTTGTCAATATCCATCTTAAATTGTGGTGCCCAGAACTGGACACTGGACTCCAGGTGTGGACTGACCAAAACAGAATAGAGCAGGACTATGACTTTCCTTGAGCTGGACACTGGACTTCTGTGGATGTAGCCTAAAACAACATTAGCTTCTTTTCTTTTTTTTATTATTTGGTGCTGCTGCATCACACTGTGGACTCATGGCAACTTGTGGTCTACTAAGAATCCGCACTGGCGGCAGGTGATTAGAGGAATGGCAATTTGCATGGTCGATGTTGAATGGTTGTATAGTCGTACTTTGGAAGCCCAACACCTTGGGAGTCAAATGTTTTGGCTCCCAAACGCCGCAAACCCAGAAGTGAGTGTTCCAGTTTGTGAATGTTCTTTGGAACCCGAACGTCCGTCGTGGCTTACGATTGGCTGCAGGAGCTTCCTGCAGCCAATCGGAAGCTGTGTCTTGGTTTCCGAATGTTTTGGAAGTCGAACGGACTTCCGGAACAGATTCCATTCGACTTCCGAGGTACCACTGTATGGAGTCACTCAGCGCCACTGGAAGGCAATACTTATGAACAGAAGAGAAGCCTTTACTCTTTGGAAGAGGAAGGAACACCTATTCAGCCTTGCTGGGCATGCGCCAGTGTTGGGAAGAACAGAAAACGAGTTCAACCACCTCTCAAAAGGAGACTGTCTGGGTCTGCTTTATGGGCTACTGCACAAGTTACATCTGCCAGACAGCTGCCAGTTTGATCAGTTCCATATCATGGCTGCCAACCATTGGAAGGTCACCTATGCACAGTGGTTCACCTGTGCACAGGACTGGGAAATTCTCCTGCATTTAAATTCTGGGCTTTGTTCCAACTGCTCAAAGCACGCCGATTTGCTCCAGCTTTCAATGTGCCTCTTGGTTTTTGTGCAGGCTTCCATGCGCAACGCCGCTTCTTTGCATTGATGATGCCTTGGCACAGGAGAAAATCCTGATGCCACATCAAGTTTCCGTTCTGTGCTTCCTTTCGATGCACGCGCATAGGTAGCCTGTAAAGAAATCAAAGAGCCCAAGGGGAAACTATGCCTGGCTGTGCATCCGCCAATCCCGAAACTAACTAATTGGAAACGCTACAAGTTAAGCAACGAGGACAGCCGAGTGAAATGCAGGGGAAAGAGTCCAAAGACAGCGCAAAGGAGGAGGAGACGCTTGCCACTCACCCAAGTAGTCATCAAAAGAAAACTTGTCGTTGTCCCAGATCTGAAGGACCAACTGCGGACGAACTTTGTTCTCTGTCTTATCCAGGCTCCAGAAATGCTCCTGCATTTGTACATACAGGGGAAGACAGGAAATGCTCCGTTAGAAGGATGAATATTCTGGTTTCTTTCATTTTATCAGCTAAAGTGAAGGCTAGGTTTGAGTGTTTGACATCCACCAACGTCAAGAATCCCAGCATTTAAACATGGCGGCAGTATTTTTAAGGATCAAGAGATGAACTCTAAGAAGCTGGCATTAGGAGTTGAGCATGAATTACAGCAGGCAATGGGGGGGGGCCAGCATCAGCCCCCATCTGAATCAATCGCCCCTCCCCCATCACCTTGATTTATTTACAGCATCATTTGCACTTCACCAAATCGTCCCAGGGAAGGATCCAGAAATAACACATTTAAAACAAGTGCAGGCGATGTTGAAACAAGGCACAAAACTAACCAGTAGATATAGACTAATCGAGGCAGGATTTGGCAATTTTATTTAATTTCCATCATTTAATCCGGATGTAGAATTAATATTTTCTCAGTACAGAATTTTTTAAAATTATTGTGGTGGGGCAAACAAGCAGTTCGCGTAGCAAATCACAGAAGCACAGAATTAGAGAGCTGGAAGAGACCCAAAGGGGCATCTCCTTTAACCCCCTGCGATGCACTCGCTGTTCAACTGGTTTGGACCACCCGTGGTTTGGAAGAAAGCCTTCTGACCACATGGCTTCGGCTTCATCCAGAGGAGGTGAGTCAAAGAGCTCTTCTTTCTTTGGTCTTTCCGAAATTTAGCATGTTGCAGAACATGTGTTGGGCTTGGATGGCCATGCAGCCCATCGTCGCAGGCAGAGGGCCCTCAGTCATAAGAACCTGAGAAGAGGCTGCTGGATCAGGCCAATGGCTCAACTGGTCCAGCACCCTCTCCCCACAGTGGCCAACCAGATGCCTCAAGGGGATCCGCATGCAGAATCCGAGCAGAACAACACTCTCCTCTCTTGCTTTTTCCAGCATCTGGCCTTCAGAAACCTTGCCGCTTCCAACTGTGGAGGCAGAGCAGAGCATTCCTGGCCAGTAACCATTGATAGCCCTCCACGAATTTGTCTCATCTTCCTGATCCTGTGGGAGGGAGTTCCATAGTTCAACTCTGTGCTGTGTGATGAAGGATTTCACTTTGGGGACAGTGGAGTCCACGCAATCTGCTTGGCTTCGTACTATCGGCACGGGGATGTCCCAGAGAGAGTGAACATGAAGGAGGAACCCAACCTGATGGTTGCGGGACACCGGTTCCTTCTCCAGTGGGGTGGTTTGCCCATCTCTGTGGGACCTTCTGCACCAGCTGGGCAGTCTCCAGAGCACCTTGCCAACATTGTTCAGGGCCCCCGAGGCTACGGGGCACAGATAACTGGGTAGCACCTTGCCAGGAGGTCAGGGTAGAAGAACGAGCCACTCCACAGCCAGGGAGGACCGAAATCTCTCTCTTTATTGGGGGGGGGGAATGAAACCAGCTCAAAACAAACATCTGGGAGAACATTCCAGGGAGGCACACAAAGTATCCATCTTCGTAATGAGCTCCCCAGAGGACCAGTGGGGGCCCCATCGCCTCAGACAATGGCGGGAGGAGGCCTCCAGAGCAACATCTGGGGGAAACAGCCGTGCGCAGGATTAACCCCAAGGTGTCAACTTCAAGGCACAATTACAAATACCTCCAAAGTCAAGGTGCGCACCGAGAGAACTTCCTGGCTCCGTTTTTTGGGGGGAGGAGGGGATTTACAAGTCCCGCTTGACGCTTCGGAATAAAATAATGAGGAATGATGATCTGGAGAGAGGGTGGAGCCCAGCAGGGGAACAGAGCAGGCCTGGCAAATCCAGATTGGAATTCCACGTTGGCCGCAGATTCAGTCCCAGGGTTCGTTCATGCGCTGGGGTCAGGAGCACCCTTGGGTGGTGGGGGAGCTCATTCGCTCTCTCGCGCTCTCTCTCTCTCACACACACACCGGCTTCCAGCAGCTCAGGTGACACCTCAAGACAGCTGGGCACTTGACACAAGTGCCCCATCCCAGAGAGGTCTGGCTTGTGCCAGAGACCGCAGACACCAGGTCTCCATGCCTGTTCATCGCTCAAGGACATATCCGTTCTTCCACTCTGTGAGAAAAAGGCAAATTTCATGGCAGGGGACATTGGGAAACGAACAGAAAACAAAACTGCCCATATCATAATGCCGTTATATAAATCTATGGGACGCGGGTGGCGCTGTGGTCTAAACAACTGAGCCTCTTGGGCTTGCCGATCGGAAGGTCAGAGGTTTGAATCCCCGCGACGGGGTGAGCTCCCATTGCTCTGTCCCAGCTCCTGCCAACCTAGCAGTTCGAAAGAAGTAGATAAATAGGTACAGCTCCAGCAGGAAGGTAAATGGCATTTCTGTGCACTCTGGTTTCCCTCACAGTGTCCCATTGCGCCAGAAGCGGTTTAGTCCTGTTGGCCACATGACCCAGAAAGCTGTCTGTGGACAAATGTCGGCTCCCTCAGCCTGAAAGCAAGATGAGCGCTGCAACCCCATGGTCGCCTTTGACTGGACTTAAGCATTCAGGGGTCCTTTACATTTATCTTTACCTATGGTGCCAGCACATATGGAATTCTGTGTAAAGCTCTGTTGTCCTCACCTCAAAAATGATATTGTCCAAAATGACGAAGGGGGTGGAGCAGCTCCCATATGAGGAAAGTTGGCAGTGTTTGGGACTTTTTAGTTTAGAGAAAAGGTGAGAAAAAGGCAACATGATAGACTGAAGTTTATAAAATGATGTGTGGCAGGGAGAAAGTGGGAAGAGAAAAGGTTTTCTCCTTCTCTCTTAACATGAGGACTTGTAGACATCCAAGGAAGCTGAACGCTGGGAGATTTGGGCCAGAGGAAAAGAAAGAGAAGAGGATAATGGACTAGATGAGATGAGAGAGAGCTGTTTGACAGTGGAACGGTCTCCCTCAGACGGTTGTGGTCTCTCTCTGAGAGCCAGTGTGGTGTAGTGGTTAAGAGTGGTGGACTCGTAATATGGTGAACCGGGTTCGCTTCCCGGCTCCTCCACATGCAGCTGCTGGGTGACCTTGGGCTAGTCACACTTCTCCGAAGTCTCTCAGCCCCACTCACCTTTGTGGGGGAGGAAGGGAAAGGAGAATGTGAGCTGCTTGGAGACTCCTTCGGGTAGTGATAAAGCGGGGTATCAAATCCAAACTCTTCTTCTTCTTCTCTTTGTTGGAGGTTTTTGAGCAAAGGCTGGATGGCCATCTGTCATGGATGCTTGAGCTGAGATTCCTGCATTGCAGGGGGTTGGACTGGATGACCCTCAGGGTCCCTTCCAGCTCTACAATTCTATGATTGTGTAGCTCAGTGCCAGGAAGGCCTGGCTGAATACAAGGAGCCACGAATTGTTCCAAACAATGGAAGAAATATCTAAGAAATTTTGTGTGGCGGGGAGAAAAGACCAAGGGACAAGTATTAAATACTCATAGGAGGGAAGGATAGAGGCTTTGCGCTTCCACATTTGGCAATGTATTATGAAGCTGCATGTTTGGTGTGGGTAAAAGAGTGGATTGGATTAAAAGATACAGGTGTTTTGGATCTGTAGGGATAGGACGTGAGATGTCCTATGAGAAAAGGAAGGTGCATAGAGGGTTCTTCAATCATGTCTTCAGGACATAGCTGTCAACTTTCGGATTTGAAAATAAGGGATCAGCAACCTCACCTGCCCCAGGGACAGTCTATGGTTCTCGGGGACAGTCCACACCGCGGTAATCCCCCCAGGCTACAAATTAATTTACACCAGGCTACACACCATCATCTTTCCCCACCTCAGGGTCTCTTTTCCAGGGAGTCTTCTCTTCTCATGAGATGCTTCAGGATCTGTCCTTCCGGTGAGCAGCCAGGGCCGATGTCCTTCAGAATGGGTCAGTTTGATCTTCTTGCAGTCCACGGGACTCCAGCACCACAATTCAAAAGCGTCAATTCTTCATGGGGGGATTGATCAGGTTCACTCTTTTGGCTCTCTGGCATCCATTAATGACTTATTATACAAACGTGTTTCAGACTTTGCATCCTTTAACACTCTTTTGGAAGGAGTGTATTTGTGGGCTGGGCCAGAGTGGTTGATTTTACATGCAAGCAAAGCACAAACAGTGCTGTTGTCTAATGACATCCTATTCTCTGTAACTATTGGTGAGCAACGCAGCCGAGCAACACAGCTGAGAAGCCTCCCTGGCCGGCAGGGAGGGAGAGGAGCTGCTTCCTTTGAAATCCGGGAAATTTACGGGATATCCAACAATCCGGGATAGCAGCAGGAAACGGCGTTGGAATAAGGGAATTTCCCACCAAAAAGGGGAAACGGTGCAAAACGGCGCTGGAATAAGGAAATTTCCTGCCAAAAAAGGGAAGGTTGACAGCTATGCTTCAGGAGGAGTTTATCTAACGTGTGGTCCAGATACAGAGAAGAAGAAGAAGAGTTTGGATTTGATATCCCACTTTATCACTACCCGAAGGAGTCTCCAAGCAGCTCACATTCTCCTTTCCCTTCCTCCCTGTGAGGTGAGTGGGGCTGAGAAACTTCAGAGAAGTGGGACTAGCCCAAGGTCACCCAGCAGCTGCATGTGGAGGAGCGGACTCGCGAACCCGGTTCACCAGATTACGAGTCTACCGCTCTTAACCACTACACCACACTGGCTTGGAAATGTCTTGGATGCACAGCATCCTGAAAGCCCAGATCTGTGCAGCCGGCTGCTCCATTTTGAGGGCACAGTGCCACCTTTTGAGGGAGACACCCACCCCATGGGCACTTTCCTTCCGCAGCTGCTCTGCCCAAGTCGCCTGGAGGCCTCGCCTGCCACCCCAGCTGGCCCTCTTCATGGCAGGTGCCGCTGCAGCAGAACACTTTTCCATCTGGGGGTTTCGGTTGGAACTTCAAGCCCCTGCCGCTTTGCTTCTCCTCTCCCCCCCACCCCAAATTCTCTTTTCTTTTTTTTACGGCCGCAAGTAATGAACCTGGACTTCAAACGGCACATGGCGAGATCAAAACCCGCCAGAGAGGAATGCGCCTCCCGCCTCCAGAGCCCAGCTTGTCACTCATTATTTCTACCTTTGCAAAACCTTTTACAAGCTGTTTGTTTCCTGCATCCAGCTACGGCTGGCGCATGGGGAGGGGGAATCAATATCGGCGCAGCGGGGGGGGGTGTTGCTTGCTCAGAGGCTTTTTTGGAGAGCCGTCGCTTTTGCAGGGGGGTGGGGTGGATCGGGCCACGTTTTCGGAAGCAGACAGAACACAAGAGCTGCTCAGGGCAAGATGGGCCAGGATTGCATGGGCAAACCAGGCAATTTATAATTATAATTATTATATCAGATCAGAAGAATCTTTATTTGCATCAGCCACTAGCCATAGCAATAAAATAAAATAAAATAAAATAAAATAAAATAAAATAAAATAAAATAAAATAAAATAAAAATAAACAAAACAAAACAAAACAAAAGTGTACTGAAGACAGAGGTGAAAACATAACTAAACAAAATACATTTTGGAGGTTTACATCAATAATCAAATACAGTGGTACCTTGGTTCTCGAACTTAATCCGTTCTGGGAGTCCGTTCAACTCCCCAAACCCATTGAAAACCAAGGCACGGCTTCCGATTGGCTGCAGGAGCTTCCTGCACACAAGTAGAAGCTGCGTCGGACGTTCGGCTTACGAATAGCGTTCGGAAACCGGAACACTTACTTCCGAGTTTTTGCCGTCCGGGAGCCAATTTGTTCAACAACTAAACCATTTGAGAACCAAGATACCACTGTAATTGCCCCCTGCTATTTTTTTGCCATTTTTGCTGTCACCTGGTTAAATTATTATTATTATTATTATTATTATTATTATTATTATTATTAGCCAGCCTGACTGAGGGAGAGCGCCAAATTTTGGCATCACACAGGGTGCCACTAAAATTTGAGAGCCCCAAACTGTGTCACCCCAAACTGTGGTCCAGGGACCCTCACCTTCTTGGAGACGGAGCAGACCTGCTCAGCAGGGAGGTAGTCAAAGGGGAAGACAAACCTCCAGTTGAAATTCCCTTCGCCTCCCATCGACCGGTAATGGACATCCGTCTTCTGCTTGTTCTCTTCGTAACCCACCAGCCACCTGCAAAAGGAGCAAACAGGGCCGACTGCTCAATGGTTGTGCAAATGAAGATGGGCTTTTGGGGGGTATTTTAGGACAAGAACTGCCGAAAGAAAATCGGACATTATTTATGTACGCTACAACGCGGGTGGCGCTGTGGTCTAAACCACTGAGCCTCTTGGGCTTGCCAATCAGAAGGTTGGCGGTTTGAATCCCTGTGACAGAGTGAGCTTCCGTTGTTTGGTCCCAGCTCCTGCCAACCTAGCAGTTTGAAAGCACGTCAAAGTGCAAGTAGATAAATAGGTCCCGCTCCGGCAGGAAAGTAAACGGCGTTTCCATGTGCTGCTCTGGTTCGCCAGAAGCGGCTTAGTCCTGCTGGCCACATGACCTGGAAGCTGTACGCCGGCTCCCTCGGCCAATAAAGCGAGATGAGCGCCCCAACCCCAGAGTCGGACACGACTGGACCTAATGGTCAGGGGTCCCTGTACCTTTACAACAGCAGCAATAATTTTAATAGCACAGAATTGGAAGACTGGAGAAATACCATCAAAAGAACCATGGCAAGAAAAGCTGGTGAATTATGCAGAGTTAGCAAAGTTAACGGATAAACTGCGTGAAAAGGACAATAGTGACTTTGGAAAAGAATGGGAACCTTTTACAACTTAGTTGCAGAAACAACAACAAAAACATGGACTCGTTGGCAGGATTTAAGTAACCATTTACAATTTTATTTATAGAGAACAAGAAATATAGCAGGGGATAATGTAGTATTATGTACAAACAGCAGAATGTAACATTTGATGTACCGGTAATAAACCAAAAATGGAAGTTGGGGGAAGTCACAGGGAGGGGGGGGATTGGAAAATGAATATGAAGTAATGATACTGGATATTTGTTATGAGAAAAGAAAATCAATAAAATTGTTTTTTTTAAAGGGGGGGCTTTTGTTTTGTTTTGTTTTGTGTTTTTTTTTTTTTTTGCAAATCAGGGGCACTTTCAAAGCATCGAGCCAGACAAGCAGCAGCCTGGAAGCAGCAGCTGCTCCTGACTCCAAGCTGACAGGTGTGGAGCATTTTCTCTCTTTTGGAATGAAATCATTTTTCTTTGATTTTACAAATATAAAATTATAGCAAATGTGTATCCATATATAGCAGGGGTCAGCAAGACTTACCTTGCCTGGGCCGGTTCACTCCAGAGGAGATCCATCGTTGGGCCGATCGCGTGCGCGACAGCGATTTTGGTGTCTGCGCAGACACGATATTCGGCATCTGAGCATGCGCAGACGCGATTTCCGGCACCACAGAAGCGAGTCCCTGCACCGCACTGCGCCGGTTTAGCGCAGCATGCAGGGACTCACTGAGCAGGCAGCTCGGTTCGGGGGAGGCTCATGGGCCAGTTGAACGACCCCCGTGGGCCGCTAGTGGCCCATGGGCCTTAGGCTGCCGACCCCAGAAAGATTACTCTGAATCTCGAGACTTCCCCCCCCCCATCCCCTTCAGGGGTCCTATGGTTAACATTTACAACTGCATATTATTATACAATCTATATTTTATATCAGAGGCATAGGAAGCCCAGGTGGTACCCGGGGCGGATTTTTTTTTGTCACCCCCCACCACTTTAATTTAAAAGAAATTTAAAAAAATTAAAAAGTGTCACCCCCCCTCTGATGGTGCCACTTTGTGAGGTGGGGGGGTTGTGTGTGTGTCTATTATCTCTTTTTTCAATGAAGTTAAAATAAAATTAAAAAATAAATAAATAAACTTTTAAATTTTTTATTTTTTTAAAAAAAGTGTCACCCCCCCCTCTGGGGTGGAACCCGGGGCGGCCCGCCCCCCTTGCTACGCCCCTGTTTTATATCAGTCCGTATTGCCAATAGTATTTGTTATATTAAAATCCCGCAAGCTTGCAACGGTCCCCTAAATAAATTATAATTTTTTCCCATTCTTTTGCAAAGTTTTGGCCCCCTGGGTTCCTGAGCTTTCTAGTCAGCTTTGCCATTTCTGCATAGCCCAGCAGCTTAGCCTGCCATTCCTCTTCTTTCCATCCCTGGTCTAGTAGCATCCGTGCCGCTGTTGTCGCGTACTTTTTAATTTTTAGGTATTTTCATCTCAAAAAGCAAATTAAAAATTGGGACCTCTTCCACCTAGTTTTTAGCAACCTATCAATGCCTGTGGGTGGGAGAGAAAATCAGCTTCCTTTGCATTTTGGAACTCAAACAGGAGGAGGAGCACCTGGTATTTTGGGGGGTAAATTTTCTGGCCCAGGTGCATCCTTAGCATTGTGGCAAGTGACTGCAAGATACCTGGATATGCCAAAAGCCACCCGGTCGATTTTAAGGCAAATGCTAAGGGGCTGATGCTCATCTCCAGGACTTCCGCTGCGCCCCATCAGGATGGCCTACCCTTTGACGTAGATGTCACTCATCTTCTCCCCAGTGATGCTGAGGTCGTCCAGGATGACGTCTTTGGCGTTCCAGATAATGCAGCGCAGGTAGAACCTGAAACCCAACGGGAAAGAGATAGAAGAAGAAGAAGAAGAAGAAGAAGAAGAAGAAGAAGAAGAAGAAGAAGAAGGAGAAGAGGAGGAGTTTGGATTTGATACCCCGCTTTATCACTACCCGAAGGAGTCTCCAAGCGGCTCACATTCTCCTTTCCCTTCCTCCCCCACAACAAACACTCTGTGAGGTGAGTGGGGCTGAGAGACTTCAGAGAAGTGGGACTAGCCCAAGGTCACCCAGCAGCTGCATGTGGAGGAGCGGAGACGCGAACCCGGTTCACCAGATTACAAGTCCACCACTCTTAACCACTACACCACACTGGTTCTCCAGGTTCAGTGGGTGTATCTAGGCTATGGGCACCCACCCTACAGTTGAAGCACACCTCTCAAAGAATGCTGGGAACTATAGTTTGGCCCACACAGAGATGACTTTCCCAGCACCCTTAACACACCACCGTTAACGGGGTTCTTAGGGCGCTTTCAATGCACAGTTTGTATGCAGCCACAGACCAGCCGTCATCTTGGATGGCTTTGAAAGGGGATTAAATAAATTCATAGAATCATATAGTTGTAGAGTTGGAAGGGGGGATCCCGAGGGTCATCTAGTCCAACCCCCTGAAATGAAGGAATCGCAGGACATTGGCTTTTGTCCAGCAGAGCAATTCTTGTGATTTCATGGTGTGGGTGTGAGTGTATCACCGAGGCAAATAGGAGGATGGGGGGGGGAGTCCGTATTACCTCTTGGCTTTCCGTGGGGTCACATTGAACGGGGGCCCCGGGGGGCCCAGGGATTTGGGAAACACATCGACCCACATCTGGAGTTTTCCCTGCAACGAGAAAAGAGCCTGTGAGGCAGGGAGAGTTCGTTGCGGGACCTCAGACAGCCCTGCTCCATCTCCCTGCTTCTGGAGAGAGGAATTCTGGAAGCTGGCTATTTCTGGGAAAAAGGCAAACCTGGAGAGGGAAGATAAAGGCATGAGCTCGGATTCCAGCTGGTGTTGGTTGTGAGGGCTTCAGAACGGCTTTGGCTTTGGTTTCTTTGTGCAACAGGCCCTCAAAGCATCATCTCTCGGGAATGCAAAGTGAAATCTAGACAGACGGAGGCCAATAACTTTGGGTACGGAAGGGGCGCTATGGACGAGTTTATGGAACGAACAAGATGGTGGCCCCCAAACGTTTGGGAACCGCTGATGTAAATCTTTATCCCTACTGCATTCCATCTTTCATCCGGCTATTTTGGGGCGTGATTTCCCCCCTCGAGCACTGGCCTGACACAGAAGGGCTTTCAAGACGACGACGGCTGCGCCCTGAGACTCACCGCTGCCTCTCCCACTGGGTCTTACCTGCTCAATGTCCGGTTGCAGGGGGCTGTACAAGCGCCTCGTCTCTACGTGCTCAGGGACCAGGCCTTGCTTCTGCAGGGCGTACAAGGCGAGCCTCTCCTCCGGGGGACCCAGGTGCGGGTTGGGGGGCTTGCCATCCTCTACGTGAAAGAGAGAAGAAGGAGACTGCACCAGCAGGCCAGGCAACTACTCCCAGCACAGATGTAAGGAGCTAAGGAGGGCGGAAGAGGCTTCAGACATCTGGGAGATGGTTCCTGTTCAACTTTCCCACTTATTACTTACACACACACAGGCAAGGCTGCCAAATATTCCAGTGGGTGGTTGGGAGAAAGGAAACTGACATGGCCAGAATGACTCTGTAAACTGCCCTGTGATCTTTTTGCTCTGCAGCTTTCACCACAGAAACCTGCTCTTTAGTGTTCAATCAGAACAAACATCCATTTGGTTTTTCCGTGGATGGACGTTGGCTCCGATCAAGCGCTGAAGAGCAGCTTTTCACGGGGAAAGTTCTGGGGCAAAAAGGAAAAAAAATATAATTACTCAGACAAAGAGCTTCAAGGCGCAGGCTATGCCTGAAAAGAGCAGAGAAAAGAGGAGTGTGGCTCAGCCCTCAGTATAAAATGGCTGCGTTTCTTCCAAGGATGTCCTGTGTGAGGCCTCCATCCTTCTGTGATAATAATAATAATAATTTATTATTTATACCCCGCCCATCTGGCTGGGTCTCCCTGTGAGGTGCTCCTCATCTGTTGCCTCCATTTCGCCAGGCAGAGGTCACACCAGCCAAGTGTCCCACAAAAAATGGGACGTCCCGAAAAGCGCCTTTGTCGGGGACAGAGCGCAGAGCGGGTCAAGCGACTCGCCCGGGAGGCAAGTGTCCCAGTTTTTGATCTGCAAAAGTTAGACTGCATGAGAGATCAGCCAGCTCGGCCCTCAATCCTACGCCCTCCCCAAGTCTCCAGCAGCCAACTCTGTCATTGGGTGTGCATGGACATCACAGAACCAGCAGCCCCACATTAAAAATATCTCTCTCTCCCTCTTCGTCCCCCCCAGCCACACTTCAAACATCACCAGCGCGGAGCTGATGGAAGCAAGGCCCAGAAACAAAGCTTGCAAAATGTCCTCTGCACTCTGGGCTTGCATGAATTCAGGTTCAGCTCTAACACAGCTGCTTTCCAGACCCCATTCTCCACCCCACACCCCACCCCACAGTCCCAAGGTCAAAGCCGTCAGAGCTTCAGTTCTGGGTTTGAAGAGGTGACACCTGGGGAGGGAGAATGAGCTCTGCCCAGATTTATGCAGCCGTATAAACCTAAGGACACCCTCAGCTGGGATCACTTTGAGGGCACAAAGCTGCTGTGAAGTAAGCCAGCCCTTGGTGACCCCTCAAGCATCCCAGACTCCTTTGGTCTGGAGAGGAGAAGACTGACAGGAGAGCCACCATCAAATATCTGGAGGGCTGTCACACGGAAGAGGGAGCAAGCTTGTTTCCTGCTGCTCCAGAGGGCAGGATCTGAACCAACGGATTCAGTGCCAAGAAAGGAGATTCCAACTAAACATCAGGAAGAACTTTCAGATAGTCAGTGAAATGGACTCAGAAGCTGGTGGGCTCTCCATCCTTGGAGGTTTCTATGCAGAGGTTGGGTGGCTGTCTGTCATGGATGCTGGTCGAGATTCCTGCATTGCACGGGGTGGGGCTAGATGACCCTTGGGTCCCTTCCACCTCTACAATTCCACAATTCTATGATTACACCCAAAGCAGACTCTCCTCCCTGCCCATCACCCAGTTTTGCTCCACCTTCAAAGGAACACCTGGAGGCCTGGCTGGGCTCAGCTGACACCAACCTCCCTTCCATCCATGCATTCACTCAACATGAGGCAGTGTTGTGTAGTGGCTAGAGGATAACGCCTAGATTGTTGGACTAGGAGAAACCAGGTTTCCCTTGTCCATGAAGCTCACTGTCCCTCTCAACCTAACCTACCTCACAGGGTTGTTGTGGGGATAATGATAATAATAATAATAATAATAATAATAATAATAATAATAATAATAATAATAATAAATTTATTTATACCCCGCCCATCTGGCTGGGTTTCCCCAGCTACTCTGGGCGGCTTTCAACAAAATATTAAATTACAATAGTCCATGAAACATTAAAAGCTTCCCTAAACAGGACTGCCTTCAGATATCTTCTAAAAGGCTGGTATTTGTTTTTCTCTTGGACATCTGGTGGAAGGGTGTTCCACAGGGAGGGTGCCACCACCGAGTAGGCCCTCTGCCTGGTTCCCTGTAACTTGGCTTCTCGTAGTGAGGGAACTGCCAGAAGGCCCTCAGCACTGGACCTCAGTGTCCAGGCAGAACAATGGGGGTGGCTCCTTCAGGTATACAGGACCAAGGCCGTTTAGGGTTTTCAAGGTCAGCACCAACACTTTGAATTGTGCTTGGAAACGTACTGGGAGCCAATGTAGGTCTTTCAGGACCGGTGTTATGTGGTCTCAGCGGCCGCTCCCAGTCACCAGTCTAGCTGCCGCATTCTGGATTAGTTGCAGTTTCCGGGTCACCTTCAAAGGTAGCCCCACGTAGAGCGCATGGCAGTAGTCTAAGAAGGAGATAACCAGAGCATGCACCACTCTGGCGAGACAGAGATTAAAGGAGGATTTGCCGAGAACCCTGCACACTACATTGAGCTCATTGGAGGAAAAGGTGGAATAATAATGCAATCAATACATTAATACTAATACTAATTGCACTTAAATCACTATCTCAAGGCTATTTACACATGAAATAATCCAAAGCAGTTAGTGAATCATAGCAACCCCTTTGTGTCCTGCAATGCCTATTGCCTTCTTTGTTTTTGATTTTGGCTTCGGTGGCCCCAGACACCCCCTTGGGGCCCAGGGGAGAGGAAGAACAGGGCAACCCTGCAAAACATGCATTCCACTGGGAATGCCGAGTCCGGCTGCCAAGAGACTCTCCGCCAGGTCATGGCTTATATTGTGATAGCTCCGTCTGTGTGATAATGTCTCTCTCTGCTGGCCAAATCCTACAAATACAGGATTCTGCTTGCCCACACAACCCCTGGAGATGACTGTGTGGCCAAAAGTATGCCAAGGAAAAGGCAGGTGGGCAGGAGAGAGAGTGAGTAAAACATGGTTTTTCCCATCTGGAACAGAATCCGGGCAACCTGTAAGGTATTTAAGGAGTATATTGACAAGCCGGAAGGTGTGCAGAGGAGAGAGACCAAGGTGATCAAGGATCTGGAAACCAAGCCGGATGATGAGCAGTTGAAGGAGTCTGGGAAAGAGAAGATAAGAGAGCCATCTTCAAATATCTAAAGGGAGCAAGCTTGCTTTCTCCGGCTCTGGAGGGCAGGGCTCAAACCCATGGCTTCAATTACAGGTAGATAGCCGTGTTGGTCTGTCATAGTCAAAACAAAATAAAAAAATCCCTTCCAGTAGCACCTTAGAGACCAACTAAGTTTGTCCTTGGTATGAGCTTTCGTGTGCATGCACACTTCTTCAGATACCACGGAGCTATCACAATATAAGCCATGACCTGGCGGAGAGCCTCTTGGCAGCCGGACTCGGCATTCCCAGAGGAATGTATGTTTTGCAGGGTTGCCCTGTTCTTCCTCTCCCCTGGGCCCCAAGGGGGTGTCTGGGGCCACCGAAGCCAAAATCAAAAACAAAGAAGGCAATAGGCATTGCAGGACACAAAGGGGTTGCTATGATTCACTAACTGCTTTGGATTATTTCATGTGTAAATAGCCTTGAGATAGTGATTTAAGTGCAATTAGTATTAGTATTAATGTATTGATTGCATTATTATTCCACCTTTTCCTCCAATGAGCTCAATGTGGTGTGCAGGCTTCAAGTTACAAGTAATAAGATTCCGACTAAACAACAGAAATAAATTTCTGATGGCTAGAGCTGTTCAGTAGTGGGCTCCCTTGGAAGGCGGTGGACTCTCCTTCCTTGGAGGTTGGACGGCCAACGATCATGGATGCTTTAGTCGAGATTGCAGGGGGTTGGAGTAGATGACCCTTGGGGACTATAACTCTATAATTCTATGATCCTATGAAAGATCTTAAGGCCCAAGACCAGAAGTTAGTTTACCAAGGTCTGGGAGACGGTAGGTTTGCTCTCTGAAGATGATCCGGTCAGGTTGGTAGACAGGAGGCTTCCAGTTGCGTTGCAGAGCAAAGAAGTGGAGCAGCTGAGAAGGACGGAGTTGATCTCTCCATTGGTTGGGACCAGAACTAAGAGGAGTGAAAAAGCAAAAGAAAGTTTCATCCTGCCCTATCCTCCAGGCTCAAGGCAGGTAAAGTTTGATGTGCCCTGTTGCACTTTTTTCCGAGAGACGCTGCCCTGTTCCTGCACACCTCCCCTTTTATTGCAACGCGATATGTGCAGGAGAACCTCTCGCTATTGTACGCTGTGCTCTGCGAGTGCTGCCTGTCGATCAGCTTTGCAAGCATCTCACAAAGCCCCAAGGGTCAGCTGACTGCATAGCTGTCAACCCTCCCTTTTTTTGCGGGAAACTCCCTTATTCCAACGCCGTTTCCCGCTGCTATCCCGGATTGTTAATATCCCTTAAATTTCCCGGATTTCAAAGGAAGCAGCTCCTCTCCCTCCCTGCCGGCCAGGGAGGCTCCTCAGCTGCGTTGCTCGGCTGCCAATAAGGAGTCTGAGACCGACTGGGGGCGGAGCTTGCATGCCTTGTGCAGCCAGACCCTCACGCCCAACCAGACAGACAGCCTGCCTGCCGTCTACGCGCTCGCTCTTTCGCTCACCCGTTCACGCGCAGCCTCTGGAGCTCAGGGTGGTGAGGCTACTTGGGGCCATTGCACCGCCCTCGCGGCACCCCTTATTTTCAAATCCGAAAGTTTGAAAAAATCCCTTATTTTCAAATCCGAAAGTTTGAAAAAATCCCTTATTTTCATATCCGAAAATTGACAGCTATGGCTGACCGCCAGGGATTGCCGAGCACCATGTGCAGCGCTATGCCAGACCTGACAAGCAGCTGATCGCTGGGGCTGTCGTCGCTCAGCGCATGGAGCTTTCCACACCCTGCGCATCAGCTGACAGCCATCGTGGGACAAGCCCAACACCCTGCGTTACATAGTGAGCAACCAGCTGCTTCGGGGCTCTGCAGGCCCCTCCGATCAGCCTTGGGTTCGATTCAGGTTCACAGCTCTTCTAGTTTAGTTCTCCAGCTCCCTGTCTCTCCAAACCCCCAGGCGAAAAAAGGACTTTGCCGGAAATCCTCTAGAGCTGGAAATGCTTGAAGCCTTCTGCATGCAAGGCTTGCTCTCTACCCCAAAGCAGTGACATAGCAAAGGTGGGGCGTTGGGGCGGGGCGCCCCGGGTTCCACCCTGGAGGAGGGGTGACACTCAGCACCATGACTCCCAAGCCGCCACCCGGCATGGAAGGGGTGCTGGGCAGCGGCTTGGGAATCCGGAGGGACTACGCAAGTGCGGCAGCCCGCACGGACCGCACATGTGTGGGCATGCGCAGTCTGTGTGGGCTGCCGCACTTGCGCAGTCCCTCCAGGCTGCCGAGCTGCGAGTGAGCGCCCCCCCCCCGGTCCGTGCAGTGGCTGCTTGCGCCCAGAAACTTGTACGCTGCACTGCAGCCTTATGAGTTTCCAGGCACAATCAGCCGTTGCACAGACGGGTGGCCGCTCAGGCCCAGCAGCCCGGCCAGACTGCGCTCTGTAGTGCGCATGCGTCATGCCGTCACGACGCATGCACGCTATGGAGCAACACCCCCCCCCGGGGGGTGCCGCTCGCGCTTGCTGCTCCCGGCGGCTAAGCGGGTCCGTTCGCCCCTGCCCCAAAGTGATGTTTGGTCTCATTGCACTCTCCAGTCCTCTTTAGCTGTCATTCCTGCATTGCAGGGGGCTGGACTAGAGGACCTTTGGGGTGCCCCCCAATTCTGCAATTCTACCGTTCTGCCTTCCCCCTTGGCCTTCCATCACCCTCAGCTTTGCAGGAACCAGGCTGGATAAACAGGAGAGGGTTGAGGCCACCCAGAGGCCCAGCTCTGTCCTGTGGATATTCCCGCAAACCCCCCTCCCCGAAAGAGGGGCAAGGCACCCTGAGTTGTCTCGGTGTGCCCCAAGCACCCACATGCAGTAAGTCTGGGGCAAGCCACAGCGGGACCCAAATCTGGAGAGGAACCGGTTCTCGAGGTCCAGGGTGGTTTCCCCGATTTTCTCGTCTTTGGACAAGAGGTCGTAGTCGTAGAGGGTGACCTTCAGATCCTTCTCCAGGGGCAGAATACACGTCAGCTCAAACATCCTACAGGGAGGAGGAAGGCTCAAGGTTACGCAGATGAATACCGGTAATTGGGAACAGGGTCACTTTTGCTACACTTGCTTAGCAAATTCTTCTGTGAACCGCCCTGAGACCTCCAAGTATAGGGCGGTATATAAATTCAAATAATAATGATAATAATAAATAATAATAATTTTTTTATTTGTACCCTGCCCATCTGGCCGGGTCTCCCCAGCCACTCTGGGCAGCCTCCAACAGATATTAAAATACATTAAAATATCACAGGTTAAAAATGATAATAATTAATTTTATTGGTTTGGATTGGTTGATTGTTTGATTACACACTGTATTGTTGATTGACTGACTGACTGACTGACTGACTGACTGACTGATTGATTGGTTACAGTCCAAGGGTCAGCAAACTTTTTCAGCAGGGGGCTGGTCCACTGTCCCTCAGACCTTGTGGGGGGCCAGACTATATTTTTGGGGGTAAATAATGAATTCCTATGCCCCACAAATACCCCAGAGATGCATTTTAAAGAAAAGGACATATTCTACTCATGTAAAAAATGCGCTGATTCCCGGACCATCCACAGGCCGGATTAAGAAGGCGATTGGGCCGGATCCGGCCCTCGGGCCTTAGTTTGCCTACTCATGGGTTACACATTCAGCAGAGCATGGAACTCTTTTTCAAAAAAATAAAATTTATTAAGACTCTTAATCTCAAGGTCATCTCTCTCTTTTTTTTAGTTTTGTCATTTATGCTTTTCAAATTTATACATTTCATTGGTTTTACAATCAATTTAACATTTCAAAATTTGACTTCCTTCCCCCATCTTTCTGCGGTTCCTTAAATTTATTGTTTAATATCTTCTGCATATCCAAGTTCATTTAACCTGCTCATTTAATTAACTACTGTGAATATGTACTCTTATAAAACTGCAGGTTAGGACAATAACCCTGCTAATGGTTTTTATCTGTTTACAATTTGTCAATATTCAATAAACCATTTCCATTCTTTTATAAAAGGTTTGTTACCTTGATTCTTTTGGTAAGTTTCGCCATTTGCGCATAGCCCATATGTTTTTGTATCCATTCTTAATCTCAGGGTCATCTCAGGCCCCATATTGAGAAAAAGATTTCTACTGCAGGGGGTTGGTCTATGCTTCTATGGTTTATATACCACCTTTTCCCCCACGGAGCTCAGGGTGGTGTACATTGATCTCCCCGTCCAAATTGAACCCCCACAACAACCCTGTGAGGTAGGCTAGGCTGAGAGACAGTGGGCGGTCCAGGGTCACCCGGTGAGCTTCCTGGCCGAGTGGGGATTTGAACCCTGGTCACTCCCAGGTCCTAGTCTGACGCTCTAACCACTGCACCACACTGCCACGTCAAATGGTGCAGATCAGCCTTCCCCAGCCTGGGGTTCTCCAGATGTTTTGGCCCTGCTGGTTGGGGGGCCGGTGGGGAGTTGCAGCCCCAAACATCTGGGGAGGCAGCAGGTTGAGAGAGAATATATAGGTTCTGGAAAGGGACTGTTGTGGTTAAAGGGACTAATTTTCTTTGGGTCCATGCAGGGCCGGATTGAGGCTTGGTGAGGCCCTCAGCTCCTGAAGGTAATGGGGCCCTTTCTATGTCCAGCTGTCCTTTGTCAACAACAAATTGTCGCTGTTTTTTGTGTTGAATAGATGCTACATGGTGATTTATGGACCTAATGGGTATCTAAAGCCATTTGCACACAACAAAATATGTATTTTATCAAAGTAATTGTTGAACTGAAATATCATTAAGAAATATATTAATAGTGAAATACAATTAAGAAGTATATTTGGGGGGGCCAATAGAGTGGGGCCCTAAGTTATAGATTGTTTAGCTTATACGTCAACCCGGCACTGGGTCCATGAAGGCAGGAGTCAAAGCAGTGGTTAGAGATGCAACCTGGTTTTTACTGAATTGATTTTTGGATCTGGAAATTTCACAACAATCTGTGTGCAATTCACCTTTGTTCAAATTATTATTATTATTATTATTATTATTATTATTATTATTATTATTGAAGGGCAGTAGAATAAGACTTTATTTTTTCTTTATTTTTTATGTTGTGTTATTTTTTTAATTTGACAAAGTAATAATCATAAAGAAATAAGAATAAAAATGTGTGCCCGACCCCCGAGACCATTCCATTGTAACTATTCAACCTCCCAAAATTTCCACACCTCTCGCGATGGTTTGACCCCTTTCTGTTTCATCGGTACGAATTCTACAAACACCTTCCATATCTCCTTATTATTAGCATTATTATTATTATTATTATTATTACTGTTGTTCTTAAGTTGGAAGAGGTCTTCTCACAGTCCCAGACCCTGAGTCATCTGATCCAATCATTCCCTTTCAATAATATTTTCCACTTCCATCTCCCCCTTTTCTTTTCCCCCTTTTTTTGCTCTGGGTGGAATTTAAACACAAGTAAAAAAAACACTGTGAAAATGCTTTTTTTAAGAAAACGTTTTGAAAAATAGATTGGATTTGCCATGTGCTCACCATCGCCATCTAGTGTCGCCTTTGTATAATGCACTTTAAACACTCTATAGCTGAGTCCCCTGTTGTTTTTCCGATTAGATTTTTAAAGTATTTCTTTTTCTCTGGCGCATTACAAAAAGATACTTTGTATTGGGTATGAACTTTGACATATCTTTTGATAAGCATGAATAATAAAAATCATTATGCACCTTTAGGTGCCAGGCAAATACGTTCCTTTTAAACCAGGCCTTCGGCTGATCTGTTTGTCATCGCTGTGAGTTAAACCACAGAGCCTAGGGCTTGCTGATCAGAAGGTTGGCAGTTCAAATCCCTGCGACGGGGTGAGCTCCCATTGCTCGCTCCCAGCTCCTGCCAACCTCGCAGTTCGAAAGCACGTCAAAGTGCAAGTAGATAAATAGGTACCACTCCAGCGGGAAGGTAAATGGCATTTCCGTGCACTGCTCTGGTTTGCCAGAAGTGGCTTAGTCATGCCGACCACATGACCCGGAAGCTGTACGCCGGCTCCCTCGGCCAACAAAGCGAGATGAGCACCGCAACCCCAGAGTCGTCCGCGACTGGACCTAATGGTCAGGGGTCCCTTTACCTTTACCCTTTAAAAATGTGGCTCTTTTCGGGGGGGTGTTATTGGGTTGGTGTTTTTATTCTGACTATATATGTTGTGATCTTTTCTGTGAACCACCCTGAGACCTCTGGGGATAGGGCGGTATATAAACTCAATAAATAATAAGAATAAAATGTATAAAAGAAGGAACCTTTCCCTCTTCCCTCCAACACCCCCCCCCCAGGTGTCTACATCTATGTCTGGCCTTGCATTCGCCCCTTACTTTCCAAAGACGGGCTCCAGCGTGCAGGGGAGGTAATTGTCCTGGTCATTGATGGATTTCTTCCCCACAGATATCTTGACATAAGGGTCACACTGCGCAGGAGAAAAGAAAGGTGGTCAGTCAAGGTGGCTCTCTGCAGACCCAGGTAAGGTTTCCTGGGCATGTCTAGCCAATGGGGAGATACAAACAGATTATGATACACCAAGACCAAAACACCAACACGGCTTGCAAATATAAAGAACAATTTTACTTGATTAAACACACTAAAGCGCAACGTGCATGTCAAAGCCTGGAGATACTTATAGGCAAACAGTCAACTAAGGCAGTGTTTCCCAACCTAATCTAGGCAACGGCACACTTGTTTCATTAAAAAAATCTCGTGGCACACCGTTCCTCCCCCACCCGGCTGCGCCGGGTCTCCTGACCCAGAGTTACCTCTGGGATCAGCTGTAGCGCAGCGTCCTTTCTCCCGCCCATCAGCTGGGGCACCAGGTCGGTATTCTCCCTCGAGGCTTCTGTTGTTGCTGCTGCTGCTGCAGCAGCCAAGGGAGCAGCACCGCCCTGGCTTCCGCTTCGCCGCTGGGCTCCAGCAGCGCCGCCGCCACGGTCCTGTGCAGCCCTGGGCTGCAGGTCCCTTTTTCCGCGGCACATCAGCCGGTGTCTCGCGGCACACTAGTGTGCTGCGGCACACCGGTTGGGAAACGCTGAACTAAGGGCACAACTCTGCCAATAATGTATATAATACGGACGCAGACAGACACCTCCTTACCGTCCCTCGGCGAAAGTAGTACAGTAGATCAGAAGACCTGTACTCCGGATGATAAGCAGGTTTCGCAACAGCTTCTTCAGTTCATAATTGTCAGGTTCCCTTATCGGTTGTTCAACAGAAAAGCCAAGCCATTTGTCTTTTAGTTCTTTTAATCAGTGCCAAATTATTTACAGTGCAGAGCTCAGTCTTATCACGTCTGTTCACTCACTAGCAGAATCCGGAAGTGCCTCCCTCCGGTTTTGACGCCAACACCACAATCTTGGCAGCCTAAATTGCCTCCTCCTCCTCCTACGTAATCTATGCGCCGGACCTGACGTCTCTCCCTCCGACCGAGCCTGCTGGGTGGTGCCAGGCCTCCCACTAAATCCCTGGACCCCTGGCACCCCTTGGCTCCCAGCCACTAACTGCTTCTCCCCCGAGAGACTGCTGGTTTCACTCAAAGATGAATCAGTAGTTAAAACAGGTGGCAGCTCCCTATAAACACTCAGAGCTGGACTGGCAGGGGGAGGCAGATCCCTGACAATAATACTATATACTCAACACAATACATCAAGAATATAAGATCTTCACAGGCACAGAAAGCTACTCACGCATGACCCCTGCCTCTACATATGACTATGTGAAGCATCCTTTCCTGTGACTGTTCCCATTTACATGACTTTGCGCTTCTAACAGAGAACTATCTGCAGGATAATTTGCGTGTTTGCACTGCGCTATGACATTATTATTATGTACATTATTGGCAGAGTTGTGCCATTAGTTGACTGTTTGTCTATAAGTATCTCCAGGCTTTGACATTCACGTTGCACTTTAGTGTGTTTAATCAAGTAAAATTGTTATTTATATTTGCAAGTCGTGTTGGTGTTTTGGTCTTGGTGTATCATAATCGGTTTAACACCTGATACTTTCTTTGAGATGCAAACAGAGGCAAATGAGGTTCCCACTTCCTGCCACCCAACGGAAGCCCTCAAAAGATACGTGCTTGTTGCTTGGTTTCATAAAATTGGTACAACGTTTGATAGTAAAAGAACCTCAATGCGCTTCACCCAAAAAGAGAGAGGATATTATTGCTTAAAACAAATAATAATAATAATAATAATAATAATAATAATAATAATAATAAATTGTATTTATACCCCGCCCTCCCCAGCCAAGACCGGGCTCAGGGCGGCTAACACCAAGTATAAAAACAATTGATTAAAATACAACTTAAAAACAAGATTAAAATACAACATTAAAGTGCAGCCTCATTTCAGTAGAAACTCAAATCAGAAACTATTTGGGGAAGAAACCGTCAAATCTTCACCAAGGCCGACTATCCAGACTGGTCCTACATGGGCCAGAAAAATGCCAGGGAAGTCCCCAAATAGGAGTTCCATCACGGGGTGGGGAGGGGAGGAAAGAGGGGGGAGGGGATCAAATTGATTCCAAGCCAAAGGCCAAGTGGAACAGCTCTGTCTTACAGGCCCTGCGGAAAGAAATCAGATCCTGCAGGGCCCTGGTCTCATGAGACAGGGCATTCCACCAGGTTGGGGCCAGTGTTGAGAAGGCCCTGGCTCTGGTTGAGGCTAATCTAACTTCCTTAGGGCCCAGGATCTCTAGAGTGTTGCTATTTATGGACCTTAAGGTCCTCCATGGGGCATACCAGGCGAGGCGGTCCCGTAGGTACGAGGGTCCTAGGCCGCTCGTATATACAATTAACAGCAATCGTTTAAAACATTCAGAAAATCAACAGTAAATGGAAAACAGCTTAAAACACACACTGACATTCTAGATATTTTATTTATTTATCAACTTGTCAAAATTTATATACCACCCTTTGTAGATCTCAGGCCAGTTCACGACACAAGAATACAAGATAAAAACACAAAATGCAGAATAAAATAAGCCAATGCCCCCCTTTCCCATTACATGGGAAATAGGTCTTAAGGAGATGTTTAAATACCGTGTATTTATATACCGTGTGTATGTGTGTAGGATTCTACCTTAGTTGTTTTTCACCCTTGGGTGCCATTGTTGGTCTCCAACTCCCGTCATCTCAGCCAAGGAGTCCATGGTCGGGGATCATGGGAGCTGTAGTCCAAGAACAATCCTCTTTAAAACAAAAAACAAAAACTGCTAATAAAAAGTGGATGACAAGGAAAAGTGGAAGTTTTAAAAAAACATTGTTTTTTGTTAGGGCTGCCATACGTCCGGATTTCCCCGGACATTACCAGGATTTCAAAGGCAGAAGCAACTTCCGGGCGGGATTTCTGGAAGGTGGCGGTTTCTCCTGGATCTTAGGCAACTGAACCAAAAAATTGTGGGTTAAAAAAAAAAAAGGTTTGGTGTTTACCTAAGAAATGATCGTCCTCAAGAAAGCTCAACAACTTTTGGGGTGTCCTGCTGGTTTTCCCTTTTTGAAATATGGCAACCCTATTTTGGATAGCTATTGGGTTGCTGTTTTAATTCTTATTGGCTATTTTGTGGTTTTATATCTTGATTTTATTCTCTGAACCGCCCTGAGATCCCCCCCCCCCCCGGCTATCCTACCTGCCTGCCCATCCTCTCCCAGGCTCACCTTTCCGTTTGAGTCCTTTGGCTGCAGATCAAAGGCCCGGATGATGTAAACGCGGACGAGGCATTCCTGGGGGCCTCTGGCTGGAAGCTGGTGGAACTGGCGAGGAGGGACTGCCACCGAGGGGTCATCCGGCAGAGGGTAGATCTTGAAGGCACCCTGCAAGCCGAGGGAGGAGAGTCATGAGAGCCTCCCATTGACAACTCCCTGCAGTACGTTTCCAAGCACAATTCAAAGTGTTGGTGCTGACCTTTAAAGCCCTAAACGGCCTCCGTCCAGTAGACCTGAAGGAGCGTCTCTACCCCCATCGCTCTGCCCGGACACTGAGGTCCAGCGCCGAGGGCCTTCTGGCGGTTCCCTCACTACGAGAAGCCAAGTTACAGGGAACCAGGCAGAGGGCCTTCTCAGTGGTGGTGCCCACCCTGTAGAACGCCCTCCCTTCAAATGTCAAAGAGAACAACAACTACCAGACCTTTAGTAGACATCTGAAGGCAGCCCTGTTTAGGGAAGCTTTTAATGTTTGATTGATTATTGTATTTTAATATTTTGTTGGAAGCCGCCCAGAGTGGCTGGGGAAACCCAGCCAGATGGGCGGGCTAAAAATAATAAATTATTATTATTATAAATTATTATTATTATTATTATTATTATTATTATCCTACAGCAGTGGCGGAGCTTCATGCTCCGGCACTGGGGGGCAGAGAGCAGGCGGGGGCGTGGCTGGCGTGCGTCCCGAGCAGCGTGGTGCGTGTCTCAGGGGTGTGGCACACCGCCCGCAGGGGCATGACGCGTATCCTGGGGGCACGGCGTGCCGCCTGCGGGGGCGTGACGCCCAGCATGGGTGAGGGGGCAGCCACGATGGCACCCCACTGGGATCGCGCTGCCAGGGGTGCTGCGCTCCCCCACCCCCCTCTTCCTCCACCAGAGTCCTACACCCAAGCTTACAGAGCAGGACGGTGGTGGGCACTCACACTGTGAACCAGCCCATCTCTCGAGGAACGCAATGGCCGTGACCCTCAGGAAGGAAGGAAGCTCTGGCAAGGTGTCCGTCTAGGCCCTGAACAGGGGTAGACCTACATTTGGGGGGCCCTAAAGCTTAAACTGTCATGGGGGCCCCTAACCCTTTGCAACCAGCAACGAGGTGTGGGTATCCATGGTTATCTTCTTCCGTGGGGTTGTTCCACAATGGGTGACCACACCTTTCCAACATCTCTGCTACGAAAAATTAATCCATTTGACTCAAAGCACTGTGACTCTACTAAATGCAAAAAAATTAATCAAGGGGGACTAAAGTCTCTTCTGAGGCCCCTCTGGGATTAGGGGCCCTGAAGCTTAGGCTTCATTCGTTTCATAGCGTAATGCTGGTGGTCAACAAAAGAGGTTTAAAGACCTGGGCTTGCTACGCCGCTGACTGTCTCAAGGCAAATCTTTAAAAATGTAGTATAAACACCGACAATTGGGAAACACTGGCCTGTGTTTCCAATTGGAGAACAGCCTTGACCAAAGGTGTCATAGGCTTTGAAGATACTCGCACTCAGGACGCAAGGGAGAAATGGGCTAAGAGGAAGGCACGCTTGGCAAATCCACACCGTGATCAAGTCCCGCCCGGAAACCAATGTCCCCACTGTGGAAGGACGTGTGGATCCAGAATTGGCCTCCACAGTCACTTACGGACTCCTTGTTAAGACAGTGTTCATGGAAGACCATCTTACTCGAGGGATCGCCGCCAAAGAAGAAGAAGATGAAGAAGAAGAAGAAGAAGAAGAAGAAGAAGAAGAAGAAGAAGAAGATCCGCCCCTGTCCCTGAAAGAACTTAGCGCCTGACTCCCCTCCTTTGTGCAAAACAGGTGATATGGCAGCAGAGGTTTTATACGGATTACACAGCAATCGTCTCCAGGCCCTCCGGTATCTGAAAGAGGTTAGCAAACCTTGAATTCCCCCACGACGGTCGGGTCTTCATTGGAATCCTGAGACTTGCCGCGGTACAGCTTAAAGGTGTTGCAGAAATCCGAGAGACTCCCAAAGTCTTCTATGTTCTCCAACTCCGTTTCATAGACCTAAGGGAAGAAAAACGTGGGTTCAGTTTGTCCAGTTGGGAGGGGTCCCAAAGGACCAGGGACACCGACTTGCCCCACACTGCTTGCCTGTTGGGGGGGGGGCGGGGAGCGCAGGGGTTGATCTTCACTCTCCAAAAGTCCTGACCCCACTCAATGCGCCAGCGCTCGCCCGAGAGTGGTGGGGGATAGCAGCCCCTTCAATATTGGGGGAGGCTTGGACCCCTGCCCAGAATTACTGAGGGGGGCAGAGCTCCTTCCGCCCCTTATAGTTGGCGCCTCTGCAGAAGTCGTGTAACTCAACACCCTGCAAAGTCGTTCCCTGTTCAATAATCCCTCACAGATAGCCTGCAACCTCTCTTGAGAAACCTCCAATTCAAATTCAATGGACTTTCAAAGGAGTCCTTTCCACTATTGAATGGCTCTTATCATCTGAAAGTTATCCCTAATGTTTAGTTAGAAACCTCCTTCCTCACTGCAGGGGGTTGGACTAGATCAGGCATAGGCAAACTCGGCCCTCCAGATGTTTTGGGACTACAATTCCCTGGTCCCAACCACTGGTCCTGCTAGCTAGGGATGATGGGAGTTGTAGTCCCAAGTTTGCCTATGCCTGGACTAGATGATCCTCCAGGTCCCTTTCAACTCTGCAATTCTATGTTTCTATGGTTCCTTCTCGTCATGGGACTATCAGTTTGGGTCCTGCCCTCCAGAGCAGGAGAAAACAAGCTTGCTCCCTCTTCCATGGGACAGGCCTTGAGATACTTGAAGGCGGCTCTCATATCTCCTCTCAGTCTCTTCTTTTCCAGGCTAAACATATCCCGCTCCTTCAACCATTCCTCATCAGGCTTGGTCTCCAGACCCTTGATCATCTTGGTCTCCCTCCTCTGTACACCTTCCAGCTTGTCCATATCCTTCTTAAACTGGGATGCCTAGAACTGGACACAGGACTCCAGACTGGTTCTGACCAGAACAGACTGGTACTATGACTTCCCTTGATCTGGACACTAGACTTCTGTTGCTTCCGAAGAGCTGATGAAGCTCAGAGTGGCCACTGTCCCAGACACCTCCCTGCCTAAGTCTCAGTCCAAGCTCACAACCCCCTCCAGCTTGAGTCTCAGGTGATGCATATCACTTTGCATTTCTTGGTACAGAAAGTATTGATCTGATGTGTAGAGATCTTTCCTGTTCTAATTAATTCAAGAGGGTTCTGGGAGATTCTCTGTGTGAAAGAAACAAGCAGCAGGTTCCTGATGTTTGGGTTATTGCTTCAGAGAAGCTGAGTACAGCTGGCTTCAACTGGGCCTGTTATCTCTTCTTCAAGGTCATGCTGACTATAATAATAGGCCAGAAGGAGCCTGGGTTTTGCTCTCTTTTCTATCTTTCCTTCTGGTGTGGTGTTCTGTATATAGTGTTATGGTTTTACTCTTATTATAAGTTATTGTAAGTTTAAGTTAAGTCTGCTGCAGCCAGGGGCATTCCTAGCCCCTTGGCTACTCGGGTCGAGAAGCCAAGAGGCACCCCCGGGGGCGGGGCGTCGCGGTGTGTGCGTGCGTCATGACGTCATGACGTCATGACGCACGCGCACAGCGCGATGCCCCACCCCCGGGGATGCCGGGCGCCGGCTTCGGGAGTCTCCCGAAGCCGGTGCCCGGCATCCCTTGGTGCGGCGGCTGCTCGTGCCTGCGCACCAAGGGGGTGCCGGGCAGTGGCTTCGGGAGACTGCCCGGCACCCCCTTGGTGTCACCCCTCCTCGCTGGCCCGCCCCCTCCATTCCCCAGCTCTGCAAGCCAGCCAGCGGCGGAAAAAGCCGCTGGAAGGGGGGGCTATTTTCGGCGCTGCTGGGGCGGAGCCGCAGGGCCGGCCAGCAGGGGGGGGTGACACCGCTCCTCGCTGGCCGCCCCTGCGGCTCCACCCCGGCAGTGCCGAAAATAGCCTTAAAAAAATTTTTTAAAAAAAAAAATTATTATTTTTTAACGCCCAAATTGTCGCCCCCAGCAGGGCGCTGCCCAGGGCGGCCCGCCCCCCCTTGCTACGCCCCTGGCTGCAGCAGTGTGGTGTAGTGGTTAAGAGCGGTGGACTCGTATCTGGTGAACTGGGTTTGCGTCTCCGCTCCTCCACATGCAGCTGCTGGGTGACCTTGGGCTAGTCCCACTTCCCTGAAGTCTCTCAGCCCCACTCACCCCACAGAGGGTTTGTTGTGGGGGAGGAAGGGAAAGGAGAATGGCAGCCGCTTTGAGACTCCTTTGGGTAGGGATAAAGCGGGAGATCAAATCCAAACTCTTCTTCTTCTCTTCTTATGGACAGTGCCAATCTTGAATGTATTGGATTTGTGACCATTGTGCTCATTTGCCTTCAGTAGCAGTAAAGCTCTGCTGGATGAAATATGAATGGCCTCTGGTCTATTTTTGGGGAACCCTGCAACGTGTAAAAGTTTTTACTTTGCTAACTATATGTTGGAGTTCTGCCCTGGATCAATACTGAGTAGAATTTGTGACACTGCAATTGCATCCCCTAAGCAACGGCCGCCCTCCTTCCCCTCCCAAGGAAGGTCTCCCTCCAACCAGTTACCTTTAGCTTGTCAAAACCCTTTTCCAGGTATGAGCCGCATTTTTCCCGGTCGCCCGTGGAAGCGTAGAACTTGCTCCACCAATCGATGAACTCTTCTTCCTGGGAGAGGAAAAGCATCACTTCATATCAAGAAATCCCCATAGCGATCGGCACCAACTGAGTGGCTCTCAGTTTGCACAGGGATGCATGCAAAGGATGGGTCTCCATCAACATGGCGCAAGTTATTGCGGCACATCAAAACTCTCTTATTAGAAAAAAAACCAGTGGGGGGAATCTCAGTGCCTTTTGAAAAGCTGGAGCCACAGCTCAGTGCTGCTTCCAGAATGCCACGGGTTCAATCCCTTAAGAATCATAGAGTTGGAAGAGACCCCAAGGGCCATCCAGTCCAACCCCCTGCCAAGCAGGAACACCATCAGAGCATTCTTGACAGATGGCTGTCAAGCCTCTGCTTAAAGACCTCCAAAGAAGGAGACTCCACCACACTCCTTGGCAGCAAATTCCACTGTCGAACAGCTCTTACTGTCAGGAAGTTTAGGTGGAATCTTCTTTCTTGTAGTTTGAATCCATTGCTCCATGTCCACTTCTCTGGAGCAGCAGAAAACAACCTTTCTCCCTCCTCTATGACATCCTTTTATATATTTGAACATGGCTATCATATCACCCCTTAACCTTCTCTTCTCCAGGCTAAACATACCCAGCTCCCTAAGCCGTTCCTCATAAGGCATCGTTTCCAAGCCTTTGACCATTTTGGTTGCCCTCCTCTGGACACGTTCCAGCTTGTCAGTATCCTTCTTGAACTGTGGTGCCCAGAACTGGACACAGTATTCCAGGTGAGGTCTGACCAGAGCGGAATACAGTGGTACTATTACTTCCCTTGATCTAGATGCTATACTCCTATTGATGCAGCCCAGAATTGCATGGGCTTTTTGAGCTGCTGCATCACACTGTTGACTCATGTCAAGTTTGTGGTCTACCAAGACTCCTAGATCCTTTTCACATGTACTGCTCTCAAGCCATGTGTCACCCATCCTGTATTTGTGCCTTTCATTTTTTTTGCCCAAGTGTAGTACTTTACATTTCTCCCTGTAAGAAAAGCCCGTTGGATCAGACCAATGGCCCATCTAGTCCAGCATCTTGTTCTCACAATGGCTAGCTGGATGCCCCAATGGGAAACTCACAAGCACAAGAGCAGATCTCCCCTCCAGCAACTGGGATTCAGAAGCATCGTTGCCTGTAACTATGGAGAAAGAGCAGAGCCACTCTGGCTAGTAGCCTCCTTCATTAATTTCCCCAGTCCTCTTTTCAAGGCATCTAAGTTGACGGCTATCCCACTCTCCTGCGGCAGGGAGTTCCATAGTTTAACAGGGTGATGCTCGAATAAGTCCTTTCTTTGTATCTGTCCTGAACCTTTCAACTTATCTAGTTAAGTAGGTAAAGAGGAAGCCGTTGGCCTGGCTCAGTAGAAGGCACACAGAAGGCTTCGTTTGAACTGGGGGGGGGGGTTGTAAAGAAATGTTGTTGTTGTTTTTGTGTGTGTGTGTGTGTGTGTGTGTGTGTTTTGTAATGGCTACAATTCTCAAGGTCAACTGGAGCCAAGATGAAGGAGCAATTGGTAATTCGTGAAGCATCCTTAAGCAAATAAATATCTCATTTTGGAATTCCACAAAATTCCATCACACTAACCTCACGGAGAAGCCGGAATAATCGGGGTTTATGGAGTTTGACTGCAAGCCAGCCAACATCTTGAGAGTCCCTGTCTCAAAAAGGCATTGCGCTGGGACCCAGCACTTTCTCTCTCCACCCCCCCACCCCATACACTTCCTCCCCTCGTAGGAATATTGCATAAATCTCCCTTTTCGGCCATCCTTTTGCACTGCCTTTAAAAAATAAAAAGGGGAGGGGGAGCTGCATTCTAACCAAAATGCCTTTATTATGACATTCCTCAGGTGCCGTGTTACAAAGAAAGCACTTTCAGTAATCTGACGATTTACCTCTGGTCTCCTCTGCAGCCCCAAGACAAAGAAAGGGGTTAGAGGTTTCTGCTGATGTTGGGGCTGAGGTTGCTGAGAATAACATGTTTTTTTGTGTTTTTAGGGAGGTGTTTTGGATGCGTGTTTTTTTTATTTTGTTTTTTTTAATCAAAACACCAGGAGACGCAGCTGGAATGTTAACTGGAAAGGACACTCAGGCAGCGTCAAAACAGGACAGCCATGCCTGGCAAGAAGGGCTAAGAGGGGACCTGGCTTAAGCATCTTGCGAGGGACACAGAAGGCCCTGGATTGACATGGCGTGGCATCCATGCACTGCCAGGCTGTGCGCAGATGCCACATGAATCACACCCAGGAAGGTGACATCACCCAGGAGACAGAGAAGGCTGGTGACACGTTCCACAGAGCTTCTCCACCGGAAGTGACAAGAGCACCCGACTGCAGGGGCAGAGGAAGGGGGTGCGGTGGGTGAGGGTCCCCCCGGGTGTCACCACTGAGACGCGGTGGCTTGTGTGTGCGCAGGCTCCGCGCTGCCCAAATGGTCCGCATGCTGCCTCCCCCCCCCCCAGCTGTAGGGTGGCTGAGTGGGAGGAGGCAGGCAGACTCCAGAGGCCCGTGGTGCTCCCCACCCCTGGGCGCGCCACCCCAGGCGCCCGAGCAGCTTCCTCCGCCGCTGCCCGATTGTGCCCAAGGAAGGAAATGGGCACCGTGACCTGCCTCTTCACCCTCACAAATGAAGCCTGGCTGGAAGAAGGCCCCAAATCATGCAGAGATGCACCAAGGAGTCTCTTCTTCTGGTGTGGGGCAACTGGGGATTGAGGGCTGGCACCAGCCTTGGGTTAAGGTTACAGTGATATTCATGCATCCTGCTAGCGCATGTGCCCCGGTATCAAATCTGGGGGTTTCTGTCCCCCAGATTTGAACAGAGAAACAAGGTGGTACTTGGGAGGGACAGGTCAAGACGAAAAAGCTTTCGCTGAAATGAACAGAGACTGTGCAAGAGTTCTCTTGAGCAGCTCATAAGGACATAAGAAGATCTTAGTGGATCAGGCCCATGGCCCATCCAGTCCAGCATCCTGTTCTCACTGTGACCAACCAGATCCAGCAAGGAGGATTCAACTGGGGTTTGGAAGCCTCCAACTGCGGTCCTCATGGCTAGTAGCCATTGAGAGCCCTCTTCTCCTCCATGAATTTGTCTAATCCTCTTTGAAAGCCATCCACCGCCTCCTGTGGCAGGGAGTTCCACGGTTTAACTATGTGCTGCATGAAGGAAGTCCTTTCTTTTCCCTGTCCTGAGACTTCCGCCATTGAGCTTCGTTGCATGAGTTATGCCATTGGGAGAGAGGGCAAGCAGCTTCCCTGTAGCCCCTTTCCTCCTGCTGTGCATCATTTTAGAAACCTCTGCCGGCTCCTCCCCATTTCGATGGGGTCTACGCAGGAGACCTTCCCGGTGAATTGGAGCCCCTAGGAAGTGGGAGGTTCCTGGGAGGTCTTGGGCTTCTGCATGGCCTGGGCAAGCTGTCCCCTGCAGGGGTCAGGAGCCAGCCCCCCTCCCCCAAGAGCGTGGGCCTGGCAACCCAATCCTGAACTGGGTCTGGGGAGGCCCCGGCATGGCTGCGTTCATGGGAGGTGACCACAGGAATGCCCAGTTGGCATGCCATCCCTTCCGAGAGTCTCGGGGCTGGGTATCAACTGTCAGGTTCAGCTGGAGATATCCGATCCCAGTGGCTCTTCCAGGGGAGGGTAACCAGATAGGCCATAAAATATGCGCTACGATTTGAGACTCGCAAGCGCAGCAAATAACCAATTACCCCAAATAGTTTACAGATTTCGGCTCGCATGTTTTCTGGCTCGTGTTTCGCGTGCTAACTTGTCGCTTAATGGCTTATTTGTATTAGAGGCAGCAGAAGGCCTGGCTGGCTGGCTGGCTGGCTGGCTGGCTGCGAGGAGGCAACCCGACAGCTCTCCAAAGCGGTGGCTCTCTTCAGCCGACGGGACAGAAGACCGCATCTTCTTCATGTGCTGATGTTGGCGGTCCAATTTAGTGTTGCGCTTTCTCCATCTACTTCCAATGCACTCGTGGCACATAGCAACCGAATGCTGGGATATTCAGGACAGAGGAAATAACTTCTTCACGCAGCGCGAACTGTGGAACTCCCCCCCACAAGAGGCAGTGGCGGTCACCAACATGGTCTGGTCCGCTTTAAATCCACAGAGGAGGAGAGGGCTATCAATGGCTCTTCTCTGCCACCACAGTTGGATGCAGCAATGCTTCTGAATCCCAGTTGTTGGAAAGCACAGGAGAGGAGAGTTGCTCTTGGGTTCGGATCCTGCTCACAGGTTTCCTTTTGGGGCGTGTGGTTGGCCACTTTGAGAACAGGGTGCTGGACTGCAAGGGCCATTGGGCTCATCTTGTGTATTCATTTGTGGAATTTCTTAAGTTCAGCCATTTCCTCAAGTCCCCCAGATGTGCATTGGATGGCACAATTGCTTGTTGTGTGTGAACGGCCCCGTCTGAGGAATGCAGCTACACGGGTGTAAAGGGACCCGTCCGGCTCACTGCAGGCATTTATCTCTTCCCATCCATCCTGGGCAGTGTGTGTGTGTGTGTGTTGCACTGATGTCCAGTGACCCGGCTTCCTCAGGGAACATCTCCATATCTGTGACTTTCCGGCATGTGCTGTACAAGTTAATTTGCAAATGGGGAGGTGAGCACTGAAACCAAATGCCATGTCATATCTCAAGTACACAGCGTTGCTTTTACATTTGTTTGCTAAGCAAATGAAACAGCGGAGATAAGGCTACACATCTCTTACCAAGAATTTTTTTTTGTAATGGTAGCTGCTGAACCGAGATTAGGCTGAACCGGACATCATTAGAGCCTGGAAGCTAGATCAGGGCAGCTGCCAAGCTATCCCAGCATCCTGTTCTCACAGAGGGCAGCCAGGGGGAAGTCCACAGGCAGGAGCAGGGCTCTCCCCACCTGACTCTGCACTGGGTTCCTCAGGATTAGTCCCTCTGGTAATGGCAGAAGCTGAATCAGGTCCCTCTCCACGTCTGAGACACCAACGTTCCCCCAAACCCTAAACTCTCCCAGCTGTAGCCATGAACTTCATTGCTGCAGCTAGAACCCTTTCCGCTTAGTTCGCCAGCTCTTCCAAAGCGAGCTTCGTTATGTTTAATGAGCTTTGGGTGCCTCACCGTGCGCGTGAATGGGGGTTCAAATCAAATTTTATTACGGTCATAGACCAGCATTTAAAATCTGAAAAGTGCTTTACAGAGCTAAAAGAAATTAAAACTCAGAATGAATATAGAAGTCTAAAAATTTAAAGGGGCTAAAAATATCCAGGAGGAGGGTCCAGCTTGCCTTTTCCCAGCTTCTGCTCTAGGTCTTCATTCCATTACCGAACAGAAGAGCTGCTACCCACAGCCCAACACCAAGTTCGATACTCCGCTGACTGGTTTGTTCTGGGAGGGTAGACTGTTCCTGCAGATCTGCGTGCAGAATCTAGCTACCATCCGAGTGAATGGGGGTTATTGCATGCTGATGATACTTTTGCTGCCTTTATTTTAATTTAATGGCTTGCAGGTTTTTTTTTCTGTTGGGGTTTGCAGACGTTTAATTCGGCTCGGATGAAAAGCCCCATTCCCCCTCGCTTGAAAAACAAGGGGGAGCTAATTCGGCAGGGCTTGCAAAGTTCTCTTTTCAATCTCTAAAGCTTGTCAAAGCCCCCAAAAGACTATATAAGAAAAGGCCTCCCCGACTTGAGGACCTACGACTCCCATCAGCCCCAGCCAGTCTGCCCCGTCTGGAGGGCGCCTGTTGTCAAAGGCTAGCCTGGAATAGTAACTGGGATTTGCTAGGACATCGTTTTCGCAGCAGAGGTCAAAGATGTAATTTTCAGGACTGCTCTGTCCTCCACAGCCTTTACCCTTAATGGATAGATCAGGCCCTGCTGGGCACCTAGCATTTCCCAAGAGTAAAGGCTGTGAGAGAAAATTCCCTTTGGGGGTTTGATACAGAGGCTCAGCCCAGATTCCCCATTAGTCAGACTTTGAATTCAGTAGTAAATTAAAGGTAAAGGGACCTCTAACCGTTAGGTCCACTCACGGACGACTCTGGGGTTGCGGCGCTCATCTCGCATTATTGGCCTAGGGAGCCGGCATACAGCTTCTAGGTCATGTGGCCAGCAGGACTAAGCCGCTTCTGGCGAACCAGAGCAGTGCATGGAAACACCGTTTACCTTCTCTCCGGAGCGGTACCTATTTATCTACTTGCACTTTGACGTGCTTTCGAACTGCTAGGTTGGCAGGAGCAGGGACCGAGCAACCGGAGCTCACCCCGTCGTGGGGATTTGAACCGCCGACCTTCTGATCAGCAAGCCCTAGGCTCTGTGGTTTAACCCACAGCGCCACCCTACTACTACTACTCTGGTAGTAAATTACCAGAGTCCAAAAGAGTCTGTCCATTAACACATTCCCTATGTAGAAAAGAGCTCTTCATCCAACCGTAGTTCTTAAAAACACTTACTCAATGCCTTTTTTTTTTTTTTACTGTATATGCAGAGCCCTCGTGGTATCTTATCTGGAGTTGTGCCCCCCGCCCCCAGTCTAGCATTCAGTTGGGTTCCTCCTAAACTGGTTCTTGAGTGCAGTCTTGCTGATGAGGGGTTTTGCAGACTCTCGACCTCCAGGCCTTGCAGATACAGTGGTTGGGGGCTACACAGGAACAACTTCTATGTTCTTCATGCACTCCCAAGTTCTCAGCACCCACCAATCCTCAAATCCCCCCATACATCACTTGAGGGATGTGTGGAAGGAAAGGGAGTCCCTGAGGCCACGTCAAGGCCTCCAGCTGTTCCAACTTCATGACCCAATAACTTCCACCCAGCAAGGAATCCTGGGCTTTGCCTCAACCAAATAACCCAATTTTGCGGTTCCAATTTTTCCTTTAATATCAGGACAAATTTTGCAGGCATAAATAGAAGGCTGGGGTTTTCTCATCTTTCTGTGTAACCTGAGAAAACGTCAATCCGACACTCCCAGCCTCCAATTTGTGGCGATTTCCACCACCTACCACACACCATTAAAAGAGAAAGAAAAGAAAACCCCGGGTTTGCAAAATAAAGAATCAAACCACCGAACCCAAGTAATTAGGTGAGAAACGAAGCCATACATACATGGAGGTCGGCCCGAGAAGTTTGCGTGTTAATGAAAGCTGAGCTGGTCATGCCGTCCTCAGGCTACAAATTAAAAGCTCTGATTAGTGGTGGAGTTAGACACGCACAAATCGAACACACAATGGCAGAAGCAAGGGTTGGTTTTTGTAAAACACAAATAAGGCATAGAAATATAACCTCGCTTATCCAAACGAGCACATGGGAAAGACCTCGCGTCCAAATAACTGGATCTCCAATAACCCAAGGACAAGGAAGGTGCGAGGAAAAAAATCCACGCTGACTGCTTTTGTGGGTACAGCAGCTGCCTTTGCACATAATGCTTAGCCAAGCCATGGTTATGATGACATACGAACATGCGGAGAGCCCGCTGGATCAGGCCAATGGCCCATCTAGTGAAGGACTCAGGCACAAGATCAGCAACTCTCCCCATCCCAATACCCTCCCAGCAACTGGGATGCAGAAGCATCGCCATAGAGCCAGAGCAGGGCCATCAACAGCCCTCTCCTCCTCCATGAATTTGCCCCGTCCCCTTTTAAAGTCATTGAGGTTGGCGCTTCCTGGGGAAGGGAGTTCCATAGGTTAACTGCACGCTGCAGGAAGGAGCACTTTCTTGTATCTATCCTGAACTTTGGCTATCGAGCCTTGGCTTAGCCGTCTTCTCGCCCTGAGCTAAAAAGCTGTGGGAGGAGAACAGGGGGGGCGCAGGGTCTTCTATGGGAGGCAGCGCATTCACACAGTCCTGAGATACTCTGGCTCACCACGATGTCTTGCGAACCAGGCAAGTGGGTGGTGGGAGGCCTGATTTGAACATCCAAAAAGGCAAGAGGGCCTCTGAGGTCTCTCTTTTCATTTGGGCATGCAGATTTTATACCATTAAAGCACTTCATGGTGTTGCTTTCAAAGTGCTGTTTGTTTGTTTGCATTTATATCCCACCTTTTTCTCCAAGTAGCGCAAGGTGGCATACATTATTCTCCCTCTCATTTAGTCTCCACAACAACCCTGTGAGGTAGGTCAGGCTGAGAGACAGCGACTGTACCCAACAGGTATCCAAACCGTGGTCTCCCAGCTTCTAGTCTAGCACTCTAACTCCTATGCCACAGTGTGTTTCGATGCTCCCCCTTTTGTTTATTCATTATAAGCTAGGTTTTTTTGGGGGGGGTGTCATTTTGGGCATCAGATGCACAGAATCCTAAATAAGGAGAACAACAGCCGCAACGCCTGCTTACAAGGGCCAAATACCAGCTATGACTGGGAAATTCGGGGTGTATGGCAGCCCTGAACTAGAGAATGTGGGAACAGGGTGGGAACAGGAGCAAAGAAACTGGCTGCCACTCTCATTGCATCTAATGATGCTCAAATATGCACAACCCATGAAAACTTTATATAAGCAATAACTTTCATGTTGCAGAGATGTGGATAACCGAGGTTAATCAATGCAAAGAGCATAACAAGCTTCCAGAGTTAATCAGGTAAAAGCAGACTGGGATTAAAATCCTAACTCAACCATTTAGCCTCAGTTCCCCAATCTGTAAAATGGGTATGTCTGTGGCCTATCTCACAGAATTGTTGCAAGATCAAGGACACAGCCCACTGGGAAGTGCTCGTGAGCAAGCCCTATGCAAATGGTGGGACTTGGTGATCTTCCATCCCTGGTTTTTCTCCTCTTGTCTCTCTTCACTGTTGAAATTTAGACTGCACACTCCTCAGGGCAAGGACCTGTCTTCTGCTCTTCCCTTACTCAAAGGGCTGCATACATCGATAGCACAGGGAGATTATGATAGCCATATTGCAAATCCTAGACAGCATCTTAAAAAACAGAGACATCACCTTGCCGACAAAGGTCCCTATATTTAAAGCTATGGTTTTCCCAGTAGTGATGTATGGAAGTGAGAGCTGGACCATCAAGAAGGCTGATCACCAAAGAATTGATGCTTTTGAATTATGGTGCTGGAGGAGACTCTTGAGAGTCCCCTGGACTGCAAGAAGATCAAACCTCTCCATTCTGAAGGAAATCAGCCCTGAGTGCTCACTGGAAGGACAGATCCTGAAGCTGAGGCTCCAAGACTGAGGCCACCTCATGAGAAGAGAAGACTCCCTGGAACAGACCCTGATGTTGGGAAAGATGGAGGGCACAAGGAGAAGGGGACGACAGAGGATGAGATGGTGGGACAGTGTTCTCGACGCTACCAACATGAGTCTGACCAAACTGCGGGAGGCAGTGGAAGACAGGAGTGCCTGGCGTGCTCTGGTCCATGGGGTCACCAAGAGGAGAACACGACTATACAACAACAAATTGCAAATCGCAACCATATTACGATATAGAAGGGGTGTGCCGTATCAGAGCAGTCGAGCAAAAGGGGGCAATAGTCCCCCAATGATTCCACAATTGCCTTGCAGAAATATGAAATGATCATTATTATCACTGAATTATGAATCGCTTTCTAAACAGCCATCTCAAGACGACTTTCATATAAAAGAGTCAAAAACACAAACAACCAATGTGCTTAAGTACAAAAGTGCCTAAATATAAGGGTGCATCTTACAGAACCCCCAAATGTCCCTATTTTCCAGGGACAGTCCTGGATTTTCAGAAGCTGGAGTAGTTTCTAATTTCATCCTGGAATGTCCCGCTTTTCCTCAGGACGCCCCTGTTTTCACCAGAGAAATGTTGAAGGGAACGGAGCTATCTGACCCAAGAGCCATCTGATGATGGTCCTGTATAGGAAAGTTTTTTAAATGTTTTGTTATGTTTTTCTATATGTTGGGAGCCGCCCAGAGTGCCTGGGGCAACCCAGTCAGATGGACTGGGTATAAATAATAAGGTTGTTGTTGTTATTTTGGAATAGAATATCCACAGTGCTATTTTTCTAGAAAAAGAGGTGCCAGAACTCACCATGAACACCTCCTTTGTTCTCTGATATTGGCATTGACACCCTCCTGAGAGGGGCTGGAACTGAGTCCCAGCTGAAAAAAAGCCCTGGATATTCCTATTTTCATCGGAGAAATGTTGGAGGATATGATATTACCGCCTCACCCAGAACCCCAAAAAACTCAGAAGCTCATGAGATGATCCAAGAGAGAGATGGGCAGAGGGGAAAATTTTCCTCCAGACCCATGCACCACTCCAGTGCCCATCACCAGGGCAGTTTTTTGTAGGTGCCCTGGTCACCTGAGGTTTGGTGCTCCCAGTTGCATCTCAACTCTGGAATCCCAGACACGATCTTCTCATTTTATTTGCAAGGAAACTCGCAGTGCCTCTCCTACCTAAGCTCTGAACTCTCTCCCGTCCCATCTTCCCTCTCCGTCTCCTGGCAAACGATCGCCTGGTGGGGAGAGGGGCCTGCACATGGATCTTGCGGCGCCAGCGGTGACAGGGTGTGGCAAACCCAAGTCCCTGTTTGCCCCTGACTCTGCACCACATCTAAGCGGGATAAATCTTTGGCAATTTAAGCAGCAGCAGCAGGCCAGGGCCTTCGGCAGCACGCAGGCAGAGAGCCCCTCCGAGCAGCTCCAAATAAATTTAATTGGGAGCAGGCTTAAGGACGGGCAGCCGGATGGAGCAATGGCAGGAGCAGCAGCAAACATCCCAGAGGTGGAATGCCACCCTGACGACAGATGCAGAAATGCCAAATCTGTGCCAAAGCTATATGCGGGGACAGACCTGCGTAATATGGTGCCCTGTGAGAGGCCAACATTTGATGCCCCCAACCCTTGAGTCACCTTCCCAAAGCCAAGTAAGTGAGGTGCCAGGCTTTGGGAATAAGACACAAGGGCTCTGGCAGGGCACCAGAGCCCTCCCACCCAGGAGCATAGTATGGGAGGGCCCTGGCCCTGGGGGCACAATTTTGAGGGGGTGTGAATCAGGTGCAATACTCAGGTGCCAGCTTCCGTGGGGATCCCCATCCTGCCCAGGTGTGTCCTGGTGAACCCCATCCCCGGCTTCCTGCCCTTCCCAACCGCCACTGGGTTCTTCCTGCCTAAGTGTACAACCTGACATTTGTCCCTATTGAAATTCATTTTATTATCTTGTGCCCAGTTCTCCAATCTGTTAAGGTCATTTTGAATCCCAATTCTGTCTTCTGTTCCACTAGCTACCCCTCCCAGTTTGGTGTCATCTGCCAATTTGATGAGCATCCCCTCAATTCCTTCACCCAAGTCGTTTATAAAGATGTTGAACAACAACCTGCCCAGGACAGAACCCTGCAGCACCATCACTTTTTTCCAGGATGATGAGGAACCATTAATGAGTGCTCTTTGGGTTTGGTCAGTCAACCAGCTACAACTCCACCTAACAGTTACCTCGTTCATTCCACATTTTACCAGCTTCCTCACTTGAATATCATGAGGGACTTTGTCAAAAGCCTTTCTCCAAACAAGATACCCTATGTCCACAGCATTCCCCTGATCCACCGCTTGTAACTCCAGGTAAAGGTAAAGGTAAAGGGAACCCTGACCATTAGGTGCAGTCGTGTCCAACTCTGGGGTTGCGGCACTCATCTCGCTTTATTGGCCGAGAGTACAGCTTCCAGGTCATGTGACCAGCATGACAAAGCCGCTTCTGGCGAACCAGAGCAGCACACGGAAACGCCGTTTACCTTCCTGCCGGAGTGGTTCCTATTTATCTACTTGCACTTTGACGTGCTTTCGAACTGCTAGGTGGGCAGAAGCTGGGACCGAGCAACGGGGGCTCACCCCATCGCAGGGATTTGAACCGCCGACCTTCTGATCAGCGAGCCCTAGGCTCTGTGGTTTAACCCACAGCGCCACCTGGGTCCCACACCCTGTAACTCCAGGTAAGATTGTGCAAAAACCCATCTGAAACACTGCAGAGTCGCTGCCAGTCAGTGCAGGTAATATGGAACAAGTGTTCCAATTCAGAAGAAGATTCCTATGAGCCTAACATAGAGCCGTATGGCTAACAGCAACCCAAAACACCACCTGAAGTCTGTCTAAACCTCTGCCCTGAGACAAAGTGAGAAACACAAGAACAGCCTCAGATTGAAGTCCACCTGGCCCAGCCTTCTGTTCTCCCAGGGGCCAACCAGCTGCCCATGGAAGCCCACCAACAGGACCCCATTGCAACAGGGTAGCCTCATCCTCCATTAACGTGTCTGATCATCTATGAAAGCCATCCAAATTGGTGACCATCACAGACTCTTCTGGAAGCAATTCCCATAGTTGCGCTACACACTGAGGATTCCAATTGCCAGAAAGGAAATGGCAACTAAATTTTAAGAAGCCCTTTCTGAAGGCGAGAGCCGCCTGGCAGCGGAATCGTCTCCCTCAGAAGGTGGTGGGCTCTCCTTCGTTGGAAGTGTCAAAGCAGAGGTTGGGTGGCCACCTGACAGAGATACTTCAGCTGTGATCCTGCATTGCAGGGGGTTGGACTAGAGGACCCTTGGGGCCCCTCCCAACCCTACGATTCTAAGGCCTTCCTTTCGCATCTCCTGAATCTTCTGACGTTCAAAGGCGACGCGGCAGAAAACTCCTAGAGAACTGCCTGTTGGAAAGAGACCTGGGTTGTGACTTTCCACAGAAGGATCTGATCAGCCTCCACTTAAGCCTCGTAGGTTATGGTCCTCTTAACGGAGACTGGGGGGGAGGCCACTTCAAAGGAAGCCACAGTGGAGTCCCAAGAGGCTTGCCAGACCCCAGTCACTCACCATCTTCTCAGCGATAATACCGGGCAGAACCCCAAATGAATGTGGGAGAGAACCCCTCCCCTTCTAAGTAAAAGGGCGTCAGTTGCACACATACACCCCCTTCTGGCTGCCTGATGAAAGGGCTGCTGAAGGAGGGGAGTAGGGATTGTTTGTTTCCCCACAAATGGACAGGGATGAAGTCACAGGCAATTTCCACGTAATAAAGGCCACGTTGGCAGCCGGGATATGGCATTGCGTGTGGAGAACTGCTTAGGCAGAGCTCAGCTTGAATGACTCTCTTCCCATCCACCAGATGGAACCGATCTGGTCCAGGAGAGACCATGATTTGCCCCAGAAGTGAAGCCCATGACATCACAAAACCTGGATGCATTTGCTTGTTTGAAGTGCCGGTCTTTGAAGCCTAAAAGGTCCAGGTCTGGGTTATCTCAGGGCTGCCTCTGTCATCTCACCCTCTTCCTTCCTTATTTCCCAACTCTGCCTTTGACCTGGTCATTTTCTTCTCTACTTCCATTTCCTGAGTCATGTTGCTGTGCACTTGCTGACCGTCCAAGAACCCTCACATCAACACGTCCTTCAGAGTGAGCCCCTCAACACAGCAGACCTTCCTCAATCATGGGAGGCATCCCAAGGCATCATCTGAGCCAGCCTGCCAGGCACTGGTTATGCCCATCTCTGGCCTGGCGATGTAGCCCACAGGGCAAGGCAGCACCATGGAGAGCTCCTGATCAGCAACCTGCTCTGAGAAGGCTTGGAGGTGGCCTTTTCAGCCTCTGCCTCCAGTCCCTCTCTCTAAGGCTCCCTAAGAACAGAGCCTGCTGGGCAAGGCCAATGGCCCACCCAGCCCGGAATCCTTTTCTAGTATTATGAAAGAGGAGGGAAAGCTTTTCTGGAGGCACTTTCTTCATGACATGCCCCACTTTTGAAGGAACGGAGCCTCTTAAAGGCCATGTGCCTGACCTTCTGCACCCGCTAGCCTCCAATCTGGTGCACTCCCTGTGCCGTTGCATCAGGAGCTAGGTTAGGGGTCCAGGAGAAGAGACCCATGTTGGTCCCACCTGAAGCTTTATGGACCATGTGCTGTTGGATTTGTTCCAGGGGCGCTTGATTTAGTGGGGGCTCCTGGTCACCAGCATCAGACTCAGAGATCCCATCTCACTTCTTAGAATCATACAACTGTAGCATTGGAAGGGGTCACCAAGGGCCATCTAGTCCAATGCCTGGCAATGCAGGAATCTCAACTGAAGCTTCCATGACAGGTCCAACCTCTGCTTAGAAACTTCCAAGAAAGGAGAGTCCATTGACTTCGAAGGGACTCCATACCCGCCTCAAGCAGCTCTTGCCAGCAGAAGGTTCATCCTAGTGTTTAGCCAGATGACTCTGCAGCCTCTCTGACTCTTTGTCTTGAGCTCTGCTGGACTCTGGGGTCACGACAGGCGAGGAACCGACACAAGCTGTCCCTGACTGGGGTGATGAGAGAAAGGGAACGGGGCTTCCTGTTGCTGATGTTGCGTCCAGCTAAAAGGGAAGGAGGAGCCCTTGGAGAGGCCTGGCATGAAAAGGAGTTTCCTGGCAAGATGTGAGTGTTCCCAGGAACTCTGACAACGGCGTGAGGTATCTGCACTCCGAAAGAAGCACTTGGAGAGCCTGATCCTTGACCTCTTCCTGACTGTCCTGGGACAGGAACATCCTGTCCTGAGCAGTGTTCAAAGCCACTCCTAACTGATCCAGCATCTGAGGATGTTCCGTGGTCCTCACGTCCCCATTCACAATGAAGAAACGTCTCTTGAGGCAAGCAAGAGTGCTCTGGAGATTGGACAGGGCTTGCTTGGATGAAGGTGGCCTCACCTAGAGGTTGTCCAGACTGGAAGAGGCAGCAATGCCCTCTGGGTGCCCAGGTGAGGCACGAGGGTGGTCCAGACCTTGATTAAGACTCTAAGGAAAGGCATCAGATGGAAGAGTAAGCTGGAGCCACAGGAAGACAGTGACTGGCTCCAGGTCACCCATTGCTGATTCGAGCCACAGTCTCCCTGGTTCTAGTCTCTCTAACCACTATACCACACTGTCTCAATTCAATTCCTGGCATCTCCAGGTAGGTCGGCATTTCCCTAGGAAAGAGACCTTGCCTGAAACCCTAGTTGAACTCAGCCGTTATGGTAGCCTCCTATATCATTCGGGAAGAGGAAAAGGAGAAAAGGAGGGTGAGGGACTTGGGGTGCCCCCTCATGGGAAATCCCTGAATCTTCACTTCTCCCTGAATCAGGGAGGTCAGTTTTGACCCAAGAGGAGAAGCCATCCCAGCTGACGGACCACCCTGGTCCCTTATCAGGGCAGGGGATACATGCCCAGCAGAGTCCTCAATCTTGTAGGTCAACAACTGGAAATGGCTTAAAGGCTTTCCCTTCGCATTTAATTCTAGGGGCCCAATGCTTTTCCCCCACACCTCTGTGGGGTTTTTTATGTACAATATTTTATGGCTGTGTGTACTTAACCTGCTTTCCTCACTAATCCCAGAATCTCCTTATTTGCCCATCAACGTTCATAGTCCTTATTTGCCCCACCACCACCACCAAATGAGCTCAAGGCAGCACACCTGGTCCTTCCCTCCTAATTTTCATTTTTAAAATCATGAAAATCCATACAACAACCCTTTGAAGTAGGGTAGGCTGAGAGAGGGAGACTGGCACCCAAGGGCTCTCACTGAGCTTGACTCACTCAGGCAGACTTTTCACTTGTGGGCAACACCAACACATCTCCATCAGGGTCCAGCCATGCCCACACCCTGAATCAGAAGTCTCCTCAGACGAGGGGTAGCAAGGGAACAGGACCTCAACCTCCACTGCTCCCGGTCAGCAACAGGGTTGCTGCTGTTTCATTTGATGAAAAATGTGACTTGGGTGCTCTGGATCCAAGCATCCCTTCACAATTCCAGCTTTTATTCTGAGCTAGAAACCGGAAAAGTTAGCCTGACTTTTTCCCTTTCTTACAGAGTGATTACCTGGACTGGAATGAGAGGCTCTTTGTCATCAATATCAATGAGGACATCATCCCTTGGAGTGAGGCTCACGTCATCTGAAATACAAAATAAACGAGATTTGCAGGGTGTGGGGAGGCAGGACTGGAATCGTGTGCAAATCATAACCAGCTCATTCTCCTCTTTCCCAGTTCAGGAGACTCTTTTAAGGACATAAGAACCTGAGAAGAGCCTGCAGGATCAGGCCAATGGCTCATCTAGCCCAGCATCCTGTCCTCACAGTGGCCAACTAGATGCCCAAATAGGAAACCAGTAAGCAGGATCCGAGCACAAGAGCTACTCTCCCCTCCTGTGGCTTCCAGCAACTGGGATTCAGAAGCATCACTGCTTACAGCTGTGGAAGCAGAGCAGACCCATCCTGGCTAGGAGTCATCCATTCTCCTCTCCTCCTCCAGGAATTGGTCCAATCCTCTTCTAAAGCCACCCAGGTGAGTTTTCTGTAGATTTGTCAAACCAGCCTTGGAAGTCGTCTTCAGCAAGAACTTCAGCCATACGTTGCTTAATTCACAAGGCGGGTTCATGGTGGGTGGATCCACCAGAAAAAGGCAGCTTTCCTCACCCCATAAAGACTGTTAGAAAGCCAAACCTTGCCCCAGGACTCAAGAAGACCTCTTGATGACAACTTAAAGGTGGCTGGGTGGGAGGACTTCATCTGTGGGTATTCCATGGACCAGGGAGACAAAGAGGCCATCACTCAGTGGGAGAGCACTTGCAGAGGGTGCCATGTTCAATGCCTGGCAGTATCTCTAGGAGATAGGACTGGCAGAGACCTCTGCTTGGGGAACCACTGTCAGTCAGTGTAGACAACACTGAGTGTCAGGGACTGGACATCAGAGGAGGAATGGTGGAGACCACCTCCCCCTCTTCCTGAACCTTCCCCAGAAGAGGAGGACAGTATAGATTTAAAACGGTGGTTTGCAGAAGGGCATGGCTCTGAGACAGAAGAGGGACAGAACTGGGAGATAATGGAAGAACTGATACGTTATCTTTAGAAAGCATTCCAGACCCGACCCCCCCCCCCTCCTAGGACCCGGAGGACAGCGAAAGTGGTAGAACAGAAAGCGAATAGGCAAAAGACCTTGCACAGCCACTGTATCTTAAGGGGTGGAGATTCTGGCAACTGAGGGCAAAAGGGGGGAGGAGATTATTCAGAGCAACACCATTAAGCAAGAGATGACATGCTCCGTCTCTCTGTGTAAATAGAGAGAGGGGAAGCAGGTTCCCTGAAGCTAGATGGACCAGTGGTCTGAAAGTATAAGGAGAATCATAATAGGGACCCCAAGAGTCATCTAGTCCAACCCCTGCAATGCAGGAATCTCAACTAAAGCATCCGTGGCATATGTATGTCCAGTCAAGGAAACTGTGCGAATAATTCATTTATTTAGATTTATTCCTTGTATTTCTTCCCCACAGTTTTTCTCCATGTTTCTCCTCCGCCTCCACTTTCAATCCTCCCAACAACCCTGTGAGGTCGGTTGGGCTGAGAGAGGCAGTTTGACCAGCCCAGTGAGCTTGATGGCCGAGTGAGGGTGGGAACCCAGGTGTCTCCCAGGTCCTGGCCCGACACGCTAACCACAAGGCTTCCCAGAAACGCCAGCCTGACCTTCCCCGGCTTGCCATACCTGCATGCATTTCAGGGAACACGGCCTCCTCCTTGTAGGGATCGCAGAAAAATGCTTCCAGAGAGCGGATGGTGCACTGCCCCACCACCGGCTTCCGGCCAAAGGGCCTGTTGTCAATCACTTTGATGATGATGGGGGGACAGTACAGATCTTCCCTTGGCAAGTTCTGAAAGAAGAAGCAGAATTAGCACAGCAAGGCAAAGAAAGAGAGGGAGGAAGAGGAGAAAGATGGAGGGTGGACCTCTTTCCATTGGGCATATGTTAAGTGTCATTGTTGTATTGCACACTGAGATGGAGATTGCACACTGAGATGGAGAGCTGTACTCCTCAGCCTGGTCTCTGACAATGCCATAGGTATATTGCTGAAAGGGTTTATCATTGGAAATTTCCTTTGAAGCATTCTGGAGCTCTCTGAGCTCTAACCAGTTAACTATTGCTGTTCTCTGCTCACTTACACAAGAGTGTCTAACCTTAGATAACATGATCAAGGTATTCAATTGCAAATCACCATTTTGAAGGGGAGGTGTCTTTGTCTTTTTTTCCAAGGCACAGTTTACTTGGGTTGTATCAATAAGCCTCCCCAGGACCTGCATAGCCTTAGGCTGGATGCAGGCTAATGCAACCTATGGGCGAGACAGAGCTTTGATTTTTGCTCTGGTCATAATTATTTTACATAGTTAAGAAGAAGAATCTATGCTTGGATAAACATAAGCCTTTTGGAAATGCTTGGATGTATCATAGATTCATTTGTACCTGTTTTGAAGGAGTTCTGGTTAGTAAAGCTTTGAAGCATATTTATGGGTCCGGACCATTTTTATTCCAAAAGGAGTCAGCTTTTATGCATCCTATTACTTCAAGCAGTGCAATGTTATTATCTACAATACCATAAAGATGGAAGAGGGGGTTGGACTAGATTGTTCTCAGGGTCCCTTCCGACTCTGATTGTACGATTCAAAGAGCAAAGGTGACTCTCCAGCCGAGAATGGCAAGAGAAAGGTGTGATGAACATGCAGAGCCTAGACGAAGCCTCTCACCACTTCCATGAAGAGGACAGAGATGTCAAAGTTGGGGTTCTTCTTGAGATTCTTGATGACGCACGACTGAACCATCTGCCCTCCACACTCCACCAGGAGACTGGGAGACGTCACACTGGCCAGCTGGTAGCTTTTCAGATTCCGGAGCCCCCAGGCCAATATCTAAAGCCAGGAAGGACAAAAGGAAAGGAAACCCAAAGTTGAGGCAACCATTGAGAAAAGGAGAAACTCTTTGATGTGGCATCTCAATGTGGCCAAATCAATTTATTGCATTCACGTCCCACCATTTTCTCCAAGGATCTCAAGGTGGCGGAATGGTTCTCCCTTCTACTCATTTAATCTACCCACAACCACCCTGCGAGGTAGGCTGAGAAGCTGTGACCGGCCCAAAGTGATGGAGTCAGCTTCATAATAATAATAATAAATTTTTATTTATACCCCGCCCTTCCCAGCCAAGACCGGGCTCAGAGCGGCTAACACCCATAAAATCACAACAAAACATACAAAACAATCCATTAAAATGCAAGTTAAAATACGATTTAAAGTTTAAAATGCAGCCTCATTTTTAAGTAGCCCACCAATTAAACCATAAAGGGGATGAAACATCAGGGTTAAAATAAAACCAACCCAAAGGTCAGGCGGAACAGCTCCGTCTTGCAGGCCCCGCGGATAGATGCCAAATCCCGCAGGGCCCTGGTCTCTTGCGACAGACCGTTCCACCAAGTCGGGGCCAGTACTGAGAAGGCCCTGGCCCTAGTTGCGGCCAGCCTAGCATCCTTATGGCTCATGACCTCCAAAATGTTATTATTTGAGGACCTTAAGGTCCTACACGGGGCATACCAGGAGAGGTGGTCCCTTAGGTACGAGGGTCCTAGGCCGCATAGGGCTTTAAAGGTCAAACCCAGCACCTTAAACCTGATCCTGTACTCCACCTGGAGCCAGTGCAGCCGGTAGACCACTGGGTGAATGTGGTCCCGCGGCAAAGACCCCGTAAGGAGCCTCGCCGTGGCATTCTGCACCAGCTGGAGTTTTTGGGTCAGCTTCAAGGGCAGCCCCGCGTAGAGCGAGTTACAATAATCAAGTCTGGAGGTGACCGTCGTGTGGATCACGGTGGCCAGATCAGGGCGAGAGAGGTAGGGGGCCAACTGCCTAATACGGCGGAGATGGAAAAATGCCACCTTTGCTGTGGCTGCAACCTGCGCCTCCATGGAAAGGGAGGCGTCAAAGGTTACACCCATGGTCAAGTAGGGATTGGAACCCAGGTCTCACCCTCTCACCACTGCATCCTGCTGGCTCGCGACACAATCCCTTTGGTGTAGGTTGTTAGGGAAGGGCCATAGCTCAGTGGGAGAGCACCTGCTTTTCACGCGGAAGGTCCCAGGTTCAAATTCCAAACAGCACCTCCAGTGTGCGCTGGGAATGTGCCCCGGAGAGCTGCTGTCGGTCAGTGAGGACCAAGCTAAGCTGGGCAGACGAATGGTCTGGCTTGGGAGAAAGCAGAACCCCACATTGTGGGGGCAGGAGACCCCTCAAAGCAAAGAGGGGGAAAGGGTTAAACTTCTCAGTAAGGGGAACATAGCTGTTAGTCACCAACCCCTCAAAAATCGACATCGTATTGTCAGAACCGATGCATTGCGCCTGATCACATCAAATGAAACTTTCTCTCTCCCGGAGGATTGTTCGTGGCCCCCCATGCGCGGCTCACGTGGCCTCCGGCACCCACCTCAATGGCTGTACGCTGAAGGACGGGCTTGATGCCCTGAGGGACCATGAAGATGTTGGGCTCTCTCTGGGGCGGAGGGTACGGCAGGTCCGAATCTTCAGACTGGAACAGAAAGGGAAAGAAGTCAGGTAAAATCAGCAATGATACACTGGGCGAGGCATTTGGGGCACAATATTCAACTTTCAGATTGGGAAAGGTTATGGAACACCAATCTGAAATTCACAGCATGTTGTACGCTGAAAGAAAACTATACGGAAATGATGTATAGGTGGTATCTGACTCCTAGTAAGTTAGCAAAAATGTATAAGACAAGTACAAATACCTACCGGAAATGTAAAGAAAAAGAAGGTACCTTTTATTGTATGTGGTGGTCATGTAAATTAATAAAAGCATTCTGGGAAATGATATATAATGAAATGAAAAAAAATGTTTAAAATAACTTTTATTTAAAAACCAGAAGCTTTTTTATTAGGAATTGTAGGTGCCGATATTCCAAAGGATCAGAAAAGGCTTTTTATGTATGCAACAACAGCCGCACAGATGTTACTAGCCCAGAGATGGAAAGAAGATAAAGTCCTGTCCAGAGAGGAATAGCAAACCAAGCTAGGAGACCACTGTAAGCAGATGAAAACATCAGCAGGATTTTAATAACACTTGTAATGTAACTAGTATTATGGGCAATATGGACAGATTTAAAATATGGATTATGAAATAATATGCAGTTGACAATAAGACCCGAGGAGGGGATGGAGGGAAGTCTAGAGATTCAGAGAAATCTCTAAACGTTGATACTTATTTGGTATTGTTATAACTTTACGCTTGTAAAATCAAATAATAATCATTTTCCAAAAAAGAGAGGAAGGAAGAAGAGGAGGAGGAGGAGGAGGAGGAGGAGGAGCCAATAGGCTTCCTTCACGCAGCAAGGAAACACAACCGGCACACAAGGATTTCAATCGGGAGCTGGGTCCCGCATTGCAGAGGGTTGAGATGGATGGCCTTTGGGGGCCCCATCCAATACTACAGTTCTATAATTCTCTGCTGCACGCTCCACCTTTCGAAACCTGGTGCTGGAACGGTCTCCACCAGGAGGTTGCAGACTTGGAGGTTTTTATGCAGAGCTTGGATGACCATCTGCCAGGGAAGGGGGCTCATGGGAGACAATATTATCTGTGGTGGCTCCTAAACTGTGCACCTGGAACCTTCATTGAACAGGGTGCTGAAGATGCACATCTTTGACCTGGCCCGAGACCCTTGAGATGTCTGTTTTTAAGCCTTATTTTTATGGTTACAAGGTTGAAGGGTGTGAGAATAATAATAATAATAATAATAATAATAATAATAATAATAATTGAACTCATCAGAGTTCCAGAGTCTTCCTTCCTGCTCTGCTTTCACCTTAGTTTTCCCAGCAAGAAAAGTCCCCAAGGTTCATCCTAGCCGTGATCTTTTCTAGTCTGAGAGTCACTGGAGCAAAAGGAAAATTCTCGGGGTCGGGGGGGGGCGGGGACCAGGCGCCCCCCCCCCCCGAACCAAAGGCAGCAGTTGGAAGCAGTTTAGGAGCCAGTCACTCTTTCCAAGCTAAAGTATTATTGCATTAAATTAAGGAGGCAGATACATTTCAAACATCGGATCAGGCCGTATTTATTTATAGATCCCTATATGTGCGCATTCATAAGGCTACGGAGAGGGATGCCGGGCGGTGGCCTGCCAGAGGCGCTCCGACGTCGGCTGGCAATTTTCCTCGGCGGTTGCCAGGAGCGGCCAAATCAAAACAGCTTGTCGGGAGCCGTGGTTCTGCCAGGTCTGCTCAGGGGGAATTGGAGCCACGGATGTCTCTCCTGGTGGGCAGCCCCCACCCGCCACCAGAAGCAAACCGGGAGGATTTAAGGGGTGGGGTGGGTAGCTGGGACCCTGTCTTCTCCAAGCCAGGCTACTGTTCTGCCAACGGCTGCCAGCTTGGCAATGCCACCGTTCAAAGGCAGGCATGAGCTATTACCATCAGCTGGACGGCTCTGATGCGCTCTGGGTGGGGCTGCCCTTTGCTCTGGTGCAGAAGCTCCAGCTGCTGCAGCGGCCAGATCACGGATGGGAGCATCTGGCCGAGAAACTGTGGCGCCATTCTTAGCTGCCACTGGCTGCCCACTTACTCCCAAGGTCCTCACATAAATTTACAAATCCCCGAACTACTTCGCCTGGATCCCCAGTATCTTCTCCAGGAGCGCCATTGGCTGTTCCTCGAGTTGGTGAGGCTCGTTTGACCACAACGAGAAGCCAAACCTTTAGTGTCATCGGCCTGGCCCTGTGGAACTCTCTGCCACTGGAGATTCAACAGGCTTTTATTTGCCTGCCTGAACCCTGCTCCCAGCCAGTGTAGACTGATCTAGACTGGCCAGTGGCCTGACTCTCCTTCGGTCCTGTGACATCATCTGCATCTTTGATACGCAAGACCCCAACCTACTTGTGTATTGATTAGATGCTGGGTATTGATTAGCTGTCGGTTAGCCGGGAGACCTTGAGCTAGATGACAACCACTGTTAATTGTATGCATTGTGATTTGCTGTTTTTTTTTATTGATTATAGATTGGTAGTTCTTTATTGTGGTTGGTAAGTGTAAACTCTTTATGATTTGCTGGTGTTTAATTGTACTGCTTGCTATTAGATTCTGATGGGTTGTTGAATATTGCTTTGTTTGATAGAAACTGCTTATTTTAAAGTTATTGTGACTTTTTCTATTGGATCAGATGGTTGCTGTTTGGTGTTATATTATGTTTTGATATGTGTCGGAAGCCACCCAGAGTAGGTGGGGTATAAATAAAATATTAAAAAATAAAATAAAATAAAATAAAATAAAATAAAATAAAATAAAATAAAATCATCATCATTATCATCATCAGAGGAAACTTTGCTGGGGGGGGGGGGGTTGAGGCCCACCCCAATGCTTAGATTTGCTTTAGAAGTAGAAAGTGAAGCATGAGAAATGTCAGGGCTGCTGGTCATGCTGGCATGCAAGAAAGACAGTCCAGGAATTAGTTGAGTCAGTCTGGAGAAGCCAGGACAGAGTCTGCCCTTCTATAGGAATATGGAGTCACCTGATCCCTGATGAGCCAGTAGCTGCAATACCACATTTTGGCCACACGCAGAGGGGGCGCTGCAGCACAGAGCAAGCCAGCAAGTCCAGCGCCGCCGCCGCCCACCAGCAGTAGGAAGCTGCCATGGTGGCTCAGAGATCAAGGGGTCTGGCAGGACTTACCCCCCAGCAAAGGGGTCTCTGGCGGGCCCCATCCTGTCTCGGCAGCGGTAAGCAGAACCCCAATGGCTGCCATAAAACTGGCTCTGGGAGACACTGCCTTTAAGTCCCCATTGCAGGACGTCCAAATGGCGACTCCCAGACTCAGCCCTGACGGGAGCATTGGGGGAGAAATATAATTTGAAGGGCCCAGGGAGGCAGCAGCAATTTCCAGAGAATGCCGGGCGCTGGCGCCAGACTGAGCTGGGCTGCCAGACTCTCTTGTTTGGCAACTTATGGGAAACAAAAGCAGTGGGGGGCCCCAAAATCAGCAGTGAGCTTCCAGATGCCGACTCCCAAATCTCAGGAATGGGAGGGGCCTGCATTTTTAAACATTTTTTTAAAAAAATCCGTTCATCCAGGCAATTGCAACTGGGCACCGTTAAAACTCTCTGCAATCCCCCCCCGCCAAATAATATACCAACCTCGCATATCCTCTGGCTCTGAGAAAAACAGGGGAGGCAATGGCAACCCCCCTGCAGGGGTGCTGTAAGGATTAAGGCTTCCAAGTCTGCGAAAATCTCGCTTGCCAAACGGACTCCGTAACCCATGATGTCGAGCGGAAATTAGAAGGGCTGGGTAGCAAAGGGTTAAGGCAGAGTCATCTATGGAGCATGAGCAATCGGCAAAAAGAGCCTCAGTCATTTATTCTGTGGATTGGGGTGAGGTGGGGGGGCGGGGTGAGGTTTCTTCCAACATTTAAGGAAACGAGAAGAGAAACATGTGGCCAAATCAAGGAGAAATCCAGGTCAATTTCATAGGAAAGACCCGATAATAATTGCCCTGAAGGAGGCATTTTGGCCCAGCACTCCCATTCCAACAGCAGCCTGCCAGATGCCTCTGGTCTTTGGTCCCTGGCATCTGAGATATAGTGCCCCTGTCTGCGGAGGTTCTGTTCTTCGTCCCCATGGCTCTGGTAGCCTTTATCCTCCAGGTTGGGGGCTCTGAAGCTCTTTGGCCCATTTGCCCAGTCCCCATGTTGGTTGCCCAGTAGAGAGCGGCGGGAAAGGAGCGGGTGAGCAAAACACGATGATACCCATCGAAGAAGCCCTTCCTGATAGAAGAGGTGGGTGCACAGCTGTGAAGTGCCCATCCCAGACGAGGCAAGACGGAGGGGGAGAGAAAGCAGACAAGGAACATCAGGTAAGGAACATCACCAGCGCAAGGAGCGCAAAGGACCCTCTTGCACCTGCACATCTCTGCAGCTGCCGGACCAACAGAGCCATGGTGCTATGGGGGGCTACCAGATTTCTCCTCTCTCCGGAGCTTTTTAAAAGATGGAAAGCCACAGCCTGGATCTGCAGGAGTCTCCTGTGTAGGACATGAGCTTCTCCTTCCAAGTCTGGCCTCAGGTATGGGGCCATCTCAAGCAGCTGTAGCCCAGGATCTCAGAGGTAATCTCCAGAACAGTCAAAATGTGTTCCAGGAGGGGCGTGGGGTCCCCCAGAGTCTTAGGAAAGGCAGGCTAAGATCCCTGATGGACGGGCTGCTCACCACTGTTGATCTTTGAGAAAGGGGGGTCCGTTCTAGGGTGCACCCTCCGCTCATGGGAGCGAACAATGCGGAGGGGCAACAGGCAGGTTGGGTGCCCTGTGCGAGCGCAGCAAATGCCCTGAGACATAAGACACGCCCCGTAGATCTAAGACACCCCCAGGATTCTCTGTAACCTACATGGAGGGTCCCAGGGCTGCAGCTGGGGAAGGGGGTTGTCCTTTGGGAGATGAGACCCCCTTTTGCAGCGAATGAAGGCCGGCATATAGGTTCACTGCTAGCCAAGGGTTTGGTTGAATCACAGAATCTTAGAATTGTATTGTTGGAAGGGGTCCCTGAGGGTCTTCTAGTCCATCCCCCGACAATGCAGGAATCGCAGCATGAGATGCTGCCTGGGCAAAAACATTCCAGTCCCTGCACTGAAGAAGAAGAATTTGGGCTGCTCAGAACATTTCGGGAGCCTCCTTGATATTTTCTGCATTAGAAGAGGGGGGTTCATTAGCATGACAAAAAACTCTCCTGAAGATCAGGAATTGAGGGGGACACCTTTGGGTGGGAGAGGGCAAATGTTTGGGTAGAAGAGGGTGGAGGTGGCAGAGGTGCTTACACCCCCCCCCCATATGACGACATGGGAATGACACGACACCCTCTTGGAACTTCCCAGAGGTAACTGTGACTCCTGCATTGCAGGGGGTCAAATGAGATGAACCTTGGGGTCTCTTCCAACACGACAATTCTATGATCTCCAGCCCCATTTCCAGAGCACAAGGGATCCATGCTCTCCATGGGTGCTCCTAAAAATGCCAGAGCGGGGTTCAAAGGTTCTCAGCATCCCCTCTTTCTTTAAAGCAGGACTGTATCTTCCGCATTCAACCCAAAGTCCCCCGCTATCCTTCCCCGTCCCCAGATTTCCCAACCCCAACCCATGGTAGTGGTGTGAGGGCCCCTGGGCAGATCTAACAAAGCCACACGCTTTTCTATCCAAAGCTCTCCCCATGCATGCGCTTGCAGCCATTCTTAAGAGCATCCTGGAAGGCAGATCAGCTGTATTCTTTCCAAAGTGCAGGTGGAAAGCAGAGGCAGAGATGGGATGGGCTGTAACTCAGAGCACATGCTTCGCATGCAAACAGATCTCGGGTCCAATCCCCAACGGTGGCATCTCCAGGTTGGGTTTGAGAAGATCCTCTCTCTCTCTCTCTCTCTCAAAGCCTGGAGAGCCAGGAAGGGAGGCTGGTCAGCTAGAGAAGCCAATGGGGCTGACCACCACCCTGCCACCAAGAACTCAGAGCCACCTCAGTGGTCGGCAATGGACCCTTGCCTCTTAGGAAGCATGCGGCTCCAAGCACACCAGCCTCACATGCAGCGTCTCATGAGCGAGGGTGCCATGTCTCGCCTTTAAAAGCTGACCAGAGGCGTATTCCTATCTGTTGGGACATCTTGGGCACTTTCATCCAGTCTCCGGCTCATCTCAAATTTTCCAGTTGAGCCTTGGCCAATGCTCCTGTATTATTGCACACCTCGAATAAAGGACTTGGCCACACTTCTAGAAAACACATGTTCAAGCGGTTTCCCTTTCTAGCCACAAGGCCGAGGGGATTTGCCTTCACCCCAGCGCTGTCCCTCGGAAAATCACCTGGTCCCACTAACTCAGAACAAACAGCCATCCGTGGAAAACCCAATTGCCATTTGCTCCAATTCAGTGCTAAGCCATGGGCGAAAGCGGTGGGGGAAATGGAAGTGTGGGTGAGACCCAAGTCTGCTTTCTCACACTGAAGAGCCTCTGTCACAGGGCTTGGGGCAGGAGCCCCGACACTGAGCTACACGGGCTGGGGGTCTGAGAGAGATTTGATCTATGGTCCGCCTTGTGGAGAAGCCCCCAGCTCACTCCGCTATGGGCTGGCATGATTCTTGGACACCTAGACATCTCTGGAGGATCTTCAGGTGAGATGGTCCCACCCTGGCTAGGGGCAGCAGTGCTCTCGGGTGAGCCTCAGCTCATCTAAGGCCTGTGTTAAAAACAGGTGAGATGGATGGGCATGCTCCTGGGCTGTGGTGGAGCTCCCATTTTGACGGGGACCGCGTGCGACAAGTTCCCTGGATCACACCAAGAGAGACAGAAGGAGAAAGAGAGAACGTTCTCAAAAGAGCCTCACCTCATCGAAGACGGACGACAGCTCAGTCTGCGGAGTTTTCCCAATTGCACAGGAAGCGGAGTGAAGGGGCACAAGGGGGACAGAGACAGAATAGGGTCAGAAATGACACCGTTTTTTGCACACATCCAAAAAGCAATTGTCAGCATCGGAAACGGCATTTTGCGCCCTATCCGTGGCGCATTCAGTGAATCGGCAAATTCGAAAAGCGACAGCCGGCCAGCTCTGAAGACTCGAAGCTGAATTCCTGCACGCTGCTCTCAAATCCAAACAAGGGGAATGGCAGGATATAAATGTATTTTTAATTGGGAAATAAATTAAAGACGCTGTGAGCATCAGTGGATGGGACTTGCTGGGCACAGCTGCGTAGCTAGGCATTCGGAAAGGGAGGGTGGCAGCTTCTCCAACCTGGTGCCCTCCAGGGGTTAGGACTACAAATCCCATCCCAGCATGCCCATGTAATTCTGGGACTGATGGCAGTAGTAGTCCAAAACAGGGTTGTGGACTGGGGGAAGTTCATTTAGAGAAGCCAAGAGGCCGCATTTTGCCCCCAACTCCTGAGCTTTCCCATCCCTAGCCTAGGGCTGTTCAAGCAACAGTCTCTCTCAGTCTCTGCTCAGTCTCTCTCAAGGAACAGCTCACCAGCCACACCCTCCTTTCCTTGACTGTGCAAACCCAAGGACACACCATAGGCCACCAGGCAGCAGAGGCACGGAGATTTGCTAGCCAGGCCCTTCGGCATCAGCATCGCTCAGTCATGAGATGAGGAGGCAAAGGGGCAGCCGGTCCCATAGCAGTTCCTGGAAATCGCAAGAAAGCCAAGAAAGGGGGTCTTACCTCAAAGCCAGGGATGTGGTGGATGGCCGGCTGTAGGAAGGAAGCAAACAGCAAAGACCTGTATCAGAACTTCCGTCTGGAATGTGGGGACACCTGAGGCCCCATTGTCATGTGCCAAGAGCGGCGCAATGGCCCCATGAAATGCAGCCATCACACCTACCAAAATAGCTAAAATGTATAAGACAAAAACAAATCTGTGCTGGAGGTGTGGCAACACAGAGGGGACACTTAGGCATGTTTGGTGGACCTGTGAAAAAATCAAAAGCTTCTGGAACACAGTGTATGACAAGCTTAAAAAAATGTTTAAGTATAGCTTTATGAAAAATACGGAAGCCTTGAGAAGGATTAGACCAGGGGTCAGCAACCTAACGCCTATGGGCCGGAAGTGGCCCACGGAGGTCGTTTGACCGGCCCACGAGCCGCCCCCGAACTGAGCCGCCGTTTGCGCGCTGTGCTAAAGCAGCACAGCGTGGCGCGGGGACTCGTTTCCACCGCACCGTAAATCGCGTCTGTGCATGCACAGACGCCAAAAATCACGGGCGGGCAGACATGATCCGGCTCACGGAAGGATCTCCGTGGGACCGATCCAGCCCAGGCAAGATAAACCTTGCTGACCCCTGGATCAGACCTTCCCTCCCACCCCCAACCTTCTCCCTGACCCAGCCAGCCAGCCATCCCCTCCCATACACCCTTAACCAGCTCCGGGGGCTTGACCGCGTCCTCAAGGCCCCTCGGGGCTAGCAGAAGGCCCCTGGGGGGCAGAACGCTCCGTTCAGATCTCTCCCCTGAGGGGAAACTTTTCCTGTGGCAACTCTATAACCTCTCCATTCCCTGGCTGTAAATGGGAACACGACTACTGTGCCACCATATAGAGTTCTTGTAAAAAAAAGATTTAGAGATTGTAAAACGCTTGGTTTCCTTCCAAGGGCTCCTGCCTCGCTCAGCCTCCTCTTCTTACTAGTTCTGACAATGCAAACCCCCCAGGACCTATAAAGCTGCCAGAAGGAACTTCACTCAGATACCAGGGAGGAATAATCGGAAACACACACACACACACACACACACACACACACACACACACACACACACAAATACAGTGGAATTCTGAAATTTGACTCAACGAGGCACGTTAAATAAAAATCCAATTTTGGCTTAGTTGATCCAATGCAGGTTGGGATAGCTCAGTCGGTAGAGCAGGAGAGTCTTAATCTCAGAGTTATGGGTTCGAATCCCATGTTGGGCCAAAGATTCCTGCATTGCAGGGGGTTGGACTAGATGACCCTTGATGTCCCTTCCAACTCTTATGATTCTATAAATGCTTAATTTTGAGTTTTGTGGACCATATGGCATAGTAGGGATGGAGTAGTACTTCCAGAGGACGTTGTGCCCCTTCTGGGGTGCTTTGTCCACCTTTGGTGCCCACCCTGCTCTCAGCTCTCACCTGTGGCTCCTAGGAGCTCTCAGAATGTGATGGCTAGACCAGGGGAAGGGAGCCGATGGGTCTCAAGCCCTCGGTGAGTTAGGGCAAAGACAGGCTCCAGTGGATTGAGCAGACAAGACTAACAGTGGGTCCAAGAAGGCGGTTTCTGCCTGTTCTGCAGGGGGGAGTGAGGGGCAGGTGGGGCGCATCAACCTGGGAAGGGAGCCCATCTAGGAGAAGGACAACTCTGATCTTCAGTCTCAGCTACCTTGCGGGATATTTTCAGGAGAAGAAAAGGCTCAGGAGTAAACCCTACACCAGGGGCGTACCAAGCCGCTTGGCTACCAGGGGTGGCAAGCCAAGCAGCACCCTCCGGGGGCGGGGCATCGCTCTGTAGCGTATGCGTCACGACGCATGCGTCATGACATCACGACGCATGCGCTACGGAGCACAGTCTGCTCCTCGGCCGCCGTGCGCTTTTCTTCTCCCTTCTCCTTCTGTGCCCTGGTTGGGCGGAGCCACGGGGGCGGACCAGTGAGGGGTGTCACGCCAACCACAAGCGTGACGCCTCGCTTGCTCGCCCCCGTGGCTCCGCCCAACCAGGGCACAGAAGGAAGGGAGAAAAAAAGCGTGCAGTGGCCGAGCAAGCGAAGCCAGCCACGGCCACAAAAGAGGTTTTTGCCGGCAGCTTTGGAGTTGCACTTGCGGGGGGGGGGGGGGTGGCGCAGAGTGTCACCCCCCCCAGCTGGAACCTGGGGCGACTCGCCCCCATCGCCCCACCCTTCCTACGCCACTGCCCTACACAAATCCAGAGCAGAGTCCTTAGGACAGTTGGATGGCTCCTGTACTCCTCCTTCTGGCAGCTTCTGCCGCCAAGCTGGTGCCAAACATCTTGCTCTGCTTCCCTTTGGACCCCATCAATGAGGCAGGGCAGGGGGTCTTGTCATCGGGGCAGCCCAGGGCCTCCAGACACACCTGCCCAGGTTTGCATCTCAGGGAGGTCACTTCAGTGATGCTAACGTAACAGTTTGACTTCACCCCCCCCCCCCCGAGGCGCACTCCATTGTTTCTCAAGAGAGACGGAGGCCAACAGGTCCCAGGTCAGGTTCACAAAGAATTTACAACTTTGGAGCAGGGGATAAAGTGGGGAGGTGTCTGAGATTTTGCTAACTGTAGAGACAAGAGAATGGCAGTCAGGATGGGGAAAGGATGAGGAGTTAGGTTGAGTCTCCCCACCTGAACACTAGAAGGTTTGTACAACCCCATTTCGCCCCATAGTTTTTGCTAATGCACCCCCATTTAAAACCTGCAACCTGCTTTCCTTTCCCTCCAGCTCAATCCCATATAAACCCATGATGGTGGTAGGACTTGAATCCAACTCCATACTTGCTTTCACCAGTTTTGGTTGTTTATTTTTAAGAGTCCATTAGGACTAGAAACTTGTCATAATATCCTCCGAACTGGGATTCTCACAGTGCTGAACACTGCAACTGACACCGAATTTTGCAAATGCCCTGAATCCCTGGAGGTGCATTAAACACTCAGTGCTCAGGCAGAATCATAGGACTGTAGAGATGGAAGGGACCCCCAGGGGCCATCTAGCCCAACCCCCTGCGAGGCAGCAATCTCAGCTAAATCACACATGACAGGTGGCCATCCAACCTCTCCTTAAAAACTAATGCTGTCAGCAGTGCCGGATTTACCTATAAGCTAAACAAGGTGTAGCTTAGGGCCCCACTCTCTTGGGGGCCCCAAAAAAATTTAAAGGGAAAAAACTGGATGTACATTTCCAAAATGTAAGATAAAAAACAAATAACATAAAACCTACATACACCAACAGTGTTTTTTGTTTTGTTTTGTTTTGTTTTGTTTTGTGTAGGCTCCTATGATGTAAGTCATGGGCCCCGCCTGCTAGCCTGCTCCCTAAAATATCACTGGTTTGCTCATTTCTATATATAGGGTGTCTATTAGGTCTACCATATAGCATCTATTCAACACAAAAAAAGCAACAATTTGTTGTTGACAAAGGACAGCTGGACATATAAAGGGTCCCATTACCTTCAGTAGCTATGGGCCTCAGCTATGGGCCCTGGCCGTCAGTTTTGGCTCCGTTCCCCACTCTTGAATCCTGATTCTATCTTTTGTGCCCCTGGCTGCCCCTCCCAGTTTAGCACTCCAGTTATGCTACAGCATGCTGCCGTCATCGCTGCCAGGGCAGCGCATCCATTTACGGAGGCCTCGTTCTCCCCCAGCCAACCAGACACTCCTTAGATGTCAAAATTGTCCCGTCTGCCAACCGCTCCTCAACTGCCGCAAACCCAGAGCTGCCTTTTCTCCTGCCAGGCACTGTTCTTGACCCCCGCCAACGTCAACAGACCAGCCGTGCCAGCTGGCAGAGGCTGCCCACGGACAGAGCAGCCTCTCCTTCCTGCTGCAGGGACTCGGGACGTGTCTCGCCTCAGCCCGGCACAGCACACTCCTTGCCTGCTGGACAGCGAGATAAACACAGAGACACTTTGCACTTTTGGCTCCTTGGCTCAGCTCTCCGAGAGAGATGTCCCCCTAATGGGAACAGACCCGGGAGTTGAAGGAGGGCGTGTAGCTCCCCCACCTCTGTCCCCAAAGCCTCAAAGGTCCGCATTCCCTTGGGAAAGCAACACCGGCACCACTTAAACCACAGCAGAAGCAGAACAGGCTGCCTGTGGAAAACTATCAGATGGTGGAGAACAGATAGGAAATCAGCAGAGAGTGATATGCATCCCTGTCCAAAGAAAACAGAGAGAGTGGCCCTGCCCTCCAAACAGAGACGACCAGAGGCAGATTGTGTGCAAGGCCTACACAGCATGCACAAAATCATTATTAATCCCTGGTGAAAAGGTTCAACATTCGTAAATGATCACCCAAATGAATTTGCTGAACAGAGTAATCAAGCAGAGTTCTTCAAATAGCAGGAGCAGCACTGACTGGTCCAGGCCTGTGATGTCATCAAGACCACTTCCACCAATTGGGAGGCAGGGTGAGACTGCTGGCTTCAATTTGCTGGTACCGTATGTCCAGCATACCAATAGCAAAGTCGTTTCCCAAGTGCCCCCCCTTATGTCATCCAAAATGACACCACCCACAAAGAAGAGGGTAGCATCTGACCCCTAAAGCAGCTAAATGAGCCCTGAGCATCGTCATTGGACGCAGAACGCTCAGTGCCTATTGGGAGGACAACAGAAGAACAGAGGGAGGGGAAATGGAATAGAGCATTCTGCCAATGGGCTGGCTGACAAAACAGGAGCATTCTCCCCTGCAACATTTTGTTGCAGGTCTCGAAATCCAAAAGCCAGGAAGAAGCAGATCTCACAGGGTGGGCAGGCAAAGGTGAGGGGCTTCTACTTTCCAATCAAATGGTAAATCCATCTCATGGTGTGTGTTTTTACACCTGAAACTTTTTGTCAACTTGCAAACCGGCTGGGGAAGGTTGTCGCAAGCCGTGGTTCGCGAAGGCCTGCCAAGCAAAAGTACCAAGCGATAGTGAGCGCTCACACCTCCTTTGTGGGCACCCTTTGCAGGACCGCGCACAATGTGGGACTTCCCGCCAAACCCCAGTTAGCCTATCAGCACCTTTGGGAGGCGTGGCCAGTTGCATAAATAGGAGGCGGAGGCAGCAGCAAACATACGGTCGGCTCCGAGGGATACACGCCCAATGCCTAAGCCAAGGTCTTCCTACATCTGAAAGGTTAATAAAGTTGTGGCCAATTTTTAATTCCATAACACGTTGTGACGAGTCATTATTCCTTCTGGAGGTCTCTCGGGCCAGGGGGCCTCAGCCTGGGCACCCAATGTGAAGCTGGTTTGCAAACCGGAGTTCATACTAGTGCAGCTTCCTGTTATGTTCCTGTTAAGTGCTGGCAAACCGCAACAAAGTGTCCCCATCACTTTCACACGCAAAACGACCAGATTCAAACATTAAATCCTTTTCACAGTAAAGGGTCCACATCAACTGCTGCTGCACACAGGAACAAACACAAACGCAGGAATGATGAAGCTGGGTAGATGGAATGCCAAAGCGACAATAAACCATGGTTTTCTCATGGCACCAATGTGTGGGCTCTTAGCTATGGTTGGCACAAGCCATGGTTGCCACGATCTCTCAACTGAGCCCATAGCATCCTTCTCCCTCCTTATCAGTCACTTTGAGCAGAGCCTTTTCAGTGGTAACACCCATCCCCTTCCCACCAGACCTGATTATCAAGTGGCTCTTATTTTATTTTTTTCACCAAGCCTTTTTCTGTGGCCACAGAGCTGGTTGATCCAGACTGCTGCAGCTGCTTGCCTTTAACCGTATGAGTTTCTAAACAGTTTTATTCTGATGTGTAAGAAAGGAAGGAAGGAAGGAAGGAAGGAAGGAAGGAAGGAAGGAAGGAAGGAAGGAAGGAAGGAAGGAAGGAAGAAAGAAAGAAAGAAAGAAAGAAAGAAAGAAAGAAAGAAAGAAAGAAAGAAAGAAAGAGGGAGGGAGGGAGGGAGGGAGGGAAGAAGGAAGGAAGGAAGGAAGGAAGGAAGGAAGGAAGGAAGGAAGGAAGGAAGGAAGGAAGGAAGGAAGGAAGGAAGGAAGGAAGGAAGGAAGGAAGGAAGGAAGGAAGGAAGGAAGGAAGGAAGGAGGAAGGAAGGAAGAAGAAGGAGGGAGGAGGGAGGGAAGAAGGAAGGAAGGAAGGAAGGAAGGAAGGAAGGAAGGAGGAAGGGGGAGGGAAGGAAGGAAGGAAGGAAGGAAGGAAGGAAGGAAGGAAGGAAGGAAGGAAGGAAGGAAGGAAGAAAGAAAGAAAGAAAGAAAGAAAGAAAGAAAGAAAGAAAGAAAGGAAAGAAGAAAGAAAGAAAGAAAGAAAGAAAGAAAGAAAGAAAGAAAAGAAAGAAAGAAAGAAGAAGAAGGAGGGCGGGAGGAGGGAGGGAGGGAAGGAAGGAAGGAAGGAAGGAAGGAAGGAAGGAAGGAAGGAAGGAAGGAAGGAAGGAAGGAAGGAAGGGGGAGGAGGGAAGGAGGGAAGGAAGGAAGGAAGGAAGGAAGGAAGGAAGGAAGGAAGGAAGGAAGGAAGGAAGGAAGGAAGAAAGAAAGAAAGAAAGAAAGAAGAAAGAAAGAAAGAAAGAAAGAAAGAAAGAAAGAAAGAAAGAAAGAAAGAAAGAAAGAAAGAAAGAAAGAAAGAAAGAAAGAAAGAAAGAAAGAAAGAAAGAAAGAAAGAAAGAAAGAAATCATTTTTGGCTATTTCATGCTAATGTTTTGAATTCTCCTTTCCTCATTGTATGCTCTGTTGAGAGCCCCGCAGCCAAAGAAAAAATGTGTTTTTATAACAAGCAAACAAATAAATAAAAACCGCCACCTGGATGCCAAATGCTGCTCCATAAACAAGAACATTCAATGAGGCTTGACTGGCTGAGGGTCAAGCAATCCGTTCTGCGACTCCAGGGAGGTTGCCAGCCAGCTTGGAGTAACTGAGCTCCCCCTGGATTTCTGCATCCTCAGAGACGGAAGAGGCCCGCCTCTGGGTTCTAGATGTGGGAGAACCCTTCTCAGGCCTTCTGCCGGTGCCCTGGGCAGACTCCGGCCCCAAGGCCAAGACCCCCGCTGCCCCTCGCCTCACCTTCTCGCGCTGGATGAGCTCAAAGGCAGCCAGCAGCTCTCCGGCGCCCCGGCTGCCCCTCGAGACGGGGTACCACGACAGCCGTGGCTTGTGTTCCAGGCTCGGTTTGCAAATGCAGCGCCCCATGAACTCGTCGGCACCCTGGGGAGAGGGAGAGAGTCAGGGAAGGGGGACAAGGGAGCCGCACACACAGCTTCACTGAAAGTGGGGGCGAATGCTCACAGCGAGCCAGAGAATAGTCAAACAAAATAAAAAATAAAAATTCCTTCCAGTAGCACCTTAGAGACCAACTAAGTTTGTTCTTGGTATGAGCTTTCGTGTGCATGTATCTGAAGAAGTGTGCATGCACATGAAAGCTCATACCAAGAACAAACTGAGTTGGTCTCTAAGGTGCTACTGGAAGGAATTTTTTAATTTCTTATTTTGTTTTGACTATGGCAAACCAGCACAGCTACCTACCTGTAACCAGAAAATAGTGATAAGGACAGAATCCTCATCGACTTCACAAGCCCCAATGAGTATTGCAGGAGCTGGATCATGCACCAAGCGCATAGATGTGCTACATAAGTGACATGTAGTGCAATATACATGAGGGGGTTGCTTTTGCTCATTGCTATGCAATTTGTGTTATATTGCAACACCCTGTGATCCTCGGATGAAGGGCGGCACAGAAATTAACAAATAATAATGTAAAGATAAAGGGACCCCTGACATTAGTCCAGTCGCGGACGACTCTGGGGTTGTGGTGCTCATCTCGTTTTACTGGCCGAGGGAGCCGGCGTACAGCTTCCAGGTCATGTGGCCAGCATGACAAAGCCACTCCTGGCGAACCAGAGCAGCGCACGGAAACGCTGTTTACCTTCCCGCCGGAGTGGTACCTATTTATCTACTTGCACTTTGACATGCTTTCAAACTGCTAGGCTGGCAGGAGCAGGGACCAAGCAATGGGAGCTCACCCCATCACGGGGATTCGAACTGCCGACCTTCTGATCGGCAAGCCCTAGGCTCAGTGGTTTAACCCACAGCGCCACCCACATCCCAATAATAATAATAATAATAATAATAATAATAATAATAATAATATATGCTAAAAAAGAAAAAGAAAGTGCGCAATTAAACAATGGAATTTGCTTCCACAAAAGGCACCAACAGCCTCCTATGTTGATAGCTTTAAAAAAGGATTAGGCAAATTCAAGGAAGAAAGGGCTATCGGATTCTCCTAGCCAGGATGGCTCTGCTCTGCCTCCACAGTCAGAGGCAGTGATGCTTCTGAATCTCAGTTGCTGGAAACCACAGGAAGAAAGAGATGCTCTTATGCTCAGATCCTGCTTGCAGGTTTCCCATAATGGGCAACTGTTCAGCCACAGTGAGAACAGGGTGCTGGAGGGGATGGACCCTTGGCCTGATCCAGCACGACACTTCTTATGTTCTTAACTATATTGCCACTTTTTGCCCTCCTTTGAAAGCGGCATACAAATAATTATAATCCTCAGTATCCTGAACAAACCTTTGTTGAGATCACCCGCCCCTTTCCCCCAGTGTATTCTCACATTCCCACCCACTTACATAGGTGTCGTGGTCGTAGATTTCAACCACGATGTTGGGAGGGGACTCGGCAACATTCTGGGGGGCTCCATGGATCTCGATCTCGTGGAAGATCAGGGTCTGGTCCCAGGTGGGGTTCAACGTGTTCTTGGCAACCACCGTCTTCTGGCTCTGGTGTAGGAAGGAGACGGTGGCGTAGGGATCTGAGAAGGAACAGAAAAGGGAGGTGGGTCCGCGGCTCAAAAGGTTCACATTCTGCCGCGCACCAGGATCAAGACTCGGAAATCTCTACATAAAAATAACAACCTTAAATTTCACGTGGGGACCTGAACTGGGGTGACCAGGGATGAGACCTCAAGGTCCACAGGGGATCGCTTGATGAAGATGTCGATCCCATGTGCAGTGGCCGTGAAAAAGGCAAATTCCATATTAGGGATCATTAGGAAAGGAATTGAAAATAAAACTGCCACTATCATAATTGTTGTTGTTAAGTCGTTTAGTCATGTCCGACTCTTCATGACCCCCTGAACCAGAGCACGCCAGGCACACCTGTCTTCCACTGCCTCCCGCAGTTTGGTCAGACTCATGTTAGTAGCTTCGAGAACACTGTCCAACCATCTCGTCCTCTGTCGTCCCCTTCTCCTTGTGCCCTCCATCTTTCCCAACATCAGGGTCTTTTCCAGGGAGTCTTCTCTTCTCATGAGGTGGCCAAAGTCTTGGAGCCTCAGCTTCAGTATCTGTCTTTCCAGTGAGCTCTCAGGGCTGATTTCCTTCAGAATGGAGAGGTTTGATCTTCTTGCAGTCCATGGGACTCTCAAGAGTCTCCTCCAGCACCATAATTCAAAAGCATCAATTCTTCGGCCATCAGCCTTCTTTATGGTCCAGCTCTCACTTCCATACATTACTACTGGGAAAACCAAGCTTTAGCTATACGGACCTTTGTTGGCAAGGTGATGTCTTTGCTTTTTAAGGTGCTGTCTAGGTTTGTCATTGCTTTTCTCCCAAGAAGCAGGCGTCTTCTAATTCCGTGACTGCTGTCACCATCTGCAGTGATCATGGAACCCAAGAAAGTGAAATCTCTCACTGCCTCCATTTCTTCCCCTTCTATTTGCCAGGAGGTGATGGGACCAGTGGCCATGATCTTATATCATAATGCCCTTATACAAACCCATGGCGTGACTTTGTTGGGAATACCATGTCCAATTCTGGTCACACCGTTGCCTTTATATCGCACCTTTTCCTCCAAGGAACTCAAGGTGGCTGACATGGCTTCACCCGTTTCCTCATTTAATTCCTGCAACAACCCTGAAAGGTAGGTTAGGCTGAGAGTGACTGGCCCAAGGACACGCAGCGAGCTCCATGGCCAAGTGGGGATTTGAACCCTGGTCTCCCGGGTTCCAGTCCACACTTTACGCAACACTTCCTCATGCAGGGCAGAGTTCAACTATGGAACTCCCTGCCACAGGAGACAGTGATGGCCACCAACTTGGATGGCTTTAAAAGAGGATTGGACCAAATCATGGAAGAGAGGGCTATCGATGGAAACTAGACATGATGGCTGTGTTCCGCCTCCATAGCCGGAAGCAGCAAGGCCTCTAAAAACCACAGGAAGAGGGAATTGCTCTGGTGCTCGAATCCTGACTGCATAATTCCCATGGGCATCTGGGACTAGGCTAGAAGGGCCACTGGCCTGATCCAACAGGCTCTTCGTATGTTCTGTCCAGCGCTAGAGCAACCCAGATGGCTCCCTTCCTCTCGCCTCCAGCTCCCTTGTCTTCTGTCCAGGGTCCTGATGTCTTGCTTGACATCCTTGACTCCTGATGGTGGGCACTCACAGTTCCGGACTTCTTGGGGACTGTGCATGCATGCAAGCAATTGCCAGGGCTCTCCTAAGTCCTTAAACCGCCATTGAGGATTGGCTCCTCGAGACCCTCCTCAGAAATGCCATTGAGTAAATGAGCTATTTCTCAGGGAGATCTGAGATCAAACCCAAACGTTGCTTCTGGAACCATCCAGCAAAGGCTAAATATGGGCACTTGCAACACACAGCTATTTTGTGGATGTGATTCAACGGTGTGTGGCAAATTCAGTCTGTGCAGTTAAAGCGGATTTGGCACTCTTGCAGAACAAATCCACTTTTAAAAATAGACCTTGTGTGCTAAGAAAAATGATGGTGGAAAACAGACTGGAAAGCATAGGAGAACAACTGCTTGAGGTGACATCTTATGACGTCCCCTCAAACCAATGCAAACAGACCACCACGCAAGCTCAACAGATCGTCCAGGTACCACCTACGAGTCTATTATTATCTGCAAAGCGTATGCCAAACGGAGCCCATCACCAGTGCCATCTTGGGGAGCAGAAACGCAACCAGTTCCCGGTTCTTATAAGTGCAGTTCCCGTTACTGCCAGCTTGCACACGGTGCCACCTTTAATTCATTTGTGGGGTTGGCGTTTCCTTTGCCACTCTGGGCCTGGTTCCAGAAATGAGCATCTGAAACCCAGCACTTTGACCTGCAGCCTGGAGGGCACCAGGCCAGCTGAGTGCCCGTTTTGTGCCACGGCGCCTGGGGTGCCGGGCTTCCCCCACTCCTCCCAGAGCTGCCTTGGTTGGCATCCCAGCCAATGTACATCTCTAATGAGCCAGGCAGTTTGCGATACGATCAGCTACAACAGGCCGAACTCCTGCTAGGAAGAGCATGTCTTTCTCAGCCGACGCTTGTTGGGTTTTTCCAGCCCGGGGAAGGTTGAATGCACTACGATAAACAGAACGTTAAATCCTTTTAAAAGGCCCTTTGTCTGAGCTTTGTATCCACACGCGGTTTTATTTTCATAACCACAAAAAGGCTCGCCTTCAAGGGTTCCTTTATGCTTTGTTCGAGGGATGGTAAATCACAATCCCACATTGTGGACGTCTGCTCCCCGTGTTGTCATTGGCTGCCGTCCACCCGAGGAAAGCGACTCCCACCCGGGCTGGCCAATCAGGAGGGATGAGATCACTCGGAGAGGAGATGGTTTGGATCCGAGGCAATAAACCAGCAACAAACAAGAAAAGGAGAGGGGAAATAAGGGGCTCGTTGTGGACACGGGCGAGAGAAGGGATCCCACAGGGTGGAGGAAAGGTGGGTGATCGTTGGCCCGGTTCAAGATCGGGGTTGGAGCAGGTTTCCACTCGATGGTGAGTCAGAAAGCACCGAAGGAACGTGCTGTGTGCTCATCATCACGAAGAAGGGCACATTTCAGACTTGAGAAAACAAACCCGACCCGTGACGCGTCCTAGAAGGGCTCCCTTTTTCAGTGGAAACTCACAGCCGGGGCCAAACGCGAAATTGCCAGCAAGAAGAGTTTGGCCATCTCCTCTCCCTCCGTTGATGATAACTGGCCCGGAAAGTTTTGTTCCAGCGGATGCCCGGAAAGTTTTGTTCCAGCGGATGTGCTTGTGCACAATTTCTAAATTAGAACTGTAAATGGGGGTGGAAAGATTTTTCCGAGGACAAAGAAGGCAACAAGGTCCAGAAGGGAGCTGGCTGTGCTAAACCCCAAAACCGATTGGGGTGCAGCCTTCAGGAACCTCCCGAGTCAGGAGAGGACCAGGGAGACCTCGGGCCCATCTCCCCCTTCCCATCCCTGCTCAGGAGGAGATGGAGATGCCAAAGGAGAATTCTTCCTCTCCGCTTCCTCTCTGTGCACTTGGAGAAGCGCATGACTTTCCCAAAAGAAACTGTAGGTTGCTTAGAGTGCTGGGAATTGGAGCGCCACGAGGGGGATACTACACTTCCCAGGGGTTGGGAGGTGCTTTGAACGAGAGCCAGTGGTGGTCAGAGTGTCGGACTAGGACTTTGCAGAGACCTGGGTTCAAATCCCTACTCGGCCATGAAGTCACACTGCCTCTCAGCCTAACCTTTAAAGCCCTTCGCGGCCTAGGACCCTCGTACCTATGGAACCGCCTCTCCTGGTATGCCCCACAGAGGACCCTAAGGTCCATAAATAGCAACACTCTAGAGGTCCCGGGCCCTAAGGAAGTTAGATTAGCCTCAACCAGAGCCAGGGCCTTCTCAACACTGGCTCCGACCTGGTGGAACGCTCTGTCTCATGAGACCAGGGCCCTGCAGGATCTGATTTCTTTCCGCAGGGCCTGTAAGTTGTTTCACCTGGCCTTTGGCCTGGATCCAACTTGATCCCCTCCCCCTCTTTCCTTTTCCTCCTGTGATGGAACTCCTATTTGGGGACTTCCATGGCTTTTTTTCTGGCCCACGTAGGAACAGTCTGGATAGTTGGCCTTGAAGATTTGACGCTTTCTTCCCCAACAGTTTTTTATTTGAGTTTCTACTGAAATGAGGCTCCACTTTAATGTTGTATTTTAATTTTGTTTTTAAGTTGTATTTTAATCAATTGTTTTTATGCCTGGTGTTAGCCGCCCTGAGCCTGGTCTTGGCTGGGGAGGGCGGAGTATAAATAAAATTTATTATTATTATTAACCTATTATTATTATTATTATTATTATATGAGGAGAGGGAGAGCCATGGCTGCCACCTGGAGCTCCTCGGAGAAAAAGGTGGGATATCAATGCAATCGATTGACCGATCAATGGTATGAACGCAGCTCAAGTTGCTGCAGGGAAGGCTGTGAGCAGCCAGGTCACTGTGGGGGTGAGAGTGAGGAGCCTGCCCTGCCGTTCTCGGCAAGCCTAACTTTGCAAACCCGGGAGGGAGACTCATGGAGCTGCTTCACCCCTCCAAGCAGCAGCTATCAACTCCTCAAAAGATTCCATCAACGGTGTCTCCGAAAAAATATACACATCACTTGGGAAGACAGGCAAACTAATATCAGTGTACTGGTTGAAGCAAAGATCACCAGTGTCGAAGCAATGATTCTTCAACATCAACTTCGTTGGGCTGGTCATGTTGTGCGGATGCCTGATGATCGTCTTCCAAACTTAAAAATGGAAAGCGTAATGCTGGTGGTCAACAAAAGAGGTTTAAAGACTGTCTCAAGGCAAATCTAAAAAATTGTAGCATAAACACCGACAATTGGGAAACACTGGCCTGTGAGCGCTCCAATTGGAGAACAGCCTTTACCAAAGGTGTCATGGGATTTGAAACAAAATAAAAAAAATTCTTCCAGTAGCACCTTAGAGACCAACCTTATTGGTATGAGCTTTCATGTGCATGCACACTTCTTCAGATACATGCACACAAAAGCTCATACCAATAACAAACTTACTTGGTCTCTAAGGTGGTACTGGAAGGAATTTTTTTATTTTGTTTCGACTACGTCAGACCAACATGGCTACCTACCTGTAACTAGAACTATGGGTTTTGAAGACACTCAAACTCAGGACGAAAGGGAGAAACGTGCTAAGAGGAAGGCACGCTTGGCAAATCCACACCATGATCAACTCCCATCCTGAAACCTCTGTCCCCACTGTGGAAGGACGTGTGGGTCCAGAATTGGCCTCCACAGCCACTTACGGACTCACTGTTAAAACCATGTTTGTGGAAGACAATCTTACTTGGCTACGAGGGATTGCCAAAGAAGAAGATCTTGTATGTATAGCTCCGGTTTATCCAGCTGGAAGCATCTGAAGCCCCAAAGTGATCCTGGCTTCTTCATCGCACACGAGGCAGGGAGCTGCAGGCGGCCCCACCCCCACCCCCTTTCACCCTGTAGGTGTTGACCTGACCTCAAAACCCAGATCTCCCCTCTCCGCTGGGGCGAAGCGTTCCTGCCCGGTTCAATTGAGAATCTGCAAAATATTCTCTGTGCAGGGAGATGGCAGCATCTTGGACCGGATGAATGACATTCCCCCACACGCAGCAAGCACCAGGAAACCTGCCATGTATTACTTTGTACAAACAGGCGTTTGTTCTTGTGAACAACATCCCGCACTGGGAGCCACAAAACACATTCGCTCACCATTTGCTTAAACACACACACACACACACACAAACAACAACAACAACAATTTATTAATCTAGATTTCCAGGATAGCCTACAAAATAGAACCGTAGGGCAAATATAAAACAGATCCAAAACATCAGAAACAAAAGCAATTATCGTAGCAATAGTAAAAATGCAAAAAGCAGTAGATATCAAATCAGTTAAAATCCTGGACAATCTTTTTGTTCTGTTTTGGAAATGTCTAAAATGTGGCTCTCTCTGACTTAATTTTTTATTTTATTTCTTTTTGAAAACAGATTAGTTCAGAGAGAGGAAAACTTTACTTTTGCCATTCTAAGAATACTGGAACATCAGCTCCGTGTGCCATTTCCATCCAGGCACCTTTAGAGAAAACAACAGCCCCTCACACTCCTCCAACAGCCTCTGGTCTTTAAACTGCCAGCTCATTCTGCACACTTTTCATTAATTGCCCAGAAGGAGAGAAAACAAATGCCTCTCTTCACACAGCGCAGAGTTAGGGCTAATCCACACGTACCTTTCCTCCCCTTTTTCCAGCACAGTCCATGCTTTAAAGCTCCATGTCCAGGTGCCTTTTGTTTTGCTCTGAGATTTCCCTGCGAAAAGCTGCTCTTTAAAGCTCACTCAGAACAAACATCAAACCATAGAAAAGTCAAATTGACGTTTGCTCCAATGGAGCGATAAAGAGGTTTTCACAGGGAAATCTCTGGGGGTAAAAAGAGAAAACCGCTTAGACACAGAGATTTTAAGTGTGGACCTGGACCTGAAAAGAGTGAGGCAAAAGTAAGGCCCTGAAACAATGGAATTTAACTTCCATCATTGGACAACATGTGGAAACGGGCCAAGAAAAAGCTCACAGGCGACTAGGAAGTTTGGCATGCTGCTTCCATTCATGCACAAATGGGAACTGGTCCATTCATCTGCCTTCCTTGGCAAAAGGTCCTCAAGACCGACACTTTTCAGGAAGCAAGGAGACACAGTGCCCTTTCAGCCCCAAGGAATGCTAATATCACACAGGGTGCTGTGCCTGGCAGCACTTTGACCTATGTCTGAAATCACTGGGGAGTCTTGTTTGTGCATTGCAACCAACCAAATGCAACCTTCCATGCTCTGGGCTCCCAAATCTCTTTGCCCCGCCATCAAGAAGAAGAAGAAGAGTTTGGATTTGATCTCCCGCTTTATCACTACCTGAAGGAGTCTCCAAGCGGCTAACATTCTCCTTTCCCTTCCTCTCCCCCAACAAATACTCTGTGAGGTGAGTGGGGCTGGGAGACTTCAGAGAAGGGTGACTAGCCCAAGGTCACCCAGCAGCTGCATGGGGAGGAGCGGGGAAGCGAACCCGGTTCACCAGATTACGAGTCTACCGCTCTTAACCACTACACCACACTGGCTCTCAAGAACAAACAAACAAACAACTTATCCACGTGATGCTGACACAAAAACTCCACACGTACACTGTGTGAAAGAATGAAAGATCGCTACCCCCCTTCTTTCTCCCATATCTCTCTCCCCCCAATAAGGTTGCCATATTTCAAAAAGCGAAAATCCGGACACAAGGTTCTTGAGCTTTTTTTTTGCAAAATCTCCCCCCCCCCCAAAAAAAAGAGTTTTAAAGCTATTTTTTAGGAGATTCATCAAAACATCACCACTTTCAATATGGGCTGCCATACGCCCAGGTTTCTCCAGATATTTTAACCGACTTTAGAAAATTCCACCCGGATGACATTTTCAATGCATAAATCCCGGCTATGTTTGGGAAATTCGGGATGTATGGCAGCCCCCCAACCTCAAAATGCCAATGATAGCAGTGTCTCAAATGAAATGTAACTGACCTGTAGAAAGGAAACTATGAATTGAAAACAGAGACAATATATTTAACTTAGTTATCCATGAAAATGTTTTAACACAAAGTTAAAAATAAAAGAAAGTAAAATCTCAAGGGAGCGATGCAATTTAGGAATCCAGCTTACCTGAAAAGCTGTCCTTATCCATGGCAATCAGATCCCTCGCTTGATAGATATAGCATCGCAGGTGGTACCTGTTCCCATCTTCAAGGGGAAGAGGGGGGAGGGGAAATGCAGCAACAAATTATCCAAGTTCATGCCAGAGCTTGAAAACCAAACTTGCAAGATGCAGTTTTAGAATAGCATTCTGTTACAGCACACAAAGCAAATTACGAGACTTCACGACCCCCAAGGCAGGGTGGTGTCATCATAGGTGCCAACTCCCTGGGTGCCCGAGCACCCACAAAATTCCCCATGAAGGAGCCGGGCACCCACAAATTTCAATGCCAGGGCCATGCACGCTGCGGGGCACCCACGGTCACGAGGCCAAGTTGGCACTCCTGATGCCCACGGAGGAGGAGGAGGAGGAGGAGGAGGAGGAGGAGGAGGAGGAGAAGTCTGTCAGTGCCACCTCAGGCAACCTGGTGTCCTTTGGATATTTTGGACTGCTCCAGTCATGGGGAGGGGAAATGGGGGTTCGGGGCAAAAGGGGTCTTGTGGTAGGAGCTGTTGAACCTTCCACAAACACACCCACCCACCTATGGCTCATCCACTCAAGTCCTCATTTCTTCAGCAAAGAAGCTGTGCCAGAACTGGGCCTGGCTGGCGGTGGGGGGCTTCATGGAGGAGACACCATGGGAAGGAGGGGAGGCTATGGGGAGGTAAACAGAAGGCACAGCAAGGATTCAGCTTCGCTCCTTTAAAAGTACCCCTGACCATTAGGTCCAGTCGTGTCCGACTCTGGCGTTGCATCGCTCATCTTGCTTTATTGGCCGAGGGAGCCGGCGTACAGCTTCCGGGTCATGTGGCCAGCATGACTAAGCTGCTTCTGGCAAACCAGAGCAGCGCACGGAAACACCGTTTACCTTCCCGCCAGAGTGGTACCTATTTATCTACAGTGGTACCTCGGGTTAAGTACGTTTCAGGTTAAGTACGCTTCAGGTTAAGAACTCCGCTAAGAACAGAAATTGTGCTCTGGCAGCGCAGCGGCAGCAGGAGGTTCCATTAGCTAAAGTGGTGCTTCAGGTTAAGAACGGACCTCCAGAACGAATTAAGTACTTAACCCGAGGTACCACTGTACTTGCACTTTGATGTGCTTTCGAACTGCTAGGTTGGCAGGAGCAGAGACCGAGCAACGGGAGCTCACCCCGTCGCAGGGATTCGAACCGCCGACCTTCTGATCGGCAAGCCCTAGGCTCTGTGGTTTAACCCACAGCGCCACCCGCGTCCCTCCTTTATGTGCTACTATTTATCCAGAATTTGAGCCCTGGTTTACATAGGATTACTGCAGGTGTGGGTTTAAGCAAAGGGGCACATGGTTGCCCCACTCATTTTGGCGAAAAACATGCACAGTCCCTGAACAGCAGGGTTGTGCCATCCTAATCAGATCTTCTGTGAACTGCAGGTGTCTGTCTGTCTGTCTGTCTGTCTGTCTGCCTGTCTGTCTGTCTGTCTCTGGTGATTGCACACCCAGATATTTTTTAAGGGGCTGGTTTGCTACAATCATGAAAAATTTGCTTGCATGATTGATTTGAGGAATTCTCTGAGCCCGGAGAGATCCCGTCTCTCTTTTGTCCAGCGCGAGCATAACCCCTTCCCAGTTCCAGTCAACATCCTCTGGCTCTCACTCTAAGAAGCCCCATTAGACGCATTTGGCTACAGAAGCAGACTGCGCTCTTACAGTCAAAAATGCAGGAAATTGTGGGACGGTTCACGCCAAAGTTGAGGGTCGACACCGATTTGCCATCGTCACTCTTGTCGTCCGTCACTCCGCCCTGAAGAAAGAAATCAGTTCCATTACTGGCTGCAGTAGTTTTGAGATTTCGGGGCGATGGGGGTGGAGAGCCACTCCACCCAACGGCCAATTTTCCCGCAGGCGTAGAAACCCAGCAGATGGCTGCCTTCAGTCGCCGCACGTGAACACGGAAATGTGCAACGTTCCATCACAATCGCCCAACATTTTATTCCTTATTTCCTCAGCTTAGGCAACATGATCGAAGTTTTAAAAATGATGCCTTGTGCAGAGAAAATGGACAGAGAAAGGTTCTTCTCCCTCTCCCATAACACTAGAACTCAGGGGGGACATCCCATGCTGCTCAAGCCAACCCTCGAATTCTATGAGTGGCAAATAACACATTGGCCCCTTAATGGCATTCGACAGAGTAGAGTGCAACCTTCTTCCAAGGGCTCGTCCATTCTTCCCATTGGCCTTGCACTTTCCAGGTCAAGTCTACAGTTTCCAAGTCCATGTCCAAGTGTGCTTTTTTTCTTCTGCCCAATTTTTACCGCAAAATCAGCTACCTTTGAAGGTGACCCGGAAACTGCAACTAATCCAGATTGCGGCAGCTAGACTGGTGACTGGGAGCGGCCGCCGAGACCACATAACACCGGTCCTGAAAGACCTACATTGGCTCCCAGTACATTTCCGAGCACAATTCAAAGTGTTGGTGCTGACCTTTAAAGCCCTAAATGGCCTCGGCCCAGTATACCTGAAGGAGCATCTCCACCCACATCGCCCAGCCCAGACACTGGGGTCCAGCACCGAGGGCCTTCTGGTGGTTCCCTCCCAACAAAAACTGAGGTTACAGGGAACCAGGCAGAGGGCCTTCTTGGTGGTGGCACCCACCCTGTAGAACACCCTCCCATCAGATGTCAAGGAAATAAACAACTACCTGACTTTTAGAAGACATCTGAAGGCAGCCCTGTTTAGGGACATTTTTAATGTCTGATGTTTTATCGTGTTTTAATATTCTGTTGGGAGCTGCCCAGAGTGGCTGGGGAAACCCAGTCAGATGGGCGGGATATAAATAAATTATTATTATTATACGGCAATTCAGGTTTTCCTGCGGATTGCTGTTTATTACAATTCAGTGGTAAAGATTGGGTTCTCCTAGGAAAAGCACCAGGAGGAGGAGAAAAGATAGGAAAATTGCTGAAAATCCCAGTCCTGTGCCTAGAGATGCAGAGCAATGATAAGTGTGGATAACCCTGAGCTGAGATAAGCCCAGACCAGTTTGTCAGTCACTGTGTATACTGGAAGACTGGTTTAGGAGTCTTGCGTTGGGGGCAGAGTGGGGACTGGAACTCTCCTTCTCCCCCAACCCTGCCCATAAAACACGACACGCCTTGAGCTAGCTCTGCTATAAACGGAGCTCAAAGAACTAGCTGTTAAACGTATTTTGCTAAGAATGTCGGCCAGTAAAATTAATGGAGTATAACTTCTCTTAATGGTCCGCCCAATGCCTTGAAACCCGGCTTGAAAGGCAGCCCACCCCAGCACCCTTTGTCTCCTTCTCCCGCTCCCCAAAGGCTCCTTTTATCGCCTGCTAATTGGGGCAATCGGGGTGAAATATTTGGCTGCAGGAAACAGGGGCTCCGTGTGATGATCCCGCTTCCTGGATTAACGCAACCCCCAAACTTTCCATCTTTTCAAGTCTCAGATGTTTGGCAATGGCCTGGAAAACGGCATCCACTGTGCAATTCCCAGACCCTCCGGGGGGGCCGCTTGGTCCTAGAGAACATGTCAGGTGGTCCAGCTCTTTCCACCCAAAAAATCCCCCATCAGGAATAGACATTAGCATGAGATTCCTGCAGCGGAAACACAGGCTTTGCAGCTCCAACCCTTCCTGATAATTGGGGGATGCTGAGATTTTTTTCTCTAACGCTGCCTTGAAAATATGCTTCTGCTTCATTCCCTCAAATCTTTTTGCTGGCTGCCTATTTTCTCGAAGGAAGAACCAAGGAAGTCTCAAGAAGTGGCTGAAGGGATCCACGGTTGCTTGTGCAGGAAGTCCTTGTTGAGCCAAAGGCGCACACAGCTCTGTGGCATTTGATGTCCGAAGGATTTAGAATCATAGAATCCTAGAGTTGGAAGAAACCCCAAGGGCCATCCAGTCCAACCCCCTGCCAAGCAGGAAACACCATCAAAGCATTTCTGACAGGTGGCTGTCAAGCCTCTGCTTAAAGACCTCCAAAGAAGGAGACTCCACCACACTCCTTGGCAGCAAATTCCACTGTCAAACAGCTCTTACTGTCAGGAAGTTCTTTCTAATGTTTAGGTGGAATCTTCTTTCTTGTAGTTTGAATCCATTGCTCCGTGTCCGCTTCTCTGGAGCAGCAGAAAACAACCTTTCTCCCTCCTCTATATGACATCCTTTTATATATTTGAACATGGCTATCATATCACCCCTTAACCTTCTCTTCTCCAGGCTAAGCATACCCAGCTCCCTAAGCCGTTCCTCATAAGGCATCGTTTCCAGGCCTTTGACCATATTGGTTGCCCTCCTCTGGACACGTTCCAGCTTGTCAGTATCCTTCTTGAACTGTGGTGCCCAGAACTGGACACAGTATTCCAGGTGGGGTCTGACCAGAGCGGAATACAGTGGTACTATTACTTCCCTTGATCTAGATGCTATACTCCTATTGATGCAGCCCAGAATTGCATGGGCTTTTTGAGCTGCTGCATCACACTGTTGACTCATGTCAAGTTTGTGGTCTACCAAGACTCCTAGATCCTTTTCACATGTACTGCTCTCAAGCCAGGTGTCACCCATCCTGTATTTGTGCCTTTCATGTTTTTTGCCCAAGTTTGATCTGGACAAGGAATTGATCTGGACAAGGAATCAGAGGCTATTTCTGAGATTCCCATACCTGCCAAGATGCAGCTGTGAGCCCCCTGACCTTAAAAAAGAACACCTCCTTGTTTCCACTGCTTGTGACTTGCTACAGACAAAAAGAAAAGAAAAGAAACCTCAATAGGAAATGTATCTATATATAATATTCCCACCCCACCCTTCCTCCCATAGGAAGCCAGGGTGGCATTAATTCCATTTTCTGTTATTTTTTTGTGCTAACTGCATGCTGGAAGTGAGAGAACGGACACATATTTACATGTGTTTGCATGTGTGGACACGTATCGGGAGGAAAGCAAAGGCAAGAACCCAAAACTGCCCAGAGCTGCCATTTCCCCATGGAATCCTGCAAGCAAACAGTAGCACTGAGCAGTTTTAAGGAACAAGGACATGGGCTGTGTGTGTTTTTTTTGTGTGGTTTTTTTGGGGGGGGGATGGAGAATGAGATGCAAACTAAAAGCGAAGCCCTTGGCTGCGTCCCAAAGGTCAAGATGCATTTTGGAACTGGAAGCCCAGGAGTGCTTGGAAAAAAGGCTCCCCAAACCATAAAATCTGGCAAAACCATTTAGCAAAGTATTCGGCGGAGAGCCTTGGAACCACAGGGAGGGAACCCACTAATCCCAAGCTATGAAGAGCTTGGAGGGGCTCCAGGATGACCTACTGCACTTGAGAATTCAGGACTGGGCTCCAACCCTCCCAGAGTCGGCCTCACGCCATGAGGTCTGGCCTCCGAGCCAGGATGGGGGCCGGAGTCACCTGCTGAGCTGTGTGCACACGGGATAATGGGCAGCCCAGCAGGGCGATGCTCAGGAAAGGGAGCAGACACGCTCAGCCTAGGAATCAGAAAGACTGTGGGGCTGGAAGGCACCCCAAGGGTCATCTAGTCCAACCCCCTGCAACGCAGGAGTCGCAGCTAAAGCATCCATGGCGAACATCCCACCTAAACAAAACAAAATAAAAAAAATCCTTCCAGTAGCACCTTAGAGACCAACTAAGTTTGTTCTTGGTATGAGCTTTCGTGTGCATGTATCTGAAGAAGTGTGCATGCACACGAAAGCTCATACCAAGAACAAACTTAGTTGGTCTCTAAGGTGCTACTGGAAGGAATTTTTTTATTTTGTTTTGACTATGACAGACCAACATGACTATCTACCTGTAATCCCACGTAGAATGAGGGGCGGGCTGTGAAGTGGCCCATTTTGCCGGCGATACTAAATTGATCAAGATCATTGAAACAAAACAGAATGAAGATTGTAAGGACCTCCACAAAGTGAGATCTCCGGCATCCAATGACAAATGCAATTCCCTGTCAACAAGTGTCAAGGAATGCATGTCGGAATGCAAACAGTATCAATGCTACATGGGATCTGAACTGGCAGTGGCCGACCAGGAACGAGACCTCGGAGTCCTAGCAGATACCTGAATGAAGAGGTTAACCCATGGGTAGGCAACCTAAGGCCCGTGGGCTGGATGCGGCCCAATCGCCTTCTAATTCCGGCCCACGGACAGTCCGGGAATCAGTGTATTTTTACATGAGTAGAATGTGTGCTTTTATTTAAAATGCATCTCTGGGTTATTTGTGGGGCATAGGGATTCGTTCTTTCTTCTTCTTCTTTTTTCAAAATATAGTCCGGCCCCCCTCATGGTCTGAAGGACAGTGGACAAGCCCCCTGCTGAAAAAGTTTGCTGACCCCTGGGTTAACCAATGTTCAACGGCTGTGAAAACGGTGAATTCCATGCCAGGGATCATTAGGAAAGAAATTGAATATAAGAGGGTCAATAACATCCTCCCCTTATACAAGTCTATGGTCCGACCCCACTTGGAATGCTGTGTCCCATTTTGGCCACCTCGGCTCAAAAAGGATGGAGTCGTAGAGTTGGAAAAGGACAACCAAAATGATCAAGGGGGGGTGGAGCAAGTTTCCTAGAAGACTGCAGCGTTTGGGGCTTTTTAGTTTGGAGAAAAGGCGAGGAAGAGGTGACAAGACAGAAGTTGATGAAATTATGCCAGGCACAGAGAAAGCGGATAAAGAAAAGTTTCTCTATAATTAGCCAGAATTAGCGGATTGGAGATCAAAGATAAGAGAATATATGACAAAATTAACAATGATAATAAGAGGGGACTCTGTCCAAAGATTTAAGAAAGAATGGGGATGTGTAGAAGTATATTTGGAAAAATATGGAATGGAAAATTGATGAATTGCTGGTATAGTTTTCACTCGCAAGGATATAAGATAACATCAGAAAAGATAATGGTATTTACGTATAAAGTAGATAACGCAACAGAAAAAGTCAATATAAGTTCAAATAAGATCACACATGGGGGAGGGAAGTTGGGGGGAGGGAGGGGGAGAAGGGAGGGTGGGGAGGGGACTAGAAGGGTGTATTTAAAGGTGGATTAATGTAAATTAACAATGAGATGCCTTATAGAGTACTATAGATGATGAGCAATGTGTAATAGAGATTGTGAGTTTGTTATGTGTTCTTCTTTGTGAAATAAAAAATAAAAACCCCAGTTCGTTTCCAAGCACAATTCAAAGTGTTGGTGCTGACCTTGAAAGCCCTAAACGGCCTCGGTCCTGTATACCTGAAGGAGCGTCTCCACCCCCATCATCCATCCCGGACACTGAGATCCAGCGCCGAGGGCCTTCTGGCGGTTCCCTCATTGCGAGAAGCAAAGCTACAGGGAACCAGGCAGAGGGCCTTCTCGGTAGTGGCGCCCGCCCTGTGGAACGCCCTCCCAGCAGAGGTCAAAGAGATAAACAACTATCTGACATTCAGAAAATACCTCAAGGCAGCCCTGTTTAGGGAAGTTTTTAACTTGTGGTATTTTAATGTATTTTAATATCCGTTGGTGGCCGCCCAGAGTGGCTGGGGGGACCCGGCCAGATGGGCGGGGTACAAATAATAAATTATTGTTATTATTATTATTATTATAAAAGAAAAGTTCTCTCCTGTCTCTTCTCGGCACTAGGACTTGCAGACATCCCACGAAGTTGGAAGATTCAGGACAGAAACAAGGAAGCCCTTCTTCAGGCGGTTAAACTATGGAACTCCCTCCCACCAGAGGCAGTGATGTCCACCAACTTGGATGGCGTTAAAAAGAGGATTGGGCAAATTCCTGGAAGGGGGAGAGGGCTATTGATGGGCTACTAGCCACGAAGGTTATGGGCTGCCACCACAATTGGAGGCAGCGACGCTTCTGAATCCCAATTGCTGGAAACCGCAGGAGGGGGGAGCTGCTCTTGCACTCGGGTCCTGCTTGCGGGTTCCTCGTGAAGGCATCTGGTCGGCCCCCGTGAGAACAGGGGGCTGGATGAGATGGGTCAGCTGTTTTGAGGCTTGTACATTGTGTTCCTACTCTGGGGAAATTAAGACGGCTGGTGTGACTGGAGAGCTGCTTCGCTCAACAGGGAGACCAACCAAGGAACGTTTGGGTTTTTTAAAGGAACTCATGGGGGGGGGGGAGCTGGAACAACCAGGGAATACCCTCCAACATTTCTCCACTGGAAATAAGGACGTCCTATTCCATCATCATCATCATCATCATATTTCATTATTTATACCCTGCCCACCTGACTTGCCGCAGCCACTCTGGAGAGCTTCCAACATATATAGAAACATAATAAACCATTAAACATTAAAAAAAAACTTCCCTGCAGAGGAAGGCCTTCAGGCGTCTTCGAAACACTGTATAGTTACTTATCTCCTTGTCTCAGGGGTTGCAAAACCCTCCGATGAAAGTAGGGACATCCTAAGGAAAAGTGGGATGTTCGGGGATAAATCAGAATCTAGGGCGGCTTCTGTAAATCTGGGACTTTCCCTGGAAAATAGGGGCACTTGGAGGGTCTGCCAGGGTGTCGGGAGGGCAGGGGGTGAGAAAAAGTGGGACAGCAGAATGTAAGGAGAACCTGCTGGATCAGGCCGGTGGACCATCCCGTTCAGCATCCTGTCCTCACCATGGCCAACCAGATGCCCACAAGCAGAAGCCCACAAGCAGGATTTGAGCCATGAGGGAGGTATTGGGGGGCAGCCAGGTTGGCAGGGGGGCAGCAGACATATGAACACACACAGACTGGAAAACAGAGCACGGCCTCTATTCCAGGATTCCCAAGGCGGCGAGCTTGGGAAAGGCGGGGGGTACTATCCCCTCCAAAGGCCCCCCACCAGAGTCCTGCCGAAGCCTGTTTTTCGGCCCCCCAGGTGCCCTCACAGTAGCAGTCCTGGCTGCAGCCCCATCCTGTTTACAGCCTAATGAACATGAAACTAGAGCCGGGCTGCTGCGCTTGAAAGTCCCCCGTAAAACATCCCGGCTCAAACCGGCGCTTGAAAGGCAGCCGGACGAGACGGCGCTCGAGGCCCCCGCGCCCCCCCCGTCATTTCCTAACCTCTCCAAAGTTCAACTCCTGCTGGGGAGCTGAGAGCCAGGAGTGTCTCACATGCACAAAGACGCACACAGGTTGCCCCGGCCGTTAGTTGGGGCGACAAAGGCTTCCCACACAATGCAACGGCCGCTGCCGCCCAGTCTACGGGCTGCGTGATGGTCCAGGTTTAGGGGGGCAGTCAGGCCACTTTCCTAAATTCACAGCAGAAGCTTACAGAGAACCTTTTACACCAAGTTTGGAGAGGAGTGCAGCCCACATCCTAGCGCTGTTATTCAGATCTATGGTGCACCCCCATTTGGAATAGTGGGTGCCGCGTTCTGGGCACCTCGCCTCCGAAAGGGTCCTTTCGAGTTGGAAAAGCCTCACCAATGGGAAGCCAAAATAATTAAAGGCATGGATCAGCTACCCCATATCCTCCAGTATTTCTCCCATGAAAATAGGGATGTCCCATTCCATCATGATAATTTTACTCTTTATACCCCACACATCTGACTGGGTTGCCCCAGACACTCTGGGAAGCTTCCAACATACCTTGGATACCGAAAGCCTTTTGGCTCCCGGATGCCACAAACCCGGAAGTGACTGTTCGAGTTTGTGAACTATTTTTGGAACCCGAACATCTGACGGGGCTTCCACGGCTTCCGATTGGCTACGTGAGCTTCCTGCAGCCAATCAGAAGCCAGGGTTTGGTTTCCGAATGTTTTGGAAGGCGAACGGACTTCCGGGATGGATTCCGTTCAACTTCCAAGGTACGACTGTATATAAAAATGTAATAAAACATTAACTTCCTTCTGTAGGATTGCCTTCAGACGGGTCAGGTAATGCCACGCCCTCCATTTCCCCAATGAAAATAGGGACATCCTAAGGAAAAGTTGGCTCCTGCCAACCTAGCAGTTCGAAAGCATGAAGTGCAAGTAGATAAATAGGTAGCACTCCAGCAGGAAGGTAAATGGCGTTTCTGTGTGCTGCTCTGGTTCGCCAAAAGCAGCTTTGTCATGCTGGCCACATGACCCGGAAGCTGTACGCCGACTCCCTTGGCCAGTAAAGCGAGATGAGTGCCGCAACCCCAGAGTTGTCCGCGACTGGACCTAATGGCCAGGGGTCCCTTTACCTTTAAGGAAAAGTGGGACATTCCAGGATCAAAGCAGAAACTGAGACAGCATCTCTAAATCAGGGGCATCCCTGGAAAACAGGGACCCTTGGAGGGTCTGCTATCCTGTGAGAGTGCAGTGATGGGGAGCTTTCAGTTTAGAGAAAAGATGAGTCTGGGCTCATCCCTTTGTGCCACGTTTTCCAGGGACAGGACAGTGCTTTCGACGTCTCTGTCTGAGTGGGTTTTTGGTTGGCTGGCTGGCTTGCTTGGCCCTCTGCTTTCCAGGGAAAACCTGCTATTCATCACTGAATTGGAACAAATGGGAACTGGGTTTTCCACGGAGTCGGAGTGTGTTCTTGTGCTCCTGCTTGCGGGTTTCCCATTGCCGTACCTGCTTGGCCACCGTGAGAACAGGAGGCTGGACTGGATGGGCCCCTGGCCTGATCCTGCAGGGGTCTTCTTAAGAGGAAGAGAAGGAGCAAGAAGTAGAGCAAGAAGAACGGAAATCTCCGCACCAGATTAGACTTCCCAGAGGGCATCTCATGGGGCAGGTGGAGGCCATGAAGCCCACCTCCTTCAGAACCACATTTTGAGGGATGGGGAGTGTGCAGTCACAGTTATATGGCAAAGGAAACTTGGCCAGTTCTCAAGGCGAATAAGAATATACCAAAGAGGAAAAAAGGAGGAAAAAACCACATGACTACATTTTGTATATTAACTTGTTTAAAACGTACTCCAAATGTCAAGAAAGAAGGAAAGGACGAAATGTAGCAAAAAATAAGGAAAATCTTGGGGTGGAGGGAGGGGGAAATATAATAGCGTCTTTGTGCTGGGAGTTCTTTGGTTCCCATTAGCTCCTTGAAAAGCCAAGAGATTATGAAATCCAATGTCTTAAGAAAGCCAGCATATTAGTTAAGAAAATAAATGTGGGAAGGGGGAGCCGGGGAGGGGCGGCTTTGGGGGAGAGGTTGACAGCGAGGCTTTCAGCCAGGCATGCGAACAGCGGCCTTGATTTCGGCAGCTAGAAAAACAGCCCTGGACAGGTGTCTGCGAATCCCTGGCATGAGCTCGAACGCAGCACCTCGTGGGCCGAAGCCAAGGCGCAGCCCGGGCCAAACCGGTACAGTCGGACTGTGCGGCACTACGACTCCTAGGCGGCGCTGATGGGAGTTGTAGTTTGAGGCAGTCAGAGGGGGCCAGGTTGGCCCAGTGGTCTGCCAGAAGTTAATGCTATAAGGACGTCAGAAGAGCCGGCTGGATCAGGCCAGAGGGGGCCCATCTGGTCCAGCCAGAAGGAGGATTATGGGGAGAGTGAGAGAAAATTGTTTTTTCACTCACCCGGTGAGGGGCTCTAACGGCCTCAGTCCAGTATACCTGAAGGAGCATCTCCACCCCCATCGTTCAGCCCGGACACTGAGGTCCAGTGCCGAGGGCCTTCTGGCGGTTCCTTCACTGCGAGAAGCCAAGTTACAGGGAACCAGGCAGAGGGCCTTCTCGGTGGTGGCACCCGCCCTTCAGATGTCAAAGAGAACAACAACTATCAGACCTTTAGAATACATCTGAAGGCAGCCCTGTTTAGGGAAGCTTTTAATGTTTAATAGACATTATTTTATTTTAATATTTTGTTGGAAGCCACCCAGAGTGGCTGGGGAAGCCCAGCCAGATAGGCGGGGTATAAATAAATTATTTTTATTTTTATTTTTATTTTTATTTTTATTTTTATTTTTATTTTTATTACTATTATTATTATTATTAAAACATCTTCCCGGCCTGCAAGCACATGTATGGGCCATGCTTCCCTCAAGGGTCTTTTGCTTTGGAGATGGGGGTGGGGTGGGGTTGCAACCTCTGCTCCTCACGGACCCCGTTCTGCCAACTCCCAGCTGAATAGGCAGCGCTGAGCCCCCCCACCCCAAAAGGAAGAATATGGGGAGCCTACCAGGGCCCCTTCCAGGGCAAAGACGGCCGCAGCGCCCGTCTGCTCGAGGGGCTCCATCCGACGTCTCCAGCGCCGCCGGCGGAAGGAGTCAGTCTTCCGGTACTTCAGGTGGAACTTCCAGCCAAAGAGCGAGGCATATTCCCAGCCTTCTCCTTCCAGCTCCTCCTGTTTATACTGCGGGAAAGAGGGAAAAGAAGGTTCTTTTTATCATATGTGGTGGTCTTGTAGTGAGGTTAAAGCTTACTGGGAAATGATATACAATGAATGGAAAAGGATGTTCAAAATAACTTTTGTTTAAAAACAAACAAACAGAAGTTCTTAGGAAGAATTTCCTGACAGTAAGAGCTGTTTGACAGTGGAATTTGCTGCCGAGGAGTGTGGTGGAGTCTCCTTCTTTGGAGGTCTTTAAGCAGAGGCTTGACAGCCACCTGTCAGGAATGCTTTGATGGTGTTTCCTGCTTGGCAGGGGGTTGGACTGGATGGCCCTTGGGGTCTCTTCCAACTCTAGGATTCTATGATTCTAGAAGTTTTCTTTTGGGAATTATAGGGATAGAGCTACCGAAATTGTATAGAAATTTATTTATGTATGCTACTACACGCAGGAAGGATGCTACTTGCCCCAAAGTGGAAAGAAGCAGAAGTATCAGGAAAATAAGAATGGATACAAAAACCTGTGGAATATGCAGAAATGGCGAAACTTACCGGAAGAATAAGAAATCAAGTTAACAAGCTTTTTATAAAAGAATGGAAATGGTTTATTGCATATTTACAGGTAAATAGCAAACAGATAAAAACATTAGCAGGATTATTGTAATAACCTGCAGTTTCATAAGAGTTTATATTTAAAGTCGATAATTAAATGAATTTGGATATGCAGAAGATATTAAAAAATAAATTTAAGGAACCGCAGAAAGAGGGGGAAGGAAGTCAAACTTTGAAATGTTAAATTGATTGTAAAACTAATGAAATGTATAAACTTGAAAAGTATAAATAAAAACTTAGAAAAACGGAAAGAGGGGAACGGGGGCGTTCAGAAGTGTGCAATGGAAAGACCCCCTTTTTGCACCAGAGAGATGACATATTGCTTCCTTTGTAGAGCGTTTCTGCCACTGATATTTATTAAATTTATATGCCGCCTTTTCCTCCAAGGAACTCAAGGTGGTGCCGATGGTCTTCCTCCTCTTCCTCCTCCCCATTTCGGCCTCACAACAACCCTGGGAGGTAGGCTGGGAGGATCTTCAAGATCTCGAGATCTTGCCCAGTGAGCTTCATGGCTGAGTGGGGATTCGAACCCTGTCCTCGCCCAGGTCCAACACTGATTTTCTGCAGGTTTCGGAGAGCTAGGCTGGGGAAAGGAATCCTTGCTGAGAAACCCCAGAGAGCTGCTGCTGCCGGCCAGTGTAAGCAGTAATGAGCTTGATGGACCAATGGTGTGATATGGTGTGAGGGAGCTTCTTATAATACTTCTGTGCCACTTGCCTAAGGCCTCGCGTTGTGTTAAGGGGGCATTATTTTTAGCTGCCTTACACCCTCCCAGGCTCTCCGCACGGCTGCTATCATCATGTCTGGCTAGGCTCTGATTTATAATGGGAGACACTGGGGTGCCCCCTAAACTTAGATAAATGGGGATGCATTTGGCTGCTCAGTGCTTGACAAAAGGCACTCTGCATGACCTCAGTCAGCCCTGCCATTGGTGGGGGGAGAGTGGAGCTCTGCAGCTCGCCTGAGCCCACAGGAGTCAATTCCTGGAGTCCCAGGTCCCTTGGCCCCCCCAAAAAAAAAACATTTGAGGGGACTGGGGGCCCCCAAAGTTTTTTGCCATTTGAATACTGTGTGTTTTGCGTCTTGTGATCAATTATGTGGGGCGGAGGTTCCCCCCCCCCTCCTGTTTTATTCCAGTTGGCACCCCAGCCTGAGACTTTTTGTCCTGCTTTTTCCAGGTGCAGTTCCGTGTTTCAAAGCTCCGTGCTGGAGTGCCCCCCCCTTTTTTTTCTTTTTTGCCCTGGGGATTTCCCTGCAAAAACCCGCTCTGCCAACCTGAAGAGCAACAAACGTGGTATTCCGCAGCCATTTGCTCCGATTCAGCTTTAAAGAGCGGGTTTTTGTGGGAAAGCTCCCTGGCTTAAAAACAAGAGAGTGTACGGACACAGCTTTCAGGTGCCGGCTGTGCCTGGAAATGGCAGAGGGAAAGGGACTGTGGATAAGCCCTTTGTGAGTCTTTCATGGAATAAGGGAATTTCAGATTTTTTTTTTAAAAAAACCAGGTAATCCAGACCAGGAAATTGCATTCCACAGCGCTGAGTCTCCACCTAGGTCCCCCTCGCTGCATCTTCCTAGCCCCTCTCCCCACCATCTTCATGCATCTCTTTCGATTTAAAGGTTTAAGAGCAGCAAATAAAACTTCTGGGGGGTTTCCTCTCTGCGCTGGTGGATTTGCTGTGCAAGGGAGACCCCTAGAGAAGAGCCAAAGCACTGCCGAGAGAAACGGAGTCCAGCAAACTCCCATCCTCACCTCCTAGGAGTCAGGCGGTGCTTTTAATGTTTAATAGATTATTGTATTTTAAAATTCTGTTGGAAGCTGCCCAGAGTGGCTGGGGAAACCCAGCCAGATGGGTGGGGTATAAATATATTATTATTATTATTATTATTATTATTATTATTATTATTATTATATTCTAGGGTTGGCCTAGATGGCCCTGGGGGTCCCTTCCGACTCTACCATTCTATGATTCTATGAGGGGTGAAAGCTCAAAGGATGACATCCAACTGCAGAGACTGGCTAAGGGCCCAGGCACCAACACAGGTACATGAGCGCCAACCTGGCCCCACGGCCGTGAGTGCCCAGGGCCATGGGTGCCAGGCAGCATGCATGGCCCTGGCACCAAAATTTGTGGGTGCCCAGCCTCTTCATGGGGAATTTTGTGGGTGCTTGGGAGAGACCAGGGTTCAAATCCCCACCACTTGGCCCCGAAGCTCACCGGGTGACCTGGGGCCATGCACTGCTTCTCAGCTTAGCCAGCCTTGCAAGGTTCTTTCAGGGTCAAATGTTCACTCGTTCAGTCGTGTCCGACTCTTCGTGACCCCATGGACCAGAGCACGCCAGGCACGCCTATCCTTCACTGCCTCTCGCAGTTTGGCCAAACTCATGTTAGTAGCTTCAAGAACACTGTCCAACCATCTCGTCCTCTGTCGTCCCCTTCTCCTTGTGCCCTCCATCTTTCCCAACATCAGGGTCTTTTCTAGGGAGTCTTCTCTTCTCATGAGGTGGCCAAAGTACTGGAGCCTTAACCTCAGGATCTGTCCTTCTAGTGAGCACTCAGGGCTGATTTCTTTAAGAATGGATAGGTTTGATCTTCTTGCAGTCCATGGGACTCTCAAGAGTCTCCTCCAGCACCAGAATTCAAAAGCATCAATTCTTTGGCGATCAGCCTTCCTTATGGTCCAGCTCTCATTTCCGTACATTACTACTGGGAAACCATAGCTTTAACTATACGGACCTTTGTTGTCAAATACCTGGAGGAAAAGGTCAGCTGTCAATGCAACACATAAATGCATTAACCCAAAAAAGCCTTCTTTGGGGCTCTTGGCAGATATGGAGGCAAGGCAGGAGAAGCACGAAAAAGCACCAGCTTGGCATGTTCTCCCCTTTCTTGCACCCACAGCCCCCCCCCCAGGTGTACCTTCTTCACAGCTTCCCTCTGCGCCAGGTCCCTCCTGCGAAGCCTCACCCATCGCCTGCGCCGGTTTGTGTGGTACATTTTCTCTGCCGGCACCCAGGACTTCGGCCTGTGGTCTGGCGGGATGGTCAAACCGTATTCCCACCCTTGGAGACAAGACAGATAAGGGATGCGGAAAAGTAAAAAAAAAATAATAATGATGGAGCTGCAGCCCTGAAGAATTAAAAAAAGATGCTCAGAATATCTATAGGGGGGAAACCAAGAGAATTCTTGCTGAGCATGGTTGGAAAGGAGGTACCACAAGATAGGTATTCCTATATGCAATCACAGCAGCCAGAATACTCCTTTGCAAAGAACTGGAAAGGAAATCACATACCAACAAAAGAGGATTGGTTAATCAAATGAACAGAGTTTATAGAACTGGCAAAATTCGCTGCGGTAATAACCGTCTTTCCCCATTTTTAAGAAACCGTCTTATAATTTTTTTCCCTCAAAAAAAACACAGGGTGGCTTATTTTCGGGGGATGTCTTATTTTTATTACGTCAGTATGGGACGGTACTCCTCCCCCTGCGCGCTGAGCAGGCGGGGCAGAACTCCGCAAGAGGCGCGTTTCCCCCCGCGCCTCTCACTGGTTCCCTGCGCACGGGGAACAGGTGGGGCAGGAAGAGGCGTCTCCCCTCCCCCCTGCGCACTAAGCAGGCGGGGCAGAACTCCACAAGAGGCGCGTCCCCGTCCCCCCATGCCTCTCAGTGGTTCGCTGGCTCCCTGCGCACGCAGGAGGGGCTGAGGAAGCGACGGGAACAATGGCGGCACCATGGCTTACTTTGGGGGTACGTCTTACTTCTCACAAAGGTAAAAAAAACCTGCCATGGCTTACTTTATGACTACGTATTAAAAAAGGGGAAACAGGGAAGATATCAAACACGCCAGAAATTAAGGGCACAATGGTTATGGTTCGAAGAATATATGCACAAACACTACTCTAAAGATAACATGCTGATATGTTCAGACTAAGCTTGTAAGGTGACTTGATGTTACACCATAACAATACTATAAAAGAAGTAATTACAGCGATAAATGATATGCAATGTAAATAAGAACATAAATGACTCAAAGGGGAGGGGAGTCCAAGGAGTGTGGGACTTCATCCTTTTTTTTTTCTTACCCTTTCCCTTTACTCTCTTTGGTTTTCAGGGTTAAGTGTGTGTACCTTATTGTTTGTTTGTTTGTTTGTTTGTTTGTTTGTTTGTTTGTAAAAGGTAGAGGTAAAGGGACCCCTGACCATTAGGTCCAGTCGTGTCCGACTCTGGGGTTGGGGCGCTCATCTCGCTTTATTGGCCAAGAGCCGGCGTACAGCCTCCGGGTCATGTGGCCAGCATGACTAAGCCGCTTCTGGCGAACCAGAGCAGCGCACGGAAACACCGTTTACCTTCCCGCCAGAGCGGTTCCTATTTATCTACTTGCACTTTGATGTGCTTTCGAACTGCTAGGTGGGCAGGAGCAGGGACCGAGCAACGGGAGCTCACCCCGTCGCGGGGATTCGAACTGCCGACCTTCTGATCGGCAAGCCCTAGGCCCCCACAGCGCCACCCGCATCCCAGATTTGTTTGTTTGTAAATATGCTTAAATAAAACATTAAAACTTTTTTTAAAAAAAAGACAGAAAAGGGGGCATGGAAGTGGCCAGAAGGAACAGCTGAGCTCTTAAGCGGGAAAGGGAGACCTTTTTGCACTCAGCAATCTCCGTGGGGCAAAAACACGGGGGCAGTATCTTGGAAATGGGCCCCAACGGGTCAGATTTCAAAAGGTTCAGAGTGTGGAACTGATGGCAACCAAACCCCAGGAAGATTGAATCTCCAAGAGGAGGTTTTGCCCAGTTGGGCCGCAGCTTCCCACCAAGGGATGATCGCCATGGAGGACAGAGTAAAGTGGATTTAAAGGAAACGGGGAAACCCCCCTCCAAAATACCTCTCTCATCGACTGCTCTGTTGAGATCCGTGTCCCATTCCACGTCTTCCCATTTCCATCCCACCGGACACTCGATCTCATCCTTAGACAGGACTTTCTCCCCATTCTGGAAAAGAAGAGGGGGAGCTCGTGAAACCCACTCCTTTTCCGAAGGGTGACGGTCGTGGAAAGCTCCCCTAAACCAACGGAGACGGTTTCTATGGAAGCATCCCAAGAGGGGGTTCCTCACCACGTCGGTGTAGGCCTCTGCCATGTGGATCCACTGACCGCCCGGAAGGCGCACTTGATTCTCGAAGACTTCCTCCACGAAGCTCATGTGCCCAGCATCCACATCGTAGAGCAGCCTGTGTTGGGTGGGATGGAAAGGCGACAGGGAGTGGTAAGTATCATTGTTTCATTGTGCATTGACACCGAAAATAGCTCCGTATGTGTATGGCTAGCGGGGTAAGGTAAAGGGACCCCTGACCATTAGGTCCAGTCGTGACCGACTCTGGGGTTGCGGCGCTCATCTCGCATTATTGGCCGAGGGAGTCAGCGTACAGCTTCCAGGTCATGTGGCCAGCATGACTAAGCCGCTTCTGGCGAACCAGAGCAGCGCATGGAAACACCGTTTACCCTCCCGCTGGAGCAGTACCTATTTATCTACTTGCACTGGTGTGCTTTCGAAATGCTAGGTTGGCAGGAGCAGGGACCAAGCAACGGGAGCTCACCCAATTGCGGGGATTCGAACCACCGACCTTCAGATCGGCAAGCCCTAGGCTCTGTGGTTTAACCCACAGTGCCACCCGCGTCCCTAGCAGGGTACCATTGGAAAATTCCACTGGAGCTAAGCAAGAGCAGCAGAGGGTCTAGCAGCTGATAATTCTCATACTATCATAGCTCAAGGGCCTTTGCATGGCAGAGGGAACAAGCTAGTTTTCTCCTGCTCTGGAGGGTAGGACTCAAACCCACGGCTTCAAACAACAAGAAAGGAGATTCCGACTCAACATCAAGAAGAACTTGAAGAGCTCTTCGGCAGTGGAACAGACTCCCACAAGAGGGGGTGGTCTCTCCTCCCTGGAGGTTTTTAAGCAAAGGTTGGATGGCCACCTGCCATGGATGCTCTAGCTGAGATTCCTGCATTGCAGGGGGTTGGACTAGATGAGCCTCAGGGTCCCTTCCAACTCGACAACCCCCTGATTCTTTATACTCACGTCTTCTCGGGGCTGACAAACCAGTCTCCAGCCCAGGCCCAGCCAGTCGAGGGTCTGAAGCTGTCCTTTGGCAGCTTAATCTTCCCGGTGACGTCCGAGTACTTGGGGTAGGTCAAGCCGGTGGTACCCCAGTTGCCAACCAATGCCAGCTTGGTCTGGTTTTCATACTGAGACGCGAAAGAGGAAGGAGGAAGGGGAAAGTGTTTTAACAGAGAAGCAAAGAAAAGGGTGAGGCAATCCCCAAAGAGGACAGACCCTGACACACACACACCCCCCACACACTGTGAAACACTGGAGTTATTGCAAGAGGGGAATGTCTAAGCTGATAGAAAATGTTCCTTTGTGTCGTTGAGTTGTCCTTGGATGCTGTGCATCGTAGGAGAGTGTCAGGGTTGCACCAGATGGGCAGGAGTGGTGGCAAGCCCCCCTAGGCGAAGCGGCAATCACGGAAGAGTCCAGAGGAATGGAGGGATTCTTACCTGAAGAAGACTGGTGGCGACACTCCTCAGAAGAGGAAGAAGCAGATGGGGAAGAGGGAAGGCCAGAACAGGAGGAGGAAGAGGTTGAGCCAGAATCAGGCCCTTGTGAGGAGAGGAGCCGGAGGGCCCCCTCCTCAGCTGTAGAGCGTAGAGCTGAGAAACGGAGGGAACAATTGGAGGCAGATGCAGCTCGTAAAAGGCGTGGTGATGAGCTGGCTACTTAAGGAAGGCCAGCTGCTTCCTTCACCAGCATCTGCAACTGCTGTGCTGAAGCACATAGTTGTGCCTGCTCATCCTGTTCCTGTGTTCCTGACTTGGGCTTCCTGACTCCTGGCTTCCTCCTGACCTCAGCTTCATGACTTCGGCTTTCTGACTCCTGGCTTAATCCTGACCTCGGCTTCCTGACTTCTGGCTTGAACTGACTTTGGCTGGCTTCTGACCCAGACTGTTGACTGTGCCAACCTGGGACAGCTTCTGTAAATCCGGGGCTGTCCTGGGGGCTTGGACTAGAGGACACTCGAGGTCCCTTACAACTGTCCCATTCTAGGACTCCAAGAAGTCCAAGCCTAGCTCAACCCAAACAGGATTTGGCTCACCGTTTCAGCGAAGACAGAGAGCCTCCCCTCGGCCGACTTGTTGAATTCCTTCTCGTCCACGGCCATCCCCAGCCACAGTTGCACCCGGATCTGGGCCGGGATCCTGGGCCCCATGACTTCTCCCTGAGGACACTGAGATAAAACCGGGAAGAAGCCGTCAAAAGCCACTGTCAGGGCTGCCCCCCTTCGCAGGTCGTTCAAGAAAGAGTCCGAGCCATCTAGCTTTGAAGCTTTTATCTAGGCTAATTACTTTACAATGCAGAGTAAGTCATAAACATGTCTAATCAATCACTAGCAGAATCCGGAAGTGCGTGGTCACGATTTTCCCACCAGAAAGCCCATCGGGGGGAACGGAAACATCGTTTCCTTTTCCTCCTTCTTTCCCCTGGACGTCCTCCTTGCAAGCTCCGAGGTCTCTCCCTGCTTAACCCAAGCCCTGGCAACACTTCCGTTTCTCCCCCACTGCTGCTCCCAGAAGGAGAGGAGGAGTCTGTTGTTAAAATCGGCAGCTGCTCTCTGTACCCACTCAACGCTGGGCTGGAAGGGGGAGGGAGCCCCCTGACAGCCACCATCCCTCTGCCTTCCAGGGTGACGGCTGGATCACAGCTCTTGCCCAAAGCCCCACTTCCCCCCCCCCGCCCCAAGTCTCATCCCATCCCGATTTTGGGGTGTCAAGGAACAGCTGCTCTGACTTTGTAAGAACTTGATCGTTTCGTTTGGTGGTGCCTAAACTTGGGAACTCCTTGCCGGTTGATATCAACATAGGTACTCTTTAGGGCACCAGCTAAAAACATTCCTCTTTAGACAAGCCTACCCAAGATACTAAGGAAGTTGGCAAGAATTATATATATATATAATTTTCACTTTACAGCAGGCAAAAAGCAAAACACTCTTAAAAATCAAGTTATTACATACCGTATATACTCGAGTATAAGCCGACCCGAATATAAGCCGAGGCACCCAATTTTACCACAAAAAACCTGGGAAAGCTTCATAGGAGCCGCTGCCTGCCTCACTCGAGTATAAGCCGAGGGCGGCTTTTTCAGCACAAAAAATGTGCTGAAAAACTAGGCTTATACTCGAGTATATAGGGTATATCATATTTCAACTCCCCTCCCCCTCTTTCTGCAGTTCCTTATGTTTATAATATTCTTACTGCATTTCCAAATTAAACCTATTTATTGCTTATCGGAATTTGAACCTGTTTCAGTATTTTAACATTTGGTACGTTTTAAAGTATCACTGTGTATTTATCCCAACCGTTTTACAGTTTTCTCTCTTTGCAAAACCGCGTTGAGGTCGTTGTTTCTGCAATCCGGCGCCGTAAACATTTCACGAAAGGAATTGGTTTTCTTTTCTTATTCCTTAATGACATTTTGGCGCCGACGGAGCCTACCTTCAAGAAAATGGTCTGGAGCTTCCCGCAGTTTTTGCCGCAGCAACTGGCCCCGCTCCGGGAAAAGAGGACCTCGTGGGCCGGCACCCGGGCGTAAGCCACGCGCCGGTCTCCCTGCAGCATCCAGATGACCACATCTGGAAGACTGTTCTGAGGCTGGAAAAGAGGGTTTGGGGCAAATAATAATAATAATAATAATAATAATAATAATAATAATAATAAATAATAATAAATAATAAATAATAAATAATAAATAATAAATAATAAATAATAAATTTATTATTTGTACTCTGCCCATCTGGCTGGGTCTCCCCAGCCACTCTGGGCGGCTTCCAGCAAGCATTAAAATACATTAACACATCACAGATTAAAAACTTCCCTGAACAGAGCTGCCTTCAGGTGTTTTCTAAATGTCATGTAGTTGTTGATCCCTTTAACCTCTGATGGGAGGGCGTTCCACAGGGCGGGAGCCACTACCGAGAAGGCCCTGTTGAGCTTTTTGGGCAGGATCACAAAAAAACATTTTTTAGCTATTTTTATGGAGAAACGGCAAAAAAAATGGCACTGTCGACATGGGCTGCCATATGCCTGGATTTTCCCAGACATTTTCCTGATGTTCGCCCAGACACTGCTGTCATCCGCAGTATTCCAGATATGTCCGGGAAAATCCAAATGTATGGCAACCCTACTCGTGAGAAAGGGCAGGCGGCAAAGAGGGCAGAACAGGGCGAAGAGGGAGGGAAGAAGAAGAAGAAGAGTTTGGATTTGATCTCCTGCTTTATCACTCCCCGAAGTAGTCTCAAAGAGTCTCACATTCTCCTTTCCCTTCCTCCCCCACAACAAACACTCTGTGAGGTGAGTGGGGCTGAGAGACTTCAGAGAAGGGTGACTGGCCCAAGGTCACCCAGCAGCTGCATGGGGAGGAGCGGAGACGCAAACCTGGTTCACCAGATTACGAGTCTACCGCTCTTAACCACTGCACCACACTGGCTCTACACCACAAGGCAGAGGTGGCAAGAGGAGTGGAGGGGGAAGACCCCTGTTCCTGAAGAGAAAACTTTATTTAGTCAGAAACCACGGAGAGACCTGGTCTGAATAGAGACATTGGATTCTTATCTCATTATATATGACAAAGCTATTTTTAGCCATCTCACTCCTTGCTTTTTCCTGCAAGACCAATTGCAGTCGTTAACAGTCGTCAACAGGTTTACCTCTCCTATCAGCCTATCACCCATTCCCACCACCCCTCTGAGTAATACCCCTCCCCACCCTCTCGCTATATATAAGGGTCTGGTGACTTCTGTTTCAGTGTATCTGAAGAAGTGTGCATGCACACGAAAGCTCAGACCAAGAACAAACTTAGTTGGGCTCTAAGGTGCTACTGGAAGGGGGGGGGGGATTATTTTATTTCATCATTCATTCATTGCACTGATATCCCACCTTTTTTTCTCTGGGGAGCTCAAGGTGCCTTACATGGCTTCCCCCCCCCCTTCCTCCTTTAATCCCCACAACAACCGTGTAAGGCAGGTGTCAGATTCCGTAACAGTTGCTCATGAGTAAAGACCAAATCCGTCTTGTCTTTCAACTATCTTTATTGTGCAAACTATGTACAGTGCGGAGCTACTCTAAAACATGGCCACCTAGTCGCTAGCAGAATCCGGAAGTGCCACCTTCCGGCTGCGGTGCCAACACCAGAGTCTCGGCACCCTAAAGCCTCCTTGTACCCCTCTGCGCAAAGCGGGCGCCAGAAACGGTGTCTCCCCCTCAGAGTGAGTCTGCGGAGCGGTGCTGGGTCTCTCTGCAGCATCCTGCAGACCCCTTCCCACTTGGCTGCTCCCAGGTAAATCCTCCTCCCCCAGGGAGGAGCTGGAAGACTCACTGGGAGACGAAGCTGAGGCTACCAGTACCCACTCAGTGCCAGACTGGCAGGGAAGGGCATGTCCCTGACAGCAGGTTCGGCTGAGGGGCAGAGCCATTCATAATAATAATAATAATAATAATAATTTATTTATACCCCACCCATCTGGCTGGGTTTCCCCAGCCACTCTGGGTGGCTTTCAACAGAGCATTAAAATACAATAATCTATAAAACATTAAAAGCCTCCCTAAACAGGGCTGCCTTCAGATGTCTTCTAAAGGTCTGGTAGTTGTTGTTCTCTTTGACATCTGAAGGGAGGGCATTCCACAGGGTGGGTGCCACTACCGAGAAGGCCCTCTGCCTGGTTCCCTGTAACTTGGCTTCTCGTGGTGAGGGAACCGCCAGAAGGCCCTCGGCGCTGGACCTCAGTGTCCGGGGCTGAACGGTGGGGGTGGAGACGCTCCTTCAGGTATACTGGACCGAAGCCATTTAGGGCTTTAAAGGTCAGCACCAACACTTTGAATTGTGCTCAGAAACGTACTGGGAGCCAATGTAGGTCTTTCAAGACGGGTGCTATGTGGTCTCGGCAGCCACTCCCAGTCACCAGTCTAGCCGCCGCATTCAGGATTAGTTGCAGTTTCCGGGTCACCTTCAAAGGTAGCCCCACATAGAGCGCATTGCAGTAATCCAAGCGAGAGATAACTAGAGCATGCACCACTCTGACGAGACAGTCTGCGGGCAGGTAGGGTCTCAGCCTGCATACCAGAAGGAGCTGGTAGACTGCTGCCCTGGATACAGAATTAACCTGCACCTCCATGGACAGCTGTGAGTCTAGAATGACTCCCAGGCTGCGCACCTGGTCCCTTCAGGGGCACAGTTACCTTATTCAGGACCAGGGAGTCCTCCACACCCGCCTGCCCCCTGCCCCCCCAAAACAGTACTTCTGTCTTGTCAGGATTCAACCTCAATCTGTTAGCCGCCATCCATCCTCCAACCGCCTCCAGGCACTCACACAGGACCTTCACCGCCTTCACTGGTTCTGATTTGAAAGAGAGGTAGAGCTGGGTATCATCCGCATACTGATGAACACCCAGCCCAAACCCCCTGATGATCTCTCCCAGCGGCTGCATATAGATATTAAAAAGCATGGGGGAGAGGACGGAACCCTGAGGCACCCCACAAGTGAGAGCCCAGGGGTCTGAACACTCATCCCCCACCACCACTTTCTGGACACGGCCCAGGAGGAAGGAGCGGAACCACTGTATAACAGTGCCCCCAGCTCCCAACCCCTCTAGACGGTCCAGAAGGATGTTATGGTCGATGGTGTCAAAAGCCGCTGAGAGATCCAGCAGAACTAGGAAACAGCTCTCACCTTTGTCCCTAGCCCGCCGGAGATCATCGACCAGTGCGACCAAGGCAGTTCCAGTCCCATGATGTGGTCTGAATCCCGATTGGAAGGGATCCTTGCTTGTTTGACAGCAAGCAGACCCCCTCCAATGGTGGAGGACCCTAATTCACGGGGGGGGGGGGTTAAGCATACCAAAGCTCCCTTTGCAAATAATAAAGGTTTACAAAAATAAAAGTATTCCCCACCTCTGAGAATACAGAGAAGAAAGGTTCTCTATTGTTTTAAGTGAGCCAGATGTTTACCTTCCTGCCGGAGCGGTACCTATTTATCTACTTGCACTTTAACGTGCTTTTGAACTGCTAGGTGGGCAGAAGCAGGGACCAAGCAACGGGAGCTCACCCCGTCGCGTAGCTCCTTAGGGCGTCATCAAACCTAAATCCAGCCCTGCCCAGATGTTTAGAAAACTGGTTTTAACTTTCCAAAAGTTATTTCAACTTTTCGAAAGCCTTAGAATTAGATCATTGTTGACCATTCCTCTTGTTTTATCTTTTTTTGCAAACCACTTTGAGGGTTCTTTTTATAGAAAGCGATGTATAAACCCTATGAAAGAAGGCGGGGAAAGGCCCTCACCTCCTCCGCCATGGATTTCAGCCTGCAGAGCCAGTCTTCCGCCTGGTCCAGCACCATCTGCAGGTCAGAGTCTTCGTGCTTCAACCTCAGAGCTGCCTCCACAATCTGGTTGAGATTGGTGCTGCGGAAGCGATACAGGAACTTGTCCAGGTGGGTGCTGGTTGGCTTCCGGGTGACGTCCACCAGCGGCTGGCTGTGGAGGGCAAAGAGCAGGAAGGAATCACCCCAAGGGTTTGCAAAGAAGGACCTCCCGATGCGAGGCTGACCCCAGAGAGGACATGTCAAGGATAAAGGTTTAATCGCACACCAAAATGGAGAGTTTCTATATGTGCTAAAACAGCTAGCAAAAAGAAGTAGAAAAGCAAACATCGGGAAAGGAGGGGCAGGAAGTGAAGAAGAAAATTGTGTTGGGCAGGAATCTGTATACTGTATGATGATAAATGTTTGGGAATATTTCTGGAGATTTACTAAAAATGATAGATCTACAAAGAGAATGCCAGCATGTGTATTGTTGAAAGGTTTGACATTGGAAAATTCCCCTGAGGCATGCGAAAGCTCACTGGGTTTTTAGCAGGCTAATAACTAACTCAATAAGTCAAAGTAATTTGGACGGGTTTGTAAAAATTTGAAAACTAATAAAAATATATTTAAAAATAAAAATAATTAAGTGCTGGCGTTTTCTGCTAGTTTACACATGAGTGTTTAACCTTAGATCACACGATCAAGGTATTCAATTGCAAATCTCCATTTTGAAGGGAGTTGGCCATTTATTCCCGGGCAAAGTCAAAGAAGCATGTGCTAATGATGCCTCTCGAGGAGAAACAGCCTCAGGCAGGAATGCAGGCAGATGGAGGCTGCAAGGAGAGAGACCTTTCAATCTAGGTCTGTTTCGAATTATATTATATATGTAAAGAAGATGCTGAGCCCATGCTTTGCAAAGCATGGAATCATTTGGATGTACCATTGATTTGGTTTTGTACCTGTTTGGGAGAAGTTTTGGTTAGTAAAGCTTTGCATCATATTTCTGGGTCTGGACAATTTGTATTTCCAAAAGGAGTCTGTTTTTATGCATCCAAATGCTTCAAACTGTGCAATATTAATATTTGCAACATGTTGGTGCTCTTCCCTGCCATAGCTCTGTAGCAGAACATCTGCCTTGCAAGCACAAGGACCCAGCATCTCCAGGGGGGGGGGGAGGATTGCCAATTTATCTTGCTTTTAGTGCTGAGATACTTATTATTCTGAATTGCATTGTGATCTTTTTATCATATAAGCTGGAAACTTTCAGAAGCTTTGCTTAGAAAGGTGGACTACAAGTAGCTTGAGTCAACATTTCTTTTTGATTGAACAAACCAAAGCAGAATCGGTTGCCTTCCTGCACAAATCTGAAATCTTTCCACCCTTCGTGCCTCTATCTTCCTTTTTTTGCCCTCCATTGAGAATGCACTTTGCATGTGCCTAGAGAACCCTTTCCTTTCCTTTATCACATAATTTGGATAAGCGTGAATTTCAAAGGATGGTTCTATTGCCATCGACTTCTTGGGTTCGAGAAGGTAAACATAACAAGGGCATTGAAACTGGATCAGTCCAAAGGGACCCATCTAACCTAGCATCCTGTTCAGATGCCTGTCAGAAACCCCAGCCCTGCTCCCAAGTAAATGTGCATTATTATTATTATTATCATCATCATCATCATCATCATTATTATTATTTATTTGTACCCCACCCATCTGGCTGGGTTTCCCCAGCCACTCTGGGCAGCTTCCAACAAAGATTAAAAACACATTAAAGCATCAGTCATTAAAAACTTCCCTAAACAAGGCTGCCTTCAGATGTCTTCTAAAAGTCAGATGGTTGTTTATTTCCTTGACATCTGATGGGAGGGTGTTCCACAGTCCGGGCGCCACCACCAAAAAGGCCCTCTGCCTGGTTCACTGTAGCTTCACTTCTCATAGGGAGGGAACTGCCAGAAGGCCCTCGGAGCTGGACCTTGGTGTCCGGGCTGAGCGATGGGGGTGGAGATGCCCATAGTGTTAAAAATAATAATTAATTGAACCTACGGTGCCCGGTATTCCCAATTGGCTCCCATCCAAGTACTGTTGTTGTTCAGTCGTTCAGTCGTGTCCGACTCTTCGTGACTCCATGGACCAGAGCACGCCAGGCACGCCTGTCTTCTACTGCCTCCCGAAGTTTGGTCAGACTCATGTTGGTGGCTTCGAGAACACTGTCCAACCATCTCGTCCTCTGTCATCCCCTTCTCCTTGTGCCCTCCATCTTTCCCAACATCAGGGTCTTTTCCAGGGAGTCTTCTCTTCTCATGAGGTGGCCAAAGTCTTGGAGCTTCAGCTTCAGGATCTGTCCTTCCAGTGAGCACTCCGGGCTGATTTCCTTCAGAATGGAGAGGTTGGATCTTCTTGCAGTCCATGGGACTCTCAAGAGTCTCCTCCAGCACCATAGTACTAACCAACCCTAACTCTGCTTAGCTTCCAAGATCAGACATGTTCAGATTGATAAGGCCACAGGTGCTTTTTTCAAATTAAATTCTTTTAACGTATAACAACCTGATACAGATTTTAAAAAATGAAATATCCCTCCCTAACCTGGAAGCTGGTGTTCAGGCAATACAGTTCCAATAAAAGCCAAAGGACTTCTAATCCCAGACTACGCTTTGTGTCAAAGGCAACATACAGTTTTGTTTTCAGCTTCATCCGTAATAGAGCTCTGCCATTCCGTTGCAAAGGAGCCTTTGGATTTTGAGCCTCGTGCCAATTTTATTTCATGCTTTAATTCCCCCCCACACACCAAGTGCTGCCTGCCTCTTGCAACCATTTGTCAAGGAACCACCCTCTGCGTTCTTCCGGGATCTCCTGACTCGGAGCTGCAAGGAGAGGAGAACTTAGCAGAGGTTTGAGCTGAAAGCGAAGATCGTCTCCCGTGAAAAGATGGAAGGGAGCCAACTCTGGACTCTGAGACATCTTTTGTCCAGTAATTGCCTGTTATTTGGACAAAAACTGCCCTGCATTGAGCAACCGCCGCCTTCCCTGCTGTAGCCATCAACACGACATCATTTCCGCTTCTCCCAGGACAGCTGCTGTGGCTCAGTGATTTATTCCAAGCTGGAAATGACAGACCACAGGGCAGGGGGAGAGGGAGGCCAGGAGCCCTGCCTGCACAAAGCGCCGTCTTGGCAGCTTCGCCAGCGATATCTCCCCCCTGTTTAATTGAGTTTTTCTTGGAAGGCGGCTTCCCTCCGGGAAAGCAAAGTCCCGGGAATTGCCCCAGGTCACGTATGACACAGTCTCAGGGATGTCTTGGGCCTTTTGCAAACAAACACGTCGTCTTATAGGGGGGAGAAGAAGCAGCGAGGGGGGCAAAAAGAGAGAGAGAGGAAGAGAAGCTCAGACGGCAACTTCTGGGGGGCTCAGAAGGAAAAAACCAGGAGCCGGAAAGATGCAGTGACAGACACACACACACACACACACACACACACACACACACACACACACACCGAATATCGAGCAGTTTGTTCCTGGGGCGTTTCCAGCTGTGCCGTTTGGATTTGCCAGAGGCTCCCAGTTGGCCATTGCCTAACCTCCAGTTTCCACCCCTTCAAACTCCAGCAGTCTAGGCAGCTTATTCATAGAATCATAGAATTCTAGGGTTGGAAGGGACCCCCAAGGGCCATCTAGCCCAACCCCCTGCAAAGCAGGAATCTCAACTACATGATCCCTGGCAGGTGGCTATCCAAGCTCTGCTTCGAAACCTCCGAGAAAGGAGAGTCCAGCGCCTCCGTTGAGTCACAATCTCCTTTTGTGGAGATTGGCTGAGGAGGCCTGGCCAGATAGGCGGGGTATAAGTAATAAATTATTATTATTATTATTATTATTATTATTATCATCATCATCATCATCATCATCATCATCCCTTCTGCTCATTTGCAGCCCTCTTCAAATATCTGAAACACAGAAGATGGAGAAGATGGTTTTCTGCTTCTCCAGAGGGGAGGACCCAAACCAACAGATTCAAAGGAAGAGAAAGGAGATTCCGTCTCCACATTAGGAAGAATTTTCTGGCAGTTAAGAGCTGCTTGACGGTGGAAGGGACTCCCTCCTTGAGAGCCAGTGTGGTGTAGTGGTTAAGAGCAGTGGACTCGTAATCTGGTGAACCGGGTTCGATTCCCTGCTCCTCCGCATGCAGCTGCTGGGTGACCTTGGGCTAGTCCCACTTCTCTGAAGTCTCTCAGCCCCACTAACCTCACAGAGGAAGGGAAAGGAGAATGTGAGCCGCTTTGAGACTCCTTCGGGTAGGGATAAAGCGGGAGATCAAATCTAAACTCTTCTTCTTCTTCTTCTTCTTCTTCTTCTTCTTCTTCTTCTTCTTCCTCCCTCAGGAGGTGGTGGACTCTCCTTCCTTGGAGGTTTCGAAGCAGAGGTTGGATGGCCAACTGCCATGGATGCTTTAGCTGAGATTCCTGCATTGCAGAGGGTTGGACTGGATGACCCTCAGGGTCCCTTCCCACTTGACCATTCTTTGATTCCATGAGATAAGCTTGCGTGGACCAAAACCTGCTTCACCTTTGTTAAATTTTTCAGGCGATGCAAGACGCCTTTTGTTGCAAGAGACCAGCACCTCCCTCTCTCTCTCCCTCTCTCTCTCTCTCTCTCTCTCTCTCTCTCTCTGCATGCTGGAACATGTAATATTCCTTAAACACACAGCAGCCTACAGGGCACAAGTGTGCACCCAAGAACCAAGGACTCTTTGGGGGGTATTTTGTAAGGCACACTGCCTCTTCAAAGGGGAACGACAGCAATCCTTGCAGGTCCTTATGGTTTTTCTTGCAAACCTGTCGAGAACGGGCCATAGATGCCCAGTTAGCAGACTCTCCAAGGGTCCCTATTTTCCAGGGACGCCCCTGATATAAAGAAGCTTGATCCCTCATTTCCTTAGGATGTCCCTATTTTCATGGGAGAAATGTTGGAAGGTATGGAGTTATCCGACCCCCTGAATCATCTGAAGGCTGCCCTGTATAGGGAAATTGTGGGTTTTTTTAATTGTTTAATGTTTGATTATGTTTTTCTATATGTTGGAAACAGCCCAGAGCAGCTGGGGCAACCCAGTCAGATGGGTGGGGTATAAAGAATAAAATTATCATTATGGAATTGGACATCCCTATTTTCATGGAAGAAATGCTAGAGGGTAGGGAGGTATCTGACCCCTGAGCCGTCCGAAGGCAATCCTGTAGAGGGAAGTTTTTTTAAAATATGTTTTATTATGTTTATATATATTTTGGAAGCTGGCCAGAGTGGCTGGGGCAGCCCAGTTAGGCGTGTGGGGTATAAAGAGTAAAATCATCATGATGGAATGGGACGTCCCCATTTTCCTGGGAGAAATGTTGGAGGGTATGAATTAGGAACCAGTCGCGAGGCCGTGAACTGGAGGTGGCTGCTCCCCCCAATTGAGGGTCTGCCCCGAAACACAATGAGGCCTATTCAGGTAGGCAGCCCACCAAGTGGAAATTTACGACCTGCCTCAAGTATCGCTTTTTCGACTCCGTGCCTTGGCTCGGCCGATGCTCCCAGCCAGAAGGACGGCATTCTTCCGCACTAGGGACCCCCTCCAACCCAAACAACCCGGCTCGTAACAACCCCACAGAAAGAGGCTCGCGGCCCCACAGACCCCCTCCACCCCCTACCCCCCGAACCCTACCTGCAGTCCACGATGACCTCATCGATCAGCCGAGTGACAAGGGTGTCCAGGTCGCCCACAGAGCACTTGGCTTTGATGGCCAGCTGGACCAGCGCCAAGTTCTCTTCCTACATTGGGGAGAAAGAAAGATAGAAAACCTCACACCGCTGGAGTCACACATGCACACAGACCACTAGGCAGGACTGCCAGCTTGTGGGTGCACAAGCCGGGGGGGAAGCTGGAAGTGCCTTTGAGCGGCTGCTTCACAAGCTATGGCCGTTTGCCACAGCAGCTCACGCGCTGGTTATTTCAAGTCTGGGTTGCTGCAATGCGCTCCGTGTGGGGCTTCCCTGGTGCTGCACTGAGCGCAGGATGCTGCAGCCCAATTGCTGACAGGAGCGAGCCCTTGGCAGCATCTCACTCCTGCTTGGCGATCTCAGACCCTCCAAGGGTCCCTGTTTTCCAGGGACAGTCCCTGATTTAGAGAAGCCGTCCCGGTTTCGGATTTGATCCCAGAATGTCCCACTTTTCCTTAAAGGTAAAGGTAAAGGGACCCCAGACCGTTAGGTCCCATCACAGACGACTCTGGGGTTGCGGCGCTTATCTCGCTTTATTGGCCAAGGGAGTCGGCGTACAGCTTCCGGGTCATGTGGCCAGCATGACTAAGCCGCTTCTGGCGAACCAGAGCAGCGCATGGAAACACCGTTTACCTTCCCGCCAGAGCGGTACCTATTTATCTACTTGCACTTTGACATGCTTTCGAACTGCTGGGTGGGCAGGAGCTGGGACCGAGCAACGGGAGCTCACCCTGTCACGGGGATTCGAACCGCCGACCTTCGGATCGGCAAGCCCCAGGCTCTGTGGTTTAACCCACAGCGCCACCCGCGTCCTTAGGGTGTCCCTATTTTCATGGGAGAAATGTTGGAGGGCATGGAGATCTCCAACCCCTGAGCTGTCTGAAGACAATCCTGTAGAGGGAAGTTAATGTTTTATTATGTTTTTCTATCTGTCAGAAGCTGCCCAGAGTGGCTGGGGCAACCCAGTCAGATGTGTGGGGTATAAAAAGTAAAATTATCATGATGGAATGGGATGTCCCTGTTTTCATGGGAGAAATGTTGGAGGGTATGGAGTTCTCTGACCTCAGAGCCATCTGAAGGCAAACCTGTAGAGGGAAGTGGTTTTTTTTTATTGTTTAATGTTTTATTATGTTTTTATATATGTTGGAAGCTGCCCAGAGTGGCTGGGGCAACCCAGTCAGATGTGTGTTGGGTATAAACAGTAAAGTTATCATTATGGAATGGGACATCCCTGTTTTCATTGGAGAAATGTTGGAGGGTCTGCAATCTGCTGCCAGGCCAGGTCCAAGGTATTACTATTGGTTTAAAAAGTATATAAAGCTACGGCATTGCCTTGCCCCACAAGCCCCCGCTTTGGATGGGGGACTTGGCACTAATACCCATGCCCGTGCCATAGAACACAAGTCCCACTTGTGCAAAAACTTAGTCGTTCACTGCGGCAGGACCTGCCCTTTGGAACTCCCTGCCAATTGATCCCAACCAGGCGCCTTCACTGCCCTCTTTCTGGCGCCTGCTAAAAGCATTCTTGCTTAGACAAGACAAGCCAGACGCTTAGAAAGTATGTGTAGTTTTAATCTGTTTTGTTGTGCTTTTAACCTTATGTATTTATTATTATTATTATTATTATTATTATTATTATTAATTTTATTCCCTGCCTATCTGGCTGGGTTTCCCCAGCAACTCTGGACAACTTACAGCATATCTAAAAACATAATAAAAACATCAAGCATTAAAAACCTCCCGATACAGGGCTGCCTTCAGATGTCTAAAATAAAATTAAAATAAAATAAAATAAAATAGTTTTGATAATTTTATTGTCATACCCTTTTAGCAAACCACTTAGAGATTGTTTTTCCCCTACCATCCAGTAGTACTGTATATTCCTGCGTATAAGACTACTTTTTAACCTAGGAAAATCTTCTCAAAAGTCGGGGGTCGTCTTATATACCCAGTCGTCTTATGCGCAGGAATATACGGTAGATACATTTTATGAAATGCATATAAAGCAGGAAACCAGAAGCCCCTCCAGGCCTCTGTGTGCTTCTGGCAAGCTTGCAGCCCTCCCCTGAGCCAGTGCAGAGTGCTTTCTCAGGGCTAGGCCACTTCGGGCTGCCCAGGGGGGATGTTGCCTAGTCGACTGGTCTCCCGTGAAGGCAGAGAAAGGTCCCCCAAAACAGGGGGAGGGAGAGTATTTATGGGAGACGTTTACTGTGTCCCCCGCTCTTCACCAACGGCACTCACCAGCCGGTCCGCGGCGCCACAGAGGCGGTTCTGCACGTCCGTCCTGTGGCTGATGTCTTCCCAGTAGGAGGAGAGGACCACCACCGGCTTCACGTTGCCCCACGGCAGGTAGTAATACTGACAGCCTGCAGGGATGGAAAACACCAGAAAGCCCCCAGCCAGTGAGACAAGGAGACAGAGACACAGATATATCTGACTTTCAGGCTGAGCATCCACTGAGTCCAGCGCTCTGATAGAAAATCGCAGCAGTGTAGAGCTCGGAGGGACACCCATGGGTCATCTAGTCTGACCCGCGGAAAGGCAGGAATACATAAGAACAGGCTCTAGAACTTATTGCCAAGCTTAAGATCGGCAAAGCCCCCGGTCCTGATTTAGTTCCGGCGGAAGCTATAAAATTCCATGCTGTTTGGTGGGCAAAAGTTTTGGCCATTATGTTTGATGCTATAAATGCAACAGGGAAGGTGCCAAAAATATGGAAAGATGTGATCATTATTCCAATATATAAAAAGGGCTCACCTAAGGATCCGGGGAATTATAGGAATATTAGTTTACTGTCAATAATCGGAAAAATATATGCCCGCTTCTTGTTAACTAAACTTACCCAATGGGCCGAGGATAACAACCTGATTGGTCCTGAACAGACAGGATTTAGACCAAATCAGTCAACCACAGACCATATACTAGTTCTAAACTAGTATCAGGATCAGGCCAATGGCCCATCTAGTCCACACCCTCCAACATTTCTCCAATGAAAATAGGGATGTCCTGTTCCGCGATAATAATCTTACCATTGATACCCCGTCCATCTGACTCTGGGCAGCTTCCAACATATATTAAAATATAATAAAACGTTAAAACATTTCAAAAAACTTCCCTATCCAGGGTTGCCTTCAGATGTCTTCTGAAGGTTGTATCTCCTTGGATCGGGGGGGGTCACATAACCCCATCCCCTCCAGCATTTCTCCAATGAAAATAGGGACGTCCTAAGGAAAAGCAGGACATTCTGGGATCAGATCAGAAACCGGGACGGCTTCTGTAAATCCCGGACTGTCCCTGGAAAATTGAGACTCTCGGAGGGTCTGCTAGTGCAGCTTCCTCTTCTCCCAGGGGCCAAGCAGATATCTGTGGGATATATAACACTGGTGCAGTCAATCACAACATTCCTAGAGTGTACACAAAGGGGTCTTGGTCCTCCAGGTAGAGTTTCCTGTGCCAAGACTGAAATCATTTCCTTTGTGTGACCAGAGGTGGGTGTGGCCTCACCTGAAGCACAGAGGTCAGAAGCCATTCTCCCCTCTCTTCCCACCTGGACTTCGAGCAAGCAACATCTCAAGAGAAGATGCTCTCTTGGCTTCCAGCCAAGAGAAGCCACATGGAGCCTTTCTCCCTTATGGGGAGGCTCCACATGTACATACATTTAATCTAAGCTAGCCTGCCTTTCTGAGACTGTAGAAGCTTGGAATGTCTGTAAGTAAAAGCTTTATACTTTTATAAGCTTATGTGTCGTGTATTTTCTTTTAAGAGGGAAGCAGGGGAATTATATGCCAGGATCTGCCTTGTTCTAGAAGTTCATAGGAACTTAAACGCCACGCTTTGCTGCGCTTTATTGGGGATGAGAAACTCTGCTAGTTTGGAGCTTGTTAGCACAAGCTGGGATAGGAAATATTAAACAATATTCCCTCATCCACATTCCCACTCATCTCCAACAAAGGGTCATCGGGCCCAGAAACTGCGTATTTTGTGTATTTTTAAAGGATTGCTTTGGATTGTGATTTTTGGCAGAGTAGAATTTTTCTGTTTGCACTTCCTGGTAAGCACATGGTCTTTTGTTCTCCATTGTGCTGTGAAAAGGGGGATTAGCGACCCCTCCCCTCCCTCAGAGCTCACAGACCTCAGAGGCAGTGAAGATTAGTTTGCATTTTGAGATTTTTGAGTTTTGATTTTTGAATTTTAGCCATTTTTGGGAATTTTGAAAATTTTTAAATTTTTGAGGATTAAGATGGCAAGCTCAGGATTTGATGGTGAAGCAAGATCAAACTTTATGCTGCTGAATGATCGTAATTTTGTGCAATGGAAGCAGCGTGTTTTAGTGCATCTTGGTGCAAAACAAGTGCTTAAAGCGGTGAAAGATCCCAAACCTGATTCAGCTGATTTAACCAAGAAAGCAGATTGGGAAAGGCAAGATGCAGAAGCTAAACACATAATTTTGTGCAGTTTGAAAGATGAGCATTTATCTCTGATTGACTATGAAAGTGATGCATCTCAGATTCTAAAAGATATTGAGAGGGTTTATGCACAATCATCAGAGAACTCTTATAGACATTTATTGGATAAACTGCTGAAGTTAAAGATGAATTCCAGAGAACAATTTACAGGGCATTTTAAGGACTTTAATGAAATTGTTCAAAAGATTGCCCTAACTCCCAGAGCTTTTGATGATGCAACCAAAGTGACTTTTATGCTAGCATCATTAGGACAAGAGTTTACTTCATTTAAGAGTATAATGGACCACACAAGAGATTTGACTTTTAATGAACTAGCAAATCACTTAAGAGAGGAATGCAGAGATTACCTTGATTCTCCACAAAGGAATCCAAGGAAAATGGACACAAGTTATGTTTCTAAGCAATTTCCCAGGTCCAGGGAGATGTCCAATGAATTAATATGCCATAACTGCAATTTAAAAGGGCACATAGCAAGGAGTTGCCAGAAGCCCAAGAATAAGTCCCGCCCCTTTCAACCAAAAGGTGAAAAGAAGGGGGGTCACGAGCGTACATTTCTACTGCAAGAAAAGAGTTTAAATGTGCAAAGAAATGAAAGGAAAAGTGACCAATTTATTTTAGATTCGGGAGCCACAAGCCATTTTGCGCATAAAAGAGAATATTTCAGAGAAATAAATGATAGTGAATGGACTGAAATCCAGATTGCTGATGGAAATGTTCTAAAATCACAAGGTACAGGTTCAATGCGTTTGAAATTCAAGGTGAACAATGAATCTTTTGAAACAGCTGTGCCTAACGTTCAATATGTCCCAGAATTGAATTGTAACTTGCTTAGTGTGTCTGCTTTAGACAAGAAAGGTTTCAAGGTTACATTTGCCAATGGAAAATGCAATGTAACGAAAAATGGTGAGGTTTACGCTCAAGGGAAATTAATCAATGGTGTATATGAGATTAATGTTTCAGAAATCCAGTCAGCGCAAGTAGCTCCATCCAGGCAGAAGGATGATCCAGATCTGCAGCACTGGCATGAGGAGGCTGACACAAGGAACACAGCAATTGACTGTTCCAATGAGCCACCAACAGAGGAGCTTGTAAGTTTTCCTTTTGAAGCCATACCAGAAACTAATCCACCTCCTAGTATTGTACCTCCTAGTGTTGTAGCACCCCCTACAGATGACACCCCAGAAGACGCGGAGGACCAGATGTCAGAAGGCTCCAGAGACGAAGAGGACCTGTATGCAGGGATGCCGCCATTGGAAGGAGATGAGGAAGCTGATGCGGTTCAACAAGAGCCAGAGGTCAGACGTTCCTCCAGGTCCAACAGAGGCATTCCACCACTACGGCTGTCCTACTTTGCAGGGCTGGCGCCACCACAGGAACCTTCCACGTGGGAAGCGATTCAACGGTTGCCAGCTGCTGAGGCCAGTCTCTGGAAGCAAGCCGCGCAGGAAGAGATGGATGCACTGCATCGCAACAAGACCTGGACCCTGACAGAGCTACCTCCTGGTAAGAAGGCAATTGGGTCCAAGTGGGTGTTCAAGCTTAAGAAGGGGTCAGAAGGGGAGGTGCAACGCTACAAAGCTAGGCTTGTAGCACAAGGATTTTCACAACAGTATGGCGAAGATTATGATCAAGTATTTGCGCCTACAGTGCGATATAGCAGCATTAGATTACTCCTAAGTATTGCAGCCTCTAAAGGGATGAAAGTCCGTCATGTCGACATAGCAACAGCTTTTCTTCATGGGACGATTTCTGAACAGATTTATATGAAGCAGCCCAAAGGCTTTATCAAGCAAAATGAGGCACATCTTGTATGTAAACTTCAGAAAGGAATTTACGGTTTGAAACAAGCTGCAAGAGCATGGAACCAGAAATTACATGAAATGCTGGTTCAGCTTGGGTACAAGCAGTCAACAGCTGACAAGTGCCTGTGCACTAAGAACAGAAATGGACAATTCTCTTACATTCTGGCTTTTGTCGATGATTTATTAATATCAACGTCCAATGACAGAGACTATAAAGACATAGTCAGACATCTCAACAAAGAGGTGGAAGTAAAGGAATTGGGACTTGTTGAATATTACTTGGGAATTCAAATTGAGAGAGAAGAGGACGGCTCATTTCTTCTCAGCCAGAAGCAGAAGATAATAGAACTGATTGAAAGCATGCAGATGCAAGGTGCACACCCTGTCGCGACACCCATGGCCACAGATTTTCTAAAGAATCAACAAGATTCGAAGCTGCTGCCAGACAACAGCGAATACAGGTCAGCGATTGGTAAACTTTTGTATTTGGTTACCACCAGTAGACCTGACATAGCAAGTGCAGTGGGGATCCTAAGCAGGAAAGTGAGTTCTCCCACTGAACATGACTTGGGTGGGGTCAAGAGGGTGGTGCGTTACCTTAAGGGTACAATGAATTGTAAATTAAAATTGCCAGCTGTAAGGGACCCTAAGTTGGTTGGGTACAGTGATGCAGATTGGGCTGGGGATAAGGCGGATTACAAATCCACAAGTGGTTATGTTTTTATGTTTGGAAATGCACCTATCATATGGGGCAGTTATAAACAGAAATGTGTAGCCTTATCGTCCACAGAGAGTGAATATATTTCAGCTTCGGAAGCATGCAGAGAGATCATCTGGCTGGATCAACTCCTGACAGACTTTGGTTTGCCGAGAAAAGGACCTGTCAGCTTGATGGAGGACAATCAAGGCTGCCTGCAGCTAGCGCAAACCGAAAAGTTCCTTGCACGTTCAAAACACATTGGGGTCAGGTATCACTTCATTCGCCAGATGATCCAAGATGGACTAGTAGAAATGTCCTACTGTAGTACACAGGAGATGACTGCGGACATTCTCACGAAACCCTTGCCACGAGAGAGTTTCCAGAACCTACGTGTCAAGCTGGGACTCTGGGTGGTTGAATAAAGTTGTTTTATGTTTGTTAAATGTTGTTCAGACTGAGAAGGGGTTTGTGGGATGTATAACACTGGTGCAGTCAATCACAAGATTCCTAGAGTGTACACAAAGGGGTCTTGGTCCTCCAGGTAGAGTTTCCTGTGCCAAGACTGAAATCATTTCCTTTGTGTGACCAGAGGTGGGTGTGGCCTCACCTGAAGCACAGAGGTCAGAAGCCATTCTCCCCTCTCTTCCCACCTGGACTTCGAGCAAGCAACATCTCAAGAGAAGATGCTCTCTTGGCTTCCAGCCAAGAGAAGCCACATGGAGCCTTTCTCCCTTATGGGGAGACTCCACATGTACATACATTTAATCTAAGCTAGCCTGCCTTTCTGAGACTGTAGAAGCTTGGAATGTCTGTAAGTAAAAGCTTTATACTTTTATAAGCTTATGTGTCGTGTATTTTCTTTTAAGAGGGAAGCAGGGGAATTATATGCCAGGATCTGCCTTGTTCTAGAAGTTCATAGGAACTTAAACGCCACGCTTTGCTGCGCTTTATTGGGGATGAGAAACTCTGCTAGTTTGGAGCTTGTTAGCACAAGCTGGGATAGGAAATATTAAACAATATTCCCTCATCCACATTCCCACTCATCTCCAACAAAGGGTCATCGGGCCCAGAAACTGCGTATTTTGTGTATTTTTAAAGGATTGCTTTGGATTGTGATTTTTGGCAGAGTAGAATTTTTCTGTTTGCACTTCCTGGTAAGCACATGGTCTTTTGTTCTCCATTGTGCTGTGAAAAGGGGGATTAGCGACCCCTCCCCTCCCTCAGAGCTCACAGACCTCAGAGGCAGTGAAGATTAGTTTGCATTTTGAGATTTTTGAGTTTTGATTTTTGAATTTTAGCCATTTTTGGGAATTTTGAAAATTTTTAAATTTTTGAGGATTAAGATGGCAAGCTCAGGATTTGATGGTGAAGCAAGATCAAACTTTATGCTGCTGAATGATCGTAATTTTGTGCAATGGAAGCAGCGTGTTTTAGTGCATCTTGGTGCAAAACAAGTGCTTAAAGCGGTGAAAGATCCCAAACCTGATTCAGCTGATTTAACCAAGAAAGCAGATTGGGAAAGGCAAGATGCAGAAGCTAAACACATAATTTTGTGCAGTTTGAAAGATGAGCATTTATCTCTGATTGACTATGAAAGTGATGCATCTCAGATTCTAAAAGATATTGAGAGGGTTTATGCACAATCATCAGAGAACTCTTATAGACATTTATTGGATAAATTGCTGAAGTTAAAGATGAATTCCAGAGAACAATTTACAGGGCATTTTAAGGACTTTAATGAAATTGTTCAAAAGATTGCCCTAACTCCCAGAGCTTTTGATGATGCAACCAAAGTGACTTTTATGCTAGCATCATTAGGACAAGAGTTTACTTCATTTAAGAGTATAATGGACCACACAAGAGATTTGACTTTTAATGAACTAGCAAATCACTTAAGAGAGGAATGCAGAGATTACCTTGATTCTCCACAAAGGAATCCAAGGAAAATGGACACAAGTTATGTTTCTAAGCAATTTCCCAGGTCCAGGGAGATGTCCAATGAATTAATATGCCATAACTGCAATTTAAAAGGGCACATAGCAAGGAGTTGCCAGAAGCCCAAGAATAAGTCCCGCCCCTTTCAACCAAAAGGTGAAAAGAAGGGGGGTCACGAGCGTACATTTCTACTGCAAGAAAAGAGTTTAAATGTGCAAAGAAATGAAAGGAAAAGTGACCAATTTATTTTAGATTCGGGAGCCACAAGCCATTTTGCGCATAAAAGAGAATATTTCAGAGAAATAAATGATAGTGAATGGACTGAAATCCAGATTGCTGATGGAAATGTTCTAAAATCACAAGGTACAGGTTCAATGCGTTTGAAATTCAAGGTGAACAATGAATCTTTTGAAACAGCTGTGCCTAACGTTCAATATGTCCCAGAATTGAATTGTAACTTGCTTAGTGTGTCTGCTTTAGACAAGAAAGGTTTCAAGGTTACATTTGCCAATGGAAAATGCAATGTAACGAAAAATGGTGAGGTTTACGCTCAAGGGAAATTAATCAATGGTGTATATGAGATTAATGTTTCAGAAATCCAGTCAGCGCAAGTAGCTCCATCCAGGCAGAAGGATGATCCAGATCTGCAGCACTGGCATGAGGAGGCTGACACAAGGAACACAGCAATTGACTGTTCCAATGAGCCACCAACAGAGGAGCTTGTAAGTTTTCCTTTTGAAGCCATACCAGAAACTAATCCACCTCCTAGTATTGTACCTCCTAGTGTTGTAGCACCCCCTACAGATGACACCCCAGAAGACGCGGAGGACCAGATGTCAGAAGGCTCCAGAGACGAAGAGGACCTGTATGCAGGGATGCCGCCATTGGAAGGAGATGAGGAAGCTGATGCGGTTCAACAAGAGCCAGAGGTCAGACGTTCCTCCAGGTCCAACAGAGGCATTCCACCACTACGGCTGTCCTACTTTGCAGGGCTGGCGCCACCACAGGAACCTTCCACGTGGGAAGCGATTCAACGGTTGCCAGCTGCTGAGGCCAGTCTCTGGAAGCAAGCCGCGCAGGAAGAGATGGATGCACTGCATCGCAACAAGACCTGGACCCTGACAGAGCTACCTCCTGGTAAGAAGGCAATTGGGTCCAAGTGGGTGTTCAAGCTTAAGAAGGGGTCAGAAGGGGAGGTGCAACGCTACAAAGCTAGGCTTGTAGCACAAGGATTTTCACAACAGTATGGCGAAGATTATGATCAAGTATTTGCGCCTACAGTGCGATATAGCAGCATTAGATTACTCCTAAGTATTGCAGCCTCTAAAGGGATGAAAGTCCGTCATGTCGACATAGCAACAGCTTTTCTTCATGGGACGATTTCTGAACAGATTTATATGAAGCAGCCCAAAGGCTTTATCAAGCAAAATGAGGCACATCTTGTATGTAAACTTCAGAAAGGAATTTACGGTTTGAAACAAGCTGCAAGAGCATGGAACCAGAAATTACATGAAATGCTGGTTCAGCTTGGGTACAAGCAGTCAACAGCTGACAAGTGCCTGTGCACTAAGAACAGAAATGGACAATTCTCTTACATTCTGGCTTTTGTCGATGATTTATTAATATCAACGTCCAATGACAGAGACTATAAAGACATAGTCAGACATCTCAACAAAGAGGTGGAAGTAAAGGAATTGGGACTTGTTGAATATTACTTGGGAATTCAAATTGAGAGAGAAGAGGACGGCTCATTTCTTCTCAGCCAGAAGCAGAAGATAATAGAACTGATTGAAAGCATGCAGATGCAAGGTGCACACCCTGTCGCGACACCCATGGCCACAGATTTTCTAAAGAATCAACAAGATTCGAAGCTGCTGCCAGACAACAGCGAATACAGGTCAGCGATTGGTAAACTTTTGTATTTGGTTACCACCAGTAGACCTGACATAGCAAGTGCAGTGGGGATCCTAAGCAGGAAAGTGAGTTCTCCCACTGAACATGACTTGGGTGGGGTCAAGAGGGTGGTGCGTTACCTTAAGGGTACAATGAATTGTAAATTAAAATTGCCAGCTGTAAGGGACCCTAAGTTGGTTGGGTACAGTGATGCAGATTGGGCTGGGGATAAGGCGGATTACAAATCCACAAGTGGTTATGTTTTTATGTTTGGAAATGCACCTATCATATGGGGCAGTTATAAACAGAAATGTGTAGCCTTATCGTCCACAGAGAGTGAATATATTTCAGCTTCGGAAGCATGCAGAGAGATCATCTGGCTGGATCAACTCCTGACAGACTTTGGTTTGCCGAGAAAAGGACCTGTCAGCTTGATGGAGGACAATCAAGGCTGCCTGCAGCTAGCGCAAACCGAAAAGTTCCTTGCACGTTCAAAACACATTGGGGTCAGGTATCACTTCATTCGCCAGATGATCCAAGATGGACTAGTAGAAATGTCCTACTGTAGTACACAGGAGATGACTGCGGACATTCTCACGAAACCCTTGCCACGAGAGAGTTTCCAGAACCTACGTGTCAAGCTGGGACTCTGGGTGGTTGAATAAAGTTGTTTTATGTTTGTTAAATGTTGTTCAGACTGAGAAGGGGTTTGTGGGATGTATAACACTGGTGCAGTCAATCACAAGATTCCTAGAGTGTACACAAAGGGGTCTTGGTCCTCCAGGTAGAGTTTCCTGTGCCAAGACTGAAATCATTTCCTTTGTGTGACCAGAGGTGGGTGTGGCCTCACCTGAAGCACAGAGGTCAGAAGCCATTCTCCCCTCTCTTCCCACCTGGACTTCGAGCAAGCAACATCTCAAGAGAAGATGCTCTCTTGGCTTCCAGCCAAGAGAAGCCACATGGAGCCTTTCTCCCTTATGGGGAGACTCCACATGTACATACATTTAATCTAAGCTAGCCTGCCTTTCTGAGACTGTAGAAGCTTGGAATGTCTGTAAGTAAAAGCTTTATACTTTTATAAGCTTATGTGTCGTGTATTTTCTTTTAAGAGGGAAGCAGGGGAATTATATGCCAGGATCTGCCTTGTTCTAGAAGTTCATAGGAACTTAAACGCCACGCTTTGCTGCGCTTTATTGGGGATGAGAAACTCTGCTAGTTTGGAGCTTGTTAGCACAAGCTGGGATAGGAAATATTAAACAATATTCCCTCATCCACATTCCCACTCATCTCCAACAATATCCTAATGGGAAACCGGCAAGCAGGATCCGAACACAAGAGTGACACTCTCCCCTCCTGCAGTTTCCAGAAACTGGGATTCAGACGCACTGAGGCCTCCGACCGCGGAGGGGAGAGCAGAGCCATCCTGGCTAGGAGCCATCGATAGCCGTCTTCTCCATGAATTTGCCCAATCCTCTTTTAAAGCCATCCAAGATGGTGTCCACTTCCAGTGGGAGGGAGTTCCGCAGGTTAATCACAGCTAAAGAATCCCTGGCACTGTTTGACAGCAGGGCGGCCTCCCTCGAAAGTGGCGGACTCTTCCTCCTTGGTGGAAAGGTTGGGGGGCCGCCTCTCCAGGCCCATTGAGCTGCGATGCCTGCATTGCCAAGGGTTGGACTGGATGACCTTCAGGGGACCCTTCCGACTGCACAATTGTGCGATTCTATAAAGCGGAGACTGGACAGACAGGGAGCTTGCCCGGTGCCCCCCACCCTCCTTACCGTCAAACACGGCCCGGCTGTACTGGGTGGTGGAAGCCAGAGGGAGGCAGGTGCTGTCAAACTTGTTGCCATAGTTGCCCACGCTGACCTCAAACTGGATGGCATCGTCCACGTTCTGCAACATGGTGGCCGAATAGAAGGCGGCAAAGAGACAGTACTTCCTCCGGCGAAGGTACTTCTGCCATGCGGGAGAGAGGAAGGAGACAGACGCCATGGATCAAGCCCACCAGCCTCTCAGAAGAACCAGAAATCGGTGTGTGGCAGTGCGGTGCAGTGGTTAGAGTGCCGGGCATGGAACCAGGAAGAGCCTGGTTTCCAAATTCCCACTCGGGGGGCTGGCCGCTACCTCCCTTCTCAGCCTAACCCTACCTCGCAGGGTTGTTGTTGCGAGGATATCATGGGGGGAGAGGAGATGTATGGACGCCACCTTGTGCTTTCCTTGGGGGAAATGCAATTAATAATAATAATAATCCATGAGATGAGCTGTAACCAGCTGATCTTTAAGCCCCCACCTCCCCCAGGGCCAGCTAGTCCTGAAAGCCGGAAGAGAGTCGCTGCGACGACAAAAGCACTTTTGCATTTTATTATTATTAGAAATGTAGAGCTGGACGTTCTCCCCAAGGACCACATGATTACTATTAATTATCATTAAATCAAACTTTTTCCTTTTTTGCAAAAGCAACTCTCTTGTCCTCCAAATCTCATGCCGCAATCGACCTGCTGCTCTTTAAGGTGCCACGAGATTTCCATAGCCGGCAACTGGCCGTCAGGAGCAACGCCTGGGTGCAAACTGTCGAAATGTCTGGGAAAATGCAACCCCCCTTTGAGGTGAGTCTCCTTAAAAGAGAGCCAGTGTGGTGTAGTGGCTAAGAGCGGTAGACTCATAATCTGGTGAACCGGGTTCGCGTCTCCGCTCCTCCCCATGCAGCTGCTGGGTGACCTTGGGCTAGTCCCACTTCTCTGAAGTCTCCCAGCCTCACTCACCTCACAGAGTGTTTGTTGTGGGGCAGGAAGGGAAAGGAGAATGTGAGCCGCTTGGAGACTCCTTCGGGGAGTGAGAAAGCGGGATATCAAATCCAAACTCTTCTAAAAATACCGTGTTTCCCCGAAAATAAGACACTGTCTTATATTTATTTTCCCTCAAGAAGACACAATATGGCTTATTTTCAGGGGATGTCTTATTACGTCAGTATGGTACAGCAATCTACAGAACTGCGCCTAACACTATGTCTTATTTTCGGGGTACAGCTTATATTGCACAAATGCTTAGAAATCCTGCTACGGCTTATTTTATGGGTATGTCTTATTTTTGAGGAAACAGGGTAGCTCCAAAACCTCAATTTTTTTTTAGTTCCCTCGCCCAGATTTTCAACAACTTTGGGCAAAAATCTTTGGTCTTTCCCTTGTGTTGGGATTCTGCCCCGAGCGCCCACCCCACCAGCCTCAAGAGGGACCTCTGGGTGATTCTTGTATCCTTCGAGACCCAGAAGGAACTTCTGGGGGTTTTTTCCGGATGAACAGAAGTGAGTCAGACCGGAAGAATATATTTTAAAAGACACACACACACACACACACACACACACACGCAGCAGGAGTTTGCAACGTGGACGGCAGGGAATGGCAGCTCTGTGACGTCTCTGGGAGGACCAGGCCTCGTGTCCGAAAGGGAAGGGGGTGTCCGGGGGGGGGGCTTACCTCCACTAGCAGGATGTCATCAGGAGGGATGTCCCCGACCTTCTGCTCCACGTGGTCCACCAACTTAGTCTCCAGCTCCACCAGCAACCGGCCGCGATAAGCCACCCCTTCTCCCTGGGGGTGGGGGTGGAGGAGAAGAGCTCAAGGCCAGCCCTCCAACATTTCTCCCATGGAAAGAGGGACATCCCATTGCATCATGATAATTTCCCCATTTATACCCCCCGCCACCCATCTCATTGGGTTGCCCCAGCCACTCTGGGCAGCTTCCAACATATAGAAAAACATAATGAAACGTTAACTTCCCTATACAAGGCTGCCTTCAGACGGCTCGGGGGTCGGATAACTCCATCCCCTCCAACCTTTCTCCCATGAAAATAGGGGTTTCCAGAAAGTGGTTGTCCGAATTGTGGAAGCTTCCGGCTGGAAGGGACCCTGAGGGTCATCCAGTCCAACCCCCTGCAAGGCAGAACTATGCATCCGCCCCATGCGGAGATCGAACCTGCAACCTTGGCCGTACCAGCACCGTGAAGCATTGCTGCCTCCAGCTGTGGAAGCTGAGCAGAGCCATGCTGGGTGGTGCAGATTTTCCTGGACATTACCAGAAAATCCAGGGGGACTTCCGAAAAGCGGTGGTTTGTCCTGGATCTTCGGCAACCCGAACCTAAAATGCTCAATAACTTGGGTTATTTCTCAACAACTTTAGTGTCTTTCTAAAATAATTTTTTTTAAGAGCTCAAAAACTTTGGGAATTTTCTCAACCGTTTGTTTGTGTCCGGATTTTCACTTCTGGGAATATGGTAACCTGAGGCTAGCTATTCTATTCTGCATCAGTTATCCTTGCTAGCAGGCCCTTGCAGAGCCAGGCAGAGGCCCAGGCCAGGTAGATAATGTGCCCCCCCCTTTTTTTTTTTACCCTGGGGATCTCCAATAACGTAATTTTTTTATAATGTATTATAATTTTAAATACATTTTACAATAAATACATTATTTTAAAATGTATTATACAATTTTTAATAGTTCAAAAATGTATTTAAAAATCTATTTTTAAGTAGACAACTTTGACTATTATTTATTATCTTCTTATTTTACTCTTAAAAAAGATGTATGCTTGTGAGAAAGCCACTATTGCTCGTAAGCCACTATTTCTTTAAAAAACATGGTTTCCACCAAATTTTATCCTCATTGAGCTATATGTACTCCTTTGGGGTAAGTAATATTCCTGGCCTAGTCAACAAAATTTCAAACAAAAACTCACCAACTTTTAACAGCATGAAAAACATGGCCCACCATCAGAAACACTTGACTTGACTAAGACCTTACTTGCTTACCGAGGGCGTATTCACAATCCCTCACCTCTCCAACACAACCAGAGGGCGCTATTAGCAGGTTGAAATGCACCACCCTTCGTGTTTTCTGGGTTCCCCCCCCCCCCTGATTTTTTACATTCACCTCAGGTGAGCGATTGTGAATATGCTGACCGAGGCCCCCTTTGGAATCGGAGGCCCGGACCAAGTGGCCCATATGGCCCACCCTCTGTCTGGGGCTGCTTGCTAGTGAGTTGTATTTTTGCTGCATTTATTGGTTTTTGGTTTTCTTTCCCCTTCAAGTTTTCCCTGAATGCAATACCCAGATTCAAAGATTCCTGCATTTAAAATCCTGCCGTTTTCCATGTTTCCTCTCCTGACTTTTGTACTTGACCAGGAAGAGATGCTCTGGCAGTGATGCGGACGGGGAGGAGAACGTCCCTCTTTCCACACAAGGAAATATCAGAGGCTACGGCGCAGCGTTTATCTCCCCGGACGCTTCCCCCGACTTCCCTCACCTTTCCCAGGTTGAGCTCCTCGTAGGGGTCCGGAAATCCCGTGAACTCCCTGGGGCTGCCGTACAGGTTGACGTAACAGGGGCCAAAGGTGGGCAGGAAACCCAGCGCATCGTCCACTGCAGGGAGACCGAGAGGGTGAGACGGGAGGCAGGAGCAGCGCTGGCATGACAAATGTGGACTTTTCTGGCCTGACCAGTGAGCTGGGAGGGGGGCAGAGCAAGCAGAGCGCCAGCACCCACCCAAAAGAAACACACAGGAGGGGCTCCGCTAGGGTGAAGGGGGCCAGGTCCAGGGACACGGAATTTCCGTAAGACTCATTTGTTTGTCTGTCTGTTTGTTTGCTTGCTCACTTGCTTCAGTAAATTTGCATGCCATTTGATTGCAAAGCAGTTTGCAGAAAAACAACAACAATAAAACAGTCGCATTTTCACTAAGGACTCGGCTACCTCAGTTCTAAAACAGTATTTTGAATGCGTTATAAAGATGCAACACCAGATGGCGCCAGAGAGCAGGAAAATCTTACACACGTTTTTCCATAAGGGTTTTTTTCCCCGTTACAACAATAAGTCTAATTTATGACTTATTTATAGCGTTTTTTCCTATGTGCAGATCCACCCTAAGAAAAATTAAGAAAAATAATTTCATTCCATAAGTTAACACTTTTCAGGTTTTGTTGGGCTAATTGCTTTTTTTAACTATCAAGCAGCATATAAATTTTACAAAATAGTTAAATGAATAATAAAACAGAACAAAGCAGCCATTACAGTTGGAGCCGGGACAGTAAAAAGCCAGATGTACTGCTAACACGACTAAGAGCAGCAAAACAGAGCATTGCACACAATATTTTTTTAAAAAAAACAAAAAAAACGAAGTCCGGATTTTGAGCATGCCCCAAACATGAGTGCTGGTGTCGAGTGCGAAAGGGGAGCCAAGTTTGCACGTGCAAAGGAACATACTGTTGGTAGCTTTGAAAGGCTTCACAGGGACAGGAAACTCCTCTGAGGTGCGAAGAAACGGGAGAGAAACCAGAATGTTAGGGTCTCCAGGTCTCAGGGACAGAATCCGCACCCAGACTTCAGGGAAGGGGAGATGGTAAGACCAGAACTCGTGAACCAAAGAGGGACAAAGGAGGAGAGGAGTTAAAAAGAAGCCAGGCATGGGTTCTGGGGGCTCCTAAACCCCACGTCTCCAAGGGTGGGCACAGAAGGGACCCATAGAGTCATCTAGCCCAACCCAGCGCAGGAATCCCAGCTAACGTGGCGCTTTGAAGCCCCGATGCTTCCAAGCACTGCACACTGGTCGAGGCAAGCACCAACAACCAGCTGATCAATAATAATAGTAATACTTTTATCATTTCTACCCCACCCACCTGGCTGGGTTGACCCAGGACTCAGCTACATTCGGAAAGAAACCATGATTTGAATGCGCTATAAACATGCAACACCAGAGGGCGCCAGAGAGCAGGAAAATTTTATTATCATTTTCCATAGGGTTTTTTGTTGTTGTTGTTGTAAGGATCTAACTTCTGACTTAATTAAAGTGTGTGTGTTTTCTGTGTGTGTGTGTGTAGATCCAGCCCCAGCCACTCTGAGCCACTTCCAATACATATAAAAACACAATAAAACGCCAAATATTGATGTTGAGGATTGATGGTTGAGGATTGCAAAGAGCCACAGATCTGCCTACAAACCGGCCACATCTTTGGTCCACAGCTCAGAGGTTCCCTACTCCTGCCATGGAGAGAGGAGGGGGTGATTTGGGGGTGGGGGGGGAATCAAAGGGGAGAGAGGAAGAACAGCAGGGCAGAAGCCGCCAGATATTAACTGGGGACTCATCCCCAATTACCTGTGGCCTCGTTCTTTTAAGCTCCATGTCCGAAAGCCTCTCCCCCACCCCCGGCCATTATTTTTGAGCCAGAGCTTTTCCTGCAAAGGGGGGGGGGACCCATCTTTGAAGCAAATGTCAATTTGGGTTTTCTGCGCGTATGTGTACACTCAGAACTAAAACTAATTTTAAAGTTAAATTTCCCTAAAAAAACCAGAAGCGTTTCTTCTGGGCATTACAGGCATTGACATCCCCAAGGGTATAAGGAAATTCTTTTTATATGCAACATCGGCTGAGAGAGTGCTCATTGCGACATAGTGGAAAAAATGACAAACTCCCTATCAGTCGAATGATTACTCAAATTGACAGAATGTGAAGAATTAGCCTCCCTTTCAGAAAGAATCAGAGATAAACCCAGACAAGAGTTCATTCTAGAATGGGGTAATTTCAAAAATTATTTGAAAAATAGCTGTAACCTAAGCACGGTAGTTGCCTTTGAATGATTTCTGTAAATAATATATAGGATGGAAAATGATATCGAAATAGAAAAGAGAATTTTTATAAACTAATAATGACAAGATGTTTAATATAAAGGAAACATGGAGAGGATGGGAAGTCATGGGTTTGTGGAGAAAGCACATAGTTAAAATTGCATGCATTTTGTGATATTTTTACTGAACTGATGATAGTGAAGATGACTAGGTGTTATATACCTGTATATATGGAAAATGAATAATAAAGCTTAAATAAAGAAGAAGAAGGAAAATGGGTTTTCCGCAGATAGCTGTTTGCTCCCATTGAGCTTTAAAGAGTGGGTTTTCGCTGGGAAATCGCCAAAGCAAAAAACAAAAATGCTCCCTGACTGCCAGGAAGGCTTGCAGTTCAGACTCTAGTTCAGACCCAGGAGCTGAAAGGCACCCTCTTCCCAGCTCCTTAGCCTCCCCCCCCCAACTCCCAGGAGCAGGTCAGATGATACGGAGAGCGGTCGGAATACCTTCCAGTTCCCCTCCAGGAGCTGAGATCTTGGACATGCAGAGATGGATTGTGCCAATGATGTCGTTGTGAGTGACCCGGTCCCTGGAACAAGAATGGTTGTTTTTATTTCAGCGTCTTAGATTTGGGCTTTGTAGACAGTTTTCGTTTCCTTCTGCTCAAAACCAGAGCTTCCTCCTTGCTGGGGCACCTTTTGAAGAAGATCCCTCATACCTTTGCAGGGGGTTGGATTAGATTACCCATGTGGGATGTAATCCACTGGGAGCAGTCAAATACAACATTCCTTGTTTTCCTAGAATGGACATGCAAGGGGATGTTGGTCCAGCCAGTCAAAACTTCCTGTTCCTCCTGGCTGGAGCATCCTTCCTTTGCAGGTGACTAGAGTTGGGCGTGGCCTTACCTGTCCAGGTAACAAAAGGATGAGTCACGCAGCACACCTCTCTCTTTTTGACTTCCTTCTTCGTTTGACCAGCTTCTAGCTAGGACTGCTCTGCTAGTTCTCAGCTAGCAGAAGCACTGGGGTTATTCCCCCATATGGGGTAGATCCACCTGCACATATTTGTAACTAAGTCTGCCTTCAGGAATCCAACTGTGAACTGATGTGAGTAAACCTCTTTTATTGACTTTGAATAAGATTGCCGCGTCTTTATTCTTTTAAGGGGGATTAAAGGGAATTTACCAGGAACGCACAATTCAATCTTAGACAGATTGAATTGTATAATAGTGAGAGGCTTACACGAGCCTGCAACCAGCTAGCTGCTGTGCATGTAAGGAAGGGGAATGTAACTCTGCTACATAAAGAAATTTGCTAGCGCAAGTTAGGAAGGATATTAATAAACGATATATCCTCTCCTGCCACCCTGAACATTCCCACAACCCATGGGGTGCCTTCTGCTAAAACCCAGAGATTCCTCCTTGCTGGGGCACCTTCTAAAAGAAGATCCCTCATCATTTTGCAGGGGGTTGGACTAGATGACCCATGGGGACCCCTTCTGCTAAAACCCAGAGCTTCCTCCTGATTGGGGCTCCTTCTGCAAGAAGATTCCTCATACCTTTACAGGGGGTTGGACTAGATGACCCATGGGGTCCCTTCCCTGCCTTGTGCCTTAGAGGAGGCCAGAGGCAGAGCGAGAGCCAAGGAGGGTCCAGCTCCTGCTTCACTCACCAGTCCACCACCCGGATCCTCATCCTCTCACACATGGATGGAAACTATGGAAGGAAACACAAGAGGAGACGGGAGGTCAAGGAGAGCAGCTCAGCCCTTCGGAGGGACGCAGGATCGTGTCCAGAGCGCAGGCCCCTCTGGCTGCTCACTCACCATGGCCGGCAGAGTGATGCTCTGGTTCCACTGGGGGTTGGCGTTCTTCTCCACTATCTTGCTGCACAGCTGCCCAAGGGAGACAAGAGTCCGGGGGTCAGGGAGAAGAAGGATTCCCTGCGCATCATCCCAAAACAACGCCGGATCGTGATCCTCACCCCCACCCCCACCCCGGGCAGAATATCAGGGTTAAATGTGGGGAGGGGGGCTCAGAGAGGGGAGCCCTGGGCAAGGAGGCCACACGCAAACCCCCTTTTATATTCCGTATTTTTCCATGTAAGACAATGTTTTTTGCTAAGAAAAAAATTGTCAAATTCGTCTTATACACGGATGGTGAATGCACAGGGGTTGAGGCTCTGGTGAGGGCAGCCTGGACTCGGTTTGGGTTCTGGTTCTGGTGTGCACAGCTTGGGTGGGGGTTTGGGCCCGGTTTCTTCATTTTGGGTTCCAAGAAATAGGGGTCGTCTTATACACGGGAAAATACGGTACTGCTCTGAACACATGCATGGAGGGAGCCGACTGGAGCCTGCGTGTGAAGGCTGCTTTTGACCCATTTCTGGGTGCAAGAAGGGGCGATGCCATGCCATTATGGCTTCTGCTAGGCTTCTCAGACCCACTTTAAGGGCACAGCAAAGGCCAGACAGCTGACGGGTCCGTCGTAATGCCCAAGTTCACACCCAGTACCCAACCTTTGGCTTTCGGAGACCCGGGGGTCTTTCGTGTGCCCCACTCAGGGAGCAGAGCCGGCTCACCATTTTCCCGGCAAAGTTCACTTCCACAAAAGGATCCACCAAGTTCTTCTTGCTGCTGTCAAAGCCAAAGATCTGCTTGACGCTGTCCAGGACGGCATCGTCCACTGGAAAGAAAGAGAAATCAGGCAAGGAGCAGCGGGAAGAAGGCAGTGCGGTCAGTTTAACCCAGTCAGATGGGCAGAATATAATAAAAATTATTATTATTATTATTATTATTATTATTATTACTACTATTACTATTGCTATTATTATTCTCAGTGCTTAAGCACGTCTCATTTTTAGGCAAGCAGCCAACTGCCCATCTCAAAATGTCACCGCCTGCTCTTTTTAAGCAACCAGGGCAGATCTACGGAATCCGCACACCGTCCTTGAGCCCTGTGCTGCTTTTAATGATTTTCATCATCTGCATTCCAAAAAAAACATTGTTTTAATGATTATTCCAGTTTAATGGCCTTTTAATGGCTATCCTGCATGCGTTTTTAGCTTTAGATCTACGGAATCCAGGGCAGTACATTTCTGAGCACAATTCAAAGTGTTGGTGCTGACCTTTAAAGCCCTAAATGGCTTCGGTCCAGTATACCTGAAGGAGCGTCTCCACCCCCATCGGTCAGCCCGGACACTGAGGTCCGGTGCCGAGGGCCTTCTGGCGATTCCCTCGCTGCATGAAGCCAAGTTACAGGGAACCAGGCAGAGGGCCTTCTCGGTGGTGGCACCCGCCCTGTGGAACGCCCTCCCTTCAGATGTCAAAGAGAACAACAATTACCAGACCTTTAGAAGACATCTGAAGGCAGCCCTGTTTAGGGAGGCTTTTAATGTTTTATAGATTATTGTATTTTAATGCTCTGTTGAAAGCTGCCCAGAGTGGCTGGGGAAACCCAGCCAGATGGGCGGGGTATAAATAATAAATTATTATTATTATTTATTATTATTATCTACACAGAAATTTTTTAACGCTAAAAAAAGAGTTCAGGAATGGTCCCTATAACCAGAGAGCTGTGTGAGGTTCTTTTTTAAACATTAATAATGCCTTAATAATATGTGGCATCAGGGGGCGCTGCAGAGCGACCCCCTTCCAGAAACGAAGAGTTTGTGGAAAGGGAACAAAAGGGTCTCTTTGTGCCTTGACATTTGGGAACGATATTTTTAATAGCATTCTAATAGCATTTTAAAAGTATTCTATTCTATTCTATTCTATTCATTCATTGAATTTATATACCACTCTATACCCACAGGTCTCAAGGTGGTTCACAGAATAAAATCAGAATGCAAAACTACAAAATGCATACCGTATTTTTCGCTCTATAAGGCGCACCTGACCATAGGATGCACCTAGTTTTTAGAGGGGAAAAGCCCCATTCTTTTGAGGATCAGCTCAAATTTCTGCAGCTTCTTTTGCAAAGGAGAAAAGCCCCATTTTTTGAGGATCAGCTCAAAGTTGTTGAGCTTACATTGCAAAGGGGAAAAAACCCTGTTTTCTGGGGTTTAACTCACAGTTCTGCAGCTTCAGGAAGCCATTTCTACAGTTTCCAGACAGATAATCTAATCAGCCAGTCACATGTCGCTGGGGAAACAGCATCCCTCTGCAAGGGGGCGGGGCTGGAATCTCTCTCCCTGATCTCTCTCCCTGATTGTTTGCTGAGCAGCCCCTCAGCAGGCTTCCTTTCAACACCCCTTTCTCTCTTTTTTAAAAAAAGCACGATCTGCTTTTGCCCCTGGGCAGTTCAGCTCCAGGGACCACACATTCGCTCCATCAGACGCACAGACATTTCCCCTTACTTTTTAGGAGGAAAAAAGTGTGTCATATGGAGTGAAAAATACGGTAATCAAAAGAAATACAACAACCTGCTGCTTCCCTTGGGAACCACCAAGACCTCTCTCTGCGGCTGGATCTCCCCTCTGCTCCCCCCCCCCACGCTCTTTCTCCAACTGCGTCCCCAGCCCACCCCCACCCTCAGCCCCCCAGCCCCACTCACTCTGGGGCAGGTCCTCCGCTCGGTACACCTTGAGGGAGAAATGGGCCCCTCTCAGAGAGACCCCCGTCGCCCTGAGGACGTTTCCTTCGATGTCCTCCTTCTCTTCGGCCGTTTCCTTCCTCTCCACCTGTGGAACAAGGGGGGGGGGATAGAGGATTTTTTAAAAAGAGGACAAGGAATTCCCTCTTGGAGCCTGCAAGCCCTTTCCAGCAAAGGGAACTGCACCTGTTGAACTTCAGGCTCTGGTGCACCTGGATTCCAGGCAGCATTATGAGAATTCCAGGACTCAGCTCTACCAATGCAAATAAAATGTTTCAAGTGTGCTTTAAGTGCATTATCCAAATGTGACACAAGATGGCGATAGTGAGCTCAGGGCAAATCCAATCTGTTTTTCAAAACATTTTTTTAAATCTTTTTTTATATGTCTTGAGATTCCACCCTGGTCTAGTTTAGTCAAGACTAATGGTTATTTATCTGTTGCATTTTTCTCAGGCTGGGGCCCAAGGTGGCTTTCAACACGTTTAAATGACGCAGGTACATGAAATATAAAAAGCTAAAAACGCATGCAGGATAGCCATTAAAAGGCCATTAAACTGGAATAATCATTAAAACAATGTTTTATTGGAATGCAGATGATAAAAATCAATAAAAACAGCACAGGGCTTAAGGACGGTGTGCGGATTCTGGGCTGAACGTTGATTCTTGGTACAACAGAGTGCGGTCAGTAGCATTGACTGAGAAACTAACATGCCAGGTGACAGCATAAATATATTATATATTCCTTTTATAATATATGGCAAAGGTTTATTGAATACATAAATTGTTCAGGCTGCGGCAGGAATCCACCCAGCACTCCTGGAAAAATGTGGCTGGATCTCTTAGAGCAGGGGTAGGCAAACTAAGGCCCAGGGGCTGGATCTGGCCCAATTGCCTTCGAAATCTGGCCCACGGATGGTCCGGGAATCAGCGTGTTTTTACATGAGTAGAATGTGTCCTTTTATTTAAAATGCATCTCTGGGTTATTTGTGGGGCATAGGAATTCGTTCATTTTTTTTTTTTTTCCAAAATATAGTCTGGCCCCCCCCACATGGTCTGAGGGACGGTGGACCAGCCCCCTGCTGAAAAAGTTTGCTGACCCCTGTCTGAGAGGAATCAAATGAAACTTTAACACATGGCATGATAAAAGTCTGCAATTTCATCAGCTGGGAACAGTTATTTGTTGTTTACTGTTGTAATAATTGTTTTCTCAACATTTATGTTCTGTACCCTGAAAATAAAAAAAAACTGTATTAAAAAGAAAAGAAAAGGCATGTGTCCTGCAATGATGGAGTTTCTCCCCAAAGGGTTTGGGGGCCCAGCATGTAAGGTTCCCCCGAATAAATAGAGATGAGAAGGCGTCACAGCCAAACCTCTTTCTTCTGCCCTTTTTGTTAAATTTAAAGGAATACTCACAGGCGCTTCGTCGCCAGGGCCCAGGACGTACAAGCTGACCTTCAGGTAGCCTTTAGCCCCTGCTGAAAAATCCTCCGGATCGGAAAGGAGGAGCCACTTTCGGAGGAAGGCGTGTCCTGCAGCAGGAAGCGAAGCGCGAATATCGAATTGGCACCCAGGAAGCAGAAGGAGACACCAGTGCTGATTTGATTCTGGGCCAAGTCCAGCGAGTTCATAAAAAAAGCCCTTAAGAACTAGGAACCAATTGACCTACAGGGACACAGCTCTACGTTGCCCCCTTCCCAAACTTTCTTCTGGTTCCACCCCTATTCAGTTCTCGGAATAAAATAGTTTAGACATCTCGGAAGCGGCAGAGCGCATTCCCTCCCCACTAAACCCATTCATCTATGCCAGGGGTCGGCAAGGTTGACCGGGCATGGGCCGGATCACTCACACAGAGATCGTCCGTGGGCCGGACTGGCGCAGCGCGATGCCGAAAATCGCGTCCGCGCATGTCCACGGCGCCGGAAATTGCTTCTGCGCATGCCCAGATGCCCAAAATTGTTCCTGCACAAAAGCGATTTTTGGCGTCTGGACATGCGCAGACGCAATTTTGGCGCTGCTTGGCGAGTCCCTGCGCTGTGCTGCGCCGGTTTAGCGCAGCGCATGGGGGACTCGCCGAGCGGGCAGCTCGGTTCAGGGGCGGCTCGTGGGCTGGTAAAATGGTCTCCGTGGGCCTGAGGTTGCCGACCCCTGATCTATGCTAAACAAACCCATTCCTTGCTAAAACAAAGTCCAGAGGCACTCAGGAAGCAAATTCCACTCACTGGATTCGGCATAAATTGCCCCAACATCCACCTGCAAAACACAAGCACAGAGAATCACAGCGTTGGAGAGTTGGAAGGGACACAAAAGGGTCATCTAGCCCAACCCCCTGCAACCCACGGGAAATCCTGAATTGCGGCAAGAGGAATGCCTCTGCTTGTTCCCCAGTCTGGCCAGTGTGTGCGGCCCCCACCTCACTGAAAGACCCCCAACTCACTTTCCCGCCCAGTTTCTGTAGGAAGTGGCCATGGGGGCTAAGCACAGCTAGTGTGTCTCCCATATCCTCCAACATTTCTCCGATGAAAACAGGGATGTCCCGTTCCATAATGGTAATTTTATTCTTTATACCCCACACATCTGACTGGGTTGCCCCAGCCGCTCTGGGCAGCTTCCGACATATAGAAAAACATAACAAAACATTTTAAAAACTTCCCTCTACAGGATTGTCTTCAGACGGCTCAGGGGTCAGATAACTCCATCCCCTCCAGCATTTCTCCCATGAAAATAGGGACATCCCAACATTTATCCAATAAAAATAAGGGTGTCGTATTCCATACCCCCCCCCCAAAAAAAATTCAATGAAACTAGGAACGTCCTAAGGAAAAGTGGGACATTCAGGGATCAAATCAGAAACCGGGACGGCTTCTCTAAATCAGGGACATCCCTGGAAAATAGGGACACTTGGAGGGGCTGGTCTCCCCTTCAGAAGTACTTCCCAGAGGAAAAGCCACCCCAAGAAAGAGGCCAGGGGCAAAGCATGTTGATAAGGGCCAGTGAGGAGACCAGACCCAAAGATCTTGCATGCATTTGTGTCCTTAGCCGGACATTGTATAGAACAGGGGTCTGCAACGTGCGGCCCATGGGCCGTTTGCAGCCCACGAAGACCGTTTTACCGGCCCCCGAGCCACCCCCGAACCGAGCTGCCCGCTCAGCGAGTCCCCCCCGTACAGCGCTAAACCGGCGCAGTGCAGGGACTCACTGTCGAAAATCGCGTCTGCGCACGCACAGATACTGGAAATTGCTTCTGCGCATGCCCAGGCGCCAAAAATCGCTTCCGCACAGGCACGATTTTGGGCGTCTGGGCATGCGCAGAAGAGATTTCCGGTGCCACGGCCATGCACAGATGCAATTTCCGGCGTCGAACTGCGCTGGTCCAGCCCATGGACGATCTCCGCAGCAGTGATCCAGCCCATGGCCGGTAAGCCTTGCTGACCCCTGGTATAGAAGGAGCGCAAAGACCAGTTTCCTAAACCCACAGAAGTGAAATGGAAGGTGGCTCTTACCCGGAATTCTCCAAGGACAGAATCCGTCCGGAGAGAGCGAGAGTCAACGACCTGGAGAGGAGGAAGGAGGAATGTCAAAGGAAGACTCTCCGAGAGCTTGATACGCAGGTAGAACCTTCCGTTAGTTTGCATCTTGCAGGGGACATGGATCTGCGAGCTTCTCTGGGCCATAAATGGAGCCTCCTGGCCAAGCAGAGGCCACCACCTGCCTCGTCTGCTCTTCCCGGAGGCATTTTGGTGGGCTGCAGGCATGGCTTGCAATCCGGCACCAGGCAAAGCGTCTGGTGCAGAGTTCGGAGCGGTGCCTCTTCCTGGGCTCTGACACCGAGCTCAGCATGGCAAATCCAAGGGCATCTCAGAACATAAAGGGACTACAAATCCCAACATGCAAGGCACAGTCCTAAGCCCAGGGGATCCCTCTCGCTGATTAAAAGCCTGAACCTGGAAATCAGGAGCACAGGAAATGAAGACAAGGCAGTGGCCCAACCATCCGTTAAGTGAAAAATATTGCAAGACTACAGAACCCAACATGCAGTGCTCACGCTCAGCACCTGCATCAATCAGAATGAAGCCATCCTGCAAAATTTATCCTCTGCAGATTTTGGTAGTGAGTATTCAGTGGATCCTCAAATATTCTTTAGACGACATAGTTGGTGGTATCTAACAGGAGATCCATCCAAGAGGTTTTTCTCCAAGAGCAATACTGAGTAATTGGGCATACTGTAAACTGCAGTATTTTTTTAGGATACAGTATAGTGGTATATAAACTCCCTGGTCCTGAATGGGGTAACTGTGCCCCTGAAGGACCAGGTGCGCAGCCTGGGAGTCATTTTGGACTCACAGCTGTCCATGGAGGCGCAGGTTAATTCTGTGTCCAGGGCGGCTGTCTACCAGCTCCATCTGGTACGCAGGCTGAGACCCTCCCTGCCCGCGGACTGTCTTGCCAGTGTGGTGCATGCTCTGGTTATCTCCCGCTTGGACTACTGCAATGCGCTCTACGTGGGGCTACCTTTGAAGGTGACCCGGAAACTGCAATTAATCCAGAATGCGGCAGCTAGACTGGTGACTGGGAGCGGCCGTCGAGACCACATAACACCGGTCCTGAGAGAACTACATTGGCTCCCAGTATGTTTCCGAGCACAATTCAAAGTGTTGGTGCTGACCTTGAAAGCCCTAAACGGCCTCGGTCCTGTATACCTGAAGGAGCGTCTCCACCCCCATCGTTCAGCCCGGACACTGAGGTCCAGCGCCGAGGGTCTTCTGGCAGTTCCCTCACTGCAAGAAGCAAAGCTACAGGGAACCAGACAGAGGGCCTTCTCGGTAGTGGCGCCCGCCCTGTGGAACGCCCTCCCAGTAGAGGTTAAGGAGATGAACAACTATCTGACATTTAGAAGATACCTCAAGGCAGCCCTATTTAGGGAAGCTTTTAACCTGTGATATTTTAATGTATTTTATACCTGTTGGAGGCCGCCCAGAGTGGCTGGGGAGACCCGGCCAGATGCGCGGGGTACAAATAAAAGAATTATTATTATTATTATTAAATACCATATATTTATAAAAAATAAACTCCTCCTGAACGAAATCACCTCAGATGAACTTGTGACGCAACCAATAAGATGTGTTAGGAATGGGGGAATACCGTCGGTCCATTTGAGTTTCTCGTTTTTCCCTTTTTGAACTCAGTTTCCCACATCAATTTGCCTTTTTTTTTTTTAAGTCCTCATAAAAACTCTTTGGTATTTTACTACAAATTTCTCCTCATGTTCACAGTCCTTGTGTGCCATTTTGCCTTCAATATCCAGGGGTTTATTTGTAGAGCAATTTTCCCTAATATAATGCATTCTGGCATGTAATTTTCTTTTTTTATATAAATAATTTTTATTAAAGGTTTTTAAAAACAGTCATTTAAATCACCTTCAACATTTATATGTTATGTATCTATATTTGTCTGACTTCCATCAGCCCTTCTCGAGATTTTCACATTTCTTAACTTCATTTTGTATTTCATACTTTACTACCGGTATTACTTTAAATACACAATATCCAATATTTCTAATATTGTTTCTATAATATTTCTTACAATTAACCTCACAGAACTTCCTGCAAGCCTATTAGTGTGATTTGTTGTTTACAGTTGTCTTTCAAATACAGCTCGAATTTTGTCCAATCTTTTAGAAACTCCTGGTCCCGTCGGTTTCAAATTCTTCCTGTCATCTTATCCAATTCTGCATAGTCCATTAACTTCATCTGTCATTCTTCTTTTGTCGGTAAATCTTCCTGCTTCCATCTTTGTGCCATTAACATTCTTGCTGCCGTTGTTGCATATAAGAATAACTTTTTATCTTGTCTCTTAATGTCATTTCCTACAATTCCTAACAGAAAGGCTTCTGGTTTCTTTATGAATGTATATTTTAACATTTTTTTCATCTCATTATATATCATTTCCCAGAAACTTTTCACCTTCTTACATTCGCACCACATATGATATAAAGTTCCCTCCTTCTGGCATGTAATTTTCATCAAGGTGTGCATCTATGTGCACAGTTTTGTCCTAGTCATGTCTCTGCATCTTACTCGGCTAGAGAATTGCATTGCAAAATTCAGAGAAATGCAAACCTCAAAGGGCTGGCTGTGTTTCAGTTCAGGGACTGCTTTGGAAAGTGCGGGCTTGCTTTGTTTGCATTAATAATTAATAATTAATAATTAATAATTAATAATTAATAATTAATAATTAATAATTAATAATTAATAATTAATAATTAATAATTAATAATTAATAATTAATAATTAATAATTAATAATTAATAATTAATGTGAACTGAATCTCACTTCTCCCCATCCCTAGAAACAGTCCCAAAAGTGGCCGCTCCCTGACCCCCACTTACTGTGATGAATATGGGCTCATCGAACAGCTCCATCGGGGATTCATAGACATTGAAGAAAAAGGTCTGTGGGGAACAGGAAGAACAGAAAGAAACCCATGGGTGCACCCATACACGCATAAGACACACATAAGACATTGCATACAAGACCACAATGGACGGCAGTGAATCAATTTTATCTTGTTCTGTCCTGTTCCTCCCAAAATCTGAAGGCCATGTGCCATTTCTGAAATATGCTCAAGGTCGAGCTTTGGAAGGAACATGCCAGTCCGTAATCACACAGTTCAAAGATGGAATTAACCAGGATTGCCGTATTTTAAAAAGTAATGGAGTAATGGGGGGTGGAGCAAGCTTGCTTTTTCCTGCTCTAGGGGGTGGGATTCGAACCCAGGGCTTCAAGTTACAAGAAAGGAGAATCCATTTCAACTTCAGGAAGAACTTTCTGATGGTCGAAGCTGTTTGATGGTAGAATGGACTCCCTCCAAAGGTGGTGGACTCTCCTTTGCTGGGGGGTTTTAAGCAGAGGTCGGGATTCTGTTGCTGTGATTCCTGTGCTGAAGGGAGTTGGGGGCCCCTGGGTCCCTTCCTGCTCAATGGATCTGTGATTCCATGAAATGACACCCAACTATATTCCCCCTGCCCCCACCCAGCCTCTCCTTTTCCTCCTTGGGCTCCTCAAAAGAGCTGCAGAAGAGCATTGTTAGCTGGACAAAGGGGAGCCACCTAGTCCAGCCTCCTGTTCTCACAGTGGCCCCCCAGATGCCCCCCAGGGAACCCCAAAAGTGGCACCCCAGTGCAACCTCCTCACCTCATCAAAGACGGGGCAGTTGCCTTTGCGGATCCTGGTCCTCTTGGTCTGCCCGGCGGCCGTGACCTTCACCACAGACTTGATGTTGACTCCAGGAAGCTGCCGGCCTTCGATGACTCGCACCCGGATCTGGAAAATGCAAAGTTGCAGAAGAAGCAGGTTGCCATGGACATCCTCAGGGACTCCCGAGGCTGAGTCAGTTCCCCAAAAGGAGAACATCGGAAGAGCCCAGGGACAGCTGGATCAGGCCAAAGGGGGCCCATCTAGCCCAGCATCCTGTTCTCCAGCCAGATTTCCATTCGGAGACGTCAGGGGGCCCGGCGCGCACTGAACACGTGTGACATCGTGCACACGCAATGTGCATGCGGTGGAGGAGAACAAGTGCTTTGGAGGTGCCAGCCCCTGAACTTGCGACGTGCACCGTGCGTCCGCGCACACAATGTTGCACGTGTGCAATGCATGCAGGGCCACCTCAGGACCGAAGGGGCCCAAATGTGGAGGGAGCCAAGGTGCCTTGGGCACCCCTAGAGTTGTCGCACCCGTTCCCACTGGAAACCCGCAAGCGGGATTTGAGCAGAACAGCACTCTGCCCCCCTGCAATTCCCAACAACTGGCATCCAGGGACATTTGCAGCTTCTGACAAGGGAGGGAGAAGCAGTGGCGTCGCGAGGGGGGCAGGGGGCGGTGCGCCCCGGGTTCCAGGGGAGGGGGTGACACTTGAGCCAGCCCGGCCCCGCCGGCAGGCCCTGAGCAAGCCGCGGAGCGAGGCCACTCCGCCCCGCGGCCCGCCCACCAGCTCATAGGGCTGCCCCACTAGCCGGTGCTCGCTTGGTGGGTCGCCGCGGGTGCAGGAGCACCAGGCAGGATGCACTGCATCCCGGCCGGCGCTGCAGCGACAGAGCGACCCGCCAAGCGAGCGCCGGCTCCTGGGGCTACCCCGTCCATGCTGCTTTAAAGCAGCACGGACGGGGTAGCCCCAGGAGCCGGCGCTCACTCAGCAGGTCGTCGTGGGTGCAGCAGCACCGGCCGGGATGCACTGCGCATGCCCAGAAATTCAAGGATTTCTGGGCATGCGCAGTCCATCCTGACGCATGCATCGTGACGTCACAGCGCATGCGTCAGGATGCCCCACCCCCAGGGGGTGCCTCCGCGCGGCAATGCCGCCCCGGGTGCCCAAGAGGCTTCCTACACCTCTGGGGAGAAGTAGCCTTTGTGGTCAGCAGCCACTGAAAGCCTCGGCTCCTCCCGGAACTTTCCCAAACTGCTTTCCAAGCCATCCAAGCTGGCAGCCAGCCCTGCCTCTTTTGCAGACTAATTCTGTAAATTCAACTAACACCCCTTTGATCTGGTCTCATCTTGCATAACATCCTTCTGCCTCAGGGCCAGACGTCAGGCCAAGAGGCGGGAGGGCAGAGTGTGCAAGTTCGGGTGCAGGGGGAACAATCTGAGCAGAGGGTGTTTAATCACCTGGAAGTCTTGCGGCTTGTTGGACAGGAGCTTTTTGGAGGCGCCTCTCCTCCTCTTGATCCCGTGGACCATGTGCGATGGGGGCTTCTTGGGCAGGGAGACCTGATCCGGCGCCGAGGGTCCCGTGGAAGGATCAGCTTCGTCCCCCGTCCCAAGGGGGTCTTCAGACTCTTCCTCGCCGGCTGTATCTGGGGGGAACAGGAAACAGGGTTGTTTTGAGAGTAGCACTTCCCAAACCTTTGGGCGTCCCCTCAGTACCACAGACTCATTCCCACCACCCTGTAAAAAGCCTCATTCAGAATAGCTGACCAATGTAATAAATAAATAGAAACGAGAGTAGGACGTACTAACCTGTCACCATGTCCAGCTCAATGGGGGTTGGATTTGGCTCTGGGGGGGCAGGAGGCGGAAACAAAGGAGCAGCCCCAGGAGGCGGGACATAGGAGGCTTGCAGGATGAGACACGCCTGAGGAGCAAAGAAGATGCCTGAGGAAAGTGGGGTGCTCGGAGCCTTGACCCAGCACACCAGGATGCTCACTCCAAATCCTGGTGAGGCTCAGGTGTGCAGGAGGCCAATTGGGGTCTGCAAAGCAATGTCCTGGTTCACACAGAACACTAAGACAAACCATTGCTTCTTTCTGCAAAGTTTGGGTTGCTTTCCAGCTGCTCTTTGCTCTATCACTTGTTGAGCATCTGGAGCTCAGGAGAGGGAGGGGTCGTCAAACAACCTACGGACAAGGAAGTGTTCCGGGTTCACAGGAGCCAAGCCATGGTTAAAACAAACCATAGTTTCTAGTGAATTGTTCAGCTGTGGGGCAGGATTCCAGTGATTGAGCAAACCATGCCTTAGTAAACCATGGTGTTATTTGCAAACCAGTTTACATGCGCTGCTCTGGTTCGCCAGAAGCGGCTTAGTCCTGCTGTCCACATGACCCGGAAGCTGTACGCCGTCTCCCTCTGCCAGTAAAGCGAGATGAGCGCCACAACTCCAGAGTTGTCCGCAACTGGACCTAATGGTCAAGTGTCCCTTTAACCTTTACCTTTAAACCTTAGTTTAGAGGGATGCGGGTGGTGCTGTGGGTTAAACCACACAGCCTAGGGCTTGCCGATCAGAAGGTTGGCGGTTTGAATCCCCGTGACAGGGTGAGCTCCTGTTGCTCGGTCCCTGCTCCTGCCAACCTAGCAGTTCGAAAGTACGTCAAAGTGCAAGTAGATAAATAGGTACCGCTCCGGTGGGAAGGTAAACACCATTTCCATGCGCTGCTCTTGTTCGCCAGAAGCGGCTTTGTCATGCTGGCCACATGACCCGGAAGCTGTACGCCGGCTCCCTCGGCCAATAAAGCGAGATGAGCGCCGCAACCCCAGAGTCGTCCGCAACTGGACCTAACAGTCAGGGGTCCCTTTAACCTTTACCTTTAAACCTTAGTTTAGAGGGACGCGGGTGGTGCTGTGGGTTAAATCACAGAACCTAGGGCTTGCCGATCAGAAGGTCGGCGGTTCGAATCCCCACGACGGGGTGAGCTCCCGTTGCTTGGTCCCTGCTCCTGCCAACCTAGTAGTTTGAAAGCACGTCAAAGTGCAAGTAGATAAATAGGTACCGCTCCAGCGGGAAGGTAAATGGCGTTTCCATGCGCTGCTCTGGTTCGCCAGAAGCGGCTTAGTCCTGCTGGCCACATGACTCGGAAGCTGTACGCTGGCTCCCTTGGCCAGTAAAGCGAGATGAGCGCCGCAACCCCAGAGTCGTCCGCGACTGGACCTAATGGTCAGGGGTCCCTTTACCTTGACCTTTAAATCTTAGTTTAGTAAGTCACAGCTTGGTGTTATTTGCAAACCAGGCCAGTCACTTTAATTACTTCATGCAAGTAATGTCTTGTTGAGTTTGGCCTTCAAAGTAGCCTCTGCTGGGTGCAAAGCTAATCTCATATTGTGCCCAAAATAGAGGCAAAAGTGTTGTTCACTTTGGGTGGGAAATATAAAATCTAGCCAGCTGGAAGCATCCTAAGACACAACCCAACTGCTGATCTTGGTATGCATCTTTTATTGTACCATCAGAAGTGATTCAGCAGCCGGCCACTAAGCGGCAGCCCGCAACCACTCATATCAAGGCCCAGCAATTCAAGATTGTATCAGCAGGCAGATTTGCAAATCCTGCGACTTTGGTGCAGTATTGCTTGCAGGCTGCTTCCCACCGGTGATGGATAATTTCCTAGCTGTGCAAACAATTCAGCAGCAGAATAGGCGGCCCAGCAAGGAAATGAGACAGAGTCGCCTTTATGACCCTAAAGGTTTCCGAAGAAAAGCTTGACTGGAATAATCTCTCAGCGATGCTTCCAAGGAACGTGATTCTGGCCACTTGCTGCCAGAGATTTTGCTCCTTCGCCAAAGACCCTGAGAAGCAGGAGGCTCAAAGCATGAAGCTTTAAGGTCCAGGAGCCTGATTTCCAAAGCTCTCTTCATCTGGGGAGCCCTGACACAGGATCCGAGCAAAGACCCAGGGCCGTCTTTACCCGGGGGTGCAAGGGGTGCGGGACACCTGGGCGCCGAATACTCACCTCCAAAGAGTCACTCCACCCCCTTGATCGTTCCGGCTGCCCTTTTCTGAAGATGGTCCAGCTCCTTTTTGAGCTGAGGCAACCAGAACTGTGCCCAAGATTGCACGTGGGGTCGCACCATCAATTTGCACAAGCGCACCATGATATCGCTGGTTTCATGTTCAATTCCTTCCCTAAATATCCCCTCTGAGAGGAAGGGGTCTGGCTCAGCAGAAGGCCCAGGGTTCAATCCCAGGCCTCTCCAGGTAAGACTGCGAAAGGATCCTGCCTGAAACCCTGGAGAGCTGCTGCCAGTCAGTGTAGACACTTCTGAGCTAGATGGACCAACATTTGGACTCCATATGAGGGCTCTTTCTCTGCTCCTATGCTCATGTTGGTAGTGGTCTCTCCTTCATTGTTGGCTTTTGAAGAGAGCTTGGGTGGCCGTCTGCCAGGAATTATTTAGCTGTGATCCTCGGGGTTAGACTAGATGACACTTGGGGGTCCCTTCCAACTCTATGATTCTGTGTTCCTCCACCCTCCCCTTAAAAACCACTGTCCATCGTTGTAGACAATTCTAAGCCAGATAGGCCAATGGTTTGGCTCATTATAAGGCAGCCTTTTATGTTCCTGCTGTAGACCAAAGGCTCATCCCCACTTGTACCGTACCTAGAAAGCATGAATCCAAGAGGTTTCCCCCTTGCCTCACGCCTTTCCCAAGGAAAAGCAGCTCTTCAGCTCTGAATCAGAGCAAACATCAAACTGGAGAAAGCCCGGATTGCTGTTTGCTCCGATTGAGCGCTAGAGAATTGCTTTCCTGCGGGGAAAAGCAGCGGGGCAACAGCATAAGGACAAGCCCTGCATGGCTCTTTCCTTGGACCCCCAGCTCTATTTCCTGGTTCGTCTCTGCCCCTTTACAATGCATGAAGTGAGTTTAGGATTCCTGGTCCCCGTCTGCAATGCATCGTCATCTCTGAACAACTGAGAAATCCGTGTTGATCCATTTCGGATTTGGTTAATGGAACTGATCTCCTGGAAGGGGAATGGAACAAAGGCAGTCAGAGGGACCATTCCCATCAAATAAAAGGGACTCCAGGGAACTGAGGCCGGAAGCTGCCAAGTTCCTCGGACACAAACATCCTCCCCGCTGAGGAACTCAGGAGGACTTCCCCCTTGCCGTAAGCTGGGGCAAAAGTTGCCAACCCACAAAGGAAACTCGTTTTAGAAACAAAATAAAAAAATTCCTTCCAGTAGCACCTTAGAGACCAACTAAGTTTGTTCTTGGTATGAGCTTTCGTGTGCATGCACACTTCTTCAGATACATGCATGCACACGAAAGCTCATACCAAGAACAAACTTAGTTGGTCTCTAAGGTGCTACTGGAAGGAATTTTTTTATTTTGTTTCGACTACGGCAGACCAACACGGCTACCTACCTGTAACTCGTTTTAGAAAGAAGAAGAACAAAACTTGTTCAACTCGCTGATGGAGAAGAAAACTAGGACATACTCATCTCTTCTCTACCCAAATTGGAAGTGGAAATTTGGGGTTGATTAGGCTGTGGACCCTTCTTTTCTACATGTCAGTGCAAAAGAGCCTTAATCGGGGGGTTTTCCCCAAAAGATGGGTGGAGGTCCTAAGCCAGGCCACACTCTTTCCACTATGCTGAGTTCACACAGCTGGACTGGAATTTATTTTATTTACTTCGTAAAAATTATACACGGCTTGACTGTAAAAAAAAACCCCAAAAAAACCTCAAAGTGTTTTACAAAAAAGATAAAGGAAAAGGAAGAATTAAGCACAAAAAATGAAGTTAAAATGGCAATAGACTAAAAGCGATTAAAACTAGCACCAACTAGTATCAAATTTCTGAACATCTGGGTATGCCTGTCCAAAAAGACTGATTTTAGCAGGACCAGGAAAGATTAGAGGGAAGGTGCCAATCAGAGGTCAAGAGGTCACCCTAATGCCAGTCATGAATGCAGGAAGAACAGAGGAAACTGCCTGATACCGAGTCAGACCATTGGTCCACCTGGCTCAATATTGTCCACACTGACTGGCAGCCGCTCTCTAGGATTTTAGGCAGGGGACAGTTCCAAGCCTGCCTGGAGATGCCTTTGGGGATGGATCCTGGCCCCTTCTGCATGCAAAGAGCTACAACCCCTTCCCAGTGGCATAGCATGGAGGGCACAAGGGCAATTGCCCCGGGTTCAACATGGTTAAGGGCGCCAAATTTCATCCCCCGGTGCTGCCTCAATGCAGCTGCGCATTTCTGTCACCGGTCTCCATTGGCAACAGCTTCTCCATGTGAAACAGGAAGCAACCTCACCAGACAACGGAACGGCTCTTTTCTTATTTTTGTGGCTGAGATCTCCTGGGTGACACAGGCACCGTTAGGCAGTTCAATGCACATGCATACTCCGTCCATTTCCCTCTCTCCCACCCACCCTTCCAGGCAGCCCCGGCCCTGGGCAACCCATGCTATGCCACTGCTTTTACTCAGTCCAATCTCAGTAATGTCTACGCATTCACAGAGGCTCCCAGGAGTTCCAGGTGGGATGTTTCCAGCCATCACTGGAATGACCAAGGGTTGATAGGACTTGACGGAGAGTGTGCACAGCAGCAGTCCTTCTGGTCAGTGGACTTCTCTTTCCTCCTGCTGCGAATCAGTGAGATGCACCACAAAGCAGATTCCACCAAGAAATGGACTTACCCCGGTGCTCTGCCCCTTGGCATCCAGCAAGGGAGCATTGAAGCTGGCCGCCAGGTTGGGAGATGCCAGGACATCTCGCAGGGACACATGGGCTTCGCCCAGGAACCTTTGAGAGAAAACAGAAGAAGAGGAGGAGAAACTGTGAACTGTGAAACGATGATGGCACAACAAAAGATGGACAAGCTCCCACTGCACACAGGACATCTGTTGCATAAATAGTTGCAGGAATGCAGCAGGGAGCTACAGGACATGCACAGATCAGGGATTCCTGAGGGTCATAGAATCATGGAGTTGGAAGAGACCACAAGGGCCATCCAGTCCAACCCCCTGCCAAGCAGGAACACCATCAAAACATTCTTGACAGATGGCTGTCAAGCCTCTGCTTAAAGACCTCCAAAGAAGGAGACTCCACCACACTCCTTGGCAGCAAATTCCACTGTCGAATAGCTCTTACTGTCAGGAAATTCTTCCTAATGTTTAGGTGGAATCTTCTTTCTTGTAGTTTGAATCCATTGCTCCGTGTCCACTTCTCTGGAGCAGCAGAAAACAACCTTTCTCCCTCCTCTATATGACATCCTTTTATATATTTGAACATGGCTATCATATCACCCCTCAACCTTCTCTTCTCCAGGCTAAACATACCCAGCTCCCTAAGCCGTTCCTCATAAGGCATCGTTTCCAGGCCTTTGACTATTTTGGTTGCCCTCCTCTGGACACATTCCAGCTTGTCAGTATCCTTCTTGAATTGTGGTGCCCAGAACTGGACACAGTATTCCAGGTGAGGTCTGACCAGAGCGGAATACAGTGGTACTATTACTTCCCTTGATCTAGATGCTATACTCCTATTGATGCAGCCCAGAATTGCATTGGCTTTTTTAGCTGCTGCATCACACTGTTGACTCATGTCAAGTTTGTGGTCTACCAAGACTCCTAGATCCTTTTCACATGTACTGCTCTCAAGCCAGGTGTCACCCATCCTGTATTTGTGCCTTACATTTTTTTTGCCCAAGTGTAGCACTTTACATTTCTCCCTGTTAAAATTCATCCTGTTTGCCTTGGCCCAGTTCTCTAATCTGTTAAGGTCATTTTGAAGTGTGATCCTGTCCTCTGGGGTATTAGCCACCCCTCCCAATTTGGTGTCATCTGCAAACTTGATCAGGATGTCCTCAAGCCCATCATCCAAGTCATTGATAAAGATGTTGAATAAGACTGGGCCCAAGACAAAACCCTGTGGCACCCCACTAGTCACTTCTCTCCAGGATGAAGAGGAGCCATTGATGAGCACCCTTTGGGTTCGGTCAGTCAGCCAGTTACAAATCCATTGAATGGTAGCATTGTCTAGCCCGCATTTTACCAGCTTCTTTACAAGAATATCATGGGGCACCTTGTCAAAGGCCTTGCTGAAATCAAGATAGGCTACATCCACAGTGTTCCCTTCGTCTACCAGGCTTGTAATTCTGTCAAAAAATGAGATCAAATTAGTCTGACATGACTTATTTTTCAGAAACCCATGCTGACTTTTAGTGATCACAGCGTTCCTTACTAGGTGCTCACAGACCGTTTGCTTAATGATCTGCTCTAGAATCTTTCCTGGTACTGATGTCAGACTGACTGGGCGATAATTGTTTGGGTCCTCTCTTTTCCCCTTTTTGAAAATAGGGTCATCTAGTCCAACCCCCTGCAATGCAGGACTCTCAGCTCAAGCATCCATGGCAGATGGCTATCCAAGCTCTGATTAAAATCCTCCAAGGAAGTAGACTGCAAGTAAAGCCAAAACAATCAGTCTGGAAAGCAGAATTGTGTGAAACTGCTCCTGTGCTGGTCCCGTGGGGTATCCAGAAGGCAAAGTCTAAGTCCGGTCCAAGGTCAGAGGTACACATAAAGGCAGTCTGAAATAACTGGAGCAGGGTACAGGGCAGGGAGTCAGGCGAAGTCAGGAACGGGTGAACAAACAGGGAACCAAGGTGGGTCAGGAGCTCAGGCAAAACAACAGGACAGGGATCAAGCAGGCACTCGACAGCAACGATGTTGCTCCTGCAACTTGGGGCTGACCGGCTTTTATCTGCCCCGAGGCATAGGGCGGCTCCAATCCTCAGGTGACTCGCCTCTCCTGGCTTGGAGGCGAGCACTCCTCCTGCGGGAACTTAGTTCCCTTCGCCTCTCTGCCCTGAGCCTCTGCAGCTCAGGAGAGGCTGGAGGGTTACCGGACCCAGAGGCAACCTCAGCTTCCCCTGACAGGGCGGGGAGTGGAGCACCTGCAGGCAATGTGTCCTCCATCCCATCAGGAGCCAGATCAAACTCAGCCGATGCCTGCACCTGAGGATCTAGCACAGGTGAGTCCCCTTCAGACTCAGGCCCCAGCCCTGGCTCTGCTGGTTCTGGAGGCGGGGAATCCTGTGCAGGCTGGGATCCCTCAAGTTCAGTGTCTGAGTCTGAATCCCAGGCCATCACAGCTCCAATGCCATCACTACGAAGCGTAATGAACGCACGACGCAAAGGACATTGGACTGGGGAGCTGTAGGTCACACTATGTCCTCTTTAGTCATCTGTTTGATACTAAACATACAAATTGCTCAGCTGGTTAGTGCATGGTGCTGATAATGCCAAGGTTGCAGGTTCGATCCCCGTAAGGAACAGCTGCATATTCCTGCCTTGCAGGGGGTTGGACTAGATGATCCTCAGGGTCCCTTCCAACTCTACAATTCAAGGATTCCGTTTACAGTTATTTTTTTATGGATTAGTAGTGAATTTTAGTGTTAAAGATTTAATTAATACAAACCTTATTTTGGTCACTAGGGATTGTTTTGTACGTGCAAACCTGTTGTACAATGTTTGCTCTGAAATCGTCTGGTCGGTTATGCCTAATAAAGACAAAATAAAAAAATTCCTTCCAGTAGCACCTTAGAGACCAACTAAGTTTGTTCTTGGTGTGAGCTTTCATGTGCATGCACACTTCTTCAGATACATGCATGCACACAAAAGCTCATACCAAGAACAAACTTAGTTGGTCTCTAAGGTGCTACTGGAAGGAATTTTTTTATTTTGCTTTGACTGTGACAGACCAACACGGCTATCTACCTGTAACTGATGCCTAATAAAGGTTATTGAATTGAATTGGATTGGATTCTGTTTACCCAGAAGCCAGACCCTCAAAGTTCAAGGGGACTTAGGTTCTGCTAAGGGTCTATAAGAGGACTGCAGGCAGCCTTAATCTGTTGAAAACAACCCATACATCCTTTGGACCGCGATCCATGTTTTCAGGCCTAACATCCGTTGCACCACTTTGAGACACAATGTCCAGATAAGTTAACCATCCTGTCTTGAAGTTCCCTGGAGAGGTGGAGACCATGCCAAGGAAACAGAATTGCACTGGATGGAGACCGAGAAGCGGCGGGTGGAGCTGGACCCAATTTAAAAATAGGAAGGAGCAAACAGCCTTCCCAACACCTTCTTGACAAAACAGACACAGGGACATAGAATCCCCATCTTGGAGAGTCTGCTCCAATGTCTCCCTCTCCACTTCCCCACATTGTCTCTGCAGGAGAGAGAGGCGTTTTTTCCGTAGAAATCCCCTTCCTGCTCCTTCAGCTCCTGACGCAAAATGAATCATGACGCAGCTCGGCTCCAGGCGAGGGGAGCCAAGGGGAAGCCCGGCTGACTCGAGTTTCGGAGGACACAGCAGAAGAGCTTCAGAAAGACCTTCAGGCAAGATCTGGATAGCCAGAAGCAGGAGTCAATGCATGCATGAGAGGGAACATCCTTTGGTGCTCCTGCACTTTGTCCATGCTCTGATGCTGGAGATTTTCCCCATGGAAGACAAGGGCCTTCTTTGTGGCTGCACCAAGAACGGAAGAACCTCCGGAGGCCCAGCATTGCCCCACCTGCCTCCATCTGCCTTCAGTTGCTTGGTCAAGACTCGCTTTGCTTTTTTAGGGGTATTAAATCAGGGTTTCCCAAACTGGGGTCCCCAGCTGTTCTTGGACTACAACTCCCATCATCCCTAGCTAGTGGTCAGGGGTGATGGGAGGTGTAGTCCCCAAACAGCCGGAGTTCCCACTTTGAGAAACCCTGGATTCAATGAACCGGAGAAGAACCAGTCAAACTGCCAGACTAGGGCCTGTGAGTTCAGGGTTTGAATCCCCCGCTCAGCCATGGAGCTCACTGGGTATGACCTTGGGCCAGTCCCTATCTCTCTGCTTGACCTGCCTCACAGGGTTCTTGTGGGGTTTCAATGAATATATATTAATAATAATAATTTATTATTTATACCACACCCATCTGGCTGGTTTTCCCCAGCCACTCTGGGCGGCTCCTAAGAGAACATTAAAAACAGAATAAAACACCAAACATTAAAAACTTCCCTAAACAGGGCTGCCTTCAGATGTCTTCTAAAAGTCAGATAGTTGTTTATTTCCTTGACATCTGATGGGAGGGTGTTCCACAGGGCGGGCACCACCACCAAGAAGGCCCTCTACCTGGTTCCCTGTAACCTCACTTCTCGCAGGGAGGGAACTGCCAGAAGGCCCTCGGACCTGGCCCCCAGTGTCCGGGGTGGAGACGCTCCTTCAGGAATACTGGGCAGAGGCCGTTTAGGGCTTTAAAGATCAGCACCAATACTTTGAATTGTGCCTGGAAACGTACTGGGAGCCAATGTAGGTATTTCAGGACCGGTGTTATGTGGTCTCGACGGTCGCTCCCAGTTCCCAGTCTGGCTGCCGGATTCTGGATTAATTGCAGTTTCCGGGTCACCTTCAAAGGTAGCCCCACGGAGAGTGCATTGCAGTCCAAGCGGGAGATAACCAGAGCATGCACCACTCTGGCAAGACAGTCTGCGGGCAGGGAGGATCTCAGCCTGTGTACCAGATGGAGCTGGGAGACAGCTGCCCTGGACGCTACCTGGAGCTCTTTGGAGCTGGGATATAAATAAATGCAGTTTCTGAAGTGGTGGACAGAACCCTCGGATTTCTTCTGGACTTTGGAGGGTGCATAACTAGCATATGAAAACAGGATGAAGAAAGCTGGCAAGGAGCACCCTGGATGGAGGCCAAGGCGTCAGAGGGCAGTTCCAGGCTTATCTTGGGTGGTGTCCTTTCCAGACCCCTATCAGGAAAAAGACAATAGCAATGCACCCTCTGCTCAGCTTATAGGGAGGGGAGAATCCTCGCAAGGAAGTCCTGCTAGGAAAGTGGGGCTAGCCTTCTCACTTTGGGGGCCTGAGAGCCCAGCAGCAATGGGGTTGGTCGGATGAAAGAGAGAACTGTGATGTATTTAATACAGCAGCACGTGCAAAAGCTTGCAGAATCGTAGAACTGTAGGATCGGAAGGGACCCCCAAGAGTCATCTAGCCCAACCCCGTGCCATGCAGGAACCACAGCTGAAGAATCCCCGGCAGATAGCTCTCCAGCCTGTTTTAAAACCTCGCAGGAAACAGAGGCTGCCCCCCTCATGAGGGAGTCCGTTCCGCTCTTGAATAGCTCGAAGGAGCTCAAGGTGGCGAACATGGTTCTCCCTGCCCCCAATTAATCCCCACAACAACCCTGGGAGGTAGGTCGGGCTGAGAGGCAGTGACTGGCCCCTAAGGTCACACCCTGTGAGCTTCGCAGCTGAGTGGGAGGATTCGAACCCTGCTCTCTCCCTGGTCCAAGTCTGATGCCCGAACGGCTACAGCACCCTGCCTCCCTTCCCACTGCTGCATGCAACCCTAGAAAGGTTATAAAAGAAGACAAAATATCCAGCTAATATGATGTTGGTGAAAATGCCCCCGCCTGCTGCTCCTCTGCAGGTCTTTCCAGTTTTGAGCATTAAGAACCATGTTTCCCCTATTTTAAGACACCGTCTTATATATTTTTTTCTTCAAGAAAACGCACTATGGCTTATTTTGAGGGGATGTCTTATTTTTATTACGTAAGCATGCCTTGGCAACGCCACGCTCGAGTTCTGGGGCTGCGAAGGACGGGACGGGCGCGGAGCTCTTTGTTTGCTTGCTGGCAGCGGGAGGAGAATCCAAGCTGAGCTTTGAGGAAACGGGCACCAGAGAGACCCGCTTTCGCTGGGCGCTCTCTCCTGCTTCTCCTCCACCGCCTTCCCTCCTCGAAACTCAACAGAAGCCCTGTTTTCCAAGGGGCCTGTTGGGCGACGCGCGGGGCGGCTCGGGGGATTTCGTCAAGCCGGTGAGCAGGGAAAGCCCGTGCCACCTTCCCTCTCCGCCACAGCGGCCACTCCGTGCACTCTGCGCCGAGAGGAGTTGGGTGAGCGCGCGGGCAAAGAGACCTTCGGAGTGCCTTTGTGGCGCCCGCAGCCCCTTCCTGTGCGCCCTGCTCTGCAGAGTTTCTGAGCACTGCTTCTGGGGCTGAATGGTTTTGGTGGTGGGACTGGACGCCCAGCCCTGCCTTTTCCTTGGCGCCCTCCAGAACTGCGCCTATCACTATGGCTTATTTTCGGGGTATGGCTTATATTTCACAAATGCGAAAAAATCCTGCTATGGCTTATTTTATGACTACGTCTTAAAATAGGGGAAACAGGGAAGATCTGACTGACATACAGTAGGGCTGTGCAGTAAATCGCCATATCCTTGAATACCAGTAATGAAATAAAGAACCTCTTAATGAGAGTGAAAGAGGAGAGCGCAAAATATGGTCTGAAGCTCAACATCAAAAAAACTAAGATCATGGCCACTGGTCCCATCACCTCCTGGCAAAGAGAAGGGGAAGAAATGGAGGCAGTGAGAGATTTAACTTTCTTGGGCTCCGTGATCACTGCAGATGGTGACAGCAGCCACGAAATTAAAAGACGCCTGCTTCAGCAAAACAATTATTTAAAGATGATGAAGGGAGGACATTGGGAGTAGAGATATCTAAAGGGGTGTTGAAAACCAGGCATCACCCAGCCCTAGTCAGCAGTGGAATGGACTCCCTCAGAAGGGGACAGCCTCTCCTTCCTTGGAGGTTTTTAAACAGAGGCTGGAGAGCTCTCTGCTGGGGATTCTTTTGCTCTGGTTTCTGCATGGTTGGGCCAGATGACCCTTGGGGGTCCCTTCCGATCCTACAATTCTAAAATTCTCTTATTCTACCTTGGGAAGAACCACACTAGCATTTACTAGCCAGCTTTGCAAATCGCAAAGAGACCTGTGTGCTTCAATTAGGATTTAACGAACTCGAATTTATCTTTTTGAAGGAACATCCATTTTTTGCCTCTCTCTTTTTTGGTCCCAATAGCCCTGGATGCATCCTGCAGTCTGTCCCCTTCCGATGGCTTTGGTTCCTGCATTGCAGGAATTGCTTAGCTGCCATTCCTGCGTTGGAGAGGGTTGAGCTAGATGACCCTTGGCGGTCCCTTCCAACTCTACCGTTCCAATATTCGATGAAGGAGAGACATCCCTCCAATCTTTTTTCCCCCCCAGACCTCGGGCACACAGCCAGACTTAAGGTCTCCAGATTCTCTTGCCCTGAATCATCCTTGCTATTCCTGGATATCCTCTTTCGACAGGGCTATTCTTAAACAGCCCTCTTCTCTTCTCTTCTCTTCTCTTCTCTTCTTCCCTTCCCACCCGCCTAGCAGTGGCTGCTTTCTCAGAGCTGACACACTGAACTCTTGTGGCCGGCTCAGATTCTCTCTATGGTGCAACAAGAACCCCTTTTATGGAGGCGCCTGGTCAATGCTCCAGAAACTCTTTGAGAAGACGAACCTTCCTGGATGCCTCTTCCTTTGCAGTTACAAGTAGGTTGGTCTGCCGTAGTCAAAACAAAATAAAAAAATTCCTTCCAGTAGCACCTTCGAGACCAACTCAGTTTGTTCTTGGTCTGAGCTTTCGTGTGCATGCACACTTCTTCAGATACACTGAAACAGAAGTCACCAGACCCTTATATATAGTGAGAGGGTGGGGAGGAGTATTACTCAGAAGGGCAATTCTTAAACTTCTGGCTCCATCACCCTGAAAGCAACAGGGACTAGCCACTTGATGAGGCTCAGAGAGGAGGAGCCACCTCTGCCACCATCTTCCCAGAAACTCCTTCCCCCAAAGACTAGCGGGGTCGAGCCTGGGTGAGCTTACAAAATGGGAAGGTACCCTACAGCTTCAAGAGTCTAGTTGCCTATAAGACACATTAGAGCAGGGGTAGGCAAACTAAGGCACGGGGGCTGAATCTGGCCCAATCGCCTTCTAAATCCAGCCAATGGACGGTCCGGGAATGGTCAGCGTGTTTTTGCATGAGTAGAATGTGTGCTTTTATTTAAAATGCATCTCTGGGTTATTTGTGGGGCATAGGAATCCGTTCATCCCCCCCCCCAAAAAAAATATAGTCCGGCCCCCCACAAGGTCTGAGGGACAGTGGACCGGCCCCCTGCTGAAAAAGTTTGCTGACCCCTGCATTAGAGTGCCAGACTAGAACCCGCGAGACCCAGATTCGAATCTCCCATTTGGGCATGAAGCTCCCTGGGTGATCTTGAGGGCTAGTCACTCACTCTCAGCCTATCCTACCTGACTGGGTTGTTGTTGTTGTTGTTGTTGGGGGGGCGTGAAATGAGGAGGGGGAGAGAACCATTCTCAAACTGATAGCAGAACATCTTGCTGGGACTGTCAACAATAGCATGTTCATCACAACGTTGCCATTCCCATTTATTTTTGTCCAGAGAACACCTTGTACACACAAACATAATTCTCTGAAAGTCCCTTTTCCACCCCCAGAGGTCAGCTTGGGTGGATCTACACACAGGGGGGGGAGCTATAAATAAGTCAGAAATTAAATCATTATAACAAAAGGGAAAAAATGCTATGGGAAATCACATAGATTTTTTTTTTTTTTACTCTCCAGCGCCATTTGGTTGTTGCCTGTTTATAACACATTCAAAATGCTGTTTTTGACGAATGCAGCTGAGTCCCTTGTCAGACGCACTCTTGCTCTGATGCAGTTGAGGATTAAACAGACAGACGGACAGACGGACAGACAGAGAAAGAGTACCGGTAAATTGAATATGGTGCTAAGTTTCCTGGAATGAACCAAGCAACTAACGACTCCTTCCAGACACAACAACTAATGTCCACTTTTCTTTCTTGCAGGGTTAGACTTTGGAACTCTCTCCCACAGGAGGCAGGGCTGGCTACCAACCTGGGTGGCTTGAAAAGAGACTAGGCAAATGCGCAGAGGAGAGGCTCTGAGCCATGTCATAAGAGGTCACCCTACCCTCCTACACTGTACCCCATGAACAGAGAGGGGACCCTAGCTTCCTGGACTTCAACCACCACAACTCTTGACATCAGGGAAGCCATTTCAAGGAAATAGAACCTTTTCCTTACCTACGTGTGACCTACAGGAGACCCCAGATTAAGATCAATTTCCCTCTCCACTCCCCTCTGCATGCATATCTCCGACACTTATCACTTCCCTGTAAGCAAACTATCATGTCAGCAGAACCACCTGCATAGATCTACATAAGCCGATCTACATAAGCAGCAGGATGACTCCTTGCCAGGAAACCTTTTGTTATCCAGAAATGTGTGTTTGGGAGGGGTCGAGGAGGGATGACCAGGTGTGGGGAATTCTCAAGTTACCTCCTCTGACCCTCCCAAGTTATGATGTAGCCGTGATGTATGTATGATGTACAAGGGGGTGGTCTTGAGCCGAAGGGGGGGGGGATTTCAAAGTCTATATAGGGGCTGGCACACCATTATTCTGGGTTCTCCCTCCTTATCGTACCTGCTACGTGATGGGGAACCTCTGTTGCAACAGATTCAATAAATGGGAAGCTGTGCTTTGCTTTTGATAACTCTGGTGTGGACTCTGTCTGTGGCACGAAGGGAAAAGCTCTAAAATTCCAGCTCTTCCCAGGGAGAAAAATCCGGACTCCCCCTTGGGAAAACCGGACCCAACTTTATGCCTTTCCTAGTAAAATTTTGCTTATAACAGCCACAATGGCTCTGCTCTGCCTCCTCAGTTGGAAATTGAGGCTGGATCTCCCCCTGGGACAAGAGCTTCCGATTCTACCCTGCATCTATCCTCAACTGGGACGTTGGTCAGAACTTAGCCAAAGGAAAAAGCAAAGGCCAGCCAAACACCATTCCCTGCTCCTCATAGCGGTTCCTGATCAAGTGCATGGATCCACAGGATCCCCTGGCAGATGCGAACCCGGCGCAAGGTCACGCGTTTCCCATCAACTGCATCAGAACCCTGGGAACTTTCTCTTAGAAAGGAAGCAAAGCTGAAAGCAGGAAAAGCCTGTTATGAGCACCTGTGCAAATGAAGAACAGACCCTCCAAATGCCCCTATTTTCCAGGGACGTCCCTGATTTAGAGAAGCCGTCCCGGTTTCTGATCTGAGCCCAGAATGTCCCACTTTTCCTTAGGACGTCCCTATTTTCATCAGAGAAACGCTGGAGGGTATGGAGTTATCCGACCCCCAGACCATCCTGTAAAGGGAAGTTCTAATGTTTTATTCTGTTTTTATATATGTTGGAAGCTGCCCAGAGTGGCAGTAAGACGTGTGGGGTATATATAGGGAAATTATCACGATGGAATGGGACGTCCCTGTTTTCATCGGAGAAATGTTGGAGGGTATGTGTAAAATTTGGCACAACTGACCAGCTGCATCAGTGCCTAAGATGAGGTGCAACTGTCCAGCCTCATTCAATGTCGCCACCATGCTGAACTTCCATAATACATTCAGGCTGCCTTATCAGGTGGGGAACATGGGTTTGGGTGGCTCTCTTCAACAGAGGCCTCAGTTTGGGGCCACAGGGTGACCTTATGCCCCCAAACTGCCCCAAGAGGCACAGCAGGGCCCCCTTGGCAACCTCGCTTCCCATGGGCCAAGGAGGAAGCTGCCTGTCTGGTCCATGGGGTCACGAAGAGTCGGACATGATGTATGGAAGTGAGAGCTGGACCATCAAGAAGGCTGATCACCGAAGAATGGATGCTTTTGAATTATGGTGCTGGAGGATACTCTTGAGAGTCCCATGGACTGCAAGAAGATCAAACCTATCCATTCTGAAGGAAATCAGCCCTGAGTACTCCCTGGAAGGACAGATCCTGAAGCTGAGGCTCCAAGACTTTGGCCACCTCATGAGAAGAGAACAGAAGACTCCCTGGAAAAGACCCTGATGTTGGGAAAGATGGAGGGCACAAGGAGAAGGGGATGACAGAGAACGAGATGGTGGGACAGTGATAATGAATTCAACAGAGGGAGACTTGAGGAAGTCAACCGAAATATGAAATTGAGGAAAGGAGGAATACCTGGCCCACAGAAATGGGCCAGGCCTAAGCAATGATATTTAATTTGTTAGTCACGTTAAATGTATAATGTTTATGGTTACCCCGGTGAGAGAGTGGGATGGAAAATTGCTTCCCTCAGTGAGAGGGGGGAAGAATTAAAATTTAAAGGTAATGTTAAGTGCTTAAAACTGTTAAAATCAATTTAAAAATTTTGAAGGAAAAAAAAGAGAGAGATGGTTGGACAGTGTTCTCGAAGCTACCAACATGAGTCTGACCAAACTGTGGGAGGCAGTGGAAGACAGGAGGGCCTGGCGTGCTCTGGTCCATGGGGTCACGAAGAGTCGGACACGACTAAACGACTAAACAATAACACTTGCCACACGTCCAGGTTTCCCTGGACGTTTTGCCGATTCTGCAAAAATCCTCCCAGATGCCATTTTTGCAGCCTGATTCCCGGATGTGTCTGGGAAAACCCGGGCATATGGCAGCCCTAGACTAGTTGCCCCCTTGGGGTCCCTTCCAGCTCTACAATTCCATGACATTTTCTACCATCTCCAAATGTGCCCACGAACCCAAAAAGGTTGCAGACCCAACCCCTAAAGTAGCCATTCAGGGTTGGCAATCATTTGGGGGATTTGGGGCACTTCTTTCACGTCCAGGCAGCCAGAGCAGCAACAGAGGGACATGGTGACAATGCAGTCAAGGCTGGCAAAGGCAGCCTGTGATCCAGGCCTTGAACCCCACCAACGTCCTCTGAAAAAGTGCGAGAAATCACCTTTGAAGGACCATAGCTCAGCGGCAGTGTCTGCCCTGTAAGCAAGGAAGAGACAGGGAGCTGCCTTTATACTGAATCAGACCATTGGTCCATCTGAGCTCAGTATGGTCTACTCCGGGGTTTCCCAAACTCGGGTCTCCGGCCGTTTTTGGACTACAACTCCCATCATCCCCAGCTAGCAGGAACAGTGGTCAGGGATGATGGGAATGGTAGCCCAAAATCAGCTGGAGACCCAAGTTTGGGAAACCTTGTTTTGCACTGACTGGAAGCAGAGGAGGATGAGCCAAAGGTCTGACTCTGTTTAAGGAAGCTTCATATGTTCCCAGCTGCAGATCCAGGACTGCAGCCACAACCCTCCCCAGTCCGGCTCTGGAAATCTGAACTCCTGCCCTGCATTCGAAGCTGCTTTGGGTCCACCAAGCTCACAGACTAGCTGTGCCTTTCTGGGGCTTCGGGCAGCAGGGAGAAGCCAAGGATTGAACCTGGGGCCTGCTGGATGCTGAGAAGGCCCTTGGTGCCCCTAAGAGGTGACTTTCTCTCCCTTTCCGAGAATTGTTTCCATGTCACTCGGCAGCATAAAGAGTCCTTTCAGCCACCTCCTCCCCTGCCAATGCTAGGAACTCACGGAGCCACGGAGAGGCCAGGCGTTTATTTGCATGAAGAATGCCTGAACTTCTCCGCAGGCAGAGAGTAGGTGGCAAGCGGTTTGCATGCACCAAAAGAGCAAGGAATTCTGCTCAATATTGATCCAGAATAAAACTCCCAACGTATAGTTAGCAGAGTAAAAACTTAAACACGTTGCAGGATTCCCCAAAAATAGACCAGAGGCAATGGATATTTCATCCAGCAAAGCTTTTGCTACTACTGAAGGCAAATGAGCATAATGGTCACAAATCCCAGACATTCAGGACTGGCCCTGTCCATAATAAAAAATAATATTTTTTTATTTATACTCCGCCCTTCCTGGTTCAGAAACCCGGGCTCAAGGCAGCTAACAACAGATTTAAAACACTTAATTATAATACAGCATAAAAGCAGCATAAAATGCAGTATAAAAGCATGAGTAACAATAAAATTCAAAGTTCAAAAATCAATGGGGGGAAATCCATCCAATAAACATTACATAGTCACCAGGGCTAGCTGGCTAAATTAATCCTACTTGGGCCAGCAAGGAGGCCAGGGGAGAATTAGCTGTGGAGTCCCAGAGCAGGTAATCTTCATAAAAGGGGTGGGAGTGGGGAGAGAAGGGAAATAAAAGATCAGGCTGAGTTACAAATTAAAACCAGGTGGAATAGCTCTGTCTTACAGGCCCGACGGGAGGTTAAATCCTGTAGGGCCCTAGTCTCATGGGACAGAGCATTCCACCATGTAGGAGCCATCACTGAAAAGGCCCTGGCCCTGGTGGAGCAGACTTAATTTAAACTTACCATAGCTTATAATAAGACTAAAACCTTAACACTATATACAGAACACCACACCAGAAGGAAAGAGAGATAGAAAAGAGAGCAAAACCCAGGCTCCTTCTGGCCTATTATTATAGTCAGCATGACCTTGATAGAAGAGTAAGGTTACCGTAACTTCCGTCATAGAACTTCAGCATGCTGATGACCACGTAGAGTGCACACACTCAGAGGATGACCTCCAAACCATCCTAAATATATTCACAAAAGCTTACAAAAAGCTTGGCCTGTCGCTCAACAACCAAAAAACCAAAGTGCTGCACCAACAAGTAGAAAATAATCCCTCTGCAGCGCCACAAATCCAACTCAATGGTGTAACGTTGGAAAATGTCAATCACTTTTCCTACCTAGGCACTAGTTATCTTTCCACAAGGGCCGACATTGATGCCGGAATCCAACATCACCTGAGCTCTGCAAGTGAGGCTTTCTCCTGATTTAAGTGCAGAGTGTTTGAGGACCGGGACGTTCACAGGGAAACCAAAATGCTTGTTTACAAAGCTATTGTACTACCAACCTTACTATATGCTTGTGAAACATGGACCACATATACTCCATCTCCAACTCCTTGAAAGATTCCATCAACAGTGTCTCCGAAAAATCTTACATATCACTTGGGAAGACAGGCAAACTAATATCAGTGTACTGGATGAAGCAAAGATCACCAGTGTCGAAGCAATGATTCTTCAACCTCAACTTCGTTGCACTGCTCATGTTGTGCGGATGCCTGATGATCGTCTTCCAAAGCAACTACTCTATTCTGAACTTAAAAATGGAAAGCGTAATGCTGGTGGTCAACAAAAGAGGTTTAAAGACTGTCTCAAGGCAAATCTAAAAAAATGTAGTATAAACACCAATAATTGGGAAACACTGGTCTGCAAGTGCTCCAGTTGGAGAACAGCCTTTACCAAAGGTGTCATGGGCTTTGAAGACACTCGAACTCAGGACACAAGGGAGAAACGCGCTAAGAGGATGGCATGCTTGGCAAATCCACACCGTGATCAACTCCCACCCGGAAACCAATGTCCCCACTGTGGAAGGACGTGTGGGTCCAGAATTGGCCTCCATAGTCACTTACGAACTCATTGTTAAAACCGTGTTTATGGAAGACAATCTTACTCGGCTAAGAGTAATAGAAGAAGAAGAAGAAGAAGAAGAAGAAGAAGAAGAAAGAAAGAAAGAAAGAAAGAAAGAAAGAAAGAAAGAAAGAAAGAAAGAAAGAAAGAAAGAAAGAAAGAGGGAAGGCAGGAAGGAAAGAAGGAAGGAAGGAAGGAAGGAAGGAAGGAAGGAGGGAAGGAAGGAAGGAAGGAAGGAAGGAAGGAAGGAAGGAAGGAAGGAAGGAAGGAAGGAAAGAAAGAAAGAAAGAAAGAAAGAAAGAAAGAAAGAAAGAAAGAAAGAAAGAAAGAAAGAAAGGAAAGAAAAAGAAAGAAAGAAGAGATAACAGAACCCCAGTTTAAGCCAGCTGTACTCAGCTTCTGTGAGTTGTTTCTTTCACACTGAGAAGCTTCCAGAACCCTCTTGAATTAAGTAGAATAGGAAAGATCTCTCCACATCAGAATCCCAGTTGTTGGAAACCACAGGAGGGGGGAGAGTTCCTCTTGTGTTTGAATCCAGCTTGTGGGTTTCCCTTTGGGGCACCTGCTTGGCCACTGGGAGACCAGAATGCTGGCCTAGAGGGACCATTGGCCTGATCCAGCACAGTTCTGCATTAAGTTATAGAGTTGTAGAGTTGGAAGGGATCATGAGGGTGATCTGGTCCAACCCCTGCAATGCAGGAAACTTTTTTGCCCGTTGCAGGGCTTGAACCCACAGCCCAGAGATCAAGAGTCTACCAACTGAGCTCTTATGTCCTCATCTGCTTGGCCATGGTGAGGACAGGATGCTAGACTAGATGAGCCGATGGCTTCACAAGAGGGTTAGCCAAATTCATGGAGAACATTATTTCACGCACACTTTGCTTCCCAAGCAAAGCTAATTTATATCCATTTAAGCAAGAGGTCTTTTGAATTCGCAAGTTGCGTCCCAACTTTTGAGCACCCCTCATTTGGGGAATTTGCAAATTGCAAGACGTCCCACTGCCTCACATCTCCCAACAGTAGGACCAGCCATGAGCCAAAGTTGGCCAGCTGCTCTGAAAGTTTTGTGGAGATCTCCTACCTGTTTCTGCCCATCTTCTCATGGTCTTTGACGACGACGTGGAGCTCCGCATTCTGGTCTAATGGAATTCCTTTCAGGTCCCACTCAAAACCCTAAGAGGAGAGGAGGGAAGCAGGTCAGTGACTGAGAGCAGGGGTCCCAATCCTCCCTTCCAACTCACCAGGAGATCCAACTGATCTAGTTACTCAGTGCAGAGGAAGACCATGCCAAGAGCATCTTCCAGAGCTGATCCCTGACAGTGGGAACGTGATGCTGGGACTGACCCACAGCGCAGGGTCGTACCTGTAGTGTCTCCAGAAAACCCTGGACCTCAGCAATGAGGAAGCAATGCTTACTAAACAGCAGTCATAGTTTATTAAGGAATCATACTCAGGAATGGCATCCACACCGAAAGGGGAGGAAACGACAGAATGAATTACGAGGGGAACAGGTTCCAACTAAAATACCTGTATCCCAGCTAATAGGATTCAGGTGCACACAATGAAAATCCACAGTTAAAGACACATACATCACAGTACCCATCAGAGACTCAGGCAGAGGGGTGGCTGGCTCACCTCGTTCCACACAGGGTTGACGTTGTTCTTGATCACCTTGGTTCTCTTCTTCACCCCTAGGAAAGACAGCGGAAAGGTAAGAAACGGCCCCAAGAGCAGCACATTTTGCACATCTGTCTGAACAGATGTTTCCGCGTTAACAATTCATAGCCCCGTCGGAGACAGGGCAGAGCTCAGCAGAAGGAGGTGTGCACAAGGACTTGAGTTCCAGTTACTGCATCTGGAGTTTAAATTATATTGGGCAGAAAGAGCTGCCTCTGAATCCTTGGCCAGTTGGTGAAGAGGGCCAACTCCTGCCCAAAGAGACTCCAGCAGGCAGCCTGCTACTAGGTGCCAGGGTAGGGGGCAGTGGGCAAGACAGGGGAAGGAGTGCAGCAGGATCAGGGCTGCAGTTCCAAGGCTGGGCATGGACAGAAAAGGCAAATGATAAGCACAAGGGCATCAGCAACGGAACAAGCCTGGGTGCAAAACAGGTTCCTTTGAGATCTCTCTCTCACACACAAACAAGCACATCCACACTCATTCTCTCTAAAACACAGAAAGCCTTCGGTCCAGCCATCTCCTCTGGACGGCGGGTCTAAAGCCACCCATCAGAGTAGACCATTGCAATTCTGGAAGGAGTAACAGCAACAAGATCCCTGGCAGCCTGTGTGGCTGAAGATCCCGCACACACCTGTCCCAGATCGCATAGATCCAGGTGTCAGTGCTCTGTTTATCCACATGCCCAATTTAAGAGGAAGATGTTGGAACTTACAAGAGAACAGGGAAAGCAATCAATTCATTTTTTTCCATATCATTTGTATGAAATCTCCCAAAATATTCCAAAACATTTATCATCATATACAATTGAAAAACAAAAACATGCAAAGTTTCTTCTGGACTTCCTGCGCCTCCTTTCCTGGTGTTCCTTTTTGACTCCTTTCTATTAGCTGTTTTATTTATTTTTATTTTATTTTCTAAACCGCACTATTGTTAATTCTGTCAATAATCCTTCTCTTATATTTCAAATCCTGCAAGCGACTTCATATATGGGTGATAATTTGAGAGATAATTCTCCTTAAACACTTCATCATTATGCCCTCTTAATTTGGCAGTTAATTTCGCCATTTCAGAAACCAGTTAATTCATTTTAGCTGTACAGATAGTTGATGCTTGATCCATCCAGTTTTATTAATATCTCTCTCTTTCTCTTTCTCTTTCTCTTCCTCACTCTTTCTTTCTTTCTCTTTCTTTTTTCTCTCTCTCTCTTTCACTCTCTTTCTTTCTTTCTTTCTTTCTCTCTCCTCTCTCTCTCTCTTTCACTCTCTTTCTTTCTTTCTTTCTCTCTCCTCTCTCTCTCTCTCTCTGTGTGTGTGTGTGTGCAGAGTCTAAAATAAGGAGATAATGGGGAGAACTTTGAGCTCCCACTTCACTAGAGGCTGCAGGGGGGGACACCAGCTGTTTTTCCTTTGGCAGCCAAATGCCTTGGGCAGGCCCTGACGCCAGGTCACCTTTCCTCATACAGATGTGCACTTGACCTCTTCGTGTCAAAGCCTGTAAAAAGCCCAGACTAGAGGCCCCGATTCAGGCCCTGTTTGGCATCATTTATCCATTTGCTTGGTTTCATTTTAAAGATATAGGCCACCTATTTCCCCCTCCAAAAATGCAAGACTCGCCCAGCCAGAGTTCTCTGACTTTGTTGTCCCAGCTATTATTGGGCCACAGCCTCCAACATCCTCAGTCAGCTCAGCCAATGGTTGTGGGTGATGGAGACCCAAACTTCTGGAAGGCTGCTCTAACCACCCAGCCTCATTCCCCTGGCATAGAGGCCACCTGGTGCTTCTGGAGCAGCTCGACTGTCCGAGGAGGTGGAAACAATTCGGCCTCATCCGCTTGCTGCTTTTGTGGTCTATCTTTGGAGCACATCATGTGTTCAATTGTCTAAACAGAGATGTCCAAAATCGGGAGGAGGATCTAGACTCCGAAGCAGAGGAAAAAGGCTTGGAAGGCTGAGCAGACCATCTTGGCAGGGGCAGAAAGGGACTCTCTCTCTCTCTCTCTCTCTCTCTCTCTCTCTCTCTCTCTCCTCCGTTTTGCCACAAAATGGCAAAAGGAAAAGGAAGACTCTTGAGAGAAAGAACAATAGGAGGGGCTGCTATTGCCAAAGGTCTGCAGGAAGGTCCGCCTGGCATAGCTCTGCGGCTCTTCCCCCCCCCCCCCGGTGCAGAGCCAAAAACTGCTATATATGGTCACTCGGCAGACTCAGACGGAGCAGTATTTTAAAAAGGCATCGCTGGAATCCCAGCTCAGAATGGGAAGGAGGAAGGAAAGAGCGGAGCTGGGTTTGCAGATGATATTTGCTCCCAAGGAAGTGCAGGAGGGCAGCGAACGCCCAAAGTTGCCGCCTCTTGTGGGGAGAAAAGGGCCACTGCTCATTTGCAAATGCTAATCCCTCCCCCCCCCCCACGCACGTGCAGGTTTAAAATTTTCCTTGCAGCGATGGCAGCATTAAGATAAATTCAACAGTGTAAATAAGTCATGGTGGATGTAATAAGGGAATACTGAATGGTATAGTTTCTGCAAAATATGCAGGGATTTATGATATGTAAAATGAACCATGGAAAGAGAAGAAGGGGAGTCATGGATATCTTAAGGATGCAAAAATGAGTACTTTAAATTGTAAAACAGAAAGTTTAATACAAAAAAATTAATGAAACTGTTCCTTGCAGGACACGGGAGCTCAGCTGGCAACATGAGCCAACATACCAAAATGGGAACCCAAACCCACCCTCAGTAAGGCGATTTGGACTGTGACTTCATAGAGTCATAGAGTTGGAAGGGACCCCCAGGGGTCATCTAGTCCAACCCCCTGCAAGGCAGGAATCTGGACCTGAAATAACACACAAAATACACCAGGCCCAGAAAATCCTGCTGGCCCCCCATTGAGGAATAACGGCTGGCTTGATATATAATGAAAGGAAGAAAAGGTTTAAATGGGATATTCCCCGCAAACCAGAAGCAGATGTTCCAAAGCTGCCCAAACTATTTATGTTTGTGACAACAGCAGCTAGAATATTATATGCTCAGAGGTGGAAAGAAGAGGAGACTCCAATGAAGGGGGAGGGGCTTTTGAAATTAATGGACTAGGCAGAAATGGCAAAGCTGACAGCGAAATTAAGAGGCCAGAATACTGAACTTTTCAAGGAAAAATGGAGGCCTTTCATAGATTGTTTTTAAGAAGTATTACAGCCAAATGAAATCGCAGGCAGGATTTGAGATAAAAGCAGCAGAAGAAAAATGACAAAATGATTGCAGCAGAGAAACTTTTTTTGTAATAGATATATATATAATCCAGGAGTAAAAACACTGCGGAGATGAGGGTGGGGAGTCAACGTATGAAATAATGTAATTTGATTTGATGTTATTGTGAAAATGTTTAGGGGGAAAATTAAAAAATAACATAAAGGGAATAATGCCTGGATCAAATTTTGCTAAGCGTGAGCTGCTGACCCCTCTCCAGGTTTCAGTTTCCTTAGCTGCATCTCTGGATCTCAGGTATCCGAGAAACTCTGTGCTTTGGAATAAGTGCAGGGCCAGCTATGCAGCAGCAAACAGAAGGGAGCACAGAGTCGGAGGTCTCAGCAGGGTGGGGCACTGGCAAGAATCCCTGGCGTGAAAATAGAACTATTCCAAGCTTAGAAGGGGGCCCTTATTTTCAGCCGGGTGGAGAGTTGGAGGGCGTCTTGCCTACAATTTTATCTGAGGTTACACATGTCCCCAATTCCACCATTGCTCCACACAAGTCAAATGTCAAATTGCACCTCTGTTCCCAAAGGGAACAACCGACATGCTGAACTTCTCAACTTGATATCAGGTTGAGACCTAGCTCAGTCGGTAGAGCATGAGACTCTCAATCTCAGGGTGGTGGGTTCGAGCCCCACGTTGGGCAAAAAGATATCTGCATTGCAGGGGGTTGGACTAGATGACCCTCGTGGTCTCTTCCAAGTCCACAGTTCTGCTATGAGATCACTCCCTGTAATATAGGTAAAGGTAAAGGGACCCCTGACCATTAGGTCCAGTCGCGGACGACTCTGGGGTTCATCTCACTTTACTGGCTGAGGGAGCCGGCATACAGCTTCCAGGTCATGTGGCCAGCATCACTAAGCCGCTTCTGGTGAACTAGAGCAGCGCACGGAAACGCTGTTTACCTTCCCGCCGGAGCAGTACCTACCGGTATTTATCTACTTGCACTTTGTGCTTTCGAACTGCTAGGTTGGCAGGAGCTGGGACCGAGCAACGGGAGCTCACCCCGTTGCGGGGATTTGAACCGCCGACCTTCTGATCGACAAGCCCTAGGCTCTGTGGTTTAACCCACAGCGCCACCCGCGTCCCATATAGGTATGTCCATATAAATCTTTGCTGGATGCAGCCATCTAGTTCCCTCCCCAGGTTCCCAGAAACTCTGCGGATGTTTTCACACTTCTGGCTTAAAGGGGTTCTTGCTTTAACTGGGTTTTCATGTGATCTGTAAATGTAAGATGGGTGCTGCTCACAATGCTCATTGGTGTGGTCTGTAGGGGAGAGGCAGGAGGGGAAGAACATCTGCTTTGCATGTAGAATAATCACATCTCAATCCCCGGCAGCATCTCCAGGCAGGGCTGAGAAAGGCTCCCTGCCTGAAACCTTGGAGAGCTGCTGCCAGTCAGAGCAAACAGTCCTTAGCTAGATGGACCAATGATGATCTGACTCGGTGTAAGACAGCCTCCAGTGATTTTATGCTTTAAAATGTCTCTGGGTGTTGTTGGGGTTCTTTTGTCCCTTCCTTATCTATAACCATTCAATAAATAAATACGTTCTGTTATTTATTTGGTCAAAGGCATAAGGAAGAAGAGGGTCATGACAACATCACGCCAAATAAAAACGTGAATTGGAGGTGGTTGGTGGAAACACATCAGAAGACAGCGGTTCAGGAGGAACAATGGGGCAGATACAGGAACATAATAACTTGAGAAGATTGTGGCTGGATCAGGCCCAAGGGGACCCATCTAGGCCAACATCCTGTTCCCTCAGGAGCCAACCAGATGTGACAATGGGAGACTTGCAAGCAGGAGCTGAGCGCAAGAGCAACTCTCCCCTCCTGTGGTTTCCAGCAACTGGGATTCAGAAGCATGGCTGCCTCCGACTGTGGAGGCGGAGCAAACCCAAGACTTTCCCATTTCTCCCGGGAGGAGACCAGGGTTCAAATCCCCACTTGGCCAGGAAGCTCACTAGGTGTGGCCTTGGGAGCCAGCCCCTGCCTCTCAGCCTACCTCGAAGGGTCGTTGTTGGGATTAAATGAGGAGCGGGGGCGGGGGAACCATGCCGGCCACCTTGAGCTCCTCAAAAAACAAGTTACAGGTAGGTAGCCGTGTTGGTCTGCCATAGTCGAAACAAAATAAGAAATAAAAAAATTCCTTCCAGTAGCACCTTAGAGACCAACTAAGTTTGTTCTTGGTATGAGCTGTTGTGTAAACAAGGTATGCTATAAAATGCAATGAATGAAATAAATAAATATGAAGACCGCCACTATGAAAAGAAAGTCTAAAAGCATGAATCAAAGATACCAGATAACTCCCTCTGCAAAACCAACAAAACAGGAGTGTCGGGCACAGCTGCCTTTTTGACCAGCCAACCAAGGGGCAGAGGAAGAGGAGTCCCCCCCCCTTGTCCAGACGTCTGCCCCCCACCCTCTGCCCCTGGGCTGAGTCTCGGAGGGGCCCTTACCTCGGAAGGTGACGCTGGCCACCGGGTCGCTGCGCTTGTCGCCCTTCTCCAAGGCGGGCAGGCTGCAGGCGCGCTGCACGACGCAGCGGAACATGGTCTCTCTCTCCCTCTGGCGCGCGCCCGCCTTCAGGGGAGCAGCGCCCGCCGGCCACGCAGAGCCATCTCCGCCCAGCGCCGCCCGCCTCCCGCCCAGCGCCGGACGCAGCATCAGGACCAGTCGCCAGGCAGGGTGGCGCGTTATCCCGCCAGAGGGCGCTGCGCGATCGGCCGCCCGGGATGCTCGGAGCGCAAAAGGAAGCGCAGCTGCGCGCAGCTACTCGCCCCTGCCGGGCAGCCCTCAACCCCGTCGCATTTCGTCACTGGGATATGTTTGCTTATTTGTTTACTGTTAGATTTATATAACCACCAGTCCATAAATATTCCCTGGGCGGCTTACAGCAAAGTGTTTAAATGACAATAAATAAGCATAATTTAAAAAGCAAGCATAGGCAATAGACAGCAAAAAACGTCCAAGCATCAGGGCGGGATTAACTGTTAAGCAAAATAAGCACGTGCTTAGGGCATCAAGGGAAGCACTCCAGAAATTTTCCATTGCTGGTTTTTTAGCATTAAAAGGTAAAGGGACCCCTGACCATTAGGTCCAGTCCTGACCAACTCTGGGGTTGCAGCGCTCATCTCACATTATTGGCCGAAGGACAGCTTCCAGGTCATGTGGCCAGCATGACAAAGCCACTTCTGGCGAACCAGAGCAGCGCACGGAAACGCCATTTACCTTCCTGCTGGAACGGTACCTATTTATCTACTTGCACTTTGACGTGCTTTCGAACTGCTAGGTGGGCAGGAGCTGGGACCGAGCAACGGGAGCTCACCCCGTCACGGGGATTCGAACTGCCGACCTTCTGATCGGCAAGCCCTAGGCTCTGTGGTGTAACTCACAGTGCCACCCGCGTCCCCAATTGCTCTGCTGAACGTTCATTTTCTCAGTTGAAGCATATTAAAAATCCCACTAGAACAACAATGCAACAAGGGAGGCTGGATGCCTTATCTCTACTAGGTTTATAAGCAGATATGTTCACCCATGATTAGTTTTGAGGATCTGATCAAAGACTCTGAAATTAGAAAAAGTAGGAGGCAATTTTTCAAATTGAAACAAAGTGGGCGCATACAAAAGTAAATATTATTTTCCACCTTACTGTAGGTTTTTTACAGTTTATGTTTGTTTATATTTTGAATTAGATATATATGGGGGCACCAAAATCTTTTAAGTGTTTAGGGCCTCTAAAGCAGTGTTTCCCAACCAGTGTGCCTCCAGATGTTTTGGGACTACAATTCTCATCATCCCTGACCACTGGTATTGCTAGCGAGGGATGATGGGAGTTGTAGTCCCAAAACATCTGGAGGCACACTGGTTGGGAAACACTGCTCTAAAGGTCTCAATCTGGCTCTGCCTAGCACGCAGGGTGAAATCACCTCTTTCTTCACTCAGGTTTAACTGCATTAACTGCACTGGAATTCCACCTAGAACAAGGGACGCATTCGTGGTGAGTTCCCGCACCTCTTTTTCTGTTAATTAATTAATTAGTTTTATACACTGCCCTTCATCCGAAGATCTCAGTGTGGTTCACAAGATACCGGTAGAAATACAGGCTGAAAGCACAAAATAAATAGTGGAAACAAAAAGGAAAGGAAACAATAACACCCCCTTCCCACAAACACATTTAAAAGGCCATAGAATATTAATCAGCCAAAGACCCAGTTAAAAAGGAACATTTTTGCCTGCCAATAACATGATAAAATTCAAAACAGCAAAAATTAATTGGCCATTTATTCAAAATCCAGTTAAAACTATTTAGTTTAATTAATTAAACAAAACTGGTGAACTTGATCCTATGATATCAGCTTTTCGAAGTCTGGTTTTCACTTGTGCCCTCCATAATCACCTCCTCTGCTGCCCCCTGCCTCTTTGCATCCTCTTAGGTAATCTCACCTCCCCGGGGGCTTTTATGGTGTAGCGTAGGGTGGAGTGGGGGGGGCCACTGGGGACGAGTTGATGGAACCAAGAGAGCAGTAGCACAAAAATGTTTGAGACCCACTGAGAGTATCTGACCAGAGAGAGCAGGGTTCAAATCCCCACCCAGCCATGAAGCTCACTAGCAAAAGAAGAAGGTGACAGATGTCCCCTACTGTCATTTCTCCCTCCCTGGCATCAGGTAGCCTGAGGGTTGCTGCCTCTGACTATGGGATGTCCCCCTCCTGCCTGCCACATGCAGCATCCATCTAATACACCACCCATCCTCCTCCACGATCTAACATACTTAGAAAACCACATGTGCTTCTGTCTGCCATGACATCTGGTTGCAATGAGTTCCCCAGGCCACTTCCGTGACACATTGAGGAGTAAGTTTTGTCCATTCCAAGCCTGTGGCCAGACTAATCACACAGGGCTTCAAGCCAGCACAGCAAAAGGCTTAATTCTTCTGTTTGAGTTTCATTAGTGACCGAAACTGCCTAACTGGAGAATGAGATTAGAGAAGTGGGAAAACTTTGGGTTTGTCCTGTTCACTCACTGACACATGTACAACACTTGGAGCTTTTGCAGAGGAGGGAAGTTGGGATACAAATTCAATAAATCCATATTTTTAATGAGCATTTTATATTCTGTATCAACCATTTGGAGGCTATGGATGATTAAGCAGGAGACAGAGACCCTATTGAATAGATAGAATAAAAACAGTCACAGAAAAACCCAGTTGTGCCATCCGAGGGTTCCATAGAAACATAGAATTGGAAAAGTTGGAAGGAACACATCTGAGCCACTGACAGCATCTTTTCAAAGTATTCTAGCCATTTAAACCTCAAATGAAAATCTGATGGGAAGATGGGGAGGGGTGGACAGGAAGTTGGCAGGGCCAGAAAGCAGATGGCAACAGGAAGGTCTGCTTCCCTCTGGGCAGGAGGACGGACGCATGTAACCTATGTGCAAGGACACTCACCGTGGGTAGGGGAGTCCCCCACCAAGCTACTTTCAGCCCAGTAAGCCTGTCTTGGCTGGGCTGGCGTGCTCTGGCTGGCAGCAGCAGCTGTGCCTGCCTGCCTGCAGAGCCTGTTGACTGGGGGCTGCCTAGATGACTCTTGGGGCAACCCCCGAGGGTCCTCTAGTCCAATCCCCTGCAATGCAGAGACCTCCCTGGACCTCCATGGAAAACAAAGCAGATTTCCCATTCCTGTCTCCTCCACTCCTCCAGCTGAATGTTCAGAGCAGTTCCTGCCCCCCCAGCTCAGAGAAGAGCCCTCTCCTTCCCTCCCTCCCTCCTCCAGGGACTGGGCACAATGCCTACTCCCAGAGAAAGAGGGGGGGAAGCCTCGCAGGTTGGTGAGGCAGGAGGCTTCACGAAGAAGTGCCTACAGAAGGCGTGTGCAGGATGAGTCCTCTCGGCTGCCCTGTGCACTTCGAAGGCAGAGCAGAACCACCTTAAATAACACGAGCTTAAAGTGGACGACTGTTTCCCCCACAAATTCTGCACCTGTTGGGTGGAAATACCCGTTGGCAGCAGGACAACTGATGACTCAGTGGTCCCAGGGGGAGAGAAAGAAGGCAGCTGGGGAATAATCTGGTCCTGTCTGTGGATTCTCGGTTTGGGACTTTTCAGTTTGGAGAAAAGGCGAGGAGGAAGAAATGGCATGATATGGAATTATGCATGGCATGGAGATAGCGGGTAAAGTTCTTCTCCCTCTCTCACAAAGCCAGAAACTCACGGACATCTAATGAAGTTGATGGATGGAAGATTCAGGATGGGGGGTGGGGGGTCCATGCAGCGCAGTGTTAAATTGTGGGACTCCCTCCCATCAGATGTCAAGTCAATAAACAACATCTGAAGGCAGCCCTGTTTAGGGAAGTTTTTAATGTCTGATGTTTTATCGCTTTATTATTATTATTATTATTATTATTATTATTATTATTATTTTAGTTGGGAGCGCCCAGAGTGGCTGGGGAAATGCGGGGTATAAATAATAAAATGTTGTTGTTGTTGTTGTTGTTGTTGTTGTTGTTGTTGTTATCATCATCATCATCATCATCATTCTGAATCCCAGTTGCTGGAAACCACAGGAGAGGAAAGGATGCTCAGCTCCTGCTTGCAGGTTTTCCATTAGTGAGAAGGTGGTCTAGACGGGTCCCCTTTGGCCTGATCCAGCAGCCTCTTCGAATCATAGAATTGCAGAGTGGGAAGGGACCCCAAGGGTCATCTAGGCCAAAGCTAGCAGAACAGTCTCCCTCAGAAGGTTGTGGACGACTTGTAATGATGACATTGGAGCAGTTATACCTTATTATTATTTGAATTTATATACCGCCCTATACCTGCAGGTCTCAGGGCAGTTCACAGAATTCTGATTTCCATACTGATTGTTTTGGCATGGACATATGGCTTCATTTCCAGTCTCCTTCCTTGGAGACTTTTAAGCAGAGGTTGGGTGGCCATCTGTCGTGGATGCTTTAGCTGAGATTCCTGCATTGCTGGGGGTTGGACTCAGGGGTCCCTTCCAACTCTAGGATTGTAGGATCCCAAGGGAGCAGAAAAGACTATTTATGTATGTGACCACGGTTGTACGGATGTTATTGGCCCAGAGATGGAAAGAAGATAAAGTCCCTGCCAGAGAAGAATGGCAGATCAAGTTGATGGATTATGCCGTAATGGCTAAAATGAGCAGAAGAATCAGAAATCAGGAAGACCAGAATTTTTATACGGAATGGGGGAAATTTATAACTTACCTTAAAGACCATTGTAAACAGTTAAAATTGTTAGTAGGATTGGAATAGCACTTGTAGTTTAATGGTGAATTTTGGACACAATGGAGAGGTAAAAGATCTGGATCATCATAAAAGATGCAAGAGGAAATGATTAACAATGGGACCCACAAAGGGGAGGAGGGAAGTCTGGGAGATTCCTTGGAATCTTATTTATATGTTTGATATGTGACTGTAAAGTTTTAATCTGAAAAACCAAATAAATATTATTATTATTTTTTAAAACACCCTCTAGGATTCTATCCCCCTGCAATGCAGGAATCTCAGCAAAAGCATCCCTGACAGAGGGCCACCCAACCTCTGCTCCAAAACCTCCAAGGAAGGATCAAACAGCCCTTGCTGCTCTCATGTTCTCCTTCTTTGCAAAGCAGCCACTAAGCCCTGGGCACTTGCTGGGGCTTCTGTGACACCCAGAGAGAGCGCCAGGTCCCCGGCTGGAGTCAGCCAGCCCAGCCCCCGCTGCCCAAACAGGTGCTGGGGCCTGGAACCAAAGGCGCTGTGTGACGACAAGGAGGAAACTATAAAAAGAGCAGGGTGTGGTGGTGCTGGGGAGTTTATGTTTCTCATCTGCCTCCTTTGCAGGATCCAGGCTCTCCGATTACGAGGACGGGTCTATGGAGGTGGGGCAGAGGGGGCAAGGGAAAGGAAGAGGACCGGAGACCCTCTGAGATCCTCTCTTTTTTAATATAAATACCGGTAATTCTTATTAATTTTATTTTCTCTTAACAAATATGCAATATCATTACTTAACATTCATTTTCCAATTTCCCCCCTCCCTGTTGACTCCCCCCAACTTCCGTTTCTGGTTTATTACATCAAATGTCCATTAACGTGGCAGCACCTGTCCTTTGGAACTCCCCGCCAATTGATCTCAAGCAGGCGCATTCACTGCACTCTTTCCGGCACCTGCTCAGGACACTCTTCCTTAGACAAGCCTACCCGGATGCTTAGAAAGAAAATGTGGGTCTTAACCGGTTTTAGTAATTTTAACTTTTTGTATGTTTCAAACCATTGTTGTAATTTCCCCCTCGATTTTCTCGTTTTATCTTTTTGCAAACCGCTTTGAGGTTTCCATCTACAGTCAAGTGTACACAACAAATCAGTCATCAGACTTCCTTAAAACACAGCCAGAGAGATGTAGTTGGGTGATGAGGACACCTTTGGTCTTCACTGACCCTGATCCCATCTTGCAAATCTGTAGCGTCAGATGCAGGAGGGTGACATGGTCATCCTGGACTTGGACTCCCCCCCCCCTTTGGAATATGGAAAGGGAGGGAGGAGTCCAATGAATTAAAGCCCACATAAAATCCCCGCACAGAGAAAACTAGCATGCGAGGGAGAAGCGTTCTAGATGCCGTGGGACGCAGGAATAAAAACCACAACAACATACAATTGCTACACTGCCTTACATCATCGGAGCCCCCTGCGGTCTGAAGTGGTACAGTCCATGCACAGCAGCTTAATGCACATGCGCAGCACCTCAAGTGGGCCCAGCCAAGGCTTTCTGCTGCCTGAGGCAGGAGAGCAAATCCCCTGCCCTCCAAGCCCAAATGCAAAGCACCCAAGGGGCAAGCCAAGGCTGATGTTGCCTCTCCCCGGCAGTGGAAATGCAACAATAATGATGAAAATAAGACTGAACAGTAGCCAAAATCAGCTGCCCCCCTTTCCCAATGGTAGGGCTGGTCCTCTGAGCCGTTCCGAAGAAAGAGAGACAGGTTCTTTAACATTGCATTGAAGCAGAAACAGAGCGAATGGACACAGTCCAGCCACAACTGAGCATCTTTATGATTTCACAAGGCAGATGCCCAACACAGAGCTTTAAACTTGGGTTGGACTGAACCGCTTCCTTGGGTCCCATGTCCTCTCTGGACCTGGCAGAGATTCTGCCACAAATATTGTTCCTCCCGCAGGCTGAGCAACTGCACCAGGATGATGGGGGACTTTGAGGCCATGACGTTTGGCTGAGGATGGGCAGGAATCATAGAATCATAGAGTTGGAAGAGACCCCAAGGGCCATCCAGTCCAACCCCCTGCCAAGCAGGAACACCATCAAAGCATTCCTGACAGGTGGCTGTCAAGCCTCTGCTTAAAGACCTCCAAAGAAGGAGACTCCACCACACTCCTTGGCAGCCAATTCCCCTGTCGAACAGCTCTTACTGTCAGGAAGTTCTTCCTAATGTTTAGGTGGAATCTTCTTTCTTGTAGTTTGAATCCATTGCTCTGTGTCCGCTTCTCTGGAGCAGCAGAAAACAACCTTTCTCCCTCCTAAGACACACACCTCCTAAGAGCCGGCTGGATCAGGCCCAACGGCCCATCTAGTCCAGCCTCCTGTTCTCGCCTGGGCTGAGCAGCTGCCTTGGGGGAACCTGCAAGCAATATCTGAGCACCAGAGCCCTCTTCCCTCCTGTCACTGGTTTTTGGAAGCCCTGCCGTCTCCAACTTCGAAGGGAGAAACATAGCCGGCTTGGCTAATAGCCATCGATCGCCCTCTCCTCTGGGAATTTGTCCAATTCTCTTTTTAAAGCTGCCTGGGTTGGTGGCCATCACGCTTCTTGCGGGAGGCAGTTCCACAGTTTAACTACGGTATGAGCTGCGTGAAGGAGTGTATCTGTCCTGAACCTTCCAACATTCACCTTTGTCAGGGGTGCCCAAGTTCTAGTGATAGGAGGGAGGAAAATTTCTCTGCATCCACTTTCCCCATGACATGCAGACTTTTTATAAACTTCTACCATGCCTTAACTCTCTTTTCCTCTAAACTAAAAAGTCACAGACCTCCCTGGAGATCTGAGGTTTATGCAGATGTGTGCAGGGATCGATTACTTGCTTGTCTGGCATTCTGCAACCTGCAAATAGAAACAGCCCCAAACGTCCCTCTCCAAATCCCCTTTGGCCCCTGAGAATGGAAGAGAGAGGCGGTGTTCTCCCCACCCCACCCCCACCGGCACCCTTGGGTGCTCTCTCCACCCTGCACCTCTGCTTCCCTCGCCTTGGCCCCTGTAGTTGCAAACTCATCCTGCCTCCTCCTTACCTTCAAACACCACTGAGCAATAAGCATCGCTGATATCCGTATCTGGAGTCTGGACGTTCTGTGCGTGGAGGACGAAGACCCGCAACATTTCGGGAGGCCCAGAGGGTTTCCTCCCCCTCTTCACCTCGGATCTGGCCCGTCCTCTGGGATGTTTGCTTTCTCTACAGTTCAGGCCCGTCTCCCTCCTGGAGCTGGCAGAGCAGCTTGGCTAGGAGCTCCAGTGACAAACAGCTAGAGCTCTTAAAGGGACACCAGCCCTCGCCAGCTCCAAGGCTCTTGGGAAGCCAAGAGGGCCTTCGTTTTTACACAACTGGACACTCCAGCGCTGGCCTTTAGGTCATCGCATCAAGACAGGGCAAGTTCAAAGAGATGGAGAAATGTGTCCGGATCCGTTTCTGATTTTTCTGGCCACATTTCCACGTCAGCTTGCAATTCCTTTATAAATTCTTCATGAAAATTTGCCAGCTTTTCAGCGAGAATTTCCCCTAAGACATACAATTTTGTGCATGCACTTTTGCCTCATAGAAGCATCTTCATGAGCCGCTTTGTCTCCTATAACACATTCTTGTATGTGAACACTTTGGTGCCACTTTTCGTACATCCCCAACATTACTTGGTGGGTGAACTGAATCACAGCATCTGGCGAGTGCAAATTTTGAAGGGACAGCGGCCTCTCAGTTTGCATATTTTGTTGGGAAAGTGCAAACCACATAGTTCACATTGAAATGTGAACGGAATTTCTTGCCCATCCCCAATATGTGAACTGTACAAAGAGAATCTGTCTAGCCAATGCGATTCAACAAGGATCGAGGGTGACAGATTTCACACTCCTGTGTGTCTCATGCGGAAATAACCTTCCGTGCTCTGCTAACTGGGGTACACTTTGTGTTGCTGTTATTGTGTGTTTTTAGATTAGATTAAAGGTAAAGGGACCCCTGACCATCAGGTCCAGTCGTGTCCGACTATGGGGTTGCGTGCTCATCTCGCTCTATAGGCCGAGGGAGCCGCCGTTTGTCCGAAGACAGCCTCCGGGTCATGTGGCCAGCATGACAAAGCTGCTTCTGGCGAACCAGAGCAGCGCACGGAAACACCATTTACCTTCCCGCTGGAGCGGTCCCTATTTATCTACGAGCTGGGACCGAGCAACAGGAGCTCACCCCATCGCAGGGATTCAAACCGCTGACCTTCTGATCAGCAAGCCTGTGGTTTAACCCACAGCGCCACCTGGTCCCGTCTTAGATTAGATTAGGTTGCATTAAATTAAATACGTCTAGGCTTAGGTCCTAAGATAACTTAAAGAACGCCAGAGAAGGAATGTGGCCTCCCTCTTCCTGCTTTCTGCAAACAGCAGCACCTCCCCCCAAAGAAACAACTCCAGGGGGTCAGCCCACCGCCCAAAAAAACTTCAAAATAGACTCTGATCTTAAGCTATGTTAGCTTCCGAAAGTTCACATTCTAGCTATTCAGGGCAGGAGTTACATCCAAGCAGAGGAGGATAAATTTCCACAATCTGAAGAAGGTTTTGCTTTTCAAGAGTTGTCTATTATTATTATTATTATTATTATTATTATTATTATTATTCCACTTATATGCCAAATTTGTGTCTAAGTGATTTACAGCTATTCAATCAATCCACAATTAAGATACTCAGCAACAGAAAAACATCTGTAATTAAAATATGCAGCAGAAGAAACAAAAAGCCACCACAATACTGTTTTTAAAAGCAGTCTAAAATAGGGATGAGAGTGCTGGACTCAGATATGGGGGAACCACGGTTCCAACCCCACTCAGGAATGAGTTTGCTGGGTCACCTCGGCCCGGCCACTGCCTCTCAGCCTACCAACCTCACAGGGTTGTGGAGAGGATAAAATGGCGAAGGAGTAAATTAGGTACACCAACCCAAACTCCTTGATAAATAAATCATTTTATTTCTCCCTTTCATCGATTCAGCGCAGATTGTACACAGAAAATCCCCCCCCCTCGCTCTGCCGAAGGTGACTGAGCAGAATCTTTGGGGGCTGTTGTGGTTATTAAATTACGTTTACTGAAACAGATATTAGGAGACATCTGAAGGCAGCCCTGTTTAAGGAAGCTTTTAATGTGTGATGGACTATTGTATTTTAATATTTTGTTGGAAGCCGGCCAGAGTGGCTGGGGAAGCCCAGCCAGATGGGCGGGGTATAAATAATAAATTATTATTATTATTATTATTATTATTATTATTATTGAGGTGTGAACCCCAATCGGCTCCCCTAGGAAACAACTTGGGCTTTTCTGTCAAACACTAAAAAATGAGAATCCTCAGAGCCTTCCTTTCCTTCCTGCCTCCCTTTCTTTCTTTCTTTCTTTCTTTCTTTCTTTCTTTCTTTCTTTCTTTCTTTCTTTTTCTTTCTTTCTTTCTTTCTTTCTTTTTCTTTTCTTTCTTTCTTTCTTTCTTTCTTTTTCTTTCTTTCTTTCTCCCTCTCTCTCTCTCTCTCTTTCTTGGCATAGGGATTTCAATTCAGGGAAATGCTTCCCTCCACAGGGTGGAATGCCAACCCTGATGGGGCTTCCCGTATTTCAGCCAGGATGTCATTCCATGACACGGGTACCACCTGCCTCTGTGTTTCCACAACCTCCAAACTTCAGGTAATGCTATACCATTTGGCTTTCAATGACCCTTTTTATCGAGTTCCCCCCATCCAAAGTTAGCCCCCGGCTTTGCAAATATTGAAAATTGCCATGTTCCTTTTTACTTCTGCTTTCTGCCTACGCAGGAGCCTGTGTTTCGTTTTAAGGCAAGGGGGGCAGATCTGAGTTGACAGGCTTTATTGTCTCAGAAGTGGGGAGCAGCTATCCCAGAATCCTAGGTGTGTCGTCTAACAACGGATTTCTAGTATTATGAAACAGATGCAAGGAAAGCTGTACCTTTCCATGTCGCATGGAACATTTTTATATTCCTCTTAAGAATGCAGTCCCTCTGGACTTGCAGGATCAGATCAATACACACAAGGGAAAACAATTGGGCTGTAAAGACTGGACAATACCTGGATGATGCTGGCCCCGAAGAAAAGAATCAGAGCCAGCGAGAGGCTACCTTTATCTGGCATAATCTGGGTTTCTACTGAGGGTTGTTATCTTATTCTCTCGGCCCAACCTGTAATGTGAAGGGAAACTTGCAGTAGTTGCATCTAATACCTTCAGAAAACACTGCAGAGTTGCTGCTAAGTCACCGACTCCCGGACACAGTTCCTGCAATATAGCGACAACAGACTACCTTTACTTGGGAATTTACATCAGCAGGGGGAGTTTTGAAAACGTTTCACACTAAATAAGGCCTGGGTAAGACCACAGAGCCTAGGGCTTGCTGATCAGAAGGTCGGCGGTTCGAATCCCTGCGATGCAGTGTGATGGGGTGAGCTCCCGTTGCTCGGTCCCAGCTCCTGCCCACCTAGTAGTTCGAAAGCACGTCAAAGTGCAAGTAGATAAATAGGTACCGCTCCGGCGGGAAGGTAAACGGCGTTTCCGTGCGCTGCTCTGGTTCGCCAGAAGCAGCTTTGTCATGCTGGCCACATGACCCGGAAGGTGTCTGCGGACAAACGCCAGCTCCCTCGGCCTATAGAGCGAGATGAGCGCGCAACCGCAGAGTCGGACATGACTGGACCTGATGGTCAGGGGTCCCTTTACCTTTACGAAAAAGCAGGAGCTTCTATTTGCCGTGACCTTTTAGTAATAATGATAATGATAATTATTTATTTATTTATTTATATCCCACCCATCTGGCTGGGCCTCCCCAGCCACTCTGGGCGGCTCCCAACAGAATTAAAAGCGCAATAGAACCTCAAACAGTAATAACTTCCCTAAACAGGACTACCTTCAGATGTCTTCTAAAAGTCAGATAGTTGTTTATTTCTTTGACATCTGGTGGGAGGGCGTTCCACAGGACAGGCGCCACTACCAAGAAGGCCCTCTGCCTGGTTCCCTGTAACCTCAGAGCTGAACCTCAGTGTCCGGGCTGGACGATGGGGGGTGGAGACGCTCCTTCAGGTATACTGGGCCGAGGCCGTTTAGGGCTTTAAAGGTCAGCACCAACACTTTGAATTGTGCCTGGAAACGTACTGGGAGCCAACGTAGGTATTTCAGGACCGGTGTTATGTGGTCTCGACGGCCGCTCCCAGTCACCAGTCTGGCTGCCGCATTCTGGATTAATTGCAGTTTCTGGGTCACCTTCAAAGGTAGCCCCACGTAGAGCACATTGCAGTAGTCCAAGCGGGAGATAACCAAAGCATGCACCACTCTGGCGAGAGCGTGAGCAGGTAGGGTCTCAGCCTGCGTACCAGATGGAGCTGGGAGACAGCTGCCCTGGACACAGAATGGACCTGCGCCTCCGTGGACAGCTGAGAGTCCAAAATGACTCACACACTGCAGACCTTTTAGAGGTATTTTGTGGTGGGACAGACAGTGGCACCCGATCCCAGCTATGTTAAAATATCTTGGTTTTTTCACTGACCTTTTCTGTCCCTGGGAACATTTAGAGGCAGTGTCTCAATGAGGAAGAGGACATGATCCATCCGGAGAATGAGAATGCTGTCTCTACACTTTTAATGTCTATGTACATTAGGGCAGCCTGTTCCCTTGCCATCCCTCCTGATTTCCAATCCACCTCCCCGCCAAAAGTCAGTATTCCACACTCAGTTGCTTCAAGCTTCCATTTTTGTATCTCTGCATACTTTCGACATTCCCCCCCCCCCATCTGCCACTCCCTATATGGGAGTTACTGTTCTAGTTACGGAAACTCAGGCTCTTTTCTGAACAGTGGAAACAGAACCTAAAGACGGGATTCAGAAGCTGCTATGCTGGGAAGATCCTGGCAGAACGATTCCAGATTTTATAAGGTTATGAAACGCAGCAGCAACTTACATTTTAGAAGGAAGAACAAAGTCAACCCTTTTCAGCTTTTAGACTGGGTGTCCCCAAAAGTGGCGCTGGGTAGTTAATAGCAACACGCCCACATCCCAGGGCAAAAGATCTTATCACATGTGAGGAACAGCACCAAATGTGATGTCTGTCCCAAGTCTATATCCCAAAAGATGAAAAATTGGAGGCAATCGTGTAGTTTTGTGTGTAAATAAGGGTTTGTATTCATCTGTCCAGGGGAAGTCATGCTATGCCTCAAGGTGACTAGACAAAGGTCACCCACTTTTGCTTCTGGCACTGCCTACTGCTGGCAGGTGGCCTTCATACCCATCAAAACTGGTCAGAGGGTCCATAACATGTGCAAGCTGATTAGAAATAATGAACTGTTGTGAAGTTGGCGGAAGTCCATTATAAGCATGCTTCTTTTTTTTTTTTTGAAATGTCTTAGTTTATTGAAGAATGAACTAATGTTGTTTTGTGTATGCTCCCTTTTTTCTTTTCTTTTTAAGATTTAAATGTACTTACGAAAGGCATATATTTATATCTCTTACATCTTTCTTCCTTTCTGGAGTTTCTGCTTTTATTCTTTTCCTTTTTGCTCTCTCTACATAAGTGTTTGTATTTTCTTCTTCTTCTGTTTAAGTTTGTGCATTTTGATTTATGTGTATGTGCAATACAATCAAGAAAAAAACAAAAACAAAACATGTGCAAGCTGCCTAAATGTACCTGTTTGAAAAAGAGGAGCACATGACCATATCTGCAAATCAGACAGAAATATGTGGCTGCGGAAACCCAGCCAGATGGGCAGGGTATTATTATTATTATTAGCTCAGGACAAAAAAACAGCACAATCCTATGCCAGTCTACTCAGATGTTAAGTCCCGTTGAGTTCAGTGAATGCTAGATCACTGTGGGAGGCTGTGTGCCTCTGTATACTAGTTGCTGGGAACTGCAGATGAGCCGAGTGCTGCTGTTCAGATCCTGTTTGCTGGCTTCCCACAGTCATCAGGGGAGTCACCCTGAGAGCAGGATGCTGAACTCGATGGGCCACTGGCTTGATCCAACAGGCTGTTCTTAACTCGCAGCTAAGGGAGTATAGAACTGCAGCACAAACTTATCTTTCGACTACTGGAATTCCGAGCTTTCTGGTGAAACACACAAAAAAATGTTTTTGCGGGGTGTGTGTGTGATTTTTATTACCAGGATGGCACAAAGACTATATTAGAATTACAGATATAGTGTTCTGGTAAGAAAGTTGCATTCTCTAAATAAAAGCATTTGCAACTTGGCAACACAAAATGGGTTTCTCTCATCCCCTTTCAGAATACTCAACAATAGTTAAATACAGCAAAACTGAATCAATTTAATGTCTTATTATCTACCACAAAAATTAAAACCACCTAGGAATTCCTCAAGGTGCTCAGTCTTAATTCAGACATTTGCAAATTAATTTTCGTCCTGAACATTACCCATGTGCTTTTATAGACTGTACATTTTTCAAAAATAAAGAATGAGAACGAACTCTTGAATTAGGGAAATTTCCTTCTGAGACGAGGCTTTCTTTTGGGAGAGGCAACACAGCATTTATGCAACTCTGTCTTCCATTCCGACACTGGAAACGTGACGCCAAAGAAGACCACGGAGGCGGTGATTCTGTTCTTTGTCATATCCTATACTCAGCAAGCAGCTCCTGTCACCAAAGATGTGCTGGTCTTTAAGGTGATACAAGGCTGTTTTTGTTGCAACAGACTAAAACTGTTACTACATTAGCCCTGAGCAACAGTTATTCTCTACATCTTCTAGTTACTGGTAGGTAGCCGTGTTGGTCTGTCATAATCAAAACAAAATAAAAAATAAAAAGTTAGTCTCTAAGGTGCTACTGGAAGGCATTTATTTATTTTTGTTTTGTTTTGTCTTCTGGATTCAGACAGGAGACATCTGTCAACCATACAAAGTCTGCCTTTTCAACACACCAGAACAGGCAGCAGTGAGATGATAAAAAACAAACGCTGTGTACATCTGTGCCGGCAGCACAGCAGGAACATTTATTTGAACCCATCCAGCATCACTGCAAACAGCAATCCAGAGCCACCGCACTATTTAGATCAGTTCACCTATACTGAATAAACTATATACAACATGGAAATATTCAAAGGAACAAAAGGAAACGTGAACACGATACACAGAACTGACTGGACCCTAAGTGAAGTTTGGGGAGGCTCTTCCTGTCTTTGTATCACCTTGAGCTCTGTTCCTCGGCTTCCCCGTCACCCTCCTTTTTCTTTTCCTCCGCTGTACTCTTGACCATGAATTTCTGCAGAGAAACACAGAAACAAACTCTTTTGCAGCAACTGAACACTTCCTCAGGTTTTTGAGGGGGGCGCTTTTGTTGTTGAATGTATTGCTGTTGCTCAGGCGATGTTCCACTCCCCTAGTTGCTGGCTTTGCAGGTGTTCATTTAGGACAGGGGCAAAGCCCCGAGGGTGGGCAGCCTGCCAAACACTAGCCTGGCTCTAGAAAGTTCAACATGATGTCTGCACTGGCGCTGGACGCATGTGTGTGACTGCACAGAGAAGACTGGCCGGTCCGATGCTAGGACACTAGCCTTGGGAATCTGGGCATTAGGAGCTTGGGAAGCAGGTGGGCAGGACCTTCAGTGTCTAAAACATCACAGACCCCCAAATCAGATGTATTATTTATTTAACATATCTATATACCACTTTTCTCCCAAAGCGGGGTTCAATGCTGCTTGCAACATTAAAAATTGGAACTCTTGTTGGAAACAAGAGTTAAAATGCATTTAAAACCAGCATTAAAGTATAGTTTGCCCTGAGATTAATGAGCCCCTCATAGCACACTGCTGCTAAGGTCAGTTGCACTCTTTTATATGCATGTGTACGTATGTACAGGGAATCTGGAGATAATGACCACATATAAATAAGATCGACCTCCTGGGACAGAAACACAGCATGTTTTTTGCATAAGCCTGGGGCAGCTCACTTGGTAGAGCATAACTCTTTTCCCAACTCAAGAGCTGTGGGTTCGAGCCCCACGTTGGGAAAAGATTCCTGCATTGCAGGGGGTTGGACAAGATGACCACAATCCCACAATTATCTGATTTACATAGGCCCCCAGTGCCTTCCTAGTGCCTGAGACGGCACACTCCAGGAGAAATTGACTTCCATTTTTCAATAAAAACATTTCATTCACCAGAAGGAAGCACAAAAGAAAACAAGTAAGTACTACCTCCATATTTTCCTGGTGGAGCTGAGATTGGCAATGGGTTTTCATAGATGCTTCATCCACACAGAAACAGGAACAGATCTGACAGAAAAAGCCAGCCTTTGGAACGAGGAAATCCAAATCTTAAAAGAGAAAGGACACACACATTAACAAGTGCAAATCAAAATCATTCTTTTATTTTGCCCACATAGGGCAAGAGGAAAAATGACACAAAAGGCCACAACAACCAGAAGACTCCCTTTACAAATGCAAAAGCTATCTATTTCCTTTTGTGACAATGATTCAGAAAGCACTGAGGCTTAAGACAGTTTTCGTAACTACTATACCTATAAACCATAATTTCAGATGACCTAGCATTGCCGTGTAATTATAGTTTTCAATACTTACCGGTAGCTTATTTACGCTACGTTGCCTCTGTATGTGGCTTAAGTTGTTTCCACTGTTTTTGGTATTTATGTTCCTTTGTTAATTATGCTATTTAGGTCTGGTTATTTACACTACTTGGGCTGTTTTAAAAAAATGTAAAATCGATTTATGTTAGTTCTGATGTATTAGAGAGATATAGGGGCACTTCAGGACATTTATAGAGATGGATAGGCTCTGTATCCATGACAGGTATTTAGGAAGCAGTTGAATAAATTGCTGATTTTATCACAGGTGACAAACTGTAAGATTCATGTCACTGTTAATACTGTCATGCAAAACACAGAAAGAAGTTCTCAGGTCACTTCCACAGGATACCACACGTGGATGCAGGACCACACATCTTATACTAAAGCAAAACCAAGACCAAAAAAAAAACCTGCTTCATTTGCTTAAACAGCAACACCAACTCTGCTACATCCCAAATGTGAGGACAGATCAAACGATTCACCACAAACTACCGCTGAATTAGTAAATAGTTAAATAGGAAGCAGGTGATAAGTGCCTTTTATTTTAGAACATAACATGATCTTACCTTTCAACTGGCTTGGAGCCTTGCATTTCTCTGAAGAATCTGTTTTTCTCCGTTTAGACTCTGGTTCCTCGCATTCTGAGTCAGTCAAATCTATAAAAGCAACATTTTAATTAGTGTACAAATTTTCCCCTCCATGCACCAGCATGCCTACAGATTCAAGCTAAGCCAGAATCTGGTTTTAATGTTACATCCAAACCAGACCACTGTACCTGCAATAATAATAATAATAAAAATAATGTATTATTTATCCCCCCGCCCATCCGGCTGGGTTTCCCCAGCCACTCTGGGTGGCTCCCAACAGATTAAAAACAGAATAAAACATCAAACATTAAAAACTTCCTGAAACAGGGCTGCCTTCAGCAATCGGGTCCTCAACCCCTATTTGACATTGACTCAGTGGTGGGTGTTACTGAAAAGGCCCTTTCCCCTCACAGCTGCCAGCTATGCCACACTAGGAGAGGATGCTCAGAGAAGGGTCTCCAACTATGCCTACGTGGCTTGGCTAGTTAGATTTATTGTCTGCCTGCTTCACCTGAACCCCTTCATAACCTCAACCTAATCCTAGCTCTAATCTCTCTTTTTAAATTTTCGATCCACTGGGGCTCGCATTTAGCTTCGCTTTCAAAACTGCAGACCACTTTCCACGATGCATGGGGATCAGAGGGCAGTTTCCAACACATTACAAACACACAGGAATCATCTGAAGTATACAGCAGGGCTGAGGATACAGCATTTCTTTTAGACTTAACAGCAATCACTAAAACCAATAACAATAACAAACTTAGTTGGTCTCTAAGGTGCTACTGGAAGGAATTGTTTTATTTTGTCTCAACTAAAACCAAGTTAAGAGGCATTCACTAATTTATTCCAAATGCCTGGGAGAACATTGTCTTTACTTGCTGGTGGAAACCCATCAGTTACTGCCACCCATGCCTCCAGAGGAAGAGAGCTCTGCAGTCCGGGGGGGGGGGGGCAGGGAGAAGGACAACAGAGAATGTTCTCTCTTGCGTCACCACGCGGCTGACTGAGCTCGCTGGTGGGATGATAAGATAAGCACCCCTTGCTGACCACAGGATCCAAGGTGGTTGATACGGTCCCATGCAATGGAGGGCTTCACAAGTTAATACGGAGAACTTATCTGGATCTGGTAGCATATAGCCAGCCAGTGTGGCTCCCACATAATAGGGGTTGTGTGAGCATGTGCAGACGCAGTCATTAGTAACTTTGCAGCAACTTCTTATATGAGCTCTATTCCTCAAGGACAGGCCAGCACACTACCAGGATGAGGCTATCCCAATTGAAGCATAGCTGCAGTAATAGACTCTTGTGGAGTGAGGTCTAGGAGTCAAGGAGCATTGCTTTCCCCACCTCCCTTGTGCCTCCCTACTCCTGAGCAATACAAACGGGGAGTCCTGATAAATTCCCGGTCCTAGGTGGAATGTGAAAGAGCTCAGCAAACACAAGCAGAGAGGCACTGGCGGGTTACTTTTGCCAATATCTCTTAAAGCAATCCATTAGACAGCTGGTTTTGAACTGGTAGCTTTACCGCCTGCTCACTGCATCTGAAGCAAGAATTTGCTCTCCACTTGCACATACAGGCACTCAAAATTGGCTTCTGCTGACTGACTGACCTTGCATTGGCTTGCATTATGACAAATAACAGCAATGATGAGAATAAAGATGTTGCAGTGCTTACAATTTTATAAGGCAAGTCAGTATTATTGTTCCCCTACTGTGGCTGGGAGGATGAAGGCTAAGGGTGTGGCTTACCAAAGGCCCCTTAGTGAGTTCATGGTAGATTCAAAAATGTGAGCCATGGCTTTCCTGAGTGATAGCTCCGTTTCTTAGCCACACAGATGCACCATGCCTGAGGGGCTGAACGGCATGGAGAGACTAATTGATAGAAACAACTGCAAGCATCTGTTGGGCTGCTCAGTCAGCTTTCACCTAACTCAAACCAATAACATAAAAACTACAAAAACTGGTTTCTGGCTCCTACCTTTTTCAGGCTTCTCAGAAGGTTGTGAAGATGTCACCTCGCTGCAGCTCTCCTCCTTCAAATCTGCGCTGGGAATCTGGTCTTGAGGTTCAGATTTTGTGTCCAGTTCTGCCGTGGCCGTGGCCACAGCCTGACTGTCCACCATAGAAACACTCACGTCTGAGGAAGGCATCTGCACGTTTTCTCCCGCTTTCTCTTCACTGGCAGCGGACGCAGAGCTTTCTTCAACTTCCGCATCAGCTTCTCTACCAACAGCACCCTCTCCAAGACTATCCGGCTCTAGTTCAGCATAAATGTCAGACAGCTCAGTTACTCTTCCTCAGATCTTGAGGAACTAACAACAGTTTGAGTTGCATTATTGGTAAGGACTAACAATCACTGCCAAACATAAGCAGTTTAAGAGCTTCATCTTTTTAATTCATGCCAAATTGTGGTCTTTAAAATGCAGACTTCCCTTCTTTTTGTTTTGACAAACATTTTTCAAAATTCTGCATCCAGACAACCAAACCCATTCAGAGAACCGTACAAGAGAATCATTCCGGACAAAAGCCTTGTGGGCCCGCAGGCTGGAGGTCCCCCACCCCGGCACTAACATGTCTAAAACCTTCGTCATACTATGAGTGTACAAGGCAACTTCAGGGACTATAAATGGGACATAGAGACTAAGGCATGTAGGGCCTAAGCTGCAAGGAATTTCACGGGTCCTGCCTGGAACTCCAAATTTGCCTAGTGTCGACCTCTTGGTAATATGTTTCTAATAGGCCATCTCTCTCAGGGGAGCCTATGTTCAGTGGCACCTAGAGACTCTTAAAAGAGTTTGCATGAGCGCAGATTAGGGGAAAGAGAAACAACCAAGATCCTTTCTTGCAACACCCCTAACTGCGAGGTAGATCACGCAGGAACTCGTCTTTCCATGAGCCTCCAGTGGGGCAAGAGTGTCGGACTCTGAGCAAGAGGAGGGTTCAAATCCCCATGAAGCTTGGGCCAGTCAGTCTCTCAGCCTGAAGCTACCTCACAGGATCAAAATGAGAAGAGAAGCAGCTTGCCTGCCTTCTTGAGCTCCTGGAAGGAAAAGCAGGAGAGACATGCAAGACTCAAGTAAATAAATCTCACCTGAAGGTTGCTGGTCCTCCCTCATACTGCTCTCGCTATCTGGCATTTCTGCCTGGTTCAATATTGGCTCTGCAAGTAGAAGGTTGCATATATAATTCTGACACTTTTGCTCAGGTGGCTTTCACCTCTTCCATGTGGTTGAGCCCTGTTAAGACGTAACTCCATTCCTACCTGCCACTGGCTGCTCACACCCTGTGTCAGCTTCAGGCGTCCGGCTTGTTTCTTCATCTCTTCCTTCATCCTTTTCTGTGTCTGTTAAGGCAGCCGGGTTGTCAACTGTGGTGGCCACAGAAATGCAGGTCTCCTCTTGAGGCTCCTCTGCCTGAGCCTCAGTTCTTTCAAGTTGTTCCTTCGAGGCCTGCTCTCTCTTCTCGGCCAGAGATTCACCTGGAGTTCCAACTTCTTCTGCCTTGACCACATCCTCTTCTGGTCCAGCTACTGCCATGACAACCTCTTCTCCCGATACACTTTCAGCAACTGACTCTTTCACTTCTTCGGGGGGAGGAGAGTCACTTTTCCCCTCTTCCTCATCCCCGCTTCCAACCTCGTCTACAGTAACAAAGTTAAGATCTTCTTTCAAGCGATTGAAGTCTGCCAGGAAGTCTTCGTCATCTTCCGCCACTTCATCCAAAGTCACCAGATGCTGATCATCGATGTCCTCGTGGATCTCGTCCACGGTAACTAGAGTGCTGGGGTCTTCTGGGATCTGAGAAGAAAGGAAATCTCCAGGGTCATCTCCAGGATCCTCAACAACCTGCTTCTCACCCTCCCTGGATTTTATGGTCTCGTCAACCTTGAAATGTGACAGCTCACTTAGGGGTATCTCTTCCACTTCTCCAATTTCATCCACGGTGACTAAGGGCTCTGCTTTAAAATCCGACTCATTATCCCCTAAAGTGAAGGCATCCTTAGGGTCTTCTTGCTCTGATATCTCATCTAAAGTAACAAGTGACTGTGGATCTTTGATCACTTCATCAATCAACTCCTCCTCGTCATTCACTTCATCCACCGTAACCAAAGTCTGGGAATCTGGCACGGCTTCCAAGTTCAGAAGCTCAGCCTGCAACATTCCACCTTCATCTTCTCCAATCTCATCCAGAGTAACAAAGGAAAGCTCATTCTCATCAACGTGCACAGAGCTCTTGCCCTTCCTTTTCTTGGAGCTCGGCTCGGAAGGAAGGCTTTTCTTGGCATGATCCTTCCTTTTGCCCCGCACGGGGTTTCTCCTGGGCTGAGTGGGAGAGTCTGCTTCCTCTAGAACTTCATCCATGGTCACAAACTCATCCAAGTTAAATGGAGAAAGCTCTTCTTCCTACAAAAGAAAAACAAACCTCAGCTTTAGCAAGAGAAATCAGCAGAAGTATGGTGACAATGATGCCCAGTAAGCGCAGTACAAAACCAAAGAGGTGCACACAGAAACAGAAATTTGCCATGACCACACAAACACAGGTTTTGTATCTTTAACTACTGTTTATAGAAGCTGCTATCTGGAGGGGCTTTGCCCTAAAATGGGGGTGCAAGTAAAGGCTTTTGAGCTTAGCATGACTAAAGAACACAGACCAGGTATTTTGCAGTTTTTATATTGCAATTTTATGTTGTGAACTGCCCTGAGATCTATAGATGAAGGGCACCATACAAATTTAATAAACAAACAAAACAAAACAAAACCCTAGATATAATAATAATAATAATAATAATAATAATAATAATAATAATAATTTATTATTTATACCCCGCCCATCTGGCCGGGTCTCCCCAGCCACTCTAGGCGGCTTCCAGCAAATATTAAAATACATACACATTTCACAGAATAAAAACTTCCCTGAACAGGGCTGTCTTCAGGCATTTTCTAAATGTCAGATAGTTGTTAGCACCTATGACTTCTGATGGGAGGGCGTTCCACAGGGCGGGCGCCACTACCGAGAAGGCCCTCTGCCTGGTTCCCTGTAGCTTTGCTTCTCGTAATGAGGGAACCGCCAGAAGGCCCTCGGCGCTGGATCTCAGTGTCTGGGCTGAACGGTGGGGGTGGAGACGCTCCTTCAGGTATACAGGACCGAGGCCGTTTAGGGCTTTAAAGGTCAGCACCAACACTTTGAATTGTGCTCGGAAACGTACTGGGAGCCAGTGTAGATCTCTCAGGACCGGTGTTATGTGGTCCCGGCGGCCACTCCCAGTCACTAATCTAGCTGCCGCATTCTGGATTAATTGCAGTTTCCGGGTCACCTTCAAAGGTAGCCCCACGCAGAGCGCATTGCAGTAGTCCAAGCGGGAGATAACTAGAGCATGCACCACTCTGGCAAGACAGTCCGCGGGCAGGTAGGGTCTCAGCCTGCGTACCAGATGGAGCTGGTATACAGCTGCCCTGGACACAGAATTGACCTGCGCATCCATGGACAGCTGTGAGTCCAAAATGACTCCCAGGCTGCGCACCTGGTCCTTCAGGGGCACAATTACCCCATTCAGGACCAGGGAATCCCCAACACCCGCTTGCACCCTGTCCCCCAAGAACAGTACTTCTGTCTTGTCATGATTCAATCTTAATCTGTTAGATCAAGGCAAAGGCCCCTCCAGTCCAGAATCCTGTTCCCACAGCAGCCAACCAGGCACCATGGGGAAGCTCACAAGCAAGACATGTGTGCAACAGCTACACCCTCCCTGTAACTGGTATTCAGAGGCATCCTGCCTAATGGGAGAGGTGGAACATAGCTGCCGTGAGGAACCGTAGGTGAGCGTCTTAGCCTCTGTGAATGTGTCTCATCTGCTTGGATGGCCCTCCAAGCCGGTGACCGTCATTAAATGCAGCAACTTTTTACCCTTTACCCACCAAAGCTCATAGGAACCCAAACTTTAAAGAAGAAGAAATGTGGTAACATTTATTTATTTATTTTTAAAAAGAAAAAACTGGGATATTATTGTTACTGCTATTAAGCAATTGCTTTGTTTATAGGAAAAAACTGAATTTTCCCCACCTCAAACTTTCCCTCTCTCAGCTCTCGAATCACACCAACGGCATTGGTTGGTTTTCTCCCCCTGATCCACTGCAGGAAACACAACCCAAGTAATCCAAATCCAAATCCAAAATTTAAGTGGAACCATGTTCAATTCCATCAGTTGCATCAGTTGTTCAAACAAAAGGTCGGAATAGGTCAGAAAAATGACCCTCACCTTGTTTAATAATAATAATAAATAATAATAATAATAGTAATAGTAATGATGATGATACCATGCCCACCTTCCTTAAGGAAATCTAGAGTCTTAAGTTCTGAGCCACAGCAGCTTTCTGTTAGTCAACAAAAAAGTGGTAAGAAAAAAATATCCCTTCAGAAACTCACTGCAGAGACCTTATTTCAGTTGCTTCTTGAAATGATTGTAATTCTAATGCTGTCACTCACTTTGTTTCTCTCCTTACCTCTTTTGGTTTTGTGCAGCTTTTAGAACTTCTAGTAGTTCTCCCAGCAGATACCTGAAGAAAATTTAAAAAGGGGAACAAGAATCAAAACAACAGAATTGCAAGCTCACCAATACACGACTTCCCCCTTTAAACTTGGATGAAATTCATTACACGCTAAGAAAGTTAAGACCGTGCCAATCATTTTAAAGATCCGGGTATTGAGCGCACCAACCACCTCGTGAATAAGTGATCCCTTTTCAGCAGCCAGTATGTGCAAAACCGTCAGGATTCGACACGGAAAGCCTCACCTCACGACAGAGGAGACAGCGACAGAAAGAATGAACAATACTTGCCGCCCATTGAGAACTGCACCGAGCTGGTGCTCTACCCTCAGGTTTACCCAGAAGAAGTTCCCGTCCACCGAGTGCTTCCGAGTGAACCGCTTTCAAGCTGTGTGTGCCATGAATCTAGAGAGACGGCAGGATGCCCGCCTGCCCGTTTGCCCCGCTTAATGCAACTGCTTAGAGGAAGGGGAAGGGAACTGGGCCCAGGCTACCACTGCACTGGTTCAGGATCTGGAAGAAGCGTCAACGTTAGTTACCAGCCAGTCACAAGGAGCCAGCACTTTAGCCCTTCTCACCTTATTGCTGCCGCTGTCTCGCTTCACACTGGATGATCTACTCTCCCGCTCCGGGGTCTGCTTTGAGCTACCCTTAGTATCCACTGGGGAGTCCTTGTCTGGCAGCGATGAACTCTTCCCAATGCCTAACTTAACAAGAGAACGTACGTTGAGCTTAGGCTTGCCGCCATCTGTCAAATTTGACCTGCCGCTCGGAGGTCTTTGCTGACTCGCTTCTTTTGACACCACTTTCTTTTCAGCGACTGTGCGGCACCTGGTTGCCGGCTTCGCAGGAGGCTTCTGCTCCTCTTTTCTCAGAGTCGAAGCTCTCGTTTTGGATATATTTGGGACAGACATCAGACCCTTTAGGATACTTTCACTAACAGAAGTAGTCTCCACACTGGGTGCTGGTTCTGATGCAAGACTGACGGATTCAGCCGCTTGTCCCGGTCCTTTACTGGGCTGTGCCTTGGGTAGAATTTGTTCAGGACTCTTGTCGTCTGTATTCTTTTCAGGTTTCTCCTCCTTGGTTGGTCCATCATTTGATACCAGCCTTTCAGGTTGTTGCTTCTCTAAAGTTGTCTCCGTCTTGACTACATGTACTTCAGGTTTTTCCTCTGTGACTTCCACAGCTTCCAGCAACGCTGCCTCAGATTCCACCACTACATTAGCTTCAGCTGCGGAACAGGGGATTTCAGATTCCTTGTCTATCACCCTCCCAATCACCTGATCTGTAGGCATTTCTGATATATTGATTGATGCTTCAGTACTATCTGCCTCTTGGGTTATCGGCTTGTTATCTGACTGGATGTCGCCACTTGACACTTCCTCCACGGCAACTTCTGCAGAGTCCACTGGAAATGTCTCAGAGGTGGCAGCAGCTGTGTCTTCTCCTTCCACGGTCGTGACAGAGTCTACTCCTATGCTCTCCGCTTCAGTCGTGCTGGGTAATTCTTCCGGTGGTTTACCAACAGGAGTGGCTAATGCTTCACTTTTGTTTCCCTCAGCAGCTGCGGGTGCATTTTCCAGAAATTCATCGTTAGAGGTGTCTGTAATTTTTTCTTCCTTCTCCAAATTGGATGGCAAAGTAAGAACTCCTTCGGATTTTACTTCAGGCAATCCTAAATCAACTGGCATAGTAGGTGTGGTTGTTGCTCCAATTCCAGAATCCTCTTCTGACCCTCCTGTCTTTGATGGTTCTGATGCCACTTCACATACCACTTTCTCAATGGGTCTTGAGTCTTCTTCAGTCTTCCCTTCTGGAATCCTGGGCTTCTGATCAGAACTTGGTTCTTCCTTGGCCTCAGGAGGCTTTGGTGAAGGAACAGCAGCTGGGTGCACCACTCCTGATCCTTCGGGAAATGTGTTCAAGTCAGGGCTAAATATATTTAAAAAGACAGAAGAAATCAAGCTATGTTGAGAACTCCACAGTAATCAATAACCCCTCGACGCCAACGGTTGGGATTTCCTGATGCAACAGAGCTTAGCATTAGGAAATCTAGCCTAACAACCAAACTGGTTTTCACAATGAGCCAAATTCTAGTTTACCTCTCTCTTAAGTTGCTTCAGCGTGGCAGGCATCTTAGCATTTCTCTGATGGTACTAGTCAGTATGCATGTGTGCTCTGTGTACCTTGGAGCTGACAGGTAAGGTTTAAGTTTAGGTAGGGAGAAAGACAGAACACAGGGACGCATAGCTTTGGTTGTGGATATAAACCAACTTAAAGTTAGAATAGGAAACCCTCCTGATCTTTTATCCACCTTCCTGCAGTTCCACTGCAGAAATATGGGTGCTAAATGGGGTGTTACCTAGCGAACTGAAATGTGTCAGTTTAAACAGACAAGAGTAGAAATGTCCACACATACACACTTGCTGAGCCTTCAGTCCATTTTCAGCTTTCTGACAGATTCCAAAATAACCAAATTCAAGGCGACAATGTACAGTACCCCAGAGAACTTCCACTTACAAGTATATAATTATTAGGAATGTAAGGGCGGTCCTGCTGCAATCAGATCAAGGCTCTACTTGGTCCATCAGGCTTCCAGCAACAGCCAGACTGGTGCCTCCTGAAAGCCCATTCTAGTGTGTCTCTAGAATAATCTCTACCTGGGGTAATGGCAAAAGAACAACTGGCAGGGTGAAGTGTACTGGACTCTGCAGAACCAAATAAAAAGGGGAGGTGTGTAAACTGTGCAGGCAATTGTATTCCCTTTGCAAAGATGGGAGAAGAACTGCTACTATCACACTCTGTTAAAGGAGGGGAAAGTGCCTTGCCCAAGCAGCAGCAATTCCAAAAGAAAACATCAAGCCTCAAAAATAGGACTACAAAGCAGTACGATATATGCAAAAATAATGTTCTCATTGATAATTTTAATATTTTTTGCAAACCACTTTGAGGTTTTACACCAATCAATCAGTATATAAATTTTGTTAAGTAACAGAAATAAAAATTTGAGATCACTAAATTTGAGAAGATCTCAGGAACCTACCTGGACCCTGAGATCATCTTCCAAGGCCCTTCTTCTTATGCCTCCTCCTTGAGAGGTCCGGAGGGTAGAAACAAGAGAACAGGGCCATTTTTGCGGTGGCTTTCCGTTTGCGGAATGTTCTCCCCAAGGAGGTTTGACTGGCACCTTCATTATACACCTTTAGGTGCCCGACGAAAACGTTCCTCTTCAACCAGGCCCTGGGCTGATTGATTGTGTTGTGGAAGGGTGGGTTATTGGGTTGTCTTTGTTTGTTTTTTGATTATTATTATTATTATGTATTTTCTCTTTTTTCATATTTTGATTTTATGCTGCAAATCGCCTGAGATTCTACGGGTATAGGGTGGGTAAACAAATTTAATTATTAATAATAATAATAATAATAATAATAATAATAAATGGTCAAGCACAAAAGGCATGGATTTTGTGACTTGCAAAGGGGATGCTGATGCATATTAGAGTAAATGAAACTAGGAGAGTAAGGAGTGCAAGGCACACTATGATGAAGCACAGCAAACAGGATCCAGAACCAAACCAAGCAAAAACAGTATGGTTCCTCCAACTTTTGGCAAATATAGATGGGACCTTCCAGCTGGGATTGGTGATGTGATGCAGCTCAACTTCATGGCATTAGTGAATTTACAGAACTCCAGGGGAAAACAAAAAAGTTCCTGAAAAATACACAGCTGTATGGTTTGGATAGACTGCTGCATGAATTCAAAGGTAAACTGCAAAGAACATATTTCTAAATTGTGAAGATATGCAACCAAGATTGGCTTAACACATATATCCCCTCTCTTTGGGCTTTCAACAACACAGCTTGCATATGTGCCTCTTTTCAGGTGAATCTAAACAGGAAAATTCCCATAGAGAGGTTGGTCATGCTGGGAGCCTTTCTTGAAGAGAAGCTACTCACACGACGATTCAGTCCTTTAAAATGTTTTTTAGATGCAGGAAGTGAATTTTACCAATTCATTTGGGAGATTAAGAGTTCCAGGACCTTCTGTCGGACAAGAAAAACACAGACCAAAAAAAGAAAAGAAAAGCAGAATTCACAGCCAAGAATAAAATCCTGCGAAAGAGTTGGAGCTGTCAGGAATGATAAGGTGTGACATCAAGATTCTGTCAACAGGGTGCAATAATTTAAACAAGTCAAGGAAGCACCAGACACACCCACCCACTTGCTGTTGCAGTCTTGCATCCTTGAGGAAGCTAATGGAAAGGACAACCCATAAAAAGCATGCCACACATGAGTGAGGCAAAACACACATCTGTTCTTCACTCGAAGCTCAGTTCATCTTCGGCCACCTCCATCTGGTTCTGGGGGGAAACTGTTTGCTGGAAACATACCATCATGGGAGGAGGTCTCAAAGTACATTCAGAACAAGCAGGTCCATCAACTCATCCAGAGGATGAAGTGATAGCCATTGTGAAGAAGGGACACAGTTTATTAATCAAGATTTCATCTATTACGTCCGATCAACCATATGGCATCCATTTGTTCCCCAATAGAGTAAGGTCATGGGAGCAAGTAAAAATAAAAATCTGCCTTCTTTCTGTACTCCACGATTTAAAATATTTTCTTCTTGCCATATTCCATCATGAGCGCAAATGATTCAGTGAAGAACAAGCTTTATGCCTACTAGCCAGGCTGCTGGTTTCCTTGTAACAGAGAACAGGGTGTGTGGTTTTTTGTTGTTGTTTTGCACAAAAAGCCAGCAGATGAAGCTGACTCAGGAATGACCCATGCAAAGTCACTCTGATACATGGGCTTCCTCAACAGCGGTTATGTTAAATGCTTCCTTCAGATGCAATATCTCAGGACCCAACGTTGACACTCAAGTAAGGAGACAATGAGTTACCAAATGAGCCTGGTGTTCTGCATGTACCAAGTGTATGTATACAGTATTAGAAATGTGTGTTATACTTTCATTGCAGGTGCATATCATCAACGACTAAGCAGGCTGCACGTGTGTAGATGAGAGCTTTGGGGGGGAAACAGTTTTATTAGACGTGAAATAGGGTACGTATCAGCATTATGATGTAACAAACACCCCGGGTGTTAATTTTCAAATGTACTTGCTAGCCAGAGTACATTTATTTTAACTACATCTGTAGGCTATAAAGTTGTGTATGCATCTCCCTTTTAAGAAGAATCTAGGAAGATAATTTGAGATGCAAAAGTCATATTGAAAACAAAAATGTTCTTTTTTCCACCTATAGAAAAAAAACCTTGTTACTTTAACCTATTCTCTTTGATACAGATTAATAATAAATACAACCATTAAAATTCTGTGTATCTCATCCATAATTTTATATTGTGTGAACACTTGTCAGGATGTATTATGCATTTAGCACATGGTTCTTGGGATACTTTAAACTGCTAATGGTCTTTTCTATTACACTTAAATAGCGTGACATGATAGACCAGCTTCAGGGTCAACTGTAGACTCCTTGAAAAACTGAACTGCACAGCGAAAGATCTTTATATACTTGGAAAGAGCTTGAAAGCACGGATTCACAAACAACTGTCTTGTCACACAGAATTGCATGCACTGCTGCAGCTGGTTAATTTCAATGTTATTTTTCTGTAGTCATCTGAATTGCAAATACCCAGGTGACCATCTGTGTATGGTTCAATCCACATCCCACTAAAGTCAATGGTAAAGTTCCATGGATATTAATGGAAATGAACTGGAACCACACATTCCAGGCACACTTGTTGACTTCAGCAGCTACAACTGCACGACAAGTCCAAAACTTGACGGGATACAGAGAACAAGTTGTTTCACATAAGAAGTGACAACCCTAAATAAAACAGAATACTGGGCTTACCATGGAAAGGTGAGGTGGATAATCAGTCTACTTTATTCAATCACAAATTTTAAAAGCCACAGAGAGAGAGAGAGAGAGAGAGAGAGAGAGAGAGAGAGAGAGAGAGAGAGAGAGAGAGAGAGTTCATTTAAATATTTAAAAAACAAACCTTTCGTTGCCTGGTTCTTGTTTCTTCTCCTTTCTTGTGACTTCAGCCTATTGAAAAACAATGTCCAGTTCTGAGCTCTTGAAGCAATTAACAAGAAACTGTGTGAAATACTTCAGCCCACATATACACAATAGAATTTTAAGAGTAATGAAAAAGAGGCTCTACGATTGGCTCTTTTCTGCAGTTGTCCAAAACTAAATACTTTTGTGTAAGACAACAGAAAAAGAAATGAGAGTAAGAAATGGGAAACAGAGCAACTCATATGTCATGACTCTGCTCTTTTAATCGCACGATTTCTACTTCCCAGGAATCAACCTTAACTATAAGATTTACCTGTTACACCTGACTCCATGCTAATGCCCAATTTTAAGCCCTGTCAAGGAATAAGACTGGACTGTATACCTAGTTGGCAACTTGATCAGTCTACAAAAGCAACAGGGGAAGAGGGAGTGCTGGAGTGTAACTGAGCATCAGCTGATTGTCAGTTCTTGCAAAGTGCAGGGCTTTGCAGGAGCCACCCATTGTTGGTGCCTTCCTCCGCAAGGCAGTGCTTACAAAGAGTCAGGAGCTGCCAATCAGCTGGCTGGCAGTGCCAGCAAACTCCAAATCTGTCCCATCCTCGTCTTTAACCGCTCCACACACCATGTCATTATATGGGTAGGGCAGGTGGGTCTGGCTTGGCCAAAACTGCCTGGGTCACCACATAGGGGTGCCTCGAGCTTCCCCACAACTGTTACATAGTTTAGCCATTGGGTGGCATGAGACTTAGTTGTAAGGGATGCAGGTGGCGCTGTGGTCACAGAGCCTAGGGCTTGCCGATCGGAAGGTCGGCAGTTCGAATCCCCGTGCAGTCCCAGCTCCTGCCCACCTAGCAGTTCAAAAGCAGGTCAAAGTGGGAAGGTAAACGGCGTCTCCGTGCGCTGCTCTGGTTCGCCAGAAGCTGGCCACATGACCCGGAAGCTGTCTGCAGACAAACACCGGCTCCCTCGGCCTATAGAGCGAGATGAGCGCCGCAACCCCAGAGTTTTCCGCGACTGGACCTAATGGTCAGGGGTACCGGTAACTTTACCTTTAGACTTAGTTGTGGGTGGGCAGAGTCAGGGTTTTCCTGCACCTGCTGTGTCCTTGCTAGAGACAAGCGAGCTCTTGTCCAGTTTCCCGACCACTGCGTAGCTTTCAAACCTTCCATGCCAGCGGGCAAGAACACCCCAGCCGCATTAACAGCAAACATCCACATCCAGGCTGAGTCTTCAGAACCCACCACGGATGCAAACAAGCTGAGAAACTAAGACGCGTTTAAACAAAGGAAGCTCACTTACTGGCGACGGTTCAATCTGTGGTGAGCGTGAGAATGTCAACCGTGATTCTCCAATGTTGTGTGGATACCTTTTCAGGAAGCGGCACATGGATGTAGCCGACTCAGCACTATCCAACTGGAGAATGGCCTTAGAAGTTAAGATATGCATCAAGTTAACATTAAAGTATACCCTTTGTGCAGTCAGTACACTGATACGCATGTAAATATGACTTATTAGCCAGATGGAGCTTTTCCTCTAGGAGTTTGTTGCTGTCCTTTAAGGCAGCTGGGGAGGGGTGGGTGAGAACCTTCCTGTGCCACGGGGTTCCTGTGCCACAATAGTTAACTGTGTCATGGTGCTCTGGGGAGAGTGCATCAAGTAACAGGTCTGCTTACAAAAAGAAGTTTCCAAAACAAGAACAGCCACCTTGTTCTTATTTGCTATCACCATGTAGTGATCTACGCGTCCAAATCGAAGTCCAACACAAAGTATTTCGAGTTCTGAATATCCCTGATCTGGCAGGTTGCCCAAATGCACAAACTGTGAATGGAGATTTTCTGCATTCACCTAGTTAAAGAAAAGGTAGGCATCAATTTTATCTATTTACAGTATCAAATTTCCTGCCCACCCTTCACCATAAAGTCCCATGTTAAGCAGTGACTGCAGAGCAGATGGTTTCTATTTGGAGTTTGACTTCTTCTTTCACCAGGTCTGCTAGGCCAGTGAGCCTGGGTGTTTCCTGCCTTCTCTGGCAGCATGAGGTTTGGATTCCTTTCCTTCAGCCATCTATTATGTGGGGACCACAGAACAGTATTTCAGCTACTCACACCTGCACTTCACTTCTTAGGCCATTTTGAGGTTTGCCGCCAGCATGATCGGGATCAAAATGATTATCAGGAAAAACACTACATAACAATTCGTAATGCTTCTGCTACTTACCTTTGGATTGGCATCTTTAATCAAAGAAACAAATATAGCTTCCTAAAGAAAAAGGGATCAAAAATATTTATTTAAGAAAACTAAAGGTGTCTGTGGATTTACAGATTATACATAAATCACAGCCATTTTCACTGGGTTTCATTTTTATTTGTGTTCAGTACAGTAACCCTCTTAAAGCATTCAGCCTTGGCTCCACTTTGCAAACACATTCTCCCCCACCCCCGGCCCCCCCATTCCCATGGTGAATATATACCTATCCCCCAGGAATACCACTCCATGCCCCTGTCAGAGGGGGCTCTGGCTCATTTTTTTTTACATAGCTGTTTTCCAGCACTGCTTTCATGAGTCTTCCAACTCTAGGGAGAATTGCCCAAGATGTTAATTCACGATTATTTACTGGATTAAACAGGCAGACAAATACTTTGCACATCATGGTAAGCCATGGTTTAGCACTATGTGGGTGAGCTGAAACAAGCCTAACAAATTCTCAGGCTTACATGCTCCCTCCCTCTTCTGTAGAGGAGCAAGAAGGATTTTGCTAGCATATACATTCATTTTCACAGAATCCCATCTTGGCATTGGGCACAAACCAAGAATGTGGTTCAGACCAAAAACTGGCCAGATTCTAAACAAACTATCTCCACACCTTGAGTTATGAAGCTGGCTTGCTTAACTAACCAGGGATTGAGTTAAACCATGACTCTCTGGTTCATGTGTAATGCTGAGCCAGGATCCTATGAAATAGAACGGAAACCCTAGCAAAGTCCTTCTCCCAGCTGGGTGGCAGTGGGAGCAGAAGAGCATGTGAAACCAAACACTTGGGCTCAGCTCCAGCACACAGCACTGAGCCATGCAAACCAGCCCAGACACACCAAGCACAGAACCTCAAATCATCCTAATTGGCACCACTGCCTCTACTATCAAGGTATTAAGCTAGTTATTTTTAGAAAGAAGGGGGGACAGGTCCTGCAACACATTTGCCTAAATAAAAAGTGAAACACAGCTAAATCAAACATGAGATAGCAGAGGTCAGCAGCTCCAAGCAGACAATTTGCCGATCATCAAAATTGTGACTGCATTAGTTGGTTGTAGCACAGGCAACTCCGAATTTACGCAGGGGTTACGTTCCAAAGCATCGTGAGTTCAAGTGAAATTGCATAGCATAGAATCTTAGAGTTGGAAGGGACCCAAGGGTCATCTAGTCCAACCCCCTGCAATGCAGGAATATCACCAAAAGCATCCATGACAGATGACCATATTTGAAACACCATTGAAAAAGCCGGCAAATATGCCTGTTCCGCCCCCACTTTGCCCCCCAAACGGTTGATGCCAGTAAGGTAACAAAGAGCCTTGTGGCACCTTAAAGACAAATAAAATAGATAGTATTATAAACATGTTCATCTTTAAAATACCACAAGACCACATTGCGCGCGCGCACACACACGCCATTTTTCTTAACATTTTAGCTACCAACCTCATCTTTTATATCTTTTAATTCAGGTGCCAAAGTAATGCTCAGTTGGTTCTCTTCCACATACATTGGAAAGCAGGTATAAAATTGCACCATGGACTCTGCAGTTTTGCAACTCATTTCTAGGTATGCCTTTTGAAAAAGAAGGAAGAAATCTTCATCAGCCATCTGAAGCCAGATAACCGCCTCCTCCAAAGTTACAATATGCAGAAATTATATGTGGTTTTCCATGAACATTCATGGAAATACTGCTTTATGGAGCATTTCTGCTCTTTATTTGGACGTCCAGTGAAAAATGGCTTCTCAATACCTTTTTATGTGAAGATAAAATTAACACATCTTTCACTTTTCCAAAGGGCTTGGTTAAATTAGAAATCTCATCTGGAGTTAATCCTGTAGCAGGCAGGTTAGAAATCAAAACCACACACATCTCTTCTGCCTCCTAGAAAAGCAAAGAAAGAGGGAAAGATTAGAATATTTATTGATGAGTTTTCACATAACATTATCCTGCTGCTTCTTATTTTTTTTCAAACCCAGCCCAAATTAGAGAAAGTCCTGGCCGACCTGGAACATCCGAATGGCTCAGGCTGTTGACACAATTGCCCCTGAATGCCCTCTCCTGCTTCATGGAGCCCACTTGGAGCCCTGGTAAACTCCAGTGCTTAGGGCAAAGAAACAAGCTGGGAGATGGCTTGAAAGTGAGTGACTTGTTTGCAAAACATTTTTAAAAATTTTATTTATCAATTTTTTAATTTTACAGTGGAACCTCGACTAACGAATTTAATGCATTCCGAATGGGCATTCGTTAGTAGTAAAATTCGTTAATCGAAACGCGATTTTCCATAGGAATGCATTAAAAACGGATTAATGCGCTCCTATGGGAAGAGAAATCGGGGGTCACTTACCTTTTCGAGGTGGATGGCCAGGCTCCCGCAGCTCTCCTTCTCTTGCAGGCAGCTCCGAGGGGTGCTCGCCGCTGCCATGGCGCGGCAATAAGCCGCGCTGGGCCGTTTCGGCCCGAAAATAAAAAGCCTTGCCGGGCTCTCCCGGCAAGGAAAAAATGGTGCGGGGGGCCTCTCCGACGCGGCAAAAAGCTGCGCGGGGCATCCCCGACGCGGCAATAAGCCGCGCTGGGCTGAAACGGCCCCCCCCCCAAAAAACCGGGGGGAAAAAAACAAAGCTGGGAAGGAGGAGAATAAGCAGCCTCCAGCTGCTCCGGGCTCCGCTCGCAACCAAAATGGCTGCTGGAGCGAAGTCCCGCCTCCTCTCCCCTTCCATGTGACCTGTACCAAAAAACAAAAACAAAAAAAACCCCTCGGCTTCCGATTCGGAAGTCGAAGAAATTCGTTATCCCGCGGCCGCCACGATCATTCGTTAGGCGAAAAATACGTTGGGCAAGTTATTCGCTAGTCGAGGTACCACTGTACAAACTTTTACATTCACCAAAACATATATAACATTGACTTCCCTTCCCCCCCTTCCATGGTTTGTTTCACTTACCTTTTTCTGCTGCCTATTCTAATCAATCCGTATTCTTTTATTTCTCCATTTCGTCTTAGTTAAATTAATACTGCTGAGTTGACTTTAATCCTGCTAAGGTCTTAATTTGTTTACAAGAGTTTTCCAAATATTCTACAAATCTTTTCCAATCTTCTTTAAAAACTCTTTCTTCCTGATCTCTTATTCTACTAGTTAATTTAGCCATTTCTGCATATTCCATCAATTTCATCTGCCATTCCTCCTTTGCTGCTATTAAACCCTCCTTCCATTTTTGAGCATATACCATTCGGGCTTCTATACATGAACAGGTTTTTTTTTCTGATTGCTTGGTATATCTAAACCAATTACTCCTAAAAGAAAATCTTCCGGTCTTTTTATAAACGACCTTTTAAACATTTCCCCCCCAGTTAATTATATATCATCTCCCAAAAGTCCTTAGCCATTTTGCATGTTCACCACATAGGATAAAAAGGTACCTTCCTTCTCTTTACATTTCCAACAGATATCTGATTCTGACTTATACATCTTTGCTAACCTACTAGGGGGTCAGATACCACCTATATATTATTTCCATGAAATTCTCTTTTAGTGTGCTGCATGCTGTAAATTTTAAATCTTTCTTCCATAGTTTCTCCCTTGTTTGAAAAGCATTTTGAGGACAAAATTGCTTGCATCCACTGGGATCTTGGCTCACCTTGGTTACCGATTCACCTGCTTCAATGTTCTTTGCAACTTCTGTCACATCTGTATTTAAAAAAAAGAATTTTTTTAAAAAGATGAAAAAGTAATGTAGCTGTCACTGATGAAACGTTCATCTGGGAAGTTGAAAGCCCAAACCCTAGAACAAGGAAACCCCAATTTTAAACTGAACCAATCCTTTTGTTCCAGACTATTGTCTTATAAGGACGCAGGTGGCGCTGTGGGTTAAACCACAGAGCCTAGGGCTTGTCGATCAGAAGGTCGGCGGTTCAAATCCCCGCCATGGGGTGAGCTCCCATTGCTCAGTCCCTGCTCCTGCCAACCTAGCAGTTCGAAAGCACGTCAAAGTGGAAGTAGATAAATAGGTACTGCTCCGGCGGGAAGGTAAATGGCGTTTCCATGCGCTGCTCTAGTTCGCTAGAAGCGGCTTAGTCATGCTGGCCACATGACCCGGAAGCTGTACGCCGGCTCTCGGCCAATAAAGCGAGATGAGCGCCGCAACCCCAGAGTCGTCCGTGACTGGACCTAATGGTCAGGGGTCCCTTTACCTTTACCTTGTCTTATATGGAACAGGTAAAATTTTACCTCAATGAAAGCAACACTTTTAAGGCTGCAATCCTATAGTCCCTTATCTGGGAGTAAACCTCAATGGGGCTGATTTCTGAGTAGGATGGCAGAAGTGAGTCTCCAAAGATACCTGGCACTTCTGCAGGTAGGCTGGTCTCTTTGGCTTTGGATTTTAGAGCTGCCTCGGGTTCTGACGTCTTTTCACTCTCTACAGCTTTTGTGGCTTCCTCAGGCTTCCTGGAACCACTGTGAGGCTTCTTCAGTTTTACAGCAGCCTTTGTCCCTCCAGTCTCGTTTGCCTTGGACTTCACAGCTGTCTTGGGTTCTGCTGTCTCCTTGCTTCCTGCAGCTTTTGGGACCCCCTCAGGCTTCTTGGGATCTATAGGCTTCTTTTGCTTCACACCTGTTTTTGCTCCTGCAGTCTTTTTGAGATCTGCAGCCTTTTTTGGTTTTACAGCAGCTTTTGTCTCTCCGGCCTTTCGAGAGTCTCCAGATTTTTTGTCATCATTTGCTGTGATCAGACAAAACATTCATCTGGTTAGAGGGGGCTTGATGTTTAAGTTATTAACCTTAAAAAAGACAGTGACTACAGTGTCCCCAAGACTATGTTCAGACTAGCTTAAGAAGGTTCAGAAATGCACAAAACAGGAACTCAGTTCTGGTAACAGAATTGTAGAATAAAGGAAACATTAAAATGAGCAAATATTTGAAAAGAACCCAAGACTTCCAACGAGACGTATATTAAAAAGATAACTCTCCTCTGCACTGTTAACAAAAATGCAGCCCAAGAGATTAGTAAGAAGGATTTCAGTTTGACATATTTTGGTGGGAAAGTATTTATTAAAAATGAATAGGCTTCAGTGATCCAAAAATGTAATTGTTCAAGGCCACATTTTGCTGAACTTGCCACCCCTGAAAAACATTACCCCCTTCTCCATTCAGCTACCACATTCTTCAACACATTTCCATCTGACAGGGAACCAAATATATCAGTACGCCTGCATGATGGGAAGACTAGGTAAGATCCTTTTTCAATTTTTTTCACCCACATTCAGCACACAATGCACCAAACTGCAGGAGATGGAGTATAAAGGAAGGAAAAGCAACCAGAACTCACAGGCAGTGACCAGTGACACAGCTGCCGAGGATGTTTTTGCAGCAGTTTTATCTTTCCTGAAAAAAGGAACAAAATTGTGGATTAATTGCTGGATACAATCCCATTAAAATAAATCATAAGTTGGAAAGTAAAACAATTAAAAAGCTGATTTAAAGAATTTGATAGGCCAGGCTAAGTAGCGTCATACTTACGTTGCACTTGCAAGGGACTTCTTGACATTATGTGAGCTTGAAGGAGCTTTCTTAACGTTCTGGGAGGTTGTAGGAGGCTTCTTGGCATCGTGCGAGCCTGGGGCTTTCTTGACATTCTGCGAGGTTGAGGGAGCTTTCTTGACATTCTGGGAGGCTGAGGGAGCTTTCTTGACATTCTGTGTGCCTGAGGGAGCTTTCTTGGCATTCTGCGTGCTTGGGGGAGCTTTCTTGACATTCTTTGGGCTTGGGGGAGCTTTCTTGGCATCCTTAGAGTCTGGGGGAGGTTTAGCAAGCTGTGCACCTAGGGGAGCTTTCTTGATACTCTGTGATGGCTTCTTTTCATTTCCTTTGTTCTGAAAAAGATAACACTCTATGTTCTCTTTTATGAATATACCCATGCACAATCTGTGCAAAAAAACCTTAAGCTACAGAAATACCTTTCCTCAATGACTGAGCAGAAAGTCACATTGCTGTCCTAACAGCTGTATGCATGAACTCCAAACCAGCCGCAGAGATTAATGGGCCTCTGCTATAACTGCTGGGGAGGGGGCAGGGAGGAGAGAGATCAAACCTTCCCTCCACATGTGGTGTAGTCCCAATGAAAACTGGCCTCCTTGTGCCCAGTATTAGATGACGACAATGATGACAACAACAACTCACAATGCAAATGCTAACAGCACACTCAGTGTTAGGGTCTACTTTGGTTCTCTGGCATACATGACTCGACTTAAAGGCCTTTTCAATACCTATCTACCCTTTTCAGTTCCTCCGTGCACATTTTCTGTTTCAACAGGGTCACAAATGGAAGTCACAGATGGGGATGCAGTCCTCTGGCTACAGTGCTTCCACACAGACTCAGCAGGCTGACACACAACTTCGGAACCTTTTCCAGCTCTACAATTTCCCCTTTCAATGTGAGGCACTCCCTGGCACCCATCAGTGCAACTGCTCCACCACGGAACTAGCACATTCTGCATTACTTACAGCTTCTGGATTGTCTTCAAGTGCAGCCTGACATACCGTGCTTTAGAATTAATTCACTCAGGAGGTTCCCAGAGCATGGATTGCCATAGGAAAAGTATACCTGTCCAGGAATGGCTGTAGATGGTGAACCAAAAGGTGTTCAGGGCCACTGAGGTTGCCTGGGTCTCTAGAATCTGGATCAATGAGTACCCCAAGAATATGTATCTCATTTTTCAATGGGACTGTCATCCTGTCCATAGCTGGCTACCTTACTAACTGCTAGACTTGAGGAAACACCAACCCCCAGGGTTTCCCCCGTCCTGAGTCAGTTTTGTTACTGGCCAGCCCATCACTGTGTTCAGGGCCTGCTCCAGTACCTACCCAGCTGCACCCAGCTCTCCCAGTAGCTTCATATAGGCATTAAAGAGCATGGGAGACAAAATGGAACAGTTCTGGTCAACTCACTTGAAAAAGGGTATTGTAGAGTTGGAAAAGGTTCAGAAAATGGCAACCCAAATGATCAAGGGGATGGAGCGACTGCTCTAGGATGAAATGTTGAAGCATTTGGGATTTTTACATTTAGAGAATAGGTGAGTAAGAAGTGACATGGCAACAATTTATAACATTAAGCATATAATCATAGAATTGAAGAGTTGGAAGGGACCCCGAGGGTCTTCTAGTCCAACTCCCTGCAATACAGGAATTTCATGGCATGGGGAAAGGTTTCCCCTCACCCTCTCTCCCAACACTACTAGATAAAAGAAGATCCTTCTTCATGCTGCACACATTCACTGCTACAAGGGGCAGTGATAGCTACCAACTGGACTGGCTTTAAAAGACGATTAGATAAATTCACAAAGGAACAGTGGCCATTAGCCATGATGGCTCCATGATCTGCCTTCATGGCAGAAGGCAGTAACTCAGGATTGCAAGAGACAGCAAACTAATAAAAAAGGCTATCCTTGAAGCAAGAGGAAGGACAAAAAAGTAGTGGGAAAGAAGACGGAGAAATGCTATTGGGTGACAGACACCTATTTTGCCTCTGTCTTCACCCAAAAGTTAAGCAGTGCCCAACCTGGTGATAACAGAATGAACAATGCAACAGCCAGTCTCCTAAGAAGGCATGCCTGGCACCTAACACTGCTATCACTTAAATGTCATTATTTTTTAAAAAATTAACATTCTTTTTGTTCATTATTTTTATTCAGTTAGATATTTTTTATTTTAAAGCTGCTATTAGTATTTTGATAAAAATTCTGCTGCTATTATTTTGGTTGTCCTGAATTCTTATACAGCTGTAAAATGTTCTGAATCATAAGCTGGGCAACCTAGTCAGATGGCCAGGGTGCAAATAATAATAAAAAAGGACGATGATGAAGGGAGAATATAAATGCTTCAAGTAAGGTTGAAGAATAAAGATACGCCATTTGGGGGGGGGGGAAACCTTGTCAGATGCTGTGGAAATAAGGCACCTTAAATTACACAAACTTACCGGGCTGGGATCCACTTTGGACTTTTCTGCGACACTTATTTTCACACGCCTGCCATTAATCAAGACTGGAGATGTTTCACCATATTTGACAGCCGCTATTACCGCCTCCTTATAATTCATTTCAAGAAAGGCCTAACAAAAAAGGAAAGTTTCATCATTTACATCTTGCTCTAATCTTTTACATTGTGGTTTTCAGATTTGAGTGAAGGAGCATCAGGAAAATTGAGAATGGGAGCCAAGTGGCAAAAGTTCACAGAAAACATTTAAAGTGGTTTTGCAAAACAGCTGTAGCTAAATAGTCTAAAGTTTCTGCTAGCGGTAGACAGAAAAACTTCTATGGGAAGTGAGGTTTAAAATAGGTTTTTCCATTATTACTGTCAGGCATCTGTCCACCCCTGCCAGTCCAGCTTTGAGTGCTTACAGGGAGCCACAGCCTCTGTTAACAACAGATTCATCTTCGAGTGAATCTGGCAGCCCCTTTTCGGGGGAGGAGCAGTTAGTGGCTGGGAGCCAGGGAGTGCCAGGTGTCTAAGGAGTTGCTGAGAGACCTGGCAACACCCAGCAGACTCGCTCGGAGGGGGAGGCATCAGTTCCAGTGCATATCTCACGTAGGAGGAGAAGGCAGCAATTTAGGGTGCCAAGGTTTTGGTGCTGGCGCCAAAACAGAAGGAAGGCACTTCCGGATTCTGCTAGTGACTGAGCAGACATGATAAACTGAACTCTGCACTGTAAATAGCTTTGCACTGAAATAAAGAGACTAAAAGACAAGATGTCTTGGTGTTACTATTGAACAACTGGTAAGAGAAAATGACAATTACTATCAGAAATTTTAGACTGTTTAGCTACAGCTCACATCAGCACACCTCCAAGGGATGTCTTCAAAATTCTAGCCTTACTCCAGCAATCAGTCAATAATCTTATCAATAAGCACATTGCTTACAGATTAAAGAATGCACAGTATGCCATGCTTACTACTAGCAGTTGTGCAGTGCTGCTGTGAACCACACCAGAGGCTATACGTAGGACCTCTGGGGTCAGTATACTGGGCGCAAGTATTACCCCCAGCTAATGTGACTTACAGAAAAGATAGGATATTTTGCAGAAACTCTATGTTAGGCATTTAAGGTACTTACCTCATTTTTAGCACGAAGTACCAAGATATTACTAACTTTTCCAAAGGGCTGAACAATTTTTTTAATATCATTATCTGTATAGCCATCATCTGGTAAATCAGATATTTGAAGAATCGTACCACAACTCAAGGCTTTTTCTGTCAAAAACTGAAAATGAAACAATATTTCAAGCATATTTCAGACCAGTTATTGATTTGTGTGCTTGCTTTCTTGCTCTCATGCAGGCAGGGAGACACAGAGAGACACATAGAAATAGGTAAAGTATAGTGCACTTAAAGGAGCCTTGAGGGAAATGCAAGAATGGATAAAAAACCTGCATATTGCATCTCTTGAAAAATCACTGAAATGACTTCACAAACTATCTAAATAAAAGTCATTTCTCAATATTTCTAGTTACAGGTAGGTAGATACCGTATCAGAAGAAGTGTGCATGCACACAAAAGCTCATACCAATAGCAAACTTAGTTGGTCTCTAAGGTGCTACTAGAAAGAATCTTTTTATTTTATTTCTCAATATTTCATCCTAATTTAGTATGGGGTATGAAAGATGATGGGATGTGGCTGCAAACCCAGGGGCAGGTGTGATTGTTAATGATTGGATCAGAGGCAGGGAGCTTTCTCCCATATAAGCAAAAAGCTCCCGTTTGGTCCCACAGAGAAAAACTCATCTACATCTGGGGACCAGAGAGCGAAGGACACCAGAACTCTAACCCTGCACTGACCCTGGATATATCCAGATCCACACCTTCACAGAAGACTTACTGACCTGACTGTAGGGAATGGGTTGAGAAACATTTGTTTCCTCAGCTATGACTCCGTCTTTGTTTGGGACATCAACATCCGATGAGCCATGAGAAGGTACATCTTTCTTGAAAGACTTTGGAGGAGCCGTAGAATGACTTGGGGTCTTCTTCACACTTCCAAGAGTCTTCTCTGGCTCAAGTGGTATCCTCTTTAAAGCACACCCTCGGCTTTGGAGCAATTTCTGTTTGTTGTACTCTTCAACAAAACTTGGACCCAAACATTTCACCGCTTCTTCCAAGTCCTTACCTGAATGGAGGGGGAGAGATACTGAATGCACTGTTTTGCCAGTGTACGTGGAAAAAGCATGCCACTACTTGTTGATCCTGGACAAAGAAGGCAAGGGCACACACAGCAGCTGCAGCAGCAGCAGCAGGAGCGGATTAAATATGGAGCTGGGCACTGTTTATACCAGGGGTTGTCAACCTGCTCCCTACCGCCCACTAGTGGGCGTTTCAGGATTCTAGGTGGGCGGTAGGGGGTTCTACGGCACAAGCTGAATCCTTCTTCCATCGAGCATTGGTGGGTGGTATGGAAATTTTACTATCAATAAAGATGCATTAGTGGGCAGTAGGTATAAAAAGGTTGACTACCCCTGATTTATAACTTTCCTACAGCTTTGTATATAGACCCACCCCACCCCCATGCAAGTCTAAAGCACCAATATAATAGTAACAACAAAAGCACCCCATAAAATCCATTATAAGTAATGGCAATGAATTTTTCAACTCACAAATTACAATCCAATGGGGAACCTCGGTACTTTAAAAATCTTGTCCTTTAATGTAAATGGTTTGGGCAACCCAGCTAAGTAACGTAGGGTTGAAACTCCTAAATCCCATGGCACCATCTTCTTGGACTAAAATATAGGACTATGATCTAAGTCTCATGAACAGCAAGGTTGATATGTTGTGGTGTTGTACACGCAACATAAAATTTGTGTATATGTGTGTGTGTGTGTGTGTGTACATATATACACACACACACACACACACACACCTACTTCCACATTCTTAATCCAAGTTACTCATAAACTAAGCTGTTCTTAAACCAAGGTAACACTGTAGTACTTTAGTCACCCTTGAGCTCAAGAGTGAATGAATGGCAGGCATAACCAATGGCACAATATTCTCCTTCCTTTAACACCAGACTTGACATAATGGGGCCACCCTCTATGTATATGTATCTGTATCTGTGTCGTCTGTGTCTGTATCTCTCTCACACACACCTGTCCACTTGCCCAGGAACAATCGGAAGCACATTTCAAAAATTGTTCTTTTGCAGCTGCATCTTTATCTGCTTCCCACCTAACATCATATCTGGGTGTGCCTTGATGGAAATGGCTTTGCAGATCAGATCAGGACCACTGCAAGGCTTAAGTAGGCCCACAGTGGAGCCTCCATTTTACCTGGAGATCTGGTGGGTCTTTTTGATCCTCTTTCTTTGCTGTGAGATCTTCGATGGTGTGAAGAAAAGAAATGAGGGCGTCGTGGAGACCTTGACCTATACCGGGGACGAGGAAGATATCTTGGGCTTCGACTTCTGGGTCTACGACGCCCAGGGCTCCTAGATCGTGAGCGAGAGCGGCGCCAGGCATGGCCAGAGCTTGAGCGTCTTGAGCGTTTGGGACTAGAACTGCAAGAGCGTCGCCTCGGCGTATGGTTTTCCTTTCGGTCACTTTCATGTCTGTAAAAACAGAAAAGGTTGTTTCCCCCCAGGCATTCTGTATTTAATATGAAATAAGTAATCTGATCTAACTGGACAGTTTTGAAAATGTTTTAGTTACAGGTAGGTAACTAAATTTAATTTTTAAAAAATACTTTATTCCTTAGAAGAAATAAAACTACAGGGCAGTATTAAACAGGATAAGTGTGCATTCAGATGTTATTTGGCCTCGTGGATTCTACAACCACAAATTCTACAACCACAAAGAGTGAAAATAAAGGTAGATTTGAAAAAGAGGGCTACATCAAGACTGGAATGCCAAAGAAATGTCAACAACCTACCCTGATTTATTATAACTATACAGTGGTACCTTGGTTCTTGAACTTGATCCGTTCCGGGAGTCCGTTCGACTACCGAAACCATTATAAAACCAAGGTGCAGCTGCCAATTGGCTGCAGGAGCTTCCTGCACTCATGCAGAAGCCACTTCGGATGTTTGGCTTCCGAAAAATATTCGCAAACCGGAACACTTACTTCCAGGTTTGCGGTGTTTGGGAGCCGATTTGTTCGTCAACCAAGCTGTTCGAGAACCAAGGTACCCACTGTAAAGGAGAAAGGGGGACATCCTGCTAGCAAAGAAAAAGCTGGAGTGAAAGAAGCCAAGCAATGAAGCTTTCACACAAAGTGTTGTATCCAACTCAGAGTAAACTCACCAAAATTAATAAGCCTATGTTAGTCACATACATTAAGTTCAACCGATTTACACTGAGTAAACAACCCAGTTTGGTGTTATGACAGACACTGACTTGCACTGTTGTACCATTTCAGTCATGGTGAGAGAACTCTCGCAAAGCATCAGCAGGCTGCACCTACAGAATGTCCCCCAGTTTTGGTATTCACACTGGTAACACTCCTCGGGCTCAGGAGAAACTCATGCAAGCCTTCAAGTGCCAAGGAGGTAGGCAATGCCATACTTAAACAAATATGATGCTCTATAACCATGATAAGCTCTGTAACTATGATAACTCTCAGATGCTCAGGGTGGTGATGGCCTGGGAGAGGGCATTCTCTGGGGCTGCCCCTACATTGTGGAACTCCATCCCCACAGAGAAGCATCTGGTATCTTCATTACACAACTGGCAGTGAATACTGAAGATGCATGTCTTTACTTTTGACACTTGAGATGTGTATTTTCAGGACCCAACTTATTCCAGTGATTGGGAGTTGTTTTAAACCGTTCTTCATATTGTGTTTTAGTTGTTGCAACCTGCCCTGGGACATCAGTGTGAAAGGCAGGTGGTGAAGAAGCAGAAGCAGAAGCAAAAGAAGCAGCTGCAAAATCTCCATGGGACAACATGCAAAGCGACATCCACAATTCCAAGATTTAAATAACGTTGCCCCAACCACAGAGAACTCAATCCTATATAATAATGTTGAAGTGTCTCTGCATCCAACTTTCCGTGTGTCAGTAGAATTGGCCAACTGCGCGTGCGCTCCACTGACAGAGATTGGAGCGCAGAGACGGCCTGTTTTCACACCATTGGTTGCCTGCTTCGGCTGCGCCCCGCCTGACGTGCTGCGATTCGTGGCTCCCCGCGTGGCTGGCTCCTCAGGACCCGCCCCCTTTGGCTGGGGTCTCGCCGCTCCTGCCCGCAAGCTCTCATTCAGACAGCGGCTGCCTCAGCGAGCACAGCGGAGCCTGAGGTGGCAGCTGCTGCTGCGCGCAGACACGTGCGCGCTCCCAAGCCCGGCGTCGGCATCTCCCGCCCAGGACAGGGGCTGCTCTGCCGCCGCCGGCCCGCCCGCGATGCCGAAGCCGACCCAGCTGCAGCCGCTTCTCAGGCTGAGGCAGCAGCTGCTGCTGCGCGCAGAGATGCGCGCGCTCCCAAGCCCGGCGTCGGCATCTCCCCGCCACGCAACGACCAGGCTCCGGGTTCCACGGCGACCATGCCGCTTGAGGGGCCATGGGGCAGGAGAGGCTGGTTAGTCTGGGAGGATAGGGGGCAGGAGGGGTGGGGTGGGATAGGGGTATGGGGTAGGAGCGCGTGGTGAGTGAGAGTATGGGGCAGGAGAGGCTGGTTAGTCTGGGAGGATATAGGGCTGGAGGGGTGGGGTTGGAGTATGGGCCAGGAGGGGCTGGTGAGTGAGAAAGTAAACGACAGGAGGCACTGGTGAGCGTGTGAGGATATGGGGCAGGAGGGGTGGGGGCGTTATGAGGCAGGAGGGGCTGGTGAGTGTGGGACTATGGGGCAGGATGAGTGGGGTGTTGGGGGTATGGGGCAGGAGGGGGTCGGATGTGGGGAGTATGGGACAGGAGGGGCTGCTGAATGTAGTGGGATATGGGGCAGGAGGGGTTGGTGAGTGTAGGAGGGGTATAGGGCTAGAGGAGTGAGGGGCTATTGAGCGAGAGAAAGGAAAATGGAAGTATGGGGCAGTAGAGAGTGTGGGGGTGTGAATTAGGAGGGGATGAGAGGAAAGTTGGCAGGGTGTGAGAGAGAAGTGGGTGTATGGGGCCCGCCCTCACACTCTCCCCTCCCAGCGCACGCAGCCTTCGCCTCCAGGGTAGCGGTGACGGCAGCGGCAGCAGCGGCAACAGCGGGCTCTCTGGGGTCCGGGCCCGGGGCGGCCCGTCGGCAAAGCGGAGCCTCCCGCTGCCGCCGCCGGCCGAGCGGGGCCTCCCGCTGCCGCCGCTGTCCACCACGGCACAGTGCCCGCTACGATAGAAGTCTTTAAAAGGCACCTCTAGCGCCCGTTATTTTAACGGGCTTTATATACTAGTCCATTATAATGTCTTTAGGAAAAAGGGAGATGAAATATTACTGCAGCTTATCAGTATGATGGGAAGTAGTCGTATTTGCAAAATTACCTTTTTGATGAAGAATAGGCTTCTGGATTCCAGTCAGGAAATCTGTTTCAAGAATAAAACTATCAATGCAAGAAGCTTTTTTGAATTATTTTCATTGTTATCTATTGCTACTACTAAGAAGCACCTCCCTCCCTTTCCTGTGCTGCAAAGAGTGAGGTTTGCATGTCTGCCAGGTACTAGCAGAGGTGTGTCCATTTCCCAAGTTAGCCTCTGTGTTGAAAAGGATTCTAAGAGGTTGTCCTAATCTCATTGGGAGCTTTTAAGGTGAACATGTAACACAGCAATTCAATTAAATGAAAGACCACAATACAGAATTAAAAAGTAGTCACATTATTATTCCAGTCCAGCCCCAGAAATATGTGAGAGCAGGACCTACGTTTGGATCCCAGCTCAAGCACCCACCCTCTCGTTCTCTCTGTGCATCTCATCCCCATGTTGCTTACCACCTGCTCTGCTTCCTAGAGAACTATCACCCTCCATGCTCCTTCTCTCTTTCCATCCTTCAACGTAATTGCCCTCACTGAAACTTGGCTCACCCCCTCCCACACTGCCACAATGGTGGGCCTCTCCCTTGGAGTCCTTGGCTTGTTCTATGCTCCTCACCCTTCCTGATCATGGTGGTGTTGACCCTGTGCCCACCCACTGGTTCTTCTACCTTTTCAGCACTACCCTGCTTAAAGTTGTGTGGCTATATTCCGCCTCAGATCAACCCTAATTCCCTAGAAGTGAAAAACCATTCATCTCATTTCAGAAATGGTGCATGGCATTTAGAGTTTTTCAGTGTAGAACAAACAGATCAAACTGCTTAAAAGTATTGTGTTTGCAATTCACATCCCATTGAAATCATTTTAGTGACTATTAGTATCCCTTTAGGAAAGTACAAGAACCAAGTCCGTCTTCGTATAATTAATGTACAAAATTAAATGGGCATTCTTACTGTTGGCGTAGCTGACGACAGTTCTCAATGTGGGTAGTAGTATTCTGATGCTGAATCCAGTCCTACAGAAGGAAAAGCCATAAATCAGTTACAAGCATTTTATTATTGTTATTAGAATGGCATTTACATCCCCGCTTTCCTCCATGCAGCTCATGGTAGTATACATGGATTTCTTACGCCCTCTGCCACCATTTGCCCTTATAACCATGTTGTGTTATATACTCAGGTTGTCCAAAACTCATAAAGCAAGCCTAAGATTTCTTCTATCAAGATGATCTACAGTGTAGTGTCGTCTGAAGTCAAGATATGCAGTATGTTGCTGTTCTGTGTTAATTCAAACCTGCCAAATTAATGGCATCTGAACTGCATACAGAACAGAATTAGGGTATTTTGGTCTACCAAGTACTGCTTTACATTGACCCAGAAGGATCCAAATATGGACATCACAACCTACATAGCTTGGCTACAATCGGCACCTTTATAATAGAGGTAGAAGGAAAGTATGTGTCCAAAGCGTTTCAACATAAAGAGCTGCAAAGAAACAAAACATTTTTCTCCTCTCCCCCCTTTTTTAAACTACATACCTGCAGGTATAGGGTGGTATACAAATAATAATAAAAATAAATAATAATAATAATAATAAATAAATAAATAAAAATAATAATCTATGCATTTTAAGGTTTGCAGTGCTACACAATAAATGTATCCTGGGCTGCTACATTAAGATGGTCTGCGGACATCTATAAGGCTTATATTTTTCTGGGAGCAGTGAAGTCCCCCCGAAATATAAGTCTAAAAACATAAACAGCAACCAGTCGTCTTAGTAACAGCAGCACCTGAAAGCGTGGTGTTCACATGGAACCATTCTTTTGGGCTCTCGCATCTGTTAAGTTCCCTTTCCTGGATTTTTTAAAAACCCAAACGTCTGTCTCAGAATCACAAACCTCCTGCTTCAGAAGGCCTTTGCTGCCCACAGAACATTATTATATTATGCCCTTAAATATTAAAAAGAGGCTAAAATTCAAGTTCTGCACCAAAAATTTATGAATGGGTGGGGAAAGGAACCTAAACAATTCAGTAAACAACTAACTTATATGCAGAATGCAAGAAAATAGAAAAACATTGAATAAATTACACTCAGGTTCTGCTTAGTGTGTAGAGTAAGCAACAGACAACAAAGATATTTATTTCGTACAAAGTTTTTCTGTCCCAAACCAATCCCCATATTGCAGTATTTATTCTTTTTAGGCATCTGCAAAGACTGATCCGGAGTCGATAGAGCTGAGGCTCTTAATCTCAGGGTCATGGGTTCGAGCCCCACGTTGGTCAAAAAGATTGCTGCCCTGCAGTGGGTTGCACTCGCGGTCCCTTCCCACTCTACAATTTTAGGATTGTATGATTTATTTTCCACACCCTCACACCCTTAAAATGATTTTGAGTAAGTAAGAAATATAAACTAGGAGACATGAACATCTGCAATGCATATAATTCAGAGCACCACCGTTGTGCAGTTAAATACAATTTACAAAACTCAATTTATTTCACAGCCTGAGCTAATGGATTAAGATTCTTTGAACGAAAATCTAGAATTGGTTGGGATAGTAACACACAGTTTGAAGTGGGCACGAAGCACATTAAGAGAAACACAAGTTTGGTACAGAAGAAAAGTTTAAAAACTCTGTAACAATTGAGTAGTCCCCTAAGGACAAAATTATAATCACACTAACAGTACATTCCTTCTTAACTCAGTGAGACTTATTTTTGAGTAACCGTGCATCGGTAAATTACCTATGGCCGGCCTTCCATCCTTTGAAATTTGAAAACGCGAAACACTGCACTGAGTACTTATGGCCTTCTTATGATTGTTGGGAGCAACAAATGAATGCAACCCATGCTAGGCCCTTGAGATGCCTGGGGCAAGAGCTGGAGCAATACACTGGAGGTTGTGATAATGTCTAGTGCAATCTATTTCAGAATTAAGCGAAATAAAAAAGATGTTTGGAAAACAAAGTCAAATCAATATTGTACATGTCTCACTTTGTCTCAAGAATACTTCTCTGTGTTGTGGGGCGATCCCCCTGCACACAAAGAAACTATTGTCGGAATCCCATACTTGTAAATGATATTTGGCTCCCAACCCCCACCCTGTCATTTGGTTCTCTATCAGGAAAAGAGACTATCAGACATTCATGATAGTATCTTCTTTGGCATGGAGGATAATATTTCATACACAGATTATGGTCACTGAAATTCTCAAAGCTGCATGAAATTCCTGGGTTGGATCCAGGGCAAGGAAGTCTCACTTAGGTCCAGTGAAAACAATGTGAAGCATTATTAATAACTTAAGACCTTTTGATTTCAACAAGACAGAAATGAACTTGCTCTGAATCCCATCATCTTCTTCTAAATCTAGCTGGGCTTTACTACTTGCGGTGAACGATTCCTCATCGGCCATCAGTAGTCAACTCAGGAGCTCCCCCCATACTGCTAGATTCATCTTTAAACTTCTATCCATGCCTTTAAAGCCCTATGCGGCTTAGGACCCTCGTACTTACGGGACCACCTCTCCTGGTATGCCCCACAGAGGACCTTAAGGTCCACGAATAACAATAGCTTAAGGGTCCCGGGACCCAAAGAAGCCAGATTATCCTCCAAAAGGGCCAGGGCTTTTTCAGTGTTGGCTCCGACCTGGTGGAATGCTCTGTCCCATGAGACTAGGGCCTGCGGGACCTGACCTCCTTCCGCAGGGCCTGTAAGACAGAGTCATTCCACCTGGCCTTCAATCTAGCCTGATCCCCTATTCCTTTTTCCCCTTCCCTTTTTTCTGAAGAAACCCTTCTGGGTCCCCACATTAAAATTCTTCCCTGGTCTCCCTACTGGCCTAGCAAGACTAACTTGGCCAGTTAGCCCTGGTGATCCCACTGATGATTGTTTTCTATGCTGTTTTTAGCTGTTTTTAAGTTGTTTTTAATCATTGTTTTGTATTTGTTGTTAGCCGCCCTAAGCCCGGTTTTTGGACTGGGAAGGGCGGGGTATAAATAAAAATTTATTTTTATTATTACCGGTATTATTCAAGAACAATTTGTGCCCAGTTAATTGGGAGGTACTCCCAGGTAAGCATGTACAGGACTGCAGCCCAAGACAACTTAAATGAAGTTGTGTTAACCTGAAGCTTTCAAACCTAACTTGAACTTAAGGTATCAAAGGTCCAACAAGCGGTTAGATGCATCAGCTAAGAAAATTTAACTAATGCTTCTGTATAACTTATTTTGTTCTATTATTCTTATGTTACATTCTAAAGCTATAATAAACGCTTTCTTTACCAATCTTTCTGACTAGACTTCAACCTTAATCCACTGTCTACTTTAAGTCCAACTTCCTTTGATCCCAGAAGCTATAGAGCAAGTTTAAATATAAACAGAGGAAGCAATAGAGGGAACTGGGAATCCAAAGCGAAATGAGAACATGTCTATCATAAGGCAGCTTTTACAGGTGAAACCTGCAGAAATAGCCAGTCACACTGAGCAAATCAGACAGACACAGTATTTATTCCCAAGCTTCTTGATTGTTGGACATCTTACGGGAATAAAATCGACAGATATCCAGAAGACAATTAAACCCAGTACATAGAACATGTTGTGTACAAATGTATGTAATTGTGGGGGGGTTGGGAATGACTCACCTTCAAATGTCTACATTCTACATTACACAGAGAACACACATGTGGAAATATTCTTGGAGATGCAGCATAGTAATCATTCATCATCGACGGAGTTGGCAATCTCTTCAGCTTCTGGGCATCTGCCTGTGAAAAAACTGGAAGCCAAGAGGCTTTCACCACACCAAAAGCAGACTCAATAGGATGCTGAGGTTTCTTATGGATTTTTTCCTGGCCACTGGCAGGTCCTGGTGGAACATCAGAAGGATGAGCCCTGGATTCATGGTGAAAACTATCACGCCGGTTTACACCCTCAAGCATTTCAGGTGCAAAAGGGGGTGGCGGCTGGTTCATAATCGGAGGTGGTTGGTTCACAGGCGGCATCATGGGCTGAGGAACAGTTGGCGGAGGCAAAGTCTGCGGGACAACAGGGGGCATCCCAGGCAATACTGGCATCCCAGACATGGATGGTACCACGGGAGGCATCACGGGTGGTGCTGCTGGAGGCATCCCAGCTCCTGCTGAAGGGAGGCCTAGCCCTGGCCCCTTGTTGGAAGCATCCATGGGGAAAAAGGACTGCGTACTTGGTATGCTTCTCTGGAATCCCATCTTTCGTATCAGTTCTTCTACTGCATTCATTTGACTATTGGTTACACCGGAGGGCGCCGAAGACACAAGAGCCGTCTGCTGTGTTGGAAATCCTTTCATGCTCCCCTCAGTTGATGCATCAGAATTGTAGACTTTGACGTCAAGAGGAGCTTCAGTATATTCATACTTGCTTTCATGCCCGTAATCAATTACCTTGCTCTTCACCATGGTACCACGACCATCATCACTGTGAAACATTTCCTTTTCTCTGCTCTGAGAAGGTAAACTTGGTAACTGATGAGTCATTTTGCGCATTCGGATGTCCCTCAAAATTAAAGGCATGTTTTCTGGCGTCAGCTGATCATCTGGATACCGACTAAGTTCCTCCAAGTCTTCATTAGATAAGCCAAAGCTTGCTAAGATGCTCGAAGCACTCTCGGTTGTATAACGGTTCTGGATACGTGTGGCTTGTTCTGCAAACTTTCCTGAAGTGATCTGGCTACTATTTACAGGCGGAAATGGATTGTCCCATTGAGTAGCAAATCCCTCTTCCTTCTGGTGCCGCTCTTGTCTAGGATCCATTCCATGTTGCGTGACCTGAACATTTGGCCTTGGGAATCTTGCCCTCATTTCTGGTTCCATGACCCTTTGAGGCATTCTGGGAGGGGCAGACGGGTGTTGCCTTTGAAGACTATCCGGTCTAGGTCCTGGCCCCTGAAAAGGGCCATGCGGCAATCGACCAGGTGCATTAGGTCCCCTCGGCCTTGGAGGCATGTTTCCTCTGGGGTTAAACATGGCAATTTTCAGAAATGCTTCATTTAACAAAGCATAAGATGCTATAGAATGGGTTGAAGCTACCGAGTTCAACTGGTGAAAAGCCAACTGTGTCTTAATCTGAGCAAGCTGCAAAGGAGGAGGAGGAGGAGGAGGAGGGCCCAACAGAAGTGGGCTGGCAATGCCAAGGTTCAGAGAATTCACAAAAGGTGCAAAATTTTCCAAGAACACCACAAAGCTGAAAGTTAAACACACAAAAATTAGATTACATTTATTTTTCATCTACTTTCTAAAATGGTTCTACTGCCTGTAAGTAAATTGTTTGAAAAACACAACGGTTTAGTTTTTTTTCTCAATAACAACTTGTTTTAGCAAAGGGGTTGGGGATTTTACTCACTTGTCAACTGAAAGTTATTTCATATGTGTTTCAACACACAACTTTTGAATTTAAAAGACTTTATATCCCACTCTAAACCAACCATGTAAACAAGCATTTTCCATGGAAAACCCATGTGATTTTAATGCATTCTAACCACGTATGAAGTGTAATTTAATTAGGTCGTTAGAAAAATAAGATAATAATTTTCACTACAATGATATGCAGAGTTACTACGCAGCAAGTTCCATTCAATTCAATGTGACTTACTTCCAAGTAACTAGGTAAAGGATTGTCCTATAAAACAATGTATTTGACAATGAAGATGTGCTACAAGCACTATTTTTGTGACCTCATTCATTAACAAAACTATATTGGTGACATATCAGTCCTTAGAAAATTCTTCTGAAGGTTTACCTACCATTGCTATCCAATATAATTTCATAGCCTTCCATCAGGAGATTCTATGTCTCAAAACCTTTTCTTTCTTAGACCGGACGTGTTACATACCAGAGGTGTCAACTTGTGCCCAAGATCGAGGCGGCCCAGTGTGTGTGTGACATCGTGCGCTCAGAACGCATCATGCTCATGTGAGGTCATTCATGTGACACATGTTGCACATGCAAAGTCGCGTCACCAAGAGGGGCCCAGTAAGAAGCCCAGCACAGCGCGGCTTCAATGGCTACCAGCTCCTCCTCTCTCTCGCTCAGGAGGAGCCTGCCACTGAAGCCGCACCCCATTTGGCTTCGCGCTTTGCCTCCTCCACCCCCTCAACATTGAGGAGGCCTGGCCCCCTCCCAACAGATTTTGAGGGGGCCAAAGACACCTCAGCCCCATAGAGTTGGTGCACATGTTACATACAGTCAATGTTTTCAAACAGGCAATAAACATAATGTGAAGGCCCATAAAAATCCATGAGAAAATAGTTTTCTTCACACACCTGGGAAATAAAATGGGAGGGGGGATGGGATGGAGGGGGAAGTAAAAGCCTCTTATGTCAATTTCTCAAGATTTGAAGCTGGTAATGCTAACAATAACAGCACGGAAACTTCATAGGACTTGATTGCTAAACAAGGAGCACATTTGGTTTTAGACTTGATATTAAATACCTTTCAAATGTTGCAGATTAACATTAGGCATTTGGTCCAGTACCATTAAGAAATCTGCACCAAAAATATTGCTCCTAGTAAGCAGGGCCCGCACAAACAAAACCTCAGACAATTTATCCCTTGGCTCTTATCTTTCCAGCTTCCGCATCTAGTGAAAGAAACTGATGAATCGGAAAATACACCACCAGAATCGAGGAACTAACATGTAAAAGTTGATAAACTCATTTCTATTTGTGCAAATATAATAAATACTGCATACATTCTATGACTGTGTATAATGATGCACATCTGAAGAGGCCAAGTTTAACTGCATATGCAGAGTTACTGCTGGTATTTAATGACATTATTTTCTGCTGAGATTATCTGAGAATATGTGTAAACTGCACATTATGCAAAAAGCATTCCTGCTTTAAGCTCATGAAACATTAAGTTATAGTTTGGCAAATTTTGACAGCTCCAGTAACTTTGCATCTCTAGACTTACATGACACAACCGAACAGAGAGGGCAAGAGGCAACTAAGTGCTTCTGCAAGAGCAAGGACCCCTTGGGCTGCAGAGCAGAATTTTCCTCTCCTGGTGCATCCCCTGGTGCATCTGTTCTAGGAGTTCCCTTAACCCCACAAACAAGATTAGAGGAGGGTAGAGGGAAAACGATAGGCTCCAATGTGTAACAAAAATCCATGCATCTACAAAAGTAATTACATTGGATACCAGCCAGAGTTTGAGACAGACACACATATAAACCAATGCAGGCTTGGCTGACAAAAAGCAGGCAACTTTTAAGGGAGTTGGGGAAAGGAAACAAAATTTTCTAGTTTTCTGTGAAGCAAAAGTAGTTGTAGCTCCAAATGTTCACTCCCTGCAGCATTTTTGCTAAATCATCACTCATTCATACAGTTTTAAAGCAAAACAAAAACAAAAAACACTTTGCTGAGAGCAGTGCAACATCCCCCAGCAATGTGTGCTTATTTATCTAAGGAATCAATTGCTGCATCTCTATCTGGCATTTCCTACAAGGAGCTCAAAGTGGCCTCCTTTGTTCTTCCCCCTTCACTTCTCCTAAAAGAAAGCTGGTGAGGACGGTTAAGCGGCGAGAGAGACACTGGCCCATGGACAGTGCTTTATGGAGAAACAGCAGCGCTTATCTTGGGGCCACCATACTAGCCCAAAGCAATAACCACTAAACCACACTATTCCTGGATATTATCACAAAATAGTGAAACATGTTTTACCTGAACATATGCAATTATAAACATATTTTACATTTTTAAATGTATTCTAAGATGCTTGGAGACCTTTGGGCAATACCAATGAATAATACTAATACTATCCAAAACTAAGGGACGCGGGTGGCGCTGTGGTCTAAACCACAGAGCCTAGGGCTTGCCGATCGGAAGGTTGGCGGTTCGAATCCCCATGACGGGGTGAGCTCCTGTTGTTCAGTCCCTGCTCCTGCCAACCTAGCAGTTTGAAAGCACGTCAAAGTGCAAGTAGATAAAGAGGTACCGCTCCGGCGGGAAGGTAAACGGCCTTTCAGTGCGCTGCTTTGGTTCGCCAGAAGCGGCTTAGTCATGTTGGCTACATGACACGGAAGCGACCACCTCCGTCATGGTGAGAGGTCAGTCAGGATCTGGCAAGCAAAGAAAGCCCAAGGTTTCCTCCAGGCTCAAGATCTGCCGGAAGAGGGCATGAACCCTGGCTTCCTGTCCGGCTTCAAGTTCACAAGGTGACTAACATTTTGTTTTGCTCTGCACGTCTCAGATGCAGAGTCATGGTAAGGCTCCTTCTCCTGGTCTACATGCAAGGCGAAAGCACATGTGCTTCAGGAACATATAACCAGGAGGTGTAGAAGTAGCACTGGAGCAGGGTGGATAAAAATCAATGATTTTTTTTAAAAAATCAAAAAAATCGGATTTTTTTTATTTAAATCGGATTTTTTTTATTTAAATCAGATTTTTTTGATTTAAATTGGATTTTTAAAATAAAATGCTTTTGGAGGAAAAATCTTTCTAAATATAGTCTTCTATTTAAGTTGCATTGTAGTCCAAAGGCTATTCATCAGGAAATAAGGATTTGTTTTAAGTTTATCAAGTGTGCTAAAACTCAATCTAAGTTTTTTAAAAACAATGTTTAACCACATCAGTTACAAACATAGATACATATGCTATCATGTTATTGTTTTAGTTAAATAAATTGTTTAAATGGTTATTAAGGAAATGATTATTTTTCTCCTTCCAATATAGTACAGCAGAAAAGTTGTCCAAATATAAACAGTTAACAGTTAACTTATTAACTTATTAAACCTCACCATAATTTCATAATTATCTGTCTATGTATTTCTAGTAGTATAACCAAATCAGTAATTTTTGATATAACTGTAAAAACTACTCTGAAAATTTATTATTCCAAAAATGAAACCTTCATATGGGTGTTAATATTAAGATTATACCAGCAAGAATGAGTCTTTCTGTAAAAAAAATATTTAAATCAAGTCTTACTGACTAGTGATTTAAATCAAGCCTTACTGACTAGTGATTTAAATCGTGATTTAAATCATGATTTAAATCAATTTGATTTAAATCAAATCCACCCTGCACTGGAGGATACCATTTTTTGAAGTAGTATCTGGCTCAAAGCATAGAATTGGCGAGAGAAACCCCTTGAGTGCCACAGCCTCAACCCAGAAGCAGCCAGCCAGCAGCTTCCACACCAAACAAGTCCACCCTCCAGCCTCCCTCACCTCAGCTCCGCGCATGAGATGTTGCCACGATAAAAAAAATTCAACATGTTGAAATGCAACAGGGGGAAGGGGGAAAGCATGTGAGGCCCTTTTCCACTAGCGAATGAGGTTCTGATCTGGGGAGTGCAAACCACATGCCAAGAACTGAAACATTCAGTTACACCTAGAAGCCACAGGAAATTTCATCACAGATTGTGTGGGCTCTTAACTTAGCTTTTGCAAGACTGTTATTATGAGCATAGTAAATTATACCGAGTCAATAGAGCTGATGCATCTAGTGCAGTATTGCCTATAACTGGCAATGGCTCCCCAGGGCTGTCTTCCTGCTCTATCTTGAGATACCAGGGATATACAAGGCAGATGCTCTACCCCACAGGTGTCAAACAAAGGCCCGGGGGCCAAATGCGGCCCGCCAGACCTCGTCATGTGGCCCGTGTAGCCTCCACCGGCCGCCAGCCTTGCTTCAACTCCTGGGCTGCAGGTTGCCACCACCGCCTCCTCCTCCTCCTGCCTTTGCGGCCTCCCCTCCTTCCCTTCCCCACGCGCTTGTTTTTAAAGTTTATTTCACAGAGCCCACTAGGGGCGCTCCGCGTCCTTGCAGCCTCGCTCTCTGGCTCCCTCCCTCCCTCGCCGGAGCGAGCGAGCAACTTGTGGCGCTCTTCTTCGGCGCGGCTGAACTTTTCCTCAACTCTTTCGCCGCCTCGGCTGAAGTTCACCAGCGATCCTTCCCCGCCCCCCCTCCCTCTCTCTCTCGCCGCCACCCCGGCAGACAAACACACAAACAGCGCCGGGCACAGCCAAGCCAAGCCAGGGAGCAGAGCCGGGACTTCTCCCCTCCCCTCCACGCTCCCCGTGTCGGAGGCGAGGAAGTGGGGAGAAAAGAGAGAGGAGAGAAACCCAACGTGCCGCCGCCGCGCACCATCTCTCTCTCTTTCCAGCAAACCAGCCGCGAGGTGGATGGACGTTGGGCAGCTGAGGCTCTTGGGCGCCAGTTCTGCGCCGGGGGCGGGCCGGATCTGTGGGGCCAGTGGCTGACCCCCACCCTCCCCGCCCCTCCACCCAGAGCGGAGCCCTCTCCATCCCACCCCACGGACCCACATCTTTCCCGGACGCCTAGCAGGGCAGAGAAGGGAGCGCGCAACAGAAAGAGCGATTGCACCTACTTGTGGCCAGTTTCCTCGCTCTGCCTTTGGATCGCATTGCTGCCAAATCCCACGGACGTTGCTTGGATGGTTGCTTGGGGTGGGGGGGATATCTGGGGTCGGGGTGGGGGGTGGGGAGGGAAATCAATGGAGGGGCTTTCCCCCCCCTCTCTCTTTCTCTCCGTTTTCCCCACCCTTCCTGCTTCCCCCACTCTTTTCTTTCTTTCTCTCTTTCTCACTCACTCTGTTTCTCTCTCTCTCTCCCAACCCCAAAGCTTGCTATCTTCTCCAGCATTGTCAGTTTGGACACCTTCGCACATGCGCAAGGGCGGCTTCTCCCTCTCGCTCTCCTCTCGCTCGCCCTCCCCGCGCAACTCACCCCCCCCTTTCAACATCTCCCGGGCGCCGCAAAAAAAGAAGAAGTTTGGAGCGATCTTTCACTTTTGGATTTAGGGATCTTGGGCAGAAGATCGCAGGAAAGAGGCTAAGGCGCGGGGCGGGGTGGTGGAGATCTCTCTTGCTCGCTTGGGAAAATCTAAGCTAGGGAGAGAAAACCAATTGACATAAGCACCCATGCAGACTTTTAAGAGAGGGAGGGAGATGCCGGATGATGAGCTGATACGACCTGCGATTTATTAATTGTGGACGGCGATTCTTCTTTGTGCACCCTTGGCCGGTGCACTCCCCCCCAAACACACACACTTTTCTCATCAGCACAACCATTATTTCGCAGGGCGACCCTAGGAATGAGTAAAGCGGCGCTTATGTGCAGTGGACCAACCCGGCTCCCCCATCGCTGCGAGGTGGCCTCAAGGGCGCACCTGGAGGTCCCGGCAGGTGTGCTGCTGCTGCCTCCGCCGTCTGCATGGGGAGCCTCTCTTTTTTCGCAGGTGCAGCCATCGGGGATTTTGCAAAGAGGCAGGTCACCTAGCTTTCCCATACACACACACACACACACACACACACACACACACACACACGCTTTTCCTCTCCGCCAACCCAGAATCCTTGAGAAGGAGCTCTAGCAGGGGTGCCAAATTGAGTAAAATAGGAGGAGGGGCGGCCCAGGTAAACCCCACCCTGCATAATCACAAGATGCGGCTCGCACACACCAACCATTGATTTTAATGGCAATGCCCATCCACTTTGCAGGGGCCCAGCCCCCTCAATATTTTGTATGTTTAAAAAAAAAATTACTGTCTGTTACCAAAAATCATTTTTCAATAAATTGTACAATAATTGTACATTTGAATATCTACTTGCCATTATTCTGACTATGTTTCTGCTTTCAGAGCTAGTTATTACTTACATTATTACAAAAAAAACAGTAATAATTGAATGCAGTGACAATAATTTATGATAATAAAGAGTGGACACATAGTCCTACAGATACAACCGGCCCTTTGAGGGTGACCAAACTGCTGATGCGGCCCCCGATGAATTTGAGTTTGACACCCCTGCTCTACCCCTAAGCTATGGCCCTTCTGCACAGTATAATATGCTAAAGAGTAAACGGAGTACTAGGAGCACCAGACCCATGTTGATAACTTCCAGCGAGCAAAGCAGCTCCTCTCCAGCGGGGAGGAGCAGGCAACAGGCAGCCCGGTGAGGCAGAGGCTTGAGGATGCTGCTGAGAGACACAGCGCATCCCGTGAAACTCACTCAGAGGGGAGCACTCCACTTCCGTCACCCCAACTGCGTACAGGGGTCAAAAGGAGACGGGGAGGAGGCACTTAGGTATCCCCAAGTTCTTATGTTAGGGTCACAGCCGGAAACCGGCACTCCTGGATTCTGCTAGTGACTGAGGCAGTCATGTTTTCATCAGCTCAACATTGTAAATAGTTTGCACAATAAACTTGTATATAGACAAGACGGACTTTGTCGTTACTCGTGAGCAACCGCAACACGGACCTGACAATAACCAAAGCAGGTCCTGTTCTGGCCTGTCAGAAACAAACCTCGCAGCTTCCTTAACGTAAGAAACCAAGACAGCTTACAAGTTTGCTGTAAAATGTCACACATATTGAAGGCACTACAGAAAAACCACCGAAACTCAGTAGCGTTTACTGTGTTTAAGATCAGCCTAGGCCAAAGAAGCAGTAAAGCAGCTCTTGTCACTTCAAACTACAGATAAGAATCCTGATTTGTGAAAGCTGGTCTGGGAGCTGTTTTGGCAGAAGGGTGAGGGCTAAATACCTGGGGGTAAAAAAGTAACAAGCACCGTCCAGTTTGTGCAGAATATCAGCATGTAGGGCGAGTGGACTCTAGACTCATCCCTGGAAATACCAGCGTGATGGGAATTAGGGACACAACAAAAGCTGAACAAACTGCCCCGTGATCTTTGGACGGAGGGCGGTACAGAAATTTAATGAAAAGCAGCCAAAGGGGCCCCATCTCGGTCAGCCTCAAGCTCTCCACTAGATGCCCCAATGGGAAGAAACCCACAAGCAGGACCTGGAAGAAGAAATAGAGGCAACTCTCCCCCCTCACAATTCCCAGGAAGGCAACATATGGAAGGAAGGACCAAGAAGCCCAGAGATTTCCCTCTCCCGCCTGGCCTCCTTCTCCCCAAGCCGCCTTTCCCCAGCTGCCACCTTCCCCCAGGCGCCTTAGGTGACAGGCAACTTTCACGAGGGGCCAGAGTCATAGCTTTTTCTTTGTCTTTTCTGCAGGATACGCATGGAGTTCACGTCGCAGGTGACACGGGTGCCCAAAACAAAGCCTGCAAAGGGGAGACGGATTGGGGACGTTGTACAGTGTGAGAATGAATGCAGAACCAGAGGAAGCTGCCACGGCGAGGCAAGGATGGAAGCCAATAACAGTAATAATAATAATAACAACAGCGTTGTTCTCAGGGCAGCTAGGAGATGTAACATCGCAAGAGGCACTCACTTGCCTCCTCCCTGAGGGGAGGGTTTCAGTGGGGCCTTCTTATTCTTTTTTTTTAATTATTATTCAGTGTTTTTTACTTAAAAAAATAATGTTTAGGGGGCACTCTCATTTTCCCACTCATATTCAAATGCTGCCCCTCAATGAGGCCAAACTTAGATTCACAAAATGTTTAGAGTCAGTACTGGATTTACCTATAAGCTAAACAAGCTACAGCTTAGGGTCCCAACTCTCTTGGGGGCCCCGGAGAGAAAAACCTGGATGTACGTTTCCAAAAGACAAAAACACATAAAATGAAACCTACATGCAGCACCCGTGTTTTGTGTTGTGTCTGTTATGTCCCAACGGCTTTAGACCCCCCTGAGGCCCATGAATTCCCCCCGAGCACCGATCCCCCCCCCGTTCCCTTCCAACCTCCATCCGCGGCCTTGTTCTCGGTTCCTATGGCCAAGGGACGGAGCCTGCCTGAGGGGCCCTCAGAGGCCTGTCTCCCCTGGGCGCCCCCGCCCGCCCCCTCGCAGCAGGCGCCGCTTTACCTCCGCCGGAGAGTGCGAGAGAGAGGCCCAAGCCAAGGCCGCGCTCCTCCTCCTGCCTCGCCCCCGACGCGGCCGCTGCTCTGAGGGGAACAAGCGACACGGACGACGACGACGCGCTGCGCATGCGCGCCCGGGAGTGCCCGGATCGGGACGAGGGAAAGGCTGGCTGCGCATGGGCGGCGGGGGAAGGGAGAAAGCAGCAGCCGGGCGACGGCGGGAAAGGGACGGAGCATGCGCGGGACAAAGCCACGCGTGCGCAGGCGGGGCCGCCCCCCAGAGAATTCGCCCGGCGAAGCGTGCAAGCCTTCGGCTCCCGCAGGTCTCTTGGTCAGGACGGAGGGCAAGCGGGGCTAATCCCGGGGGTCAAGTACAACGCCGGCTTTTAACTTCGTACAGCTTTCGCTGCAAGGATTGGTGTTGCTCCGATATATGTTTCTTATGGCTCAGAGCTATTGAGTAACCGGCGCCCTGTTTTTAGTGTTATAAAGCGCATCTGCCACAACAGATTACAAAGGTTATAAATGTGTTAAGGCGCTGTCCTAGTTTGCAACGTTCAACCTTTTGAATATTATGCATCCCAAATTGCTGGGTCTTTCCTTAGGGTCAAAGTGCTGGCTGTGCACAACTCGCATTGGCTAGAAACTAAATAGAGAGAGTCTCAGAGAGCGTTTGCACCTTGGAGATGTTAAGCTGGCTTTGCTCCGCCTGCGCAGCAAACCTTTTCTCCCCAGGGTGATTTTTTAAAATTTTTATTATTGTTCATTATCATATGTACAATTCGTTCTTCATATATACAGTATACATTCTTCTTGTAAACAATAAAACTAAATGATAGTCGATATTGACTGGTTACATAGTAACCCACTCTATATATCTTGTACATTGTTCCTCCTAACATGATTTTAGCTAAAAAATAAAAATAACTAAAACTAAATAAATACATTAAAAAGGTCATTACTGTTTGCCTCCTTTTGTTACTTCCCATATCTGATTCCATTCATTACATACAAACAGAATCAATGCAGATATAGCTCTCGAATTACATCTAAATTAAACTCTATTACATTTGAGTTAAAATCTATACTCCTATATGATACAAATAAGACAAAAGAAAAAATTACTAATTTCCATAAATCCTATTGATATCCCAATCCCGTCCGACTTCCCATCAATCCCCACTGTATACTCTGATCGTACCTATGAGTGTAATTCAACTCAATTACATCGCCTCATGTGTATTTTTTTAAAACACTTTAATATCCGGTGGCACCCCGTTCTCCAGTCTTGATATTCTTTCTCCATCCAGAATTACTGAAAAGCTGGCATTAGTATCTGACCCCTACTACATTTTTGAACATATACTGTGTATCTGGCCCATTTCTCTTGGAATTTTTGTTTCGATTCTCCTCTTAAATTATTGGTTAGTTGAGCCATTTCGGCCATTTATTGTAATTTATACTGCCACTCTACAATCTTCGGTGGTTCTAATTCCTTCCACTTCTTTGCAATTAATATCCGAGCTGCAGCAGTGCCGTACAAAAAGATCTCCTGTAATTTGCTGTGGATTTCTTTATCCATAATACTTAGTAAAAAGGATTCTGGCTTCTTAGGGAATGTTATTCCTAACAATTTTTTGAACTCATCATAGATTACCCCCCAGAATACCTTTATCTTCTGACACTTCCACCAACGACTCACTGATATCGAAAGACAACCTTTATCTTCTGACACTTCCACCAACGACTCACTGATATCGAAAGACAACAGGACTGCTCAAGATGTCCTGAATACAGAACTGGAGAAATCGAGAGATATAAAGCCGCTCCGGCCCTTTACCTCTCCTTTCTCCTGTCAAAAAACACAAGAAGGGCGTTTACACTAGCCAGAAGTGCGGCATTGCCCACGCCAGTGCTGGAGGGGCTCTACAAAAAAATCCCATACTCCCAAAGGCTTTGCGCATGCCCACTAGGGGAAATAGGAAGCCCTGAGCACTTGTTCTTCAGATGCCCCCTATATGAGGAAGCTCGAGGCGAGTTCCTGGATCCCACACTGGCGAGGTTAGCAAGCCTCCCGGAAAAGCAATTATACAACCTGCTATTGCTAGGTAAAGACCAGGCGATAACCAGGACGGTCGCTAGATTCTGTGCCCAAATTTGCAGACACAGACTTTCTTCCCAGCCCGTCTAAATTACCGTACTCTCCCCAATGGAACCTCGAGTGAGCTAGGCCCAGTCTTCTGTAGCCACTACTTTAAGAGTTAAACTTTTAATATTGTTATGTAATTAATAACTCTTTTTAAATTCAGCTAAATGTGTTTTATACATGTCCCGTTCCCGGAAACAGTCTCATTAAAGGGACTTATTGTTTTTGTTTTTATTGTATGTTACTTTAAGAGCTGGTCTTCGACCGTAATAAACTGTGATTTGATTTGACACTTCCACCACATATGTATTAAATCTCCCTCATTCCCCCCACATCTCAAACATATACTTACAGCCCCTTTGTACATCTTAGAAAGTCGTGTGGAGGTAAGGTACCATCTGTGTTGGACCTTCATCATATTCTCTATTATGTTGTAAGAAGTCGTGAATCTCATATTCGTCCTCCACAGATGTTCCCATTGACTCATCATAATTGGGCGTCCTATGTCCTGTGCCCATTTTACCATGGTTGACTTAACCTCCTCCTCTTTCACTTCCCATTCCAGGAGTAGGTGGTAGGTTTTTGAAATTACCTTATGCTTATTGTATATCAGATCTACCTCCAATCTTGATGGTTCTGTGGCAAATCCCATCTTTTTATCCTGTTGAAATATTCCATGCAGTTGGTGATCTAGCCAGCCCCCAAGTTGCTCTTTTATCTCCTCATATTTTCTTAATTTAATATCCCCTTCTTCTTCAATCAATAAAGCATTACACGTCATCCAATTGGTTTTCATATTCTTTTTCTTTACAGCTTTTGCCTCTAAAGGAGAAATCCAACGTACAATCCTAGGGACAAAGGTGTACCAGCAAGCCTGCTCCTTCAGAGGGAGTGTGACCGCATCCCAAACAGGTCACTTGCCTATTTCCAAAATGTAGGAGTGCCGTAGCATATGGGGGGCAACCATGCCTTTGTCATGCTCCTTGATAGGGATCGGCACTTAGCTAAAGCCCCTCACCCCACCTCTGTTTCCATGCAAGACACCTTGCGGCAAAGTCAAGCAGCAGGTGGTTTGGGGACCTGGAGAGCAGCTGCCAAGGGAGCCCAAGCTCTCCTTCAGAATTCTCAAGCACAGCAGAATGGAAAGCCCGCTTGGCATGCCGGACCTCTGAGAGACCAATTCCAAACGGATTGTTTTATTTTTTAAAAAGCCTTCCATTTTACTCATTGGTTTATTTGTAGCCTAACCTGCTGCTTTTATACCTTTAGGCATGTATGCATGTATTTTTAAATGGAGAAAGGGAGGCTTTGTGAACTGCAACATAAAATGTTCCTAAAATATAAACTATGCCAAGGCTAGATCCACTAAGTTGTTTTCTCGCTGCCTGCCAAATGCCAAGGTTAAGAGGCTTAGCTCAGCAGCTGCTGAATATAGAGATAGGCAGGCATGATAACGTCAGGTTCACCTTAGATGAAGGAACACTATGAATCCTCACAGCTCACACTCTTCCTCGGTCCGCTTCCACATCAGGATTTGTCCCACCTGATCTTCACTCATAGTTATCGGCATCCTTCTGTCTCAAGAGACAATGAAGTCACACTGCTGGGTCAGGTCAATGGCCCATTTAGTGCAGCATCCTGTTCTCGCAGGGGCCAACCAGATGCTTCGGAGAAACCGGCAAACAGGGTGTGAGGGCAAGAGCCCTCTCTCCTCCTGCAGCTTCCAACAACCAGCATTCAGAAGCCTTGTGCATCCGAAGTGCCTACATTTCTCCTGTGGGGGGGATTTGAAATAAGTATAAAAAGTGGCACTAAGAGGCACTCCTTTCCCCACTTCTTGGTACTTTTGATAAGGTCCAAAGCAGGTGTTTGTGGTATGTATTTTGTAGGTATTTTTTATGTATTTGTGTGTAGTTGGTGGTAGTGTGTGTGATACATATTTAATAAAGACTATTTAAAAAAGAGAGAGAGAGAGAACTTTACCTTGGTTTAAGAACGGAATCAGAACAGTGGAAGGGCACCGGTGGCTGGAGGCTTCATTAGGGAAAGTGTGCCTTGGTTTAAGAACGGTTTTGGTTTAAGAACGGACTTCCGGAACAGATTAACTTTCCTACAATGGTGGGGCTCACAACATCAACGCCCAAAAGGCCTTGCTTCTCTCATCGTCGTAAAATCACAGAATTGAATAGTTGACCCAAGGGGTCTCCCTCATCGGATCGTTCATGGTGGAGGAAGTGCCGGCGCTCAATGGCGCAAACCAAGGACAGGGAGCGGACTTACGTGCCCATGCATCCCCCTATCCTACGGAAAGTCCCCCTTCTAAATTCAATGAATAAAGAGACAAGGCAACTAGTATTTGGGTGAAATCAGGTCACGATTTTATTGACTACTGGTGGAAAGACTTAATTTGGGGTCAACTGGAAGTGAGTGAGTTCTTGACCTGCATCAAAGAGTAAGTCCCTTGCTGGATTGCACCTGGCCCTATCCCCCACCTCTGCCTCTATATTCGAGGGGGAAGCCCTGGCTGCTGCCCCAGTTGGACAAAACTGCGTGGACATTGGCCCAATACAGAACGCTGTGCCCGCAAATCCATACCTTCTTGGTGGCCAATCCTCAAAAAAACAAGAAAATCAACAAATCTGCTGGGCACCAGCCGGGCAGAAGAGGAAGGCTCAGAGTCTGGGGAATGGGGGGGGGCACAGAGCACAGGTCAGAGGGAAAAGGAGAATGGTTGGGTGCTGAAGAGGCAACAGGCTTTCTCGAGCTGGAAGAGCCATGTGCAGAAAGCGATTCAGACTCAGCAAATGTTACAGAGGAGAGGACAGAGGCTGCAGAAGCATCTCAGGAGCTTACCCTTCTTACTGGACTAAGTGTTAGCAATTTCACTCCTCCGATGCTGCATTTGTGATTGGTATAAATCACATGCCTGTCTGAGAAGACTGTGAGAACAGGACAGTCTTATCTCTTCAGCTGTATGTACTTTGTAATGTACTTTCACTTTTACTAGTTCCTAGTACTACGGCAGACCTACCTGTAACTAGTTCCTGTTCTTCTCTCGGAGCTGAAGAGAATGGACGCTATTATGCTTTTGTCTGTACATGGTGTGTAAATAAATAATTAGCTCTACAATGTCTCACGCTTCTTGCTGTGTTTTGCCAGAAGCTCAGCGTGCATATATCATGATGTATGTTGCTAGAAGCACACTGGAAGAGAAGGGAGATGCCTTTTCCAGAGCTGCGTGTACCAGAGGACATTTGGAGTTCCAGGGACATGCAGGCACCCCCAGAGCATTTTCCAACACTAAGCTCCCCACCCTCCTTATCTCCAAGGACACAGAGGGCTTTGCGTGTAGCAGAACAAAGAACACAGATTCCCCACCTCCCTGATTATCACCCACCCGGAGGAAGCCGTTGGAGTTCCTTGAGTTGCCACCATCAGAGATACAACTGCAGTGACTGGAGACAGGCAGCAGTGTATCCAAAGCAGTGACCAGAGGAGGAATGACCGCTAGGAGGAGCAGAGAGAGAAGAAACACATTGGTGCATCTGCCAGATGCCTTCACCTGCCCCGGCTGCAACAAAACGTGTCTCTTCTGCATCGGCTTCTACAGGCACAGCAGACACTGTAACCTGCCAACAGTTTGACCTCAGCCCCTATATTGTCTCCTGTGCATGTTGCTTTAGTTTCAGCAGAAAACCAAAATCCTAAAAGGCAACTTTGCGGAAGAACTCAGCATTGTGACCAACTTGGGAGCCTCCAGACCCAGGCCATCTCAGGTTCTTTGATGGGGCCGACTGCTTGGCTATGCCTTATTAAGGAAAAATAACCCAGCAGGGGCCAGACGCCTCGCCCTATTGCAAACCCTTCCCTCTAAATTGTTTTCCTGGGTCTTGAACCGAGGGGCACTCAGCGCCTTGGCAGAATACCTTGGCATTTCATGCAATGAGCAATTACAGTTTCATCACGGCCAGCCCCTGGCTATTTTTAGCTGTCTGTTTTGCAGAGCCATAAATGAAGGTGGCAGGAGGGCGGCAGGACCATCTAATACATCTCCAGGGTACTGAATTACAGGAATTTGGAGATTGTGGGCAGGCTGGCAACTCCTGAAGAGTGTCACCTCCAAGTAAGAGCATAACTGCGCTCAATGCACGCTGGCAGTGGTCCAGCACTTTCTGGCCAAGGCGGTGACCATTATGTGGATCTCTGGGTGTGGCTCTCTAACATGGTGCAAAGCACGTCGCCCCTTCACCCATCAATGTCTCCAAACCATCCTGGTCCCCTCTCCCCAGCCTCTGCTCCCCGCCCATGGTTGCCAGCAGGAGCAGGGAGATTACGTTGTGTTTTGCCAAGGAAGCTGGTGTGAGGCAGACACATGATGCCAAAGGTTAGCTCTGCAAGTAGTGACCTTACTGTTGTGACAGCAGCCCCGGTTTCAGATGTCTTCATTTGCTCCTATACAAAAAAACCAGCACTTGCCAGCCTCGTCCGAATCTGAGCGCACTCAAGACGCGTTGTTTGCTTCAAAACATACCATGTGATCCTCGCCGCATGGAGGCAGAAATAAACCCTGCCGAGTGCGGTGAGGATTGCAGCCTTAGCCTCCCACCATAAAGAGAGCCTTGTGGGGTCAGGTGGAAGGCTTCCCTCTTGGGGAGGAGAGGGCTGTTGACAGCTACTAACCAAGATGGTTCTGCCTCCACAGCTGGAGGCAGAAATGCTTCCGAATGCCAGTTGCTGGAAATATGCTTTTCCACTCACCGCCAAGACGGTTTTCCCAGACTCCCTCCACTCTCTCCGGCCCATAATTAACTTCACTGAATCACTTTCATGTACTTCCTCCCAAAAATGATGGAAAACAGGTGTTTTTTGTGACTCAAAAGCAAACCAAGGGGAATAGTTTTTGCTCCACTTTCCTTACAATCTTTTTTAAGTTGCAGGACAATAGGGTTTTTAATGTACAAAATTTATAAGCGCCACCTACCTGTTTTAATGATCTGCCAGAAGAAAACCATTGATCCATACAAGCTGTTGATCTTTCCACAAAACCTGACTTACAGAGTAATGATACAATTTAAAGCCCTTGTTTCATTTTGCCAGCATAAAAGAAAGATTCAGAATGAGGGCAAATGCTGGTTAAACACATGAATGGAAGATCAAGTATGAATTTCTGAGCACCTTGTTAACAAGAGCAGGTGAGAGGACACTGTACATCATCTCTAGTAATTCATGTTAAATTACCCTAGAGCAGATAGTAGTGGACAGCATAACTTTACAATCTGTTAGTTCTAACCCTAACCCTAACCCTAAATTATTGCAGTGGGAGTTTGAATACAGGTTGAAAGTATAAAGAAATCAGCACAGTCTAATGGAAGAATGGTCTAATGAGCTGAAGTCCAGGGAAAGGTACACTAGTTTGCCATTACCCAGAAATAAGTGCTGTCCAACTCGGGAGTCTAACTGAAGCACAGTGTAACAACAGGAAGTTGAGGGAAAGTTATAATTATTTCACCAGGTTCTTAATATGCTGCAAATAAAGTATTTGAAAATCTTGAGTGCACTGGACATGGAATAATTTGCATGTGGAACCAAAGTGTGAAGCTTGAAATATAACTGAATTTGCTACTTTTAGGTCCCATTACACAACCCCTTCTAAGAATAGTAGCTACTACTTGCTCAAGAGGCAAGCTGTAGCTATAATCAAGAGAGCAAGTCAAGTGAAGGCTGATGGTTTATGCATAGGAGGCTCATGCTAAATATCAGTTAAATATCAGTTAGCAGAATTCTCGATATGTTCTACCCACTCATACATCTGACTTTGCTCTAGATACTAGTAGCTAGGGATGGTGTTTTCCCATCTCACTCTTTAGTGCTAAATCTTCAGTTACTTTTAACTTGTGTGATCCTTTGTTTTGATATACATGTAGATTGATGATAGAGATAGAGTTGTACCTCCAGTTACGAACGAGATCCGTTCCGGAGGCCCAGCTGTATCCCAAAATCTTCGTAACCGGAGGCGCCTGTTCCGAGCATGTGGCAAACTCACTTCCAGGTTTGCCATGTTCGCAACCCGAAGATTACATTACCCGAAGGTAACATAACCCAAGGATCCATTGTAGACAGATAGATTTAACAAACAGAAAAACCGCACCTCTATTTGCTGAAGCCATACTGTCAGGGACTGTACCATCCCCAAGGCAGGGTCGGAAGGCACAGGCAGCTGGAGGAAAAGGAAGGAGTTTGGATCGGATAGCGACTCACAGGAAAGTCAGGAAGAAGGCAGTAGTGGGGAACAGGAAACCCAAGCGCAACTGGAGGGGGAGGGGCTCTGGGAGAAGGCTAGAGCCCCATGCACACCGGAAGAGGTGCTAAGGCTCTGGGATGAAGCTAGAGCCCTGGGTCCGCAGGAAGGAGAGGAGGGGCTCAGGGATGTGGCCCGAGCCCCAGAGCAGCCGGAAGGTGGAGGACAGGAAATGGAGTAGGACAGAGAGGAACAGAGGCTCTGGGATGCTGCAAGAGCCCCAGAGCCGCCCAGTGGTCAGGACGGGAGTATGGGGGAAGCGACCAGTACCACCCTGCTCAGGTCCAGAGGGCGGAAGCAGAAGGAAGGTAGGCGGTGCTTTGGTTTCCCGAAGCTCTTATGCTGGGGGCGGAGCCGTCAGCCCCCACTCCAGGTATCTGACTCGGAGACGGATGATGAAGTCTGAACGGTGTAATGTTTGATGCTGTAAATAAAGCTATCAGTTTAACAAGAAGCGTGCGTGGAAGCTTACTCTTGAGAAGACATCACACACCTCTCACAGCATACCTGGAGTCCTCACGATCTTGAGAGTGGCAGCACAGCCAATATGAGCAACGCGGAGGAGCAAGTGGCGCAGGGGAGAGGGGCCCAAGGTGCAGGCGGCGGACAAGCCCCCAGCTGGGAAGCCAGAGCCCGTGAACTTGAGGTGATGTACCAGGTGTCACAGGCTAACCTGGAGGAGGCGCGCATTCATGCCGGAATGGCCAGAACAGCGCAGGTGGGGAGGAAGATGCCAACGCTAGCAAGCAGATTTCATGGGAAGCCAGAAGATTATCTGGGATTTAAGACAGAAATGCTGTACGCGTTACAACTGCAGAAAAATGACTTTGCGAGTGAAGCAGAACAGGTGGGCTTCATTATATCCCACTTTGAAGGCGCCGCTCGCGATTGGGTTCGCCCCCTTATTGCTGGAAAGAATGCGGCTCTCAACAATGTAAAAGCCTTCTTTCAGGGGATGGACACTATGTATACGAGCCGCACTGAACAGGAGCTGGAGGGACAGGAGCTCCTGCTGCTCCGGCAAGGGACAATGAGTGTCCGTGAGTACTGGGGTCAGTTCGCGCTATTGTGCCACCATTTGAATTGGGATCTTGCATCATCGCCAATGAGAGCGTTCTTCAAGCTAGGGCTGTCAGATGAGGTGAAAGATGCGCTGGCAAGAGCAGGTCCGCTGGATGACATCGATAGCCTCACAGAGGCGGCATTAGCGATTGGGGTGCGTTTGGAACTTAGAGACAGAGACAAGAAGGCTGGGAAGGCGGGAAAGTGGGTCAACTTTCGCTTTCGCATGCAACCCAAGAAGCCAGCCGGCTCTCTGACGAAGCCTCAGCAAGAAACGCCCATGGAGCTGGGAGGAGCCTGCGCGCCCCTTTTCAAACTCAACGGTTGTCAAGGGAGGTGACGCACAGGGCGGGAAAGCCTCCAAACGCTGCTTCCTGTGTCACAAGATGGGTCATTTGGCAAGGTCATGTGACCAGAAAAAGGTGTGGCAAGGTATGACGGGGACGGTGCTCGGAGAAGGGGAGGAGGAAGCTGCGGTCTCGGGAAACGGCAGTGCCTGGCGGCAGGAAAAGGGGACAGCCAGCCAGGTAGAGAATCAGTAAAGCGTTCCCCACCCAGCCCACCCATGCAGCACCCCCCCAACCCGCCCAAGCCAGGAATTGTGTTAGGCGTCACCCTAGAGCTACCGAATGGCTTCACCCTGCAGGTACCAGCCTTAGTAGATTCGGGAGCTTCGGCAGACTTCTTGGATATAGACTTTGCCCTGGAACACCAGTTGCATCTCCCGCAGCTAGAACTCCCTCTGCAGGTTACCACCATTGATGGGAGGGAGTTGAAAGGCGGTGTGGTCACGCAAAGTCAACCGCCCATGAGGATGACGGTGGGGAGGCACTCGGAGGTCCTAGCTTTCCACGTGACCGCGCTGGCAGGCCCCCCCATTATACTGGGAATGGGGTGGCTGGATAGACATGATCCTGTAGTAAGTTGGCATCAACGTTCTGTGATGTTTGGATCTGCCTACTGCATGGAACATTGCTTGGAGCAGACTGGTCCCAAAGGGCACGCAGAGGCAGCAATGATGCAGGCAGGGAACGTGACGCTTCCAGCTCGCTATGCAGAGTTCATAGACGTGTTCAATGAGAGGCGGACAGGTTGCCCCCCCCCCACCGCCCCTACGACTGCCCAATCAACCTAGTTCCGGAAGCGCAGCTGCCACCCGGCAGGCTCTATGCAATGTCGGAGCAAGAGTTGAACGCTCTGAAGGAATTCATTGACAAGAATTTGGCCAGGGGTTTCATACGTGAAAGCAAGGCAGTAGGGGGCAGCCCCATGTTCTGGGTTGACAAGAAAGACACGCAACAGAAACGCTTAGTTTGTGATTACAGGATCTTGAATTCTATGACGTTACCGATCACGTTCCCCATGCCGCGGATTGAGGACCTGCTGCCAGCAGTGCGCAAGGGCAGGATCTTCACCAAGCTAGATCTGAGGGGTGCATACAACCTCATCAGGATCAGAGAGGAGGATGAGTGGAAAACCACCATGTTCACGCCCCTGGGAGCCTATGAGTACCTGGTGATGCCTTTTGGATTACAGGCTGGCAGCCAATGCTTCCAGGCGTTCATGCATCACGTGTTGGGACCCCTGCTGTTCAAGCATGCCGTCGTGTACCTTGATGATATTTTGGTGTACCGCAGAACCCAGAGGAGCACGAGAAGCACGCTGAGGTGATCCAGAAGCTCCAGGAACACCAGCTATGTGTCAAGCTGGAGAAGTGCCAGTTCCACGCCAAGGAGGTGGACTTTCTGGGGTACCTCCTTTCTGACACGGGAATTGCCATGGACACGGACAAGGTGGAGGCGATCCTACAATGGAGGAGCCCCAGAACCAAGGAGGACGTCCAAAGGTTCGTGGGCTTCATAAACTTCTACCGGAAGTTCGTCCCGGCATTTGCACACATGACAGCCCCGATCACGGACTGCCTGAGGGGCAAGAAGAAGTTCCAGTGGATGGCGGAGGCTCAGCTCGCCTTTGAAACCCTCAAGCAGGTGTTTGCGTCGGAGGAACAGCTGCTACACGTGAACCCCTGCAAGCCCATCAGAATAGAAACGCACTCTTCGGACAGGGCCATAGGAGCGGTGCTACTCCAACAAGACCCTGCACAGGAATGGAGACCGTGTGCATTCTATTCCAGGAAGTTGAGCACCTCAGAGTCCAACTACACCATTTGGGACAAGGAACTGTTGGCAGTAGTAGCAGCGTTCAAGCACTGGCGCCACTTCCTGGTGGGTGCTCAGCACCAGATTCAGGTACAAACGGACCACAAGAACTTGGAATACTGGCGCACGGCCAGAGTCCTCAACCAGCGCCAAATGCGATGGGCAGAGTTCTTTGCGGATTTCAACTTCCACATCAAGTACGTCCCAGGGCAGGAGAATGTCTGAGCAGACGCACTGTCCAGGAAACCAGAGTACCTGGAGGAAGAAGGACCCCCTGTAGCAAGGGTGATCTTCAGGCCGGAACAATGGCGGTGTGGGGCGACATTGGGGGGTCGGGAAGAACTTTTGCACCTCACGCAGGCTGATGACTTTGCCCAGCGCAAACTGAGGGAGCTCAGGGAAGGGACACCCAATGCGAAGGGGTTCGAGGAAAAGGAGGGGTTGCTGTTGTACAAGGCAGCACTGTATGTTCCAGGGGAGGAAATGCGGGCCAAAGTACTCAGGCAACTCCATGACAACCCCACAGCGGGGCATTTTGGGCAATTCAAGACCTTGATACTGGTCACGAGAGAATTCTGGTGGCCCAAAATTAGGCATCAGGTCAAAGAATACGTCAGAGGGTGCGAGGTATGCCAAAGGGCCAAGGGGGAGAGGGCGGCACCTGCGGGATTGATAGAACCCCTTCCCACCCCCAGCAAGCCTTGGGAAGCAGTGTCCCTCGACTTTGTCACGGATCTCCCCCCATCCAAGGGGAAGACGGCAGTCCTGGTAGTAGTGTACTTACTGACCAAAATGGCCCATTTCATAGCCTGTCCCAAAGCAGTGTCGGCAGAGGAGACGGCCAAGTTGTTTGTTCAGCACGTTTTCCGCTTGCACGGCATGCCTTCGAGAGTGGTTTCAGACCACGGGGTTCAGTTCACCTCGCGCTTCTGGCGTAAGCTCATGCACCTCTTACAGGTGCAGGTCAGCCTGTCCTCAGCACGCCACCCTCAGTCCAACGGTCAAGCAGAACGCACTAATTCAATTTTGCAGCAATACTTGCGCTGTTATGCTTCACAGCAAAACAATGATTGGAGCGACAAACTCCCTTTGGCAGAGTTTTCGTACAACAATACAGAGCAGGTGTCAGGGGGCATGTCCCCCATTCCAGGCAAATTATGGCAGCAACCCCAGGGCCTTCCCAGGGAGGGAGGGTGAAAGGTGGGGTGTTGGATGTGCCAGCGGCGGAGCAGTTTGCGGAGGAACTGGCAGCCCTACACCAACTGCTTCAAGACAACCTGGAGAAGGTGAAGGCAGCCTATAAAACGGCAGCAGACCAACACAAGAGAGAGGGGGAGGAACTTCGAGAGGGGGACCTAGTATGGTTGTCCACCCAGGGATTGCCCCTCCGAGGCAGGTGCAAGAAGCTGGAGCAACATAGGTTGGGACCCTTTGAAGGTACTAGAGCAGATCAACCCTGTAGCGTTCAGAGTGCAGCTGCCGGAATCCATGAGAATTCATCCAGTGTTCCACAGGTCCCTCCTTTCCAAGTACAGGGAACCACACAGGTACCAACAGGGCACCCAGCAGGGATCACAGGGGCAACCGATGGTGGATCCCAAGTTGTTTAATGAGGTGACAGAAATTTTGGATTCCAGGTGGCTGGGGGAAGACCTGCAGTACTTGGTAGCGTTGGAGGGGGAGCCGGCCTCGGAGAATGCATGGATCCCAGCAGAAGACGTAACCAGTGAGGTTTTGGTGTGGGAGTTCCATGAGTTGTTCCCTGAGAAGCCAAAACCTTACCACTGGAAATTGAGAGACTTTTTCAGCCCACGGATGAGGAGGAAGGGGACTTCTGGGGCTTTCCACCGTCAGCAGACAGTGAGGGGTACCTGACGGCGGAGGAGGGTGGTGAGATGCAAGAGACTGTCCACCCCCCCAGCCAGGTCGGAAAGGGAGGTCTTCGAATCGTCGTCGGATGATGACGCCACGATCTTCCTGGGTTTCCCTTCCTCGCCGGGGGCGGGAGGCAGCACCTGGGGGAGATGTTTGATCCCACTGTGGAACTGGGCAGCAGACACTTGCCACCAGGCGATGCCTCTCAGGGGGGGAAGGGGGGCTTGGAAGGGGGGGTGGATGTCAGGGACTGGTCCATCCCCAAGGCAGGGTCGGAAGGCACAGGCAGCTGGAGGAAAAGGAAGGAGTTTGGATCGGATAGCGACTCACAGGAAAGTCAGGAAGAAGGCAGTAGTGGGGAACAGGAAACCCAAGCGCAACCGGAGGGGGAGGGGCTCTGGGTGAAGGCTAGAGCCCCACGCACACCGGAAGAGGTGCTAAGGCTCTGGGATGAAGCTAGAGCCCTGGGTCTGCAGGAAGGAGAGGAGGGGCTCAGGGATGTGGCCCGAGCCCCAGAGCAGCCGGAAGGTGGAGGACAGGAAATGGAGTTGGACGGAGAGGAACAGAGGCTCTGGGATGCTGCAATAGCCCCAGAGCCGCCCAGTGGTCAGGACGGGAGTATGGGGGAAGCGACCAGTACCACCCTGCTCAGGTCCAGAGGGCGGAAGCGGAGGGAAGGTAGGCGGTGCTTTGGTTTCCAGAAGCTCTTATGCTGGGGGCGGAGCCGTCAGCCCCCACTCCAGGTATCTGACTCGGACGAGACAGATGATGAAGTCTGAACGGTGTAATGTATGATGCTGTAAATAAAGCTATCAGTTTAACAAGAAGCGTGCGTGGAAGCATACTCTCGAGAAGACATCGCACACCTCTCACACATGCTCTGTTACCGAATTAGCTCACTTGAGGATAGCAATATTCTTGTTTCTGGGAAATAAAAGGTTTGCTCCCGACACAGATTTGAATCAGTGTAGACTGTTCTCCCATTCTCCTCCTGGGCCGTATTCAGAAAGTGGTGGTGGGGAGTGTTCAGACCCCTGGGCTCTCACTTGTGGGGTGCCTCAGGGTTCCGTCCTCTCCCCCATGCTTTTTAATATCTATATGAAGCCGCTGGGAGAGATCATCAGGGGGTTTGGGCTGGGTGTTCATCAGTATGCGGATGATACCCAGCTCTACCTCTCTTTCAAATCAGAACCAGCGAAGGCGGTGAACGTTCTGTGTGAGTGCCTGGAGGCGGTTGGAGGATGGATGGTGGCTAACAGATTGAGGTTGAATCCTGACAAGACAGAAGTACTGTTTTGGGGGGACAGGGGGCGGGCAGGTGTGGAGGACTCCCTGGTCCTGAATGGGGTAACTGTGCCCCTGAAGGACCAGGTGAACAGCCTGGGAGTCATTCTGGACTCACAGCTGTCCATGGAGGCGCAGGTCCATTCTGTGTCCAGGGCGGCTGTCTACCAGCTCCATCTGGTACGCAGGCTGAGACCCTACCTGCCCGCAGACTGTCTCGCCAGAGTGGTGCATGCTCTAGTTATCTCCTGCTTGGACTACTGCAATGCGCTCTACGTGGGGCTACCTTTGAAGGTGACCCGGAAACTGCAATTAATACAGAATGCGGCAGCTAGACTGGTGACTGGGAGTGGCCGCCGGGACCACATAACACCGGTCCTGAGAGATCTACATTGACTCCCAGTATGTTTCCGAGCACAATTCAAAGTGTTGGTGCTGACCTTTAAAGCCCTAAACAGCCCCGGTCCTGTATACCTGAAGGAGCGTCTCCACCCCCACCGTTCAGCGCGGACACTGAGGTCCAGCACCGAGGGCCTTCTGGTGGTTCCCTCACTGCGAGAAGCAAAGCTACAGGAAACCAGGCAGAGGGCCTTCTCGGTAGTGGCGCCTGCCCTGTGGAACGCCTTCCCAGAGGTCAAAGGGATCAACAACTACATAACATTTAGGAAATACCTGAAGGCAGCCCTGTTTAGGGAAGTTTTTAATCTGTAACATGTTAATGTATTTTAATATTTGCTGGATGCCGCCCAGAGTGGCTGGGGAGACCCAGCCAGATGGGCGGGGTACAAAGAATAAATTATTATTATTATTATTAAATGAATGTGACATCACCTTGCCAACAAAAGTCCATATAGTTAAAGCTATGGTTTTCCCAGTAGTGATGTATGGAAGTGAGAGCTGGACCATAAAGAAGGCTGATCGCCGAAGAATTGATGCTTTTGAATTATGGTGCTGGAGGAGACTCTTGAGAGTCTCATGGACTGCAAGAAGATCAAACCTATTCATTCTGAAGGAAATCAGCCCTGAGTGCTCCCTGGAAGGACAGATCCTGAAGCTGAGGCTCCAATACTTTGGCCACCTCATGAAAAGAGAAGACTCCCTGGAAAAGACCCTGATGTTGGGAAAGATGGAGGGTACAAGGAGAAGGGGACGACAGAGGACGAGATGGTTGGACAGTGTTCTCGAAGCTACCAACATGAGTCTGACCAAACTGCGGGAGGCAGTGGAAGACAGGAGTGCTTGGCGTGCTCTGGTCCATGGAGTCACGAAGAGTCGGAAATGACTGAACGACTAAACATCAGACTGTTCTCCCATTCAAATGAATGTGTGCATATTTGACATGGATAATGCATGTGATCTCTTCTCATTGCCAACGTACATTCAATATCCATTGACTGACTGTTTTTATCTGCAAATCTCCTTGCTTTCCATCAGGGAAGAAGGTGCAGTATAAATAAATAATTAAGAAAGAAAGAAAGAAAGAAAGAAAGAAAGAAAGAAAGAAAGAAAGAAAGAAAGAAAGAAAGAAAGACCCATTCATCAGCAAACTTGAAATACCATGTTGTTTGAAGCTGATAAAATGACATTTCAAAATAACGTGTAAGTATAATAATAAACCAATCAATCAATGACTATGAATGTCCTGGCCAATAGTTATCTTGTTGCCAATGAGTATCTCAGTGCTGAAGAGGCACTCACCATTATCTGATGGCTTGGTAGGCATCTGAATGTATTGGTTTAAAGCAGCAGAAAAGCTAGAAATAGAAGACCAAATTTCTGTGCTAAAATGCGTATATCTGGCCTTCATAGCTTTACCGCTAACAGGGTATAATTGGAGGATCCTCAAGGTGAGCTCAGTGCTCCATCTCACAGCTTGAAGAAGAGATGGAATGTCTGCTAAGCAGAAGCAAGCAAAACCAAAGATCTCAACCACAGCATTCCAAATACCACCTATCACAGTATTTTAAAGGTTATCAGAAACTGAAAGTTTGGCAAGTAATTACTGCAGTGCAATAAAACCCTTGGAAGTGACACACATCAAAAGATAGCTTCTCCATTGTACAGTATCTTCTCTTTCTTCAATGGTGGACAATGTCTGCATTTCAAAGAGAACAATGGTTGTCAAGCATCCAAATGCTTGCACCTGTTGACTATAAAGAGGTTATTTGATCTTTCTCCTAGTAACCCACAGTACATGTTTGAAGTGACATTTCCAGCTTGGATTTGCCCTGCTGAAGATCACAGAGGAAACAACCAACTTTCTGTCACAGGCAGGGACAAAGGCTGATGAAAGCTTACCAAGAAAGGGTTTTGAATTGCGTGTTAAGACCCCCAACACCTCCCAAATAAAGACACAACTGACACCAATTTTAGTTTAAAGTTATTTATTGCCATAATATTGGCCACAACTTTATTGATTACAGAACGTGAGTGGTTTGCTTAGGCATTGCTTCCCGACTAACTGCTGGTGCACTTGGGCAGGGCAGCACTGATGACTGGACCACACCAGAGGTCAGTAAGGGTAAACATCCTGGGGAAGCATTGGACCAGGCAGTCTCAAGCTCACTCCAAATGCTCCCAGGGGCTCTGGTGTGGCCCTAACCCCTGAAAGAGGATCGGACAAAAGCAAGACGAGCCCCTGGATTCCTTTAACAGAATACCCCTTCGCGCATAGGGAGGGGCAGGTGTGACAACCTCCCCTCAACCACACCTTGAACCAATGCCTAACTGCCACACGAACACCTGCGCTCGCTGCCAAACCACTCACACCTGCAACCAATCCATCAACTCCACTGATACCTCGCTCAGCCAAATATCATTTCCAGCATTGGAAAGATTTACACCATCTGGCCTGTACAAGGCAGCATCCTTTAAGGTAATGCCCGCATGGTGGATAACAGCGCCTCCCAGGGCAAGAACCTTCATGGACATGATGTTATTTGTGAGCTTCCTGACCTTTTCGGTGGCAGTTGAGCAGCGGCTACCAAGCCACACACGTCTCTGTAGCAATTGTGACCAAAATATTTTGAGTCCAGGGTGAGCGGTTGCCAGCTCTTCCACGTCCTCTTGCATGCGGGAACGCAAACTTAAGCCGTGCACCAACGCCAAATCATTTTCACCCAGCTGTACCACAATCGCTGTGGGAGGTCCTTCACAGGACACCTTCGCCCGCACCATTGGGAGAAATTCATCCCATCGCATTCCACATCTGGACATCCAGGATACGCTCACGTGGTCGGGAAGGCCAAGACGGCTCCCCAGTCCAGAGTTCACAGCCCGCAGACTGGCCCAGTGCACAATGCTGTGGCCGACAATCCAAATACGCACGGCTGCTAGACCTGAGAAGGGAATAACAAGCAGGCATCAGAACACGCACTGTTGGTGACGCTTTCTGACATGACCCTTGAAGCGTCAGACTTCCAGCGTCCCATATTTTTTATCCTGTCAACCGACAGGCCCCAATGTGCTGCTGTTCTGGCAGCGCCTATGCAAAAACAATGAGGCGCATATTCAGCGGCTGACAAGCCACAGGCTGAAATACCTTTACACATCACCCGCGTAAACGGATGCCTAGCTAACAGGGTCCCATTCTCATACACTAAGAATGGGCCAGCCCCAGAGGGGCAAAGAGTCATATATTTCCTGGTATCCGTAACAGGGCAAGGGCCTTCCCTACCAGTGACAGGCAGCCTAATCGTGGCGCCTCTGCCCAATTGGTCAGTCTTGGAATTCCTGACAGTAATGACGAGTTCTGCTGCTGATAACTATACATCCTGCAGCAATAGACCTCTGGAAACTCGACTCTGGGCAGATTCCAGCACCACATCACCAACCCGTAGTGCTCCGAAAAATGCAATGGAATATGCAGCTGAAAAAAATCTAGCCTTGTATTTTGTCCAGCAGATAAGTCTTAACTTACTGCGAATGCTGCACAGAAGGTCAAATGTGACAGTCTTCCTCACTAACAATCTGGGAGGCTGGAACCTACTCCAGCCCTCCAAGGCTTTGTGCATGATAAACTTAGTGCAAGGGTCTTTAGAAAATAGTGATTTGCTAAAAAACGAAATTGCATCAGACTGAATCCTGATAATCTCTAGTGGCATGACCAAGCTGCAACAGGTGCGTCAAACACTGCAGCACCTGCTCAGTAGATGGGGACAAACTCCTATCGATAGCCAATGACTGCAAGCAAAAGGCTAAGAAGTCAGCCCAGGCTTTCTTATAAGACCTAAGTGTAGAAGGAAACAGAAGCCACTACTGCCTGTAAAACTACATGCTGCCAGGGGGAAACTCTGGCAGCTGCTGTGCATCCGGAGCCAGGGACCTGAAGCGCTCCAGATGAAAATGGGACAGAGCATAAGCACTGTCGTCAGAAGCTCCCGGAAAGAACCGGGCAGAAAACACAATATTGAACCTTAAGCCGTGCAGAACGAAAGCGCATAAGAGAGCCAAGATTCTGCTAGAGCGAGAAGACTGCTTTGCCAAAACGCACACTACTGTCTGGTTATCGGACCAGAAGGAGACCTGATGTTCCCTGAACTCCTTGGTCCAAATGTGCAATGCCACTACATTGGGAACACAACAGAAGAGTCACACTGGGCTACAGTTCAGAGTTGTCATTCACAACCCTGACTCCGTCCCCCTCAGCTCAGCAACATGTCTGCCATTGGCAATTTTGGGGTCTGACATAAAACCTGCTCACAAACTTTTTTTGCTGCTGCTTTTTGGTCAGACACACTTTTCCCCTGTTGCACCTACCCCACAATCTATTCATTATTAGAAATAGAAATACTTTATTGTCACTGTACCATGTGTTTACAGTGAGATTAAACGAGCCCCCTCCCCCCCACGATCTCTCAGTCCTTGTCATACTCTGTGTGCCGTCGTACTACCACCAACCCCAAAAGTCAGCTGCAATGTTGCTGTCTTTCATTCAGCAGCCTCACGGCCCATGGGTAAAAACTGTTCTTTAACCTGTTGGTGCGGCTTATCATGTTTCTATATCTCCTGCCCGAGGGCAGGAGATTAAAATGGTGCTGGCCAGGGTGTGAGTCATCCCTGAGAATGTTCCTCACTCTTCTGAGGCAGCGGTCTCTCGCGATAACATCTAGCGGACTCAGGGGACAGCCCACGATATCCTGCGCCGTCTTCACCACCCTCCATAGGGACTCTTTGTCCATGGCTGTCAAGCCAGCATACCACACCGTAATGCAGTATGAAAGAGCACTTTCTATTGTGGACCGATAGAAGGAAATCATCAGTTGCTGTTCAACTTTGTTCTTTCGCAAGACCCTTAGGAAATGAAGTCTCTGTTGCGCCCTCCTAACCACCTGGGCTGTATTGGCCTTCCAAGTTAGGTCTTCACTAAGAGGGACAACCAGGTATTTAAAGGAAGAGACTCTCTCCACACAGCCCCCTCTGATGTACAACGGGGCTAGCTCTCATCTCTTCCTTCAAAAGTCCAACACCATCTCCTTTGTCTTGCCAATGTTTAGGTGCAGATTGTTCTCAGAGTACCATGTGGATACCTTTTGAACCTCCTCCCTGTACGCAGATTCACCACTGCCTGTAATTAAACCCATTATGGTGGTGTCATCAGCAAACTTAATTGCAGTAGATGGGTCAGATGAAATGCAATTATATGAATATAACGAATACAGGAATGGACTTAGCACGCATCCCTGTGGAGTGCCAGTGCTGAGCTTCAGGGAGGTAGATGTAACAGGCCCAATCATCACTCTTTGTATCCGATCTCTCAGAAAGTTTTTAATCCAATCACAGATGTTAGATGAAAGGTCCAAGTCCCTTAACTTTCTGATGAGAATGTCCGGAAGGATAGTATTGAAAACTGAGCAATAATCAATAAACAGCATTCTGACATAATTCCCTGGTCTCTTTGCTTGTTTCATAAAATTTGTTTTATTTGCTTGTTTCATAAAATTTACACACCTTCCGATTGTACGAACCAATAAACAGCAAAGCAGTTTGCGGAAAAAGCTAAAATGATCAGTAAGAATTACTAACAATTTGAGAAATCTCAAACGGAAACAAATTTAAACTCGCACCATCTTTATGAACATCCAGGTAGGCTTGCCTATATGCAAAGATTATTTTAGCAGACTGGGGGGAAAGCACAGCGAAGGCACATGCATGACATCACTAGGCAGGGAGTTCCAAAGTGGAAGTGTTGAGGGCTGCACTTCAGCTTCTCCGTGACATTTTGCAAGAAATACTTGGATTGTGAAAGGATCTCTCCCCTTAATCCATACCAACCAGCCTTCTCCTGGACCTTCCTTGCCTCCCTCCATCGCAAAATACTATGCTATGAAACCAACAGCATCTTAATCCATTAGAAAAAGATTGCCCTAAGAACCTGCCATGTACAGTCATTAGAGTACAGTCATCATTTCAGTTAACAAATCCCTTAATACTTATCGTCTGCCATATCTCACCTTGGATCTTTTCAAATAAAATCCTTTACTTATTTTACAATTGGTATATTTTGGTTTCTTTTTCTAATGTATGTTATTGCTGAGTGATCAGTAAAATGTAAGGCTGTGGGGAACTAGCCCCGGGCTAAGAAGAAGAAGAAGAAGAGGAAGAAGAGTTTGGATTTGATATCCCACTTTATCACTACCCGAAGGAGTCTCAAAGCGGCTCACATTCTCCTTTCCCTTCCTCCCCCACAACAAACACTCTGTGAGGTGAGTGGGGCTGAGAGACTTCAAAGAAGTGGGACTAGCCCAAGGTCACCCAGCAGCTGCATGTGGAGGAGTGGAGACACGAACCCAGTTCAACAGATTTCGAGTCTACCGCTCTTAACCACTACACCACACTGGCTCTCAGTGCTAATGCATTTACTTATCAAAAGTACCTTAAACAAAAGTACCTTAATCATAGATGGGACGTGGGTGGCGCTGTGGGTTAAACCACAGAGCCTAGGGCTTGCCAATCAGAAGGTCAGCGGTTCAAATTCCTGCGATGGGGTGAGCTCCCGTTGCTCGGTCCCAGCTCCTGCCAACCTAGCAGTTCGAAAGCACATCAAAGTGCAAGTAGATAGATACCGCTCCGGCGGGAAGGTAAACGGCGTTTCCATGTGCTGCTCTGGTTCGCCAGAAGCAGCTTAGTGCTGCTGGCCACATGACCCGGAAGCTGTCTGCGGACAAACGCTGGCTCCCTCGGCCAGTAAAGCGAGATGAGCGCCGCAATCCCAGAGTTGTCTGTGACTGGACCTAATAGTTAGGGGTCCCTTTAGGTTCCCTTTACCTTTACCTTAATTCATAAGAACATGACAAGCCTGATGGATCAGACCAATATTGGGCCCATCTAGGCCAGCATCCTGTTCTCACAGGGACAGACCAGAGGCTTATGGGAAGCCTGCAAGGTAGACAGAGGCACAACAGCACTCTGCCCACCTGGGATTCCCAGCAAAGTGGTATTCAGAGGCATGGTGCATCTGACAGTGGAGCAGCTCCACGGTGGCCAGTAGCTGAAAATAGGGTTGCCATACATCCAGAATTTCCTAGACATAGATGGAATATGGTAGTCGAAAGTAGTATTCAGGCGGAAATCACGGAAATGTCAAGGGAAATCCGGACGCATGGTGACCCATGTCAGAAGTCTAGATTTCACCAAATTTACTTAAAATCTCATTTTGACGTTTTGCAAGAAAAGCTCAACAACTTTGGGCAAAACTAAAAAAAAAGTTCAAGAACTCTGCCCCAAAAAGTTATCCAGATTTTCACCTTTTAAAATATGGCAACCCTACTGAAAACAGCCTTCTCTCCTCCTGCCTGGTCCTCTTTGAAAGCTGTTCAAAGGTTGGAGAATGCACTGAGCTTGGAGAAGCGAGAGCAACAAAACCCTGCCTGCGCATGACCTCCAGGGAGGATCTCATATCAGGGGCTTCTCAATCTCCCAGCAGAATCCTGCAGTCATCTCCCTCCTATGGTATCACCGAGGGCACAGCTGCCCTCCGAAACCTGCTCTTTCTTGTTCCCTTCCTTTCTAGTGCTTAAGAAATAGGGTCCAATGCATGTCCTGGTGAAATACCCAAGCTGAGAGGACACAATCAACAGTGGTTTTTTTGTATGTTTTTTTGCAGTCCCTTGTCTGGCCAGCCACTGGCCTTTTCACTGCAGCCCAAGCAGAACAAAACAGTTCATCCATCCATACCCCTAATCTACCCCCATCAGCCACTGAGCAGGCTCAGCAATGCACCTGGAGTCATTGAGACCAAAGATGCATCCTCTTCACTGCTATGACCAACTTCAGCTCACTGTTTTAAAGAGGAAAAATATATTAAATTTATATACCAGCCGAGTAAGGGGACAATGACAGTAAAGATTATTTTATCTTATATACCACCCTTCATTCAAGGATTACGGGGCCGTTTATAGTATCAAAACACATTTCTGCTGTGTAGTTTTGCCAGAAAGGCCCGCAACAACTACAATAAAATCAGAATTGTAGAGTTGGAAGGAACCGCCAAGGACCATCTAGCCCAACACCCTGCAATGCAGGTATCACAGCTAAAGAATTGCTGAGAGGCAGCCATAATAGCTGGCATAGAATTATACAACAGCACATGCATCAATCTGCTCTCTTAATTTACTTCCATTAAGGAAAGTACATCGATGCTGTGCCGACTATGTCCGTTGATCATCCTGCCTAGTGCTACCTACTCAGAGAGGCAAAAGTTCTCAAGGGACTTCGGCAGAGGGAGAAACCCTTCCCAGCAGGGTTTTTCTTCTTTAAGGGAAATGGCAGTGATGAGAACTGGGACCTTCCATGTGCAAAGCTTGCCTTCTGCCACTGAGCAATGACAGAAAGAGGAACCCTGTGTGCAAGGAGAGGCACAAGCAGAACTGGGGGAAGGCAGCTCTTTTGGAAGGATAAGTTTGAGATGGGCTCCACTTCACAATCCTTGCTCAACCCTTCTGAAAGCTTCAGAGGATACTTCACACACTTCCCACGTTAGCATTCTGTTCTATTAAAAAACTGAAACAACAACAAGAAGAGTCTGGATTTGATATCCTGCTTTATCACTACCCGAAGGAGTCTCCAAGCGGCTCACATTCTCCTTTCCCTTCCTCCCCCACAACAAACACTCTGTGAGGTGAGTGGAGCTGTGAGACTTCAGAGAAGTGGGACTAGCCCAAGGTCACCCAGCAGCTGCATGTGGAGGAGCGGAGATGCGAACCCAGTTCACCAGATTACGAGTCCACGGTTCTTAACCACTACACCACACTGGCTGTCAACACAAACATCCCTTCCATTATGCAGTCATTACTCAGTTTTTACTTGGACATTATACATAACTTATTCACAGTCCCGCTTCAGTTCTCCCAAAGTGGAGTATGTATACGCTCTCTCTCTGGCTAATGTATACTATACCTAGATCCTTCCATTCTTCTTTACAGAGCAAATCCTCTGGAGGTCAACTTGAAAGCCCTTGCTCACCCAGGTAAAAGAACCAAAAGCATGAATTAACAAGGGATCAAAGCGTCCCAGAAACAGGGAGGGTCTCTGTCCATGGAACCAACAAATGTTGGACCAGCATCCAGGAATTACGGTCATGGTATTATGAGCTTGAACGAAATGACCTTCAAAATCCTTTCCAAAGTCTTTCAATGGATGGGCGGAAAGCTTATCTCTGGGCTACTAAATGTGACTCCAGACTAGACCGTCTTGGTCCGGCATGGACTTACCGTCTCAGTGGATCTAGAGGGTGCTGAGCAGCCGCTTCACCGGACGGTGCACTGTTCCCTTTGGTGTTTGCTGCTTTCTTCTCGTCTTGCATCTTCCCATGAGGTCGGAAGGAACCCAGGCAGAAACTTCCTCCCCCCAGGGCTTATTGGGAGAAGTGCAAAAGGGTGCAGGCTAAGCATGAGATATTTGGTTCAAGGGTATCCAATCCAAGCCAATCCTTCGGTCAACATTGGCCTCTGCTCCTCTATCAACGGGCGAGAGAGACTCCCTGGCCAAATGGTGGCTTGTGCCGAGAACAGGTCCTCCTTCCAAGATGCTGGAAGACGGGAGAAGACACAGGAGATTGTCCTTTCACAAGGGCGCAGGGAACACCAGGTCCTTCTCCCTCCACAACTCCTTAGAGGTCCAGATCGCCCTTGGATCTTGCCTGCCTCTCGCTGTCTCCCATCCTTCTCTTTATGCCACTGGCTTGGACCAGCCACCGGGGAGAAGCGTCCCACGTTCTCCGCATGGCAGGAAGGGAAAACGACAGCTCAGCCATCTCTGGGCAAGGGACACGCTGTACTCCACCGTCTGCCTGTGCCAAGAGGGTCTCATTAGCTGTCCCTGGAATGTGGTGTCCAAAGGCACAGCTGCCTGTCACTCAAGTCCAGCTGACTGGACATGAGGCCAAGAATCTTGGGGGGGGGGGGATCACTGGCACACACAGGGTTAGGTTTGTTTTCTTAGCGTCGGGATCAATCACATCCAAGAGGCAAGGTCAGGACTTCAGCCTGCTTGTCGGACCTAAATGCAAACTGCATGTAGGGCATGAACAACCTTTCCTGCAGTTCCAGGCAGCAAACAAAGGCAAGCTAAAATAAATTCATCAACGGTGCTCTTCTAGGCTGCAGCAACAGAAGTCTAGTGTCCAAATCAAAGGAAAAAATAGTCCTACTCTATTCTGCCTTGGTCAGATCACACCTGGAATACTGTGTCCAATTTTGGGTACAATTTAAGAAGGATATTGTCAGAGACCAGACTGAGCATTACAGCTCTGAGGAGGAATAGTGGGAACCTCCCACACTTCCTGCTCCTCACCAGGATCCTGAATCTTTCTTCTAACTTGAAGCCATTGGTTCAGGTCCTACCCTCCAGAAAGGGAGAAATAAAGCTTGCTACATCTTCCACTTGACAGCCCTTTAGGTATCTGGAGATGGGTATCTTATCTCCTCTCAGTCTCCTCTTTTCCAAGCTAAAAATACCCAGCTCCTTCAACCGTTCCTCATAAGCCTTAGGCTTCTAGACTTTTGATCATCTTGGTCACCCTTCTCTGAACACTTTCCAAATTACCAATCATGTTTCTTAAACTAGGGTTCCCAGAACAAGACACAGTATTCCAGGTATGGTCTGAACAAGGCAGAATAGAGGACAATTAGTTGCCTGCATCTGGACACTAGACTTCTCTTGATGCAGCCTAGAATAGCATTAGCTATTTTTGCTGCTGCAGCACACTGTTGACTTATGCTAAGCTTGTGGACCACCAAGACCCCTAGATCCTTTTCACATGTATTACTAGCAAGCCAAGTATTTCCTGTCTTATATTTGTAAAGTTGGTTATTCCTGCCTAAGTGCAGAACCTGACAGTTGTCTGTATCAAAACTCATTTTGTTAGTTTGGACCCAGTTCTGTAATCTGTTAAGGTCATCTTGAATCCCAATTCTGCCTTCTGCAGCATTAGCTACCGCTCCAAGTTTTGTGTCACCTGCCAATTTGATAAGCATCCCCATAAATCCATCATTCAAGTCATATATAAAGACGTTGAACAACAATGGCCCAGGGCAGAACGCAGTGACACCCCACTTGTCACTTTTTTCCAGGATGATGAGAAACCATTAATGGGCACTCTTTGGGTTCAGTCAGTCAACCAGTTACCAATCCACCTAAAGGTAAAGTAAAAAAAGGTAAAGGACTCCTGGACAGTTAAGTCCACTCAAAGGTGACTATGGGGTTGCGGGGCTCATCTTGCTTTCAGGCCAAGGGAGCCAGCGTTTGTCCAGTTTTCCGGGTCATGTGGCCAGCAGGACTTCTGGCGCAACAGAACACCGTGACGAAATCCAGAGCACACAGAAACGCCGTTTACCTTCCTGCCACAGCGGTATTCATTTATCTAATTGCACTGGCATGCTTTCAAACTGCTTGTCCAACCCACATTTTACCAGTTTCTCTGCAAGACTATCACGGGGGACTTTGTCAAAAGCCTCACCTTCTCCCTGCAACTGTTGGCTACTGTGTACCCTAATCCTTCCTGACTTCTCCTTTCTTCCATTTCTTATACATGCCCTTCTTAAATCTCAGCTCACCTGTAAACTCCTTATGTAGCCACACCAATTTCTTTAGATGCCCCCTAATTTTCTTTCTTGTTGGAATTCTCTGCCTTTATACCTTCAATATTTCACCTTTCAGAAATTCCCATCCACCTTGGACTCCCTTCTCTTAAGTATTTCTGACCATGGGATCTCACTCAGAAACTCCTTAGGCTTTTTGAAATTGGTCTTCTTAAAGTCTGACTATACTCTGCTTTCCCTTCATTCTATATCATAAACCCAGGAGGACATGATCATATCCTCCCAAGTTTCCCAGTATTTCAACTTGGTCAATCAGTTTCGTCGTGTTAAGGATCAGATCCAAAAGAGCAGACAGCTGCCTCGTACTTTGAGGAGCCGTGTGGACGTTTTGTTGCTTATTCACCCAAGGCTCACTGATAGACCTACCAACAATAGTGACTTACTTGGACCCTAACACACGTTGTAACAGAGCTCTGTCTCCTGCCTATCCAGTGTTAGAAACGGAGATATGGAAGCTAGGAGCTCAATGGCACCTTAGACCTAGGCTATAGGCAAAACAACAGAATGTCTAGGCATGCTTTTTTAAATAACAAGAATACAAAGCTGAAAATAAATGAACTGCAGCCAGAATATTATGTTCGCTTTTCACATTGTCTAGTCCTTCCCCTGCTCACCTCCCTAATATTAAGAGGGCCTCTTCTCATTCTTCATGTGGGGAGGCAGAAAGAGGTCCTCCTTTCCTTCCACTCTGCAGTTTTAATCTGAAATCTTAGGCAAAGTATTGCACCCAGAGCTCAGAAACTGCTCACGCTAATGAAATTCCGTCGCAAAATGCGCCTAGAACAATGGGAGCTTCAACCACTGTGCCTATCCCATATCAAAACTACCACCAAAGGCTACCTGCATCCTAAATGGCTCACCATACTCCACCCACAAATTCATTATAAGCCCCCAATATTATGCCCATGTACTTCATCAGGACTCTTCCCTTTATTGGGCCGTTTCTCCAATATCACTCCACCAGGTGTCAAAAATCCTGCTGGCCAGGTTGACTCATTTTTATATTTTGCATTCTCATTTTGTATTTGTTATCTTTTGAAGTGCCTTTGATCTTTGAATGAAGGGTGGCATACAAATTTAATAAATAAATTTCTATACATCTTTTTCTTTCTATCTCCTCATTTACATTCCTTCTGATTTTATTCATTTGTTCTGCTTCCCTAAATATAGAGACCACCTATAAGTAAATACAGATTTTTAAAATGTGTGTGTGTTTGTGTGTGTGTTCGTTTGCTTGCTTGCTTGCTTAAAATATTGCAATCTGCTTTTAGTTATTTTGGTAAGAAAGTGACAAATACGTTTAATAAAAAAAAACCCACAAATAAATCAAGACAGGAAAAACATATCCACAAACTCCCCCTTTCATATTTACTCATTGGTGGCAGACAGTAAAGGATATCCAGGCCAACTCGAGACCTCGCCGTATGTGATACCTTTCATAACTGCGTCCACCTTCTTACCTGACTGCACCCAATTGACTGTCTGTCGGTCTGGGTGGCTGCACAAAGTTCTCCTCGCACATCTCCTGGCTGCACCAGTAACGTCTCTTCAGTCAGCTCTGTCCCATCCTTAGGTACCTCCCTCTAAATTGGCTGTGACAATGGCCAAATTTGCGTAACCCCCTTCACCCCCACGGTGAAACCCAGCTCCAAGCCAGCCAGCCCCACCACTGTGTAGGTGGCTGCCAGATTCTCACCTGCAGGTGGCTGCCAGATTCTCATCTCCGCTGGAAGATTCTGTTTCGGAGGTCTTGCATCTTCCTTCTGAAGCCATGGCACAGTCAACAAGGTCGAGGGAATTAAGTCCCCTTTACTACCTGAGGCCTCCAATCTTTCCATGCTTGCTGCAATATCAAGCAAAGGTGGTTTAGTAGCCATTCTATTAGATTTGGAAGGTTTCTTACTCACTACCCACTCCGTGGGATACCTTTCATAACTGCGTCCACCTTCTTACCTGACTGCACCCAATCGACTGTCTGTCGGTCTGGGTGGCTGCACCAGTCACTCAGTGCAGCTTCAACAAAAACACAGCGTCAAACATTAAAAGCTTGCCGATACAGGGCTGACTTCAGAATTCCTCTCTCTTTGAAAAGCAGTAAGAAGGTGTTCCACATGGCAGGTGCCACAACCGGGAAGGCCCTCTCCCTGTTTTCCTGTAACTTCACTTCCAGTAATGAGTGGACTGCCAGAAGGCCCTCGGAGCTTGACCTCAGTGTCCAGGCCGAGCAACAGGGGTGAAGTCACTCCTTCATGTATACAGGGCTGAAGCCGTATGGCTGACGGCATTCCATGCCTAAAACCCTGGAGAGCTTCTGCCAGTCAATGAGGCAATAATTGGACCAGTGGTTTGACTCAGTATGATGCAGCTTCCAGGACCAAAAGGTCCCGGGTTCAGTTTCCAGCATCTCCAAATAGGGCTGGGAAAGACGTCCTGCTTGAAGCCACCAGTCCGTGCAGACCATTTCCCCCCTCAAACTTGAATTCCCAGCTGTTGCTGGAATACAACCCCCATCATCACTGGTCCTGCTAGCTATGGATGATGGGAATTGTAGTCCAACAGCTGGGAATTCAAGTTTGAGGAATATTGGTATAGAAAATACTGAGCTCAGGTGGATCAACGTAGGACAGTCCAACATTGACAAAGGCTGCCCAACCATGTGCTGGACTGCCCTGCACCAATGATCTGACTCCGTATCAGGCAGCCTCCTAGGAGGCTACAATGGGCCAATTGTGAGGAAAAAACAGTCGGGCAGTTCCTTCACCTGCTTTTGGGACTGGCTGCCCTAAGGAGTGTAATTCCTTTGCGTAGCGAGGAAGACACGGTCACGGGCAGGCAACAACTGCAGAGGCAAAATGTCTGCTTGCAGGCAGGGTCTGAATCCAAAGTGTCTGCAAACAAAGGTGAGAGGGTCCTGCTGTTGCTGCTGCTCACCTTCCAAATTGAGACCCAAACCAGCCCCGAATGATATACCTCTTTGCTTGAGTGACTGGATAGAATCACAGAACTGTAGAGTTGGAAGGGACCCAAGGGTCAGCTACTCCAACCCCCTCTAAATGTATAGTAACCTCAAACCCTGTGGGAGCACAGGCTGATGAGGGTCCTGTCCAGAAAGTGGAAAGGGCACTGAGGCTACTGCATTGTGTGCCCAGGTGCAGATCCCCACCCCTCCGGGAGTCAGTCCGAGAGCAATGATTTACACATGACAACGTGTTTCACAACTTTATTAACAATTTCAGATGGAGGAAACCTTGGCTTAGGCACTGGGCATGTATCCCTCTCAGTTCCCCATGACAACAAGCTCTCTCCCCTTAGCCACAACAGCACCCACAGATCGCAGCCAACCACTCATTCCTGCAACCATGCCCTTATCCCTGCTGACACTTCTGCCAGCCACACATCATTCCCAACAACAGACAGGTGGACCCCATCCTCCATGTACAGAGAAGTATCATGAAAGGTAATGCCTGGGTGACGGATCACCGTCCCACCCAAGGCCAGAACCTTCTTGGCCACTACAGTCTGGACGTGCCTCCTGGCCTTCTCAGTGGCAGCTGAGCAGTGGCTACCATACCACACACATCGCTGCAGCAGCTACGACCAAAATATTTTGAGTCCAGGAAGAGCTGCCGCCAACTCTTCAAAGTCCTTCTGCATGCGGGTCCGCAAGCTCAAACCAGTAACTTCCAGCAGATCATTCTCGCCCAGCTGCACCACCACCGCTGCAGAAATGCATTCAGTATACACCTTTAACCGCAGCATTGGGAGAAGCTCCTCCCAACACATTCCTAGTCTGGACACCCAAGGGACGCTCACGTAGTCGGGGAGTCTGAGCCGGCATCAAAGTCCAGAATTTGCTGCCTGCCGGCCAGCTCACTAAACAGTACTGTGGCCGACTATCCAGACATGCAGGGCAGACGGGCCTAGGAATGCGACAAAACAACATCTGTACCTCAACACCGCTTCCTGACGTAACCCTTGCACGTCGGACTTCCAGCGGCCCAAATCCTTAATCCTGTCAGCTGACAGGTCCCAGTGCATGGCCGCAGTGGCGGCACCAATACGAAACGAGGTGCATAATCACCAGCCAACAGGCTGTGATGGCTTTACACATAAACTGATGCCTAGCCAATGGGGCCCCATTCTCATGAATCAAGAAGGGGCCATCCCCAGGAGGGTGAAGTTACAAATATTTCTTGGCATCCTTAACTGGACATGGACCAAGCTCTCCAGTGGCAGGCAGCCTCATCAAGGCTCCTCTGCCCAACTGGTCCGTCTTCGAATTCCTGATAGTGGTGACGAGCTCCCCTTCAGACAGCAGGACTACCTGCAATAATAAGCCCCTAGAAGCCCATTCCTGTGCTGACTCAAGCAGCACCACTTTGCCCACAAGTAGTGTACCAAAAAATGCTATAGAATAAGCTGCCGAAAAAGTCTCGCCTCATAACTTGACCAACAGACAAGTCTTAACTTGCTGTGAATCTGGCATAAAAGGTCAAAAGTGACTGCCTTCCTGCCCGATGCTATGGGGGACTGAAGTTGATACTCAAGCCCTCAAGCGCCTTGCATACTACAAACTTTAAACATGGGTCCTTAGCATATAAAGATTTGCAAAAGAAGGAAATGGCAGAGAACTGAATTCTAATGGACTTAACAGCCCGCCCCAATTGCCACAGGTGTGCCAGATACTGCAACACCTGATCTGTTGACAGTACCAAATTACAATCAATCTCCAACTGCTGTGAGCGAAAAGCTAAGAAATCAGTCCAGGCCTTCTTATAAGACAGCAATGTAGAAGGGGAAACTGAAGCTACTACTCCCTGAAGGACTAGCTGCTGCCAAGCTTCCAAAGATGAACCAGGAAATATTCTGGAAGCTGGCAGGCATCCGGAGCCAGGGATCTGGAGCGCTCCATCTGAAAATGGGATAGAGCGTCAGCAATATCATTAGATGCTCCAGGGATGAAACGGGCAGAGAACACTATATTATACTTGAGGTAGAGCAACACGAAGTTGTGCAAAAGGGCAGAGATACTACTGGAGCGCAGACTGCTTTACCAAAACACTCGCCACAGCCTGGTTGTCGGACCAAAAACAGACCCACTGGTCCTTGAATTCCATGGTCCAAATGTGCACTGCGACTACAATGGGGGAAAACTCAAGAAAGGTTAAATCACGTGTAATTGCTTTGCCTACCCATGCCTTCGGCCAAGACTGAGCACACCACTGGCCCCAGAAATAGAGCCCGAAACTCAAGGATCCAGCTGCATCAGAATAGACCCAGAAGCTTCTTTGTCCGATGCGCTGGGGCTCCGACTCCCCTGCTCTCAAGAGGCTCAAAACAGAGCCTTCCGGGGGGGGGGCACGTTTTGCGCCCACCGGGGTAAGATAAGATAATTTTATTTGTCATTGCACCAGTACAAGCACACGCTATACCAGTGCAACGTAATTGCAAGCCATCCCGTAAAAGAAGAGGGGGGGGGGGAACAAAAAAACAACAACCACACACACTCACAAAAACACAAAACACACACACACACACACACACACAGCCACACATACACACAACACAGCTCTCCAAGGTCACATCATTTGGTTACGTCATTTAAGAAGGCTATAGCTCTTGGGTAGAAGTTGTTCTTCAGTCTGTTTGTTTTTGCTCTGATTGTTCTGTATCTTCTACCTGAAGGCAGTGGCGCAAAGAGACCATATCCCAGGTGAGATGGGTCATCTAAAATATTGTTCACCTTTTTAAGGCAGCGGGAACTGTACAGTTCTTCCAGAGAGGGGAGAGGGTGACCAACAACCCTTTGGGCTATCGATATGACCCTCTGAATCATCTTCTTCTCCCTGGCTGTGCAGCTGGAGAACCAAGCACAAATACAGTATGTAAGAATGCTCTCTATGGAGCCTCGGTAGAAGGACACCAGCAGTCTCTCACTCAGATTATTCTTCTTTAAAAGTCTGAGGAAATAAATTCTCTGCTGGGCCTTCTTTACCAGAGCGGTAGTATTTGCGCTCCAAGCCATACCCTGCTCTATCATCACTCCCAGAAACTTGAATACAGCCACCCTCTCCACCTGGTCCCCGCCGATATACAGGGGCTGAATGTCCACCTTTTTTTCCCTATAATCCACCACCAGTTCCTTGGTTTTGGCAGTGTTTAGAGCCAGATTGTTATCACCACACCAAGCACAAAACTGCTCCACCTCATCCCGATAGGCAGACTCATCCCCTCCTGAAATGAGCCCCACCACAGTAGTGTCATCAGCAAACTTAATGATTTTGTTGCTGGGATGGATGGCTGCGGAGTCATACGTATAGAGGGTATAGAGCAGGGGACTCAACACACAACCCTGTGGTGAGCCGGTGTTAAGGCTAAGGGCTGTGGACATATGTGACCCTACTCTAACCCTCTGAGAACGATCTGACAGAAAGTTCAAAACCCAGAGACAAATGGAGTTAGAAAGTCCAATCGCCTCTAGCTTGGACACCAGTCTATGGGGGAGGATAGTGTTAAAAGCAGAGCTAAAATCCACGAACAGCAGCCTCGCATGACTCCCCGGCTGCTCCAGATGGGACAGAGCAGCATGGAGAGTGGTGGTGATGACATCCGCTGTGCTGGAGCGGTTTCCCCCGTCCCTGACGCGCTCAAGCCCTGACTGCGCGAAGCTGCGATACTGATTGGCTCAGCGGTCAATTCTTCCAAATTAATTGATCAAGTAAAGGACGGTACCGTGAGTAATAAATTTTGATTCTACAATTTGGACTTAATTGGATGCGGGTGGAGATTTAATTACGGAAGTCAATCTCTGCCATCAAGCGAAGTTAGAAACAGTTAACTTTTCCCGAAGCCGGAAAAAGACTTTTAGGAAGATACAAGTCTCTAAAGGATTTGATACAAAATTATCCCCTTGAGGCAGGGTAAAGGGGAGAAGGACAGTTAGAAGTTAACCCTGTAAAAGTAATTTTGTGTTGGGGAAGGTCTCCTGGTAAGCTGGACTTGCATCCTGGAAGTTACAGCGAGTTGTAAAGGACGAGAAACAATCTGCTTTTATGAGATGTGAACTGATGGAATATTTCTGGATTAAGTGATTTTAAGAGAATGAAAATAAAAAGATCTAAATCTACAATTGCAACCGGTTTGGACGTGTTCTATGATATTGAAGAATGAAAGTGCAACCTGCGCCATTTCCTGTTTTCCAACCCTGACTGCACCCTTGAAAATGGAGAGGAACAAGATGCCTGTAGACATAACAACAGCTGGTTTGAATCACTTTCAAAAGGGGATTTTGGATTTACTGTGGGAAATGACAAGGAAGTTGGATCAGAGCGCAGCACTGTGGGAAAGAGTGATACAGGGCGATCTGGATATACAAGAAAGGCATAAAGAAGAAAGCTCAGAGCAAACCTTTGAATACGCATATGAACTGGACATGACAACAGATTGCAAAGAAGAACAAGATACTGAACAAAGTGCGGGACGATACCAATAGGGAATATTGCCCTCCCAGTGAGTGGGGGGGGGGGGCAAGATGTAACTTTGGGACAAAAGCCCTTGAAAGAGGAATTAGGATTCAACCATGCTCTCCCAGTGAGAGAGGGAGAGAAGGTTTTTAAAAAAGAATCAGTGTGGGTCTTTGCTTTTCCTGTGAGAGGGGCGAGGCAGGATCCACACTGGAGAAATTGTGGTGACAGGTATTCTGTTGTAGTAAGAGATTTGGGTGGGCAGCAGGGAGGGAAGAATGAAGTATAGTTGTTAAGTAGGGTCAGAATGGGAATGGGGTGAGGGGAAATCCTTTTTTCTTTTTGTGATGGATGTTCTGGTTAGTGAAGAGGGTTTGAAACTGGTTTTGTTTTATGAAAATCGCTGAGACAGCTGGGGGATTCTGAGTCCAGGGGAGGGGGGGGGGCTAAAATAGTGTAAGGTTTTTATGGTATTAAGTTAGAAATTGTAATGAGTTGAATTTAGGGATATCCTAGGGAATATTGTTTAGGTTAAGGGGGGAATATAGAACATATGTAATTACATAATATTTGTGGTGTTCATGCAGTGGAATGCAACAAATATTAGGTTAGGAATATGGGAAGAATTGTGGAAAGAATGGGAAGAATATGATGATAATAAAGTAAATTAAAATAAAGTAAGGATGATAAGGTATAAGAGGTGGTAAATGAATTTAATGGAAATTGTTAAAGAAGGATTTAAAAAAGGGACACAATGAGGGGGGAATCGGGGAAGTCCATATAAAGATGTTTAAGGAAAAATGATATTGAGTATTTTTTGTTTATGTTTTTACGTATAATATTGTTGGTGTATTTTGTTTGTTTGTGGATGTTTGTTTTTGTTTAATTTTACTATGTTGTTAAAACCAATAAAAAAATTTTTTTAAAAAAACAAACAAACCAGAATGGACCCAGAAATTGCAGCTCAAGTTCAAAGTATCCTGCCACAAGGCTACCCCATTAAATTCCCTAAGGAATTCCAGCCAATCTCGAGGTCCGCCTTGACCTTGCTAGGCAAGTGAACCCTATGATGTGGAGACCTCAGGCCAGCTGAAAGCCTGGCCACACGGGCGCAAAATGTGCAACCCGGAGCGACCGCACTACAGGCAAAATTCAAGTGACCCAGCAGGGACTAGATTTGCCTAAGGGTAACCTTTTCCCGGGGCAGAAAATCAATAATGTCAACAGAGGGCAGACAATTTTTCCTCCAGCAAGGAAGATGTCTCTGCAATCCTATCCAACTACATCCCAGATAGGACAGCCTTGTAGAAGGGCGCTGTTTTATCTACTGCCAATGGGACAACCAGCTCACTGGTTAAGGCACTGAATGCCTGCAACAATAGCAGGCAATCATTAGAATTTGCTGAAGAAATCACCAAAAAATCATCTAGGCAATGGGCCATGCCCCTCAAGCCAGTCTTGGCATGCAATGCCCAGTCCAAAAAGGTACTGAAGGCTTCAAAAGCTGCGCACGGAATTGAACAGCCCACAATGTATCTACAGTAATAGGCTTCCATATGTCTAGCGATGCTAAATTCTCGAGAATATTCTCCAGAGAATATTCTCACCATCACTACTTGTCGGGGGGGGGGGGATTCCTTCCAGTAGTACCTTAGAGCAGTGTTTCCCAACCAGTGTGCCTCCAGATGTTTTGGGACTACAATTCCCATCATCCCTGACCACTGGTATTGCTAGCGAGGGATGATGGGAGTTGTAGTCCCAAAACATCTGGAGGCACACTGGTTGGGAAACACTGCCTTAGAGACCAACTAAGTTTGTTCTGGACTTGTTATGGTGCTGGAGGAGACTCCTGAGAGTCCCATGGACTGCAAGAAGATCAAACCTATCCATTCTTAAAGAAATCAGCCCTGAGTGCTCACTAGAAGGACAGATCCTGAGGTTAAGGCTCCAGTATGCGGAGGATATCCAGCTCTACCTCTCTTTCAAATCAGAACCAGTGAAGGCGATGAAGGTCCTATGTGAGTGCCTGGAGGTGGTTGGAGGATGGATGGTGGCTAACAGATTGAGGTTGAATCCTGACAAGACAGAAGTACAGTGGAACCTCGACTTACGAATTTAATGCGTTCCAAAAGCACACTCGTAAGTCAAAAATTTCGTAAGTCGAAAAACGGCATTCCCATAGGAATGCATTGGAAACGTAAGTCAAAAAATTCGTAAGAAAACCCTATGTAAACCTTCGTAAGTCGAGTAAACCCCATCTAAAATCCAAGTGGATTTCCTTTCGGAAGTAAAAAAATTCGTAGGCGCGCGGCCGCTTTTTCCCTTTCGGAAGTCGAAAAATACGGAAGTCGAGTTACTCATGAGTCGAGGTTCTACTGTACTGTTTTTGGGGAGAGGGGGCGGGCGGGTGTGGGGGATTCCCTGGTCCTGAACAGGGTAATTGTGCCCCTGAAGGACCAGGTGCGCAGCCTGGGAGTCATTGTGGACTCACAGCTGTCCATGGAGGCACAGGTCCATTCTGTGTCCAGGGCGGCTGTCTATCAGCTCCATCTGGTGTGCAGGCTGAGACCCTACCTGCCCGCAGACTGTCTCGCCAGAGTGGTGCATGCTCTAGTTATCTCCCGCTTGGACTACTGCAATGCGCTCTACGTGGGGCTACCTTTGAAGGTGACCCGGAAACTGCAATTAATCCGGAATGGGGCAGCTAGACTGGTGACTGGGAGTGGCCGCCGGGACCACATAACACCAGTCCTGAGAGATCTACATTGGCTCCCAGTACGTTTCCGAGCACAATTCAAAGTGTTGGTGCTGACCTTTAAAGCCCTAAACGGCCCCGGTCCAGTATACCTGAAGCAGCGTCTCCACCCCACCATTCATCCCGGACACCGAGATCTAGCGCCGGGGGCCTTCTGGCGGTTCCCTCACTGCGAGAAGCAAAGCTACAGAAAACCAGGCAGAGGGCCTTCTCGGTGGTGGTGCCCACCCTGTGGAACGCCCTCCCATCAGAGGTCAAAGGGATCAACAACTACATAACATTTAGGAAATACCTGAAGGCAGCCCTGTTTAGGGAAGTTTTTAATCTGTAACATGTTAATGTATTTTAATATTTGCTGGAAGCCGCCCAGAGTGGCTGGGGAGACCCAGCCAGATGGGCGGGGTACAAATAATAAATTATTATTATTATTATTAAATGAATGTGACATCACCTTGCCAACAAAGGTCCGTATAGTTACAAGCTATGGTTTTCCCAGTAGTGATGTATGGAAGTGAGAGCTGGACCATAAAGAAGGCTGATCGCCAAAGAATTGATGCTTTTGAATTCTGGTGCTGGAGGAGACTGGAGTAGTTCTGGTGCTGGAGGAGTCCCATGGACTGCAAGAAGATCAAACCTATCCATTCTGAAGCAAATCAGCCCTGAGTACTCCCTGGAAGGACAGATCCTGAAGCTGAGGCTCCAATACTTTGGCCACCTCATGAGAAGAGAAGACTCCCTAGAAAAGACCCTGATGTTGGGAAAGATGGAGGGCACAAGGAGAAGGGGACGACAGAGGACGAGATGGTTGGACAGGGTTCTCGAAGCTACTAACATGAGTTTGGCCAAACTGCGAGAGGCAGTGAAGGATAGGCGTGCCTGGCGTGCTCTGGTCCATGGGGTCACGAAGAGTCGGACACGACTGAACGACTGAACAACAAGTTTGTTCTTGGTAAGAGCTTTCCTACGCATGCACACTTGTGTCAGGCACTGCCGGGTGTGCACGTCGCCATCCGGCAATTTTTAACGTGGAAGGTGTTGCAGGGGTCGGGGCGCCGAAAACATTTGCTGAAATAAGAGACAGCTGCCCTGTGAAGGCTCATGGTCTTAAAGGCCAGGCCTTTCCGTTTAAGATAAACCATATATTTCAGCACATCGGATTCCCTAGCTGAATGCACGTCCAGCGCTGGCTCCGCCCTCCTTTAAAGGCCACAGAGCAGACCGGAGTGAAGCCCGCTTACTCTCAGTCTACTCGTCGGGCCATGCCCCCCCCCGACACCAATTTGTCTATTTCAGGGGCATCCAACTCCCAATAGTCTGCAATCTACTCACAGTATAAAAAACTGGCAGTTATCTACCAAAGTTCTTGAGCTTTCTTTAGGAATCCACAGTTGTTGAGCTTTTCGGGAAAGGCACAGTTGTTCCCCCCCTTTTTTGGGGGGGAGGTCACTAAGGGGCCAAAGATCTACCAGGAACACCCCGCAATCTACTGGTAGATCACGATCTACCTGTTGGACATGCCTGGTCTACTCCTCTGGCCACGCCCCCCCAACGCCAATTTCTCTATTTGAACAGAGGTTTTGGCAGGCACCACATCGTTCCGCGGCACAGAGGGGAGGCCCAGCTCCAACAACCTGGAGTGCATGGCCAAGGGTCGGGGTTACCGCATGCCAGGCGCAAATTGCGCCCACCGCCAGATGGGTGAGCTTTGGGAAAGTAAATGTGCAAATAATAAGCTATGATGTAAAGAACCAAATCCCTCTTCAACTGCATTGGAGGAACTGCAGCATTGCTTGAGGGTCTTCTTTGCACCTCTAAGGGGGGTGGGGCTTCCCTTGCTCTTTATTCACAAGCTTCCTTGTCTACATGCTTGGAGCAATTTCTGTTTATTGAGCTGCTCAATAAAACACAGCCCCAAAACTTCGGGGCACATTCTAAGGCTGTATACCAAAAAGTCAAAGGGAAGGGTGAACCGAGCCCCCAGAAAACTATTTCCTGGGTTATATGGTTTCCAAACCATGAATTGGACTAATTTCTGTATCTACCCACAGAACTCCAAGGGGTTGAACAGCAAGGCCTACACTATTTGCGCCCATTCCAGTCTTACACGGGCCATTTCTTTGTACAGACATGCCAGAAACCCACTTTCTCAGGTGCAAAGCCTTGTGTTGATCGGTACTCTCCAAGGAGACAGCATGTTCTCCTGCACTTTGCCATCCTGTGAATTTTCTGTTCTGAGGTCTTCAGTTTTTGCAACCTTTCACACCAACTTCAGGAATCCACGCACACAGCTGGGTTGGAACAGGCCATGTTTTTCAGCTTCCTAGACAGAGTCGACAGGGGCAGCCCAAATATTAGCTCCATTTGGGTGTTCAGTTTTCCCATGAGATCAGACTTCAGAGATTCAGAATTTTTTCTGATCCCCTCACTGTGGCTGTTCACTTTCCCAACGCATGGAAGTGCAGGGCAGTAAGAGGATGCAAAGGAGGAAGGGAGGCTAGCACAAAAATCCCAGCTCCTCCTCACGTGATGACAATTAGATGAAAGTCCAGAGACGGCTGCTGGCAAGAGACAAAAATGACTGATGGATAACCTGAGGAGTAGCTCAGACAATGTGGACTGTTCAATGTGCCTGCAGTCACCCAGCTAAGGCTCCAGTGCTGACCAGCTGTGTACTCAAAGTGTCACGGCTCCTTAAGGAAGCATCCCTCTCCCTTGGCATCTTTAGGTACCCTATGCACAATACCCAGCAGCACCACTATAGTTCTTGCCAATGTCCAAGCTGCGCTGATGCCTCACCAATGGAAGCTACAGCAGCTCCGAGAGACCAGAACAGATGTTCTTCAGCCATATATCAATGCCCTTGTCTGAGAGATTTAAAGGCATCTTCCGTGTAGCTCGGTTGCTGAATGACACCCCAGCCACGGAACTTCACAAAGAACATGATCACCCCATTAATTTCCCCCCGTGCGCAATTAATCTTTGCAGGTGCACTGGTGTCTTTCCAACAAAGCCTCTGCAACAAATCAGATCAGATGATCTTGGCTCCTGGGAACTGCTCACTGCACCAGACCAAGTTCCTCTGTATGTTCCAGGTGAGCTCTATACCTTTCTGTGTGCCCAGGTTATTCTCGCCCAGCTGCAGGAGGATTACATCTGGAGGGCCACTGCCTGTCACTCAGCAGGGGCACCAGCCAATCTCAATTCATGTCCTCCCCACCCAGCCACACGACGTGCAGCCTGTGACCCAGCCCAAGGTGGGATCCTCTCCCAGATGCCAGCATGCGCTTCCTTGCACAGCACACAACTGTGTCCAGAAAACCTTACGAGCAGGGGCTGCAATCAAACAGAAACAAAGTCAACGTGATGCCACCCCTGATGCCTCCAAGTACCCCTTTGAGTGCAGCCTACCGTCTTTCCCCCTTTTTAAGACACCGTCTTATAATTTTTTTCCCTCAAAAAAACACAGGGTGGCTTTTTTCGGGGGATGTCTTATTTTTATTACGTCAGTATGGTATGGTACAGCCTCCCCCTGCGCGCTAAGCAGGCGGGGCAGAACTCCACAAGAGGCGCGTTCCCCCCCCCCCGGGTGCCTCTCACTGGTTCGCTGGCTCCCTGCGCATGCAGGAGGGGCTGAGGAGGCGACGGGAACAATGGCGGCACCATGGCTTACTTTTGGGGTACGTCTTACTTCTCACAAAGGTACAAAAACCTTGCCATGGCTTACTTTATGACTACGTATTAAAAAAGGGGAAACAGGGTATGTAGCTCAGTTGGTAGACCATGAGGCTCTTGATCTCAGGGACACGGGTTCAAGTCCCACGTTGGGCAAAAGATTCCTGCATTGCAGGAGGTTCAACTAGATCACGGGTCAGCAAACGTTTTCAGCAGGGGGCCGGTCCTCTGTCCCTCAGACCTTGTGGGGGGCCGGACTAAATTTTGAATAAAATAATGAACGAATTCCTATGGCCCACAAATAACCCAGAGATGCATTTTAAATAAAAGCACACATTCTACTCATGTAAAAACACGCTGATTCCGGGACCATCCACAGGCCAGATTTAGAAGGTGATTGGGCCGGATTTGGCCCCTGGGCCTTAGTTTGCCTACCCATGGACTAGATCAGTGGTGTCCAAACTTTTTTCAAAGGTGGCCAGATTTGATGAAGTGAAGGGCCGTGAGGGCTGACCAAAGGACCAACCATAGTTGTTGACCTTTTTTTTAGGATTGAAGTTGTTGAGCTTTTTTAGGGTTAAAGTTTTTTGGGCTTGAAGTTTGTTTGTTTTTTGGGGGTTTTACCCGAGGATTAGGCCCCTGAAATGGACTTTGGATATGCCTGGACTAGATGACTCTCGTGATCTCTTCCAAATCTACAATTCTATGATTCCATAATTGTAGGGAAATGACTACCCGTGTTTTTGTCCTAAAATAAGACACCGTCTTATATTTTGTTCCCCTCAAAAAAACACAGTATGGCTTATTTTCGGGGGATGTCTTATTTTAACCGCTCCACATCGGTACTCTGCATAGCCACACCTATCTAGGCTGTCTTAAGGGAGAGGTGCCACGTCACTATGTCTTATTTTCGTGGTATGGCTTATATTTCACAAATGTGTAGAAATCCTGCTACGGTTTATTTTATGGCTACGTCTTATTTTAGGAGAAACATGGTAGCACCTCTTTGGGGCTGTGCTACTGGCTTTTGGCAGCCTCCCAAGCAGCTGATGAGACAACCCCAGCTGTCCTCAAAAAATGAGACCTATAAAGCATCCATGAAATTCCTGCATTGCAGGGGGTTGTACTAGAGACCCTTTGGGTCCCTTCCAACTCCACAATTCAAAGGTTCTGTGATTGTATTAAATAATGCTCACCCCACCCCCAAATGACTGAATAAAGAGAACTTTCTGGTGCATTTACAATCCTCTTCAATCACCCAGACTGGTGACCTAGAAGCAAATCTCTGACTCACTCCATGTCCATGGCAGTGTTGGACTATGTCAGGAATAGAGGATGATCCTGGTGCCATCCAGGGGCTGTTAATGGAATCACAGAATTGTAGAGTTGGAGACGTCCCCAAGAGTTCTCTAGTCCAGTGTTTTTCAACCTTTTTGGGGCACGGCACACCTGTCTCATGGAAAAAATCTCGCGGCACACCTACCTAAACGATGCTGGCTGGGGCAGCGGCGTGAGGAGGCGGAGGCAGCGCGCGCAGGCACGGCGCCCCCGGGCACGCGCGCAAGGGAGAGAGCGGCCACCCCGGGACTCCCTGGCGGGCGAGAGGCGGAGGAAGCGCCGCTCGCTCGCTCACTCCGCCCGCCCCTCCCACGCGACTCTCCGGCTGCTGCCGCTGCCGCTGCTCCCCGGGCGGGCGATGCAGGCTGGGGCAGCGGCGTGAGGAGGCGGAGGCGGAGGCGAAGGCAGCGCGCGCAGGCACGGCGCCCCCGGGCACGCGCGCAAGGGAGAGAGCGGCCACCCCGGGACTCCCTGGCGGGCGAGAGGCAGAGGAAGCGCCGCTCGCTCGCTCACTCCGCCCGCCCCTCCCACGCGACTCTCCGGCTGCTGCCGCTGCCGCTGCTCCCTGGGCGGGCGATGCTGGCTGGGGCAGCGGCGTGAGGAGGCGGAGGCGGAGGCGGAGGAAAAAAAACAGGAAAAAAAGCGGAGGAGAAGCGGCTGAAGCGGCGCTGCTGAAGCAGACTCCGCTGTCTGCCTGGCCGCGTCTCCTGACCCAGAGTTACCTCTGGGATCAGCTGTAGCGCGGCGTCCTTTCTCCCGCCCACTGGGCGGGAGAAAGGACGCCGCGCTACAGCTGATCCCAGAGGTAACTCTGGGTCAGGAGACGCGGCCAGGCGGCCAGCGGAGTCGGGCGATGGGGGCGGCGTGCCGGGAGCTTCCACTGCCGGCGCGCCGGGGGCTTCCGTTGCCAGCGTTTTCTCGCGGCACATCAGCCGGTGTCTCGCGGCACACTAGTGTGCCGCGGCACACCGGTTGGGAAACGCTGCTCTAGTCCAACCCCAGCAATGCAGGACTCCCAGCTCACATCATCCCTGACTATTAGCAGAATACCTAGATTTGATACTATCCACAAACTATCTGATAAAGAGCACTGAAGGGTTATAAATTCTCGCAAGCCTTTCCGTACTCAGTTACCATACTTGAACATCTGTAGCTTCCTGTTCAGCAAAACCTCAAACCACAATATAAACAACATGTGCTCTAACACAACCTTGATCTGACTTCATTACTTCCGCTTCCTTGAGAATCACTTGCTTCTCCATCAAGCTGTATTTGAAGCACAAAAGATCCATCCACAGCAATGAGAACACCTAAACAGTAATGCTCCAGCTCTCCTGGCACGGCTCTTGAAGCCTCAACTAGCATTTTTCCTCACTGGCCCGAGAGCTAGCGTGGTGCAGTGGTGACAGTGCTGGACTAGGGCCTGGGAGACCCGAGTTCAAATCCCAACTCAGCTTTAAACTCAGTGGGTGATGTTGGGCCACTCACAGTCTCGCAGGGTTGTTATGGGGGGAAATGAGGAGGGGGAGAACCATGTATGCCACCTTAAGCTCATTGGGAGATAGAAATGTAGCCATAAATCAGTAAAATCACATACCATTGTGTATTTTGTATGCCACAAAAGGAACCACTCGCCCGGATCAACAGATGGCAGACAAGATCCCTGCACCCTAGAAGCAACAGCACAGGTGTGTTCACCACTACCAGAGAAGCCGGCTGGATCTCAGGGCAGTCCTGCACTTGAGCAGGGTTTGTGCTACACATGCAAGCTTCTCTTCCATTATATCACCAATGCAAGTCTTGACGGACACCTCCCACACAGAACAACCTCCCTCTACAGCCAGACCCACCCTCAGCCCCTTTGCCAACAATTCCTCACCTGAGCAAGAAGGAGCGACTCCTGGCACCACTTTCTGACTGCTCTCCTGCTTCTTTTCTTCGCTTCCTGCAGGGATACTTAACTGGGGGCTAGGGTCTGCCACACTTGGGCTTTCCTGCACACGTGAGGCCTCCTTGGAGGCTAAGGCAGCTTGCACCACCTGTTTTGCAACCAGCTGTATCATAGAGACAAGGGATAGCGATGCTGAATCGATCTGACCAGGAGGAAGTGGGGTCAAGCTCATTCCTTGGGCGAGTCCAGCACCCACTGCGCTTCCAGACTGCAGCAACGACAGGGCCTGCATGACACTTTGTTCTGCAAGAGGCGTCAACGCCAAGCGCAACGGATCTTCACGTTGCCGGTCTCCTTGTTCCTGTGTTGCTGCCTCCTTCTTGGGCAGCTCCTGATGGCCAGGATTTGTCTGCAGTGGATGCTCTGACTTGCTGGGTTGCTGTTCTGCAACACCAGATTTGGCTGGAGGTTGCCGTTCTCCTTGTTCCAGTGTTGCTGCCTCCTTCTTGGGTAGCTCCTGATGGCCGGGATTTGTCTGCAGTGGATGCTCTGACTTGTTGGGTGGTTGTTCTGCCACATCAGATTTGACTGAGTGTTGTGAAGCATTCAGGTTAGAACTGGTAGAGCATGGCAGTGGAATATGTTGTTCCTTCTTGTCACCTTCATGTCTGCAAGAGGCAGAAAAAACAGGATTTGAATGACTTTTCTTTTTCAAATGTAAAAGCAGAAATCAGATCTGCCAAGATTTTATTTTTGCAAAGGGAAATCAGCTAGAAGTAGGAACTCTCAGAATTAAAGCTAAAAGCATCGAAAGCCTACAAAATGCGGCTGCAGTGTTTAATAGCAATTTAATTCCTTAAAGATTTAAAAACACACAAACTTGGAAAGCTCTCTCCCCCCCCTCCTTGACTGCTCCAAGATGATGGGCCTGCAGCATCCAATGACTGAAGGAACTCAGAGGATGGTAACAGAATGCCCAGCTTCATACCAGAAACCTATGGCTGTCACCTGCCCTGAGAATGGCTACCTGCCTCTAGTGGCTTAGCTCCAGTGCAACCCATAGATGCTCAGCCAGCTGGCCCCTAGAGCAGGCATAGGCAAACTCTGGCCCTCCAGATGTTTGGGACTACAATTCCCAGCATCCCTAGCTAACAGGACCAGCAGTCAGGGATGATGGGAATTGTAGTCCCAAACAACTGGAGGGCTGGAGTTTGCCTATGCCTGCCCTAGAGCCTTAGAACGAAGACACGAGGGGCTGAAGTCTGTGTTAAGCAGCTCCTACATGTACTGGCCACTGACAACCAGTAATCTGGGGCGGAAAATATTATCTGTAATGTGTGTGTGTGTGTGCGCGCGCGCGTGTGTGTGTGTGTGGTGTTACTTTTTCTGCAGAAGTCTTTTTTGTTACATAGTCCCTAAGCAGCAGTGAACAGGGACCAACTGCAGATACTTGACACGTTTTACACTTTTGAGTTTTCTCTACTAAATACAATGAAAGACCAGAATCAGATCACAGATCACTTTCTTGGACATCAGGAAATGTCCCAGTGCAGCATGCCCTAATGCAAATTTCCCATTCAAAATGTCTCCAAAAACCCACACCACCGGGGACCACAGGGAATTGAGATTACTGCAGCCTACTTCTCATTACTGAGTATTCATGTTGAGATTAAAAGGTTACCTCTGTAACAAAGAGCAGTCTTCTGGATTCCAGTCAGGATGCCTGTTTCAAGAAAAGCCAGCAAAACAGCTGTGTTACTCATTTGACACAGTACATGTACTCCATTCAATTCTCATTCAGGCAAGTTTCTAAAACTGTCAATTATTTCTCTCCCTTTTGTCCAAATTACTCATCTCTTACTACTGATCTTCTGGGGAAGTTTAAGGTGGTTCCATAAGGGTCCCCTGACTCTTTGTCCTAGATTTCCAAAAGCTCCCTGGAATGAGACTCGGCTTCCAGCTCCTTCAAGAACTGGTTTGTTCTGAAGCCACACCTCGTAAAACTCTGCTCATGCTCCATAGGCATCTAAAAGCCACAGAACACAATATGAGATGCCACTGAGCTTCAGTCTTCTTCCCTGGTTCAGCTCCATAACCGACCTAAAGACCTCTTATACCAGCGTTTTTCAACCGGTGTGCCGCAGCACACTGGTGTGCCGCGAGACACCGGCTGCTGTGCCGCGGGAAAACTCCTGGCGCATTGGGCTGCGCACACAGGCGGCTCCGGCAGGACGAGGGCGCGGGATCATAGAGCCAGACGAGCCGGACGAGGGCGTGGGATCATAGAGCCTCGGGTAGAGGCTAGAGAGGCGCCCACTTCCGATCCGGCTTCTTTCCCCCTCCGGGCGCGCCGCTTCCGGTGAGCACGGGCGGGGCGACCGGCGGTGCCCTGAGCCGCTTCCGAATCGGTCCGGGTGGCTGGCATCGCCTCGGCTCCGCTTCTCGCTCGCCGACTGCCGCCTTCGCCGGAGCTGCCGGGTGCTTCACCTGCTGCCTCTGCCGCCCCGATCGCAGTCGAAGACGGGCAGGAGGTGCCGGTGCCGCCGGGCTCGCTCAGGACCGAGTGGAGATGCTGCCGGGAAGCTGAGCGCGGGAGGCGGAGAGGGAACGGGCGCCTGACCTGCCGCGATCGCCGATCTCCTGCTCCATTTTCGCCCACCTGAATCCTTCCCCTCCCTCCCGCCGAGGCACGCAGACACCCCACCCCCCAAAGCAGGGGAATCGAGGTACATATATCCTTCCCCTTTCCCCGTTTTTTGACATTTTCTGGTGGTGGTGTGCCGCGAGATTTTTTTCATGAGACAGGTGTGCCGTTGCCCCGAAAAGGTTGAGAAACACTGTCTTATACAAATTCATGCAAAACAGAACCTAGAGCAGGCACCGTTCCTTCAAAGGTGAGCTGCCACAACTTCCTTGGCTGAGGTTTGTGGCAAGGCATGTAAGAAATGGCTCTGCTGCTTTTAGCAAAGCCCTGAGGTATCCAGGCAGTCATTTTCAAAGCATTTCAAATCCTAAATCTATTCCCAATAAATTAAAATGAAAGGCCTTACTGCTGGCACAGCTGAACACATTTCTCGGAGTGTGCGATAGTGCCCACGTGCAGATTCCAGCCCTACAGAGAGGGAGGGAAGAATTTAGCATGAGAACACAAGAAAGCCTGGCTGAAGAGTTTGAAGAAGAGGAGTTTGGATTTGATATCCCGCTTTATCACTACCCAAAAGAGTCTCAAAGCGGCTAACATTCTTTCCCTTCCTCCCCCACATTCTCCTTTCCCTTCCTCCCCCACAACAAACACTCTGTGAGGTGAATGGGGCTCAGAGACTTCAGAGAATTGTGACTGGCCCAAGGTCATCCAGCAGCTGAATGTGGAGTGGAGATGCGAACCCGGTTCCCCAGATTACGAGTCTACCGCTCTGAACCACTACACCAAATTGGCTACTGGATGAGAACAAAGGGTCACCTAGTCCAGCATCCAATCTCCTGCGGTTGTCAGCCAGATGCTTCTGAGAAACCCAGAGAAGGGCCCTCCTCTGCTGCTGCTTCTCCCACCAGCAACTATTTCTTTTAAAAAACATAGCGGTATATACATTTTTTTATAAAAATAAAAAACAAAGTTCCACTTAGGGATATGCCCAATACCCATTGATGGGGCATCTTTCTATAAAACTGCATAATCTCGTCATTTAAGGTCATGAGAGTCTATGGCAGTGTTCAAAACTAGCCAGGTGCCAAGCACATTTTGCACCTGGCTATCAGACACTTACAACCAAGTGGAGATGCCTGGGTGTCAGGATGGCACCTGACGTCTTCATAACCTGGAGGTGCCTGCCTGGGGATCCTTGGATCGCGATAGTTTTCACACACTAACACCACATCCTGTAGAATTCTATCAGTTATATTTTGGTCCGTGACACCATTCAAAAAAGGAGGTAGGAATAGGCCAGTATATATGTGGACTCTCCCTGCATGAAGTGATTTTTCTTCTTAAATTCTCAAAGTTCCCAATCTGGCTCAAGGTTCTCACTGGAACTAGCCGGATGTTTAACTGAGAATCAATTACAGTCAGTCCATCATTTGAAAAATAAGACTTAGATCCATCTGGCCCCAAAATGGCAACTAGACATTCCATTTTGGCAATTGCAAACTTGGTTTAAGGAGCCATTTGTCACCTGGCTTATATATCTGAGTTTCTACAGCAGAGTAGAAAGATCTGCCCTTCAATCCTGTGTATGAGTTTAATACTGGACAATCCTATATAATAAAGTGCCTGTGTCCCTCCGTAGCTTTCCGTCCGTCAGTGGAATTCGGTACTGAGCATGCTCTCCACTGACGCAGGGATTGGAGGGAGCGGGGAGAGAGGTGGGAAAGGGGGTGGAGTCGCAAGGGAGAGGGAGATAGGAAAAGGGAAGAGTGACAACATGCACGAACACTCAGAGGTCAATAGTGATGGGTTCTGGGTAGGGAAAGGGCTATAAGGGAGGATAGAGGTAGGAAAAGGGTAGAGGGGACAGAGGTAGAAAAGGAGTAGAGGAACCTCAGAGGTAGGAAAGGAGTAGAGGTGCCACAGTGGTAAGAAAGGGGTACATGGGCCACAGAGGTAGGAAAGGGGTAGAGGGACCTCAGTCTGCTTTTACAAATGTTTCACCACATATCTTCTAGCGCCCGTTAATTTAACGGGCTGAACGTCCACTAGTGTTCAATATTGTGCATGCATTTAATATTGAAATAGACAACAGCAGCTCAAAGATACATAAGACAGAGTCTTCTATCATTCTTATGTTACATCCTAAAGCCATAATAAATGCTTTCATTACCAATGTTTCTGACTAGACTTCATCCTTAATCCACTGTCTACTTTAAGTCCAACCTCCTTTGATCCCAGAAGCTACTAGAGCAAGTTTAATTATAAACAGAGGAAGCAGTAGAGGGGAAATGGGAATCCAAAGCAAAATGAGAACATGTCTATCTTAAGGCAGGTTTTACGGGTGAAACCTGCAGAAATAGCCAGTCACATAGTGCAAATCAGAAAAACACAGTATTTATTCCCAAACTTCTTGATTGCTGGTCATTTTACAGGAATAAAAGCTACAGATATCCAGAAGTCAATTAAACCCAGTACACAGAACACGTTGTGTGTATGTAATCGTGGGGGATGGGCTGGGGAGTGACTCACCTTCAAATGACTACATTTTATATTACACAGAGAACACACATGTGGAAATATTCTTGGAGATGCAGCATAGTAATCATTCATCATTGACAGAGCAGGCAATATCTTCAGCTTCTGGGCACCTGGCTTGTTGGGTGGTTGTTCTGCCACATCAGATTTGGCTGGAGGTTGCCGGTCTCTTTGCTCCTGCGTTGCTACCTCCTTCTTGGGTAGCTCCTGATGGCCGTGATTTGTCTGCAGTGGATGCTCTGACTTCTTCTGTGGTTGTTCTGCCACATTAGATTTGGCTGGAGGTTGCCTGGAGCTTCCTGCTTTTGAAGACAACGCTAAAGGGGGGGGGAGCAAGTGGCTCATTATTATTACTAGCAGTAGTATTTATTAAATTGGTATACCGCCCTCCATCCATCCATCTCAGGGCGGTTCACAACATAAAAATACAAGATAAAAAACCCAAAAGATACAAAATGAAAACAAGAACAAAATGGAACCAATATCCCCCACCTCCCTGCAGTTCATCAACGCTCTATTGCAACAACTTCAGGTCTACCTTTGGCAACAATACTGCAGTGAAGCAGCAGAATATCTCCCCTGATCCTTGGTCACAGGTGAATTTGCAACAAAGTTCTACTCTGCATAGCATGAGTGAAAGAGGATCATTGTACTAAGCAACTGTAAAAACTAGAAAGCGGGTGGGGGAAACGCCAGAGCCGTGAAATGGCTGAGATCAACCAACATCCCCTTTTGAAATGGGTTGAACTGTGAATACACAGTTGAAGTGAAGAACAGGTTTAAGGATTTAGATTTGGTGGATAGAGTGCCTGAAGAACTGTGGATGGAGGCTCGTAACATTATACAGGAGGCAGCAACGAAAACCATCCCAATGAAAAAGAAATGCAAGAAAGCAAAGTGGGTGTCAAATGAGGCCTTACAAATAGCGGGGGAGAGAAGGCAAGCAAAATGCGAGGGAAATAATGAAAGATACAGGAAATTGAATGCAGATTTCCAAAAAATAGCAAGGAGAGACAAGAGGGCCTTTTTAAACGAGCAATGCAAAAAACAGAGGAAAACAACAGAATGGGAAAAACCAGAGATCTGTTCAAGAAAATTGGAGATATGAAAGGAACATTTCGTACAAAGATTACCACAATTAAGGACAAAAGTGGAAAGGACCTAACAGAAGCAGAAGACATCAAGAAGAGGTGGCAAGAATACACAGAGGAATTATACCAGAAAGATATGGAGGTCTCGTACACCTCAGGTAGTGTGGTTGCTGACCTTGAGCCAGACATCCTGGAGAGTGAAGTCAAATGGGCCCTAGAAAGCCTTGCTAACAACAAGGCCAGTGGAAGTGATGATATTCCAGCTGAACTATTCAAAATTCTAAAAGATGATGCTGTTAAGGTGCTACACTCAATATGCTAGCAAGTTTGGAAAACTCAGCAGTGGCCAGAGGATTGGAGAAGATCAGTCTACATCCCAATCCCAAAGAAGGGCAGTGCCAAAGAATGCTCCAACTACCGCACAATTGCGCTCATTTCACATGCTAGCAATGTTTTGCTAAAAATTCTACAAGGCAGGCTTAAGCAGTATGTGGACCGAGAACTCCCAGAAGTGCAAGCTGGATTTCGAAGGGGCAGAGGAACCAGAGACCAAATTGCAAACATGCGCTGGATTATGGAGAAAGCTAGAGAGTTCCAGAAAAACATTTACTTCTGCTTCATTGACTACGCAAAAGCTTTTGACTGTGTCGACCACAGCAAATATGGCAAGTTCTTAAAGAAATGGGAGTGCCTGATCACCTCATCCGTCTCCTGAGAAATCTGTATGTGGGACAAGAAGCTACAGTTAGAACTGGATATGGAATAACTGATTGGTTCAAAATTGGGAAAGGAGTACGACAAGGCTGTATATTGTCTCCCTGCTTATTTAACTTATATGCAGAATTCATCATGCGAAAAGGGGGGACTGGATGAATCCCAAACCGGAATTAAGATTGCCGGAAGAAATATCAACAACCTCAGATATGCTGATGATACAACCTTGATGGCAGAAAGTGAGGAGGAATTAAAGAACCTTTTAATGAGGGTGAAAGAGGAGAGCGCAAAATATGGTCTGAAGCTCAACATCAAAAAAACTAAGATCATGGCCACTGGTCCCATCACCTCCTGGCAAATAGAAGGGGAAGAAATAGAGGTAGTGAGAGATTTCACTTTCTTGGGTTCCATGATCACAGCAGATGGTGACAGCACTCACGAAATTAGAAGACGCCTGCTTCTTGGGAGAAAAGCAATGACAAACCTAGACAGAATCTTAAAAAGCAAAGACATCACCTTGCCAACAAAGGTCCGTATAGTTAAAGCTATGGTTTTCCCAGTAGTAAAGGTCCGTATAGTTAAAGCTATGGTTTTCCCAGTAGGAAGTGAGAGCTGGACCATAAAGAAGGCTGATCGCCGAAGAATTGATGCTTTTGAATTATGGTGCTGGAGGAGACTCTTGAGAGTCCCATGGACTGCAAGAAGATCAAACCTATCCATTCTTAAAGAAATCAGCCCTGAGTGCTCACTAGAAGGACAGATCCTGAGGTTAAGGCTCCAGTACTTTGGCCACCTCATGAGAAGAGAAGACTCCCTAGAAAAGACCCTGATGTTGGGAAAGGTTGAGGGCACAAGGAGAAGGGGACGACAGAGGACGAGATGGTTGGACAGTGTTCTCGAAGCTACTAACATGAGTTTGGCCAAACTGCGAGAGGCAGTGAAGGATAGGCGTGCCTGGCGTGCTCTGGTCCATGGGGTCACGAAGAGTCGGACACGACTGAACGACTGAACAAGCAGTCATTCACAGAATCAAATATAGGAACAAGTTTGGTCTCCTTGGCAGGCATTGTATTGACACAATAACAAAGCCAGGGGGGGGGGGGAACCCCAGAACAGAACAAACTATTCACTGAGCCAAAGCCACTGCAACACACCTGCCATTATCACACACATAATCCTGTTTACAAAAACCCGAAGTCCAGTCACTGAAGCATCTGTAACATCCACCTTACCTGGAGATCTAGTTGATCTTCCCAGTTTTCTCTTCTGTCTAGAAGTGCTTTGAGAACTCGAGCTGCGGAAGCTTGGTCGCTGTGAAGACCTGGACCTACATCTGGGGCTCCTAGTTCGTGACCGTTTTCTCCTGCAATGATTAGAACTCTTAGATCTTGACCGTTTTCTCCTGCAACGTTCAGAACTCCCAGATCGTGACCGTTTTCTCCTGCAACGTTCAGAACTCCCAGATCGTGACCGTTTTCTCCTGCAATGTTCAGAACTCCCAGATCGTTTTCTGCTGTGGGGCCCAGGGCTCCTAGTTCGTGACCGAGTCTGACTCGAGGCATGGCCAGGGCCTGAGTGTTGTGAAGCGTTCGGGTTAGAACTGGTAGAGCATGGCAGTGGAATATGTTTTTCCTTCTTGTCACCTTCAAGGCTGCAAGATGCAGAAAAAACAGGATTTGAATGACTTTTCTTTTTCAAATGTAAAAGCAGAAATCAGATCTGCCAAGATTTTATTTTTGCAAACAGAAATCAGCTAGAAGTAGGAACTCTCAGAGTTAAAGCTAAAAGCATCGAAAGCCTACATAATGCGGCTGCAGTGTTTAATAACAATTTAATTCCTTAAAGATTTAAAAAAACACAGAGAGGGGCACTTGGAAAGCTCTCCCCCCCCTTAACTGCTCCAAGATGATGGGCCTGCAGCATCCAATGACTAAAGGAACTCAGATGCTGGCAGCAGAATGCCCAGCTTCATACCAGAAAATTATGGCTGTCTCCTGCCCTGAGAGTGGCTACCTGCCTGCTAGTGGCTTAGCTCCAGTGCAACCCATAGCTGCTCAGCCAGCTGGCCCCTAGAGCAGGCATAGGCAAACTCTGGCCCTCCAGATGTTTGGGACTACAATTCCCAGCATCCCTAGCTAACAGGACCAGCGGTCAGGGATGATGGGAATTGTAGTCCCAAACAACTGGAGGGCCGGAGTTGGCCTATGCCTGCCCTAGAGCCTTAGAACGAAGACACGAGGGGCTGAAGTCTGTGTTAAGCAGCTCATACATGTACTGGTCTGTGACAACCAGTAACCTGGGGCGGAAAATATTATCCAGTGTGTGAGTGGTGTTACTTTTTCTGCAGAAGTGTTTTTTGTTACATAGTCCCTAAGCAGCAGTGAACAGGGACCAACTGCAGATGATACGTTTTACACTTTTGAGTTTTCTCTACTAAATACAATGAAAGACCAGAATTAGATCACAGATCACTTTCTTGGACATCAGGAAATGTCCCAGTGCAGCATGCCCTAATGCAAATTTCCCATTCAAAATGTCTCCAAAAACCCACACCACCGGGGACCACAGGGAATTGAGATTACTGCAGCCTACTTCTCATTACTGAGTATTCATGTTGAGATTAAAAGGTTACCTCTGTAACAAAGAGCAGTCTTCTGGATTCCAGTCAGGATGCCTGTTTCAAGAAAAGCCAGCAAAACAGCTGTGTTACTCATTTGACACAGTACATGTACTCCATTCAATTCTCATTCAGGCAAGTTTCTAAAACTGTCAATTATTTCTCTCCCTTTTGTCCAAATTACTCATCTCTTACTACTGATCTTCTGGGGAAGTTTAAGGTGGTTCCATAAGGGTCCCCTGACTCTTTGTCCTAGATTTCCAAAAGCTCCCTGGAATGAGACTCGGCTTCCAGCTCCTTCAAGAACTGGTTTGTTCTGAAGCCACACCTCATAAAACTCTGCTCATGCTCCATAGGCATCTAAAAGCCACAGAACACAAGATGAGATGCCACTGAGCTTCAGCCTTCTTCCCTGCTTCAGCTCCATTATCGGCCCATGGACCTTTTATACAAATTCATGCAAAACAGAACCTAGAGCAGGCACCGTTCCTTCAAAGGTGAGCTCCCACAACTTCCTTGGCTGAGGTTTGTGGCAAGGCATGTAAGCAATGGCTCTGCTGCTCTTAGCAAAGTCCTAAGCTATCCAGGCATTCATTTTCAAAGCATTTCAAATCCTCAATCTATTCCCAATAAATTAAAATGAAAGGCCTTACTGTTTGCGTAGCTGTTCACATTTCTCGGAGTGTGCAGTAGTGCTCAGGTGCAGATTCCAGCCCTATAGGGAGGGAAGAAATCAGCATGAGAACACAAAAAAGAATGGCTGCTAGATGAGAACAAAGCGTCACCTAGTCCAGCATCCCATCTCCTGCGGCAGTCAGCCAGATGTTTCTGAGAAACCCACAGAATGGCCCTCTGCTACTACTTCTCCCACCAGCAACTATTTTTATAAAAATAAAACACTAAGTTCCACTTAGTGATATGCCCAATACCCATTGATTGAGATTCTGTCTATAAAACTACATATTCTTGTCATTTAAGGTCATGAGAGTCCGTGACAGTGTTCAAAACTAGCCAGGTGCCAAGCAAATTTTGCACCTAGCTATCACAAACTTACAAACAAGTGGAGATGCCTGGGTGTCAGGATGGCACCTGACGTCTCGACAACATGGAGTAGCATGCCTGGGGATCCTTGGATCGCGATAGTTTCCCAGAAGCTACTAGAGCAAGTTTAATTATAAACAGAGGAAGCAGTAGAGGGAACTGGGAATCCAAAGCAAAATGAGAACATGTCTATCATAAGGCAGCTTTTACGGGTGAAACCTGCAGAAATAGCCAGTCACATAGTGCAAATCAGAAAAACACAGTATTTATTCCCAAACTTCTTGATTGCTGGACATTTTACGGGAATAAAATCTACAGATATCCAGAAGTCAATTAAACCCAGTACATAGAACACGTTGTGTACAAATGTATGTAATCGTGGGGGGTGGGCTGGGGAGTGACTCACCTTCAAATGACTACATTTTATATTACACAGAGAACACACATGTGGAAATATTCTTGGAGATGCAGCATAGTAATCATTTATCATCGACAGAGTTGGCAATCTCTTCAGCTTCTGGGCACCTGGCTTGTTGGGTGGTTGTTCTGCCACATCAGATTTGGCTGGAGGTTGCCAGTCTCTTTGCTCCTGCGTTGCTGCCTCCTTCTTGGGTAGCTCCTGATGGCAATGATTTGTCTGCAGTGGATGCTCTGACTTCTTCTGTGGTTGTTCTGCCACATTATATTTGGCTGGAGGTTGCCTGGAGCTTCCTGCTTTTGAAGACAATGCTAAAGGGGGGGGGAGCAAGTGGCTCATTATTATTACTAGCAGTAGTATTTATTAAATTGGTATACCGCCCTCCATCCATCCATCTCAGGGCGGTTCACAACATAAAAATACAAGATAAAAAACCCAAAAGATACAAAATGAAAACAAGAACAAAATGGAACCAATATCCCCCACCTCCCTGCAGTTCATCAACGCTCTATTGCAACAACTTCAGGTCTACCTTTGGCAACAATACTGCAGTGAAGCAGCAGAATATCCCCCCTGATCCTTGGTCACAGCTGAATTTGCAACAAAGTTCTACCCTGCATAGCATGAGTGAAAGAGGATCATTGTGTTGCGATTTTTGCCCAAGCCGAGTGGCTCCTGCAGCTGCGAGGAATGGTTTTACTTTTGCCTGTCACACAGTCCCGTGAGAAAGCTGCTTTGTTTCTTTCCTGCTTGGAATGTACTGTTGTAATCTGAGCCTGCGAGTTCATTTACTTTCACTTCACTGCTTGTCCTCAAGCCAGACGGATGGCGAAATGGCAGCACCGGTTTCACACGGGCTGGCAGCAGAGAAATCTCTGCACAATTACTTGGAATAAATAGATTAGCCTAAATAATGGCTGTGTGTATTGTTTCTATCTGGGAGCAATCACATATTGACTGGCACTCCGGACTCCTTGTAGCCGGGTAAGTGCTGCACTGATGTGCTCAGGCATTTGGGGCAGTCTCACAACTTGCCCCAGGCCGGGTATATCATAACACATTGTGCTAAGCAACTGTAAAATCTAGAAAGCGGGTGGGGGAAACGCCAGAGCCGTGAAATGGCTGAGATCAACCAACATCCCCTTTTGAAATGGGTTGCAGAGTCACTCACACAATCCAATATAGGAACAAGTTTGGTCTCCTTGGCAGGCATTCTACCGTCTTTCCCCCTTTTAAAGACACCGTCTTATAATTTTTTTCCCTCAAAAAAACAAAGGGTGTCTTATTTTCAGGGGATGTCTTATTTTTATTATGTCAGTATGGTACGGTACAGCCTCCCCCTGTGCGCTGAGCAGGCGGGGCAGAACTCCGCAAGAGGTGCATCCCCCCCCGCGCCTCTCGCTGGTTCGCTGGCTCCCTGCGCACAGGGAACAGGCAGGGCAGGAAGAGGCGTCTAACCCCCACCCCCCGTGCCTCTCCCTGCGCGTTAAGCAGGTGGGGCAGAACTTTGCAAGAGTCGCGTTCCCCCCCCCCATGCCTCTCACTGGTTCGCTGGCTCCCTGCACACGCAGGAGGGGCTGAGGAGGCGACAGGAACAATGGTGGCACCACGGCTTACTTTTGGGGTACGACTTACTTCTCACAAAGGTAAAAAAAAAACTGCCATGCCTTACTTTATGACTACGTATTAAAAAAGGGGAAACAGGGTATTGACACAATAACAAAGCCGGGGGGGGAACCCCCAGAACAGAACAGACTATTCACTGAGCCAAAACCACTGCAACACACCTGCCATTATCACACACATAATCATGTTTACAAAAACCCGAAGCCCAGTCACTGAAGCATCTGTAACATCCACCTTACCTGGAGATCTGGTTGATTTTCCCAGTTCTCTCTTCTGGCTAGAAGATATTTGAGAACTCGAGCTGGGGGAGCTTGGTTGCTGTGAAGACCTGGACTTACATCTGGGGCTCCTAGATTGTGACCGTTTTCTCCTGCAACGTTTAGAACTCTTAGATCTTGACCGTTTTCTCCTGCAACGTTCAGAATTCCTAGATTGTGACCGTTTTCTCCTGCAACGTTTAGAACTCCAAGATCTTGACCGTTTTCTACTGCAACGTTCAGAATTCCTAGATTGTGACCGTTTTCTACTGCAACGTTCAGATCTCCTAGATTGTGACCGTTTTCTACTGCAACGTTCAGAACTCCTAGATTGTGACCGTTTTCTACTGCAACGTTCAGAACTCCTAGATTGTGACCGTTTTCTACTGCAACGTTCAGAACTCCTAGATTGTGACCGTTTTCTCCTGCAACGTTTAGAACTCCTAGATCTTGACCGTTTTCTACTGCAACGTTCAGAACTCCCAGATCGTGACCGTTTTCTCCTGCAATGTTCAGAACTCCCAGATCGTTTTCTGCTGTGGGGCCCAGGGCTCCTAGTTCGTGACCGAGTCTGACTCGAGGCATGGCCAGGGCCTGAGTGTTGTGAAGCGTTCGGGTTAGAACTGGTAGAGCATGGCAGTGGAATATGTTTTTCCTTCTTGTCACCTTCATGTCTGCAAGAGGCAGAAAAAACAGGATTTGAATAGCTTTTCTTTTTCAAATGTAAAAGCAGAAATCAGATCTGCCAAGATGTTATTTGTGCAAACAGAAATCAGCTAGAAGTAGGAACTCTCAGAGTTTAAAATAAAAGCATCGAAAGCCTACAAAATACGGCTGCAGTATTTAATAACCATTTAATTCCTTAAAGGTTAAAAAAGGAGAGGAGCACATGGAAAGACCTCTTCCCCCCCCCAAAAAAAATAATCTCTGCACTCTGACTTCTCCAACCTGATGAACCATCAGCATCCAATGACTAAAGGAACTCAGATGCTGGCAACAGAATGCCCAGCTTCATACCAGAAAAGTATGGCTGTCTCCTGCCTGAGAATGGCTACCTGCCTACTAGTGGCTTAGCTCCAGTGCAACCCATAGCTGCTCAGCCAGCTGGCCCCTAGAGCAGGCATAGGCAAACTCTGGCCCTCCAGATGTTTGGGACTACAATTCCCAGCATCCCTAACTAACAGGACCAGCGGTCAGGGATGATGGGAATTGTAGTCCCAAACAACTGGAGGGCCGGAGTTGGCCTATGCCTGCCCTAGAGCCTTAGAACGAAGACACGAGGGGCTGAAGTCTGAGTTAAGCAGCTCATACATGTACTGGTCTGTGACAACCAGTAACCTGGGACGGAAAATATTATCCTGTGGGGGGGGGGGGCGCGTTACTTTTTCTGCAGAAGTGTTTTTTAGTCCCTAAGCAGCAGTGAACAGGGACCAACTACAGATGATACGTTTTACACTTTTGAGTTTTCTCTACTAAATACAATGAAAGACCAGAATTAGATCACAGATCACTTTCTTGGACATCAGGAAATGTCCCAGTGCAGCATGCCCTAATGCAAATTTCCCATTCAAAATGTCTCCAAAAACCCACACCACCGGGGACCACAGGGAATTGAGATTACTGCAGCCTACTTCTCATTACTGAGTATTCATGTTGAGATTAAAAGGTTACCTCTGTAACAAAGAGCAGTCTTCTGGATTCCAGTCAGGATGCCTGTTTCAAGAAAAGCCAGCAAAACAGCTGTGTTACTCATTTGACACAGTACATGTACTCCATTCAATTCTCATTCAGGCAAGTTTCTAAAACTGTCAATTATTTCTCTCCCTTTTGTCCAAATTACTCATCTCTTACTACTGATCTTCTGGGGAAGGTTAAGGTGATTCCATGAGGATTCCCCGACTCTTTGACCTAGATTTCCAAAAGCTCCCTGGAATGAGACTCAGGTTCCAGCTCCTTCAAGAACTGGTTTCTTCTGAAGCCACACCTCGTAAAACTCTGCTCATGCTCCACAGGCATCTAAAAGCCACAGAACATTATGAGATGCCACTGAGCTTCAGCCTTCTTCCCTGGTTCAGCTCCATAACCGGCCTACAGACCTTTTATACAAATTCATGCAAAATAGAACCTAGAGCAGGCACTGTTCCTTCAAAGGTGAGCTCCCACAACTTCCTTGGCTGAGGTTTGTGGCAAGGCATGTAAACAATGGCTCTGTTGCTTTTAGCAAAGTACTAAGGTATCCAGGCATTCATTTTCAAAGCATTTCGAATCCTAAATCTATTCCCAATAAATTGAAATGAAAGGCCTTACTGTTTGCGTAGCTGTTCACATTTCTCGGAGTGTGCAGTAGTGCCCAGGTGCAGATTCCAATCCTACAGGGAGGGAGGAAAGAAATCAGCATGAGAACACAAAACCCTGGATGCTGGATGAAAACAAAGTGTCACCTAGTCCAGTATCCCATCACCTGCGGCAATCAGCCAGATGCTTGTGAGAAACCCACAGAAGGGCCCTCTGCAGCTGCTTCTCCCACCAGCAACTAGTTTTTTTAAAAAACATAGTGGTATATACATTTTTTTAAAAAATAAAACTTAGTGATATGCCCAATACACACTGAGGGGGCTTCTGTCTATAAAACTGCATAATCTCGTCATTTAAGGTCATGAGAGTCCATGGCAGTGTTCAAAACTAGCCAGGTGCCAAGCACATTTTGCACCTGGCAAGTGGAGATGCCCGGGTGCCAGGATGGCACCTGACGTCTCCACAACCTGGAGTAGCATGCCTGTGGATCCTTCGATCGCGATAGTTTTCACACACTAACACCACATCCTGTAGAATTAGTTATATTTTGGTCCATGACACCATTCAGAAAAGGAGATAGGAATAGGCCAGTATATATGTGGACTGTCCCTCCATCAAGTGATTCTTCTTCTTAAATTCTCAAAGTTCCTAATCTGGCTCAAGGTTGTCACTTGAACTAGCCGGATGTTTAACTGAGAATCAATTACAGTCAGTCCATCATTTGAAAAATAAGACTTTAGCTCCATCTGGCCCCAAAATGGCAACTAGACATTCCATTTTGGCAACTGCAACCTTGGTTTAAGGAGCCATTTCTCACCTGGCTTATATATCTGAGTTTCTACAGCAGAGTAGAAAGACACTCACCTGCCCTTCAATCCTGTGTATGAGTTTAATACTGGACAATGTTCTATATTGTGCAATGCATTTAATATTCAAATAGTCAACAGCAGCTCAAAGTTTCATAAGATAGAGTCTTCTATTATTCTTATGTTACATTCTAACGCTATAATAAATGCTTTCTTTACCCATGTATCACTGCACGTCAACTGTAATCCACTGTCTACTTTAAGCCCAACTTCCTTTGATCCCAGACGCTATAGAGCAAGTTTAATTATAAACAGAGGAAGCAATAGAGGGAACTGGGAATCCAAAGCGAAATGAGAACATGTCTATCATAAGGCAGCTTTTACAGGTGAAACCTGCAGAAATAGCCAGTCAAACTGTGAAAATCAGAAAAACACAGTATTTATTCCCAAACTTATTGATTGTTGGACATCTTACGGGAATAAAATCGACAGATATCCAGAAGTCAATTAAACCCAGTACATAGAACAGTGATGGCTAACCTTGACACTCCAGATGTTTTGGGACTACAACTCCCATCATCCCTGACCACTGATCCTGTTAGCTAGGGATGATGGGAGTTGTAGTTCCAAAACATCTGGAGTGTCAAGGTTAGCCATCACTGACATAGAACAAGTTGTGTACAAATTTATGTAAGCGTGGGGGGTGGGCTGGGGAGTGACTCACCTTCAAATGTGTACATTCTACATTACACAGAGAACACACATGTGGAAATATTCTTGGAGACGCAGCATAGTAATCATTCATCATCGACCGAGTTGGCAATCTCTTCAGCTTCTGGGCATCTGCCTGTGAAAAAACTGGAAGCCAAGAGGCTTTCACCACACCAAAAGGAGGAGGGATCCCAGCTCCTGCTGGAGGGAGGCCTAGCCCTGGCCCCTTTTTGGAAGCATCCATGGGGAAAAAGGACTGCGTACCTGGTCTGCTTCTCTGGAATCCCAACTTTCGTAACACCTCTTCTACAGCATTCATTTGACTACTGGTTACACCAGAGGGTGCCGTCTGCTGTGTTGGAAATGCTTTCACGCTCCCCTCAGTTGATGCATCAGAATTGCAGACTTTGACCTCAAGAGGACTTTCAGTATATTCATACTTCCTTTCATGCCCATAATCAATTACCTTCCACTTTACCATGGTACCACGACCATCGTCACTGTGAAACATTTCCTTTTCTCTGCTCTGAGAAGGTAAACTTGGTAACTGATGAGTCATTTTGCGCATTCGGATGTCCCTCAAAATTAAAGGCATTTTTTCTGGCGTCAGCTGATCATTCGGATACTGACTAAGTTCCTCCAAGTCTTCACTGGATAAGCCAAAGCTTGCTAAGATGCTCAAAACATTCTCGGTTGTGTAACGCTTCTGGATACATGTGACTTGTTTTGCAGAGTTTCCTGATGTGATCTGGCTACTATTTACAGGCGGAAATGGATTGTCCCATTGAGTAGCACATCCCTCTTCCTTCTGGTGCCGCTCTTGTCTAGGATCCATTCCCTGTTGATTGACCTGAACATTTGGCCTTGGGAATCTTGCCCTCATTTCTGGTTCCATGACCCTTTGAGGCATTCTGGGAGGGGCAGACGGGTGTTGCCTTTGAAGACTATCCGGTCCAGGTCCTGGCCCCACAAAAGGGCCATGCAGCATTGGACCAGGTGCATTAGGTCCCCCCGGCCTTGGAGGCATGTTTCCTCTGGGGTTAAACATGGCAATTTTCAGAAATGCTTCATTTAACAAAGCATAAGATGCTATAGAATGGGTTGAAGCTACCGAGTTCAACTGGTGAAAAGCCAACTGTGTCTTAATCTGAGCAAGCTGCAAAGGAGGAGGAGGAGGAGGAGGAGGGCCCAACAGAAGTGGGCTGGCAATGCCAAGGTTCAGAGAATTCACAAAAGGTGCAAAATTTTCCAAGAACACCACAAAGCTGAAAGTTAAACACACAAAAATTAGATTACATTTATTTTTCATCTACTTTCTAAAATGGTTCTACTGCCTGTAAGTAAATTGTTTGAAAAACACAAATGTTTAGGTTTTTTTTTTTCCAATAACAAAAGCAAAGGGGTTGGGGGTTTTACTCACTTGTCAACTGAAAGTTATTTCATATATGTTTCAACACACAACAACTTTTGAATTTAAAAGGCTTTATATCCCACTCTAAACCAACCAGGCTTCCCTAGAAGGGAAAGAGAAAGGAGGGAGAAAAAGATGGAGAATGAATGTCTTTCTATTAAAAGATGAAAAGATCCTGCAGGGAGCCAAAAAGGTAATGAAGGAATATGTTAAAAATAACTGGAAGAAAGAGGTAGACATTAGAACAGCATGGGACGCAGGGAAGGCGGTTTTAAGAGGATACTTTATACAACAGAATTCAATAATGTTTAAAAGGAAAGAGAAAAATAAGGCAGAATTATTAGAAGAAATTAAACGTAAGGAGAAAAAGGTGTATGATAAAAAGAATAATGGAAAATTGGAACAAGAAATTAAATTATTGAGAGCAAAATATAATGCCATAATAGAACAAGAGGTAGAGCAACAGATCCAATTTTGGAAGTATAGGAATTTTGAAGGAGCAAATAGACCAGGGAAAATATTGGCGTGGCAAATAAAAAAACAAAGAAGTGAAAAATTGATCAATAAATTAAAAATAGAACAGAAGACAGTGACAAATATAGAAAGAATTAAGAAAGAATTTGAGAAATATTATAAAAATTTGTATCAGAAAGAAGAGGCTGGAATAGAACGGATAGAAAAATATATAAAGGAAAATAAATTGGAAAATATAAAAAAGAGGATTTAGATAAATTAAAGGAACCAATATCAGTTAATGAAATTAGAGACATTATAAAAAATATGAAAAAAGGAAAATCGCCTGGCCCAGATGGTCTACCGGCAGAAGTATATAAAAATTTGGAGGAGGAATTAATTGAACCGTTAAGAGAAATAATGGAGGAGGCGACGAATAAAGGAAGCATACCAAATTCATGGAGACAAGCATATATCACCCTACTCCCAAAACAAGGAACAGATTTGGAACTAGTAAAAAATTATAGACCCATCTCATTGTTAAATTCAGATTATAAAATTTTTGCAAGGGTATTGGCTAATAGACTCAAAACCATTATAGGACAAATAGTGCATAAAAACCAAGCGGGATTTGTAGAAGGGAGGCAAATTAAAGATAACATTAGAAATATAGTAGACATATTGGAATATATGCAGGTCAGGAAAGACAAACAGGTAGCTTTAATATCAATAGATGCTGAAAAAGCATTTGACAGAGTATCATGGGAGTTTATGAAGAAATTAGTCGGGGAAATAAATTTAGGAGAGAAAATGCAAAAGGGAATAGAAGCTATCTATAATAAACAATCAGCAGAAATAATCATTAATGGGAAAATTGGAGGAGAGATTAAAATTTTTAAAGGAACAAGACAAGGCTGCCCCATGTCGCCAATATTGTTTATATTAGTATTAGAGTTATTGATGAAAAAGATAAGAGAAGATGATTTGATAAAGGGAGTAGTTGTAGGAAGGAAAAAATACAAAGTGAGGGCTTTCGCAGATGATATCATGGTGACAACAGAAAATCCATCTGAAAGTGTGCCCAGACTGTTAGAATGCATAAGGGAATACGGAGAACTGGCGGGATTCAGATTGAACCAGGGGAAAACAAAAATGTTAGTAAAAAATATGAATGAAAAAGAGAAAAGAGAATTACAAGAAACAACCGAATTGGAGATTAAAAAGAAAAAAAAATATTTAGGCATTAATATAACATCAAATACAAAAGATTTAATTGAAGAAAATTATGGAAAAATATGGAGTGAGATAAAAAAGGATTTGGAAATATGGGGGAAATTAAATTTATCTTTATTAGGGAAAATATCAGTAATAAAAATGAATATATTACCGAGGATGATGTTTCTATTTCAGGGAATACCAATTTTGGGAGGGGAAAAATGCTTTAATAATTGGAGAAAAGATTTGGCAAACTTTGTCTGGGCAGGGAAAAAACCAAGAATTAAGCATAAAATATTAATAGATTCGAAAGAAAGGGGAGGATTTGGGATGCCGGATATGGAAATTTATCACGATGCGGCGGGTCTAATTTGGTTAAAAAAATGGGTACAACTAAAGGACACAGATGTTTTAGATCTTGAAGGGATTGGCACAAGATTCGGATGGCATGCATACCTAATAGACGAAAAAGTGAAAGTACACAAAGCATTTATGGATCACATAATTAGAAAATCGATATACTTTTATGTTTTAGCCAAATTTTATATATTAGAAAATAAAGTACCATGGTGGACGTCTCCGCTAAGAAAGATGATATCCAAATTTTATAACTTAATATTAGAATGGGATACGAAAGAGGAAGTGGTGAAGGCCTCAATGATAAAATGGGCTCAGGACCTCGGAAGAAATATCATGTTTGACCAATGGGAACGGCTGTGGCAAAAAGATATGAAATTCACAACATGTTATAAATTAAAAGAAAATTTTCTAAAATTACAACATAGGTGGTATATGACACCGGAAACAATAGCCAAAATAAACAAAAACAGTGACGACACGTGCTGGAGATGTAAAATGGCTAAAGGAACGTTATTCCATATTTGGTGGAATTGCACAGAAATAAAGAACTATTGGGAAATAATACATAATGAAATGAAAAAGATGTTTAAATACTCTTGTAAAAAGAACCCTGAAGGTTTCTTACTAGGCATTCCACCGGAAGAAACAAAGGAAAAGGATAGAGTACTTTATTTATATATAACAGAATGTGCACGTCTACTAATAGCCAAAAACTGGAAAACAGTAGAGATACCAACGGTAATAGACTGGAGGATAAAACTTATAGAATACCATAATGCAATCAAAATAATGGGGAATATAGGAGAGAGACCAAGAGAAAGATTAGAAGAAGAATGGAGTGCCTTCAAAGAATACATTCAAAGATATGCCGATAAACCAGAATTACTATCGAGATAAAGTGAGTACTAGGAGATAAGAAGGAAAAGAAGAGAGGAAAAGAAAGAATAGAATAAGAGCAATATTAAAGGAGAAAAATAGGTAATAAGTTTAGAGTATAATATGGAAACGATAAGAAAAAGGAGATACTGTAACTGATGAGATTGGAAGTCAAACACAAGGGGAAGGGGGGTGATTTTGGTGGAGGGAGGGGTGATATGCGAGAATGTATGTATGTAAGTATTAAATCGTAAGATGTGAGTATGTAATTGTGAGTTTGTATAAGTATGTAAGTGTGAAGCTGTTTGGTTGTATGTAAGGTAGGCATGTATGAATGTATATATGTATTTCAAGTTTTCTTATGTTATGTTATTAAATAAAAAATAAAATAAATAAATAAATAAATAAAAATCTCCTAATCCTACAATATAATATCACCTTGACCATTTTATTTAGCCTGTCCTGCCAGGCCTGTCCTGCCAGGCCTATCCTTAATTGGGTCTGAACTAAGTCTTGCATTTCGCTGTTTTTCAGTTGCACAGATGCTGCGGTCAGTGGGGCCCCTCTCACTGCTTGTCTTCCTGTTTCTTGCAGCAAGCTGACTCTTTCCTGTTAAGAAACTGTTGTGCTGGAAGCTTTGACACAGAAAAGCTGAAGATGCAGAAATACAGAAATGCTCTCTAATAAAATATAATTCTCCCCTGATTATATAATTCCAGGCACAATGGTCAATAAGTCAGGTCAGCCTGACTGGCTGCTTCACTATTACTTCCCTTGATCTAGATGCTATACTCCTATTGATGCAGCCCAGAATTGCATTGGCTTTTTTAGCTGCTGCATCACACTGTTGACTCATGTCAAGTTTGTGGTCTACCAAGACTCCTAGATCCTTTTCACATGTACTGCTCTCAAGCCAGGTGTCACCCATCCTGTATTTGTGCCTTTCATTTTTTTTTTTTTTTTTTTTTTTTGCCCAAGTGTAGTACTTTACATTTCTCCCTGTTAAAATTCATCTTGTTTGCTTTGGCCCAATTCTCTAATCTGTTAAGGTCATTTAGAAGTGTGATCCTGTCCTCTGGGGTATTAGCCACCCCTCCCAATTTGCTGTCATCTACAAACTTGATCAGGATGCTCTCAAGCCCATCATCCAAGTCATTGATAAAGATGTTGAATAAGACTGGGCCCAAGACAAAACCCTGTGGCACCCCACTAGTCACTTCTCTCCAGGATGAAGAGGAGCCATTGATGAGCACCCTTTGGGTTCGGTCAGTCAGCCAGTTACAAATCCACTGAATGGTAGCATTGTCTAGCCCGCATTTTACCAGCTTCTTTACAAGAATATCATGGGGCACCTTGTCAAAGGCCTTGCTGAAATCAAGATAGGCTACATCCACAGTCTACCAGGCTTGTACTTCTGTCAAAAAATGAGATCAGATTAGTCTGACATGACTTATTTTTCAGAAACCCATGCTGACTTTTAGTGATCACAGCGTTCCTTTCTAGGTGCTCACAGACCGTTTGCTTTATGGATCTAGAATCTTTCCTGGTATTGATGTCAGGCTGACTGGGCGGTAAATGTTTGGGTCCTCTCTTTTCCCCTTTTTGAAAACAGGGACAACATTTGCCCTCCTCCAGTCTGCTGGGACATCGCCTGTTCTCCAGGAATTCTCAAAGATTACTGCCAGTGGTTCTGAAATCACCTCTGCCAGTTCTTTTAATACTCTTGGATGTAGTTCATCTGGCCCTGGAGACTTGAATACATCTAAACTAGCCAAGCGTTCTTGTACTACCTCCTTACTTATTCTGAGCTGTATTTTCCCTGCTGATTCATCTGCTCCATATTCTTCAGGTCGGGCATTGTTTTCTTTTTTGGTGAAGACTGAGGCAAAGAAGGTACTGTATTGAGGAGTTCTGCCCTTTCTGTGTCCCCTGTTTACATTTCACCATCTTCTCCTCTAAGTGACCCCACTGTTTCCTTGTTCTTCCTTTTGCTGTGGACATACCCATAAAAGCCTTTTTTATTGCTTTTAACCTCTCTAGCAAGCCTGAGTTCATTCTGTGCTTTAGCTTTTCTGACTTTGTCTCTACACGTGCTGGCTATTTGTTTGAATTCCTCTCTGTTGGTTTCCCCCTTTTTCCATTTTTTGTACATATCCCTTTTAAATCTTAACTCAGTTAAAAGTTCTTTAGATACTTCCGGTCGGCGTGCCGGCGCAGAGGGTCGGGGGGACATGTCGCTCCTGACATTCCCCAACCCGACCGGGAAAAGGGGAGTCCGCGCCAGCGCCGCGGCCCCCAAAACCCCCGGGAAGGGCGTCCCGGGGTCTTCAGGACCCGCTTGAGCTCGGACGCCGAGCCTGCTCCCCGGGAGACCCCAGCAAGGGCTCCCGGGTGCGAGCGGGCGGCGGAGCTCCAGGGTCCGTATCCCCCCGTCGGGTGAAGCTGCGAGACCGTCTGCATCGAGCATGTTGATTCCTCCAAGATTTGAAATTTGGAAGAAAAAAAAAGTGAGTACCAAAAAGAAGAAATTTGGATCTAATTTGGACTGGCTTGGGACGAAAACACGGAGGTCCGCCCCCTGCCATTGTGACAATGTAACAGGAAACTGTTACAGTAGCACTGAAATAGTTAAGTTGAATCCTGTATTTTGTGACTGAGTCTTAACCCTTTCCTCTCCCCTGGTCCTGGGGGTAGCAGAAGGGAAAAACCAATTGTGACAGCTGAGTGGATTATGTCGAAGTATTGAATTTAAGGAACAAGGAAAAGTTTTAAAAGGAAAAGTAACTTTTTAAACTGTGGGAAGCTGTGTCCTAAAAATGGCGATGGAACCGGATGCCAACTTGTGGAAATTGATGGAAATGCTGGAGGAATACAGAGCAGAACAGAGAGAGATAACAGCTGAACTGAGCTATGTTATGAGAAGCTCTGTGACTGAGATAAGGCAAAGTTTAAACAATGTCCTGGATGGACTGGATGTACAAACAACTCTGGAGGAGAAAGCACCTGCCAAGGCCAAACAGCAACAGACTAATTTTACAACAACCAGCCGCAATGAGAGATCTTTCAAACGTAGGATAAAAGGAGCTGTCAAACCAAGAAGCAAGAAAAGAATCATAAGAAAAACCAGCAAGCCAAAAACCAACGACAAGCCGCGGAAAAGAAACCGAGCCGACCTGAATAAGCAATTGAAAGACTGGCCTAAGACTTTGCTGGATGCTGTTTTGGATGACAACATGCAAGAAAATCTATGGTACTGGACTGCGAAACCAACAGGAGAGGGATAGATATAGTAAAAGAAGTAACTTTCTCTTTTTGGATTCCAGGTTTTGATTTACGGACACGTCTAAGGACTGATTAAGGGATATCATGCAGAATATACATTGTGTATTATGAAGGATAAGTGTATTAGGTATTATATATATTATGAAAGATAAATGGAGTTAATATCAAAGCTACATACCCAGGGATCGTGGGGAGGAGAAAGGGATGTATGTGAAGTAAAATATAAGTATGCTAAAGATGTTAGTTAATGAAAACTGCTTTAATTTGAAGGAGAAATATTCGATAATGAAATTAGGAACCTGTTAAGATTGAAAATGGCAAATAGATGAAAACAATGGGGTGGGCGAGAGGGAGTCATTGGTTACTGTTTATAATATAGGAGACCTGGCATGAAACGGGGCCAGGCATTGTAAAATCAACTGTAAAATCAATAAAAATTATTTGGAAAAAAAAATAAAAGTTCTTTAGATAGCCACCCTGGCTTCTTTAGGCACCTTCTATGTTTTCGTCTCATTGGTACTGCTTGAAGTTCTGTTTTTAATATCTCCCTTTTAACAAACTCCCATCCATCATGAACTCCCTTCCCTTTTAGTATTACTGACCATGGGATCACACCCAGCGTTTCCCTAAGTTTTCTGAAGTCGGCTTTCTTAAAGTCTAGAATTTGAGTCTTAGTATGCTTGGTTGCTCCTTTCTGCTGTATAATAAACTCCAGAATTGCATGATCACTCCCACCTAATGATCCTGCCACTTCTACCCCACTAACCAGGTCATAAATATTGGTTAGGACCAGATCTAAAATGGCTGGTCCTCTTGTTGCTTCTCCCACTTTCTAGACAATGAAATTGTCTGCAAGGCCAGTGAGGAATCTGTTCGACCTTGTGCTCTTGGCTGAGTTCTGACATCCAGCAAATATCAGGATAGTTGAAATCCCCCATTACTACTATCTCACTTCTTTTTGAATGCTTGGTCATCTGTTCCAGGAAGGCATCATCTGTGTCCTCAGTTTGGCTTGGGGATATATAGTAAACTCCCACAATGAGATCACGGTTATTTTGCTCTCCCTTAATTTTGACCCAGATACTCTCAATTCGGCTTTGAAGTTTTAAATCATGGATCTCTTCACAGGTATACACATCCCTGACATATAACGCCACTCCTCCTCCTTTCCTGTTTGGTCTATTTCTCTGAAATAGATTGTATCCCTCTATTACTACACTCCAATCATGAGACTCATCCCACCAGGTTTCATAGGACGTCATAGGACTTGATTGCTAAATATGGAGCACATTTAAATACTGTATGCATTCTATGCCTGTGTATAATGATGCACATCTGAAGAGGCCAAGTTTATCTGCATATGCAGAGTTACTGCTGGTATTTAATGACATTATTTTCTGCTGAGATTATCTGAGAATATGTGTAAACTGAACATTATGCAAAAAGCATTCCTGCTTTAAGCTCATGAAACAATAAGTTATAGTTTGGCAAATTTTGACAGCTCCAGTAACTTTGCATCTCTAGACTTACATGACACAACCGAACAGAGAGGGCAAGAGGCAACTAAGTGCTTCTGCAAGAGCAAGGACCCCTTGGGCTGCAGAGCAGAATTTTCCTCTCCTGGTGCATCCCCTGGTGCATCTGTTCTAGGAGTTCCCTTAACCCAGTGATGGCTAACCTTGACACCCCAGATGTTTTGGAACTACAACTCCCATCATCCCTAGCTAACAGGATCAGTGGTCAGGGATGATGGGAGTTGTAGTCCCAAAACATCTGGAGTGTCAAGGTTAGCCATCACTGCCTTAACCCCACAAAGCAGATTAGAGGAGGGTAGAGGGAAAACTATAGGCTCCAATGGGTAACAAAAATCTATGCATCTACAAAAGTAATTACATTGGATACCACCCAGAGTTTGAGACAGACACACATATAAACCAATGTAGGCCTGGCTGACAAAAAGCAGGCAACTTTTAAGGGAGTTGGTGTAGGAAGGATGAAAACAACAAGACTCTGAGACAGGATGTGGATAACGTGGAGGCGACCCAGATCGCTCTAAGCATCCTCCTTTTATTTGGTTTTACAACATGAATAATCATTACCTTTATTAGCATAACAGGGTCCCAACAGGGGACAAACTTTTCAAACTTTTCCACCCCAAATATGGCATAGGAAATTACCTCATCCCTCACCCACGACCTCACCATTTGATACGTGCTTGCTCTCCATGCTCCTCTCACGTACCTTCCTCATGCTCACCCATGAATTACCTAATGTTCGCACCTTTTGTCACACCTCATTGTTTCCTTCTGGGCTGCGATAGCCTCTTCGTCTCCTCCGGGGAACGTGGTTTGCCAACGCGTCGCCCTCCATCCAGCATAGCATTACTGTGGCCTGCCAGCAGTGTGATGTTTCTTCGGGTGTGTGTGTGCTTTTACTAAGATATGTGGGCACATTGAACTGTCCCAATATTTAGATGCTTGGACTTATAAAAATCGTCCCAACAAGTTGGGGAAAGGAAACTAAATTTTCTAGTTTTCTGTGAAGCAAAAGTAGTTGTAGCTCCAAATGTAGCTCCAAATGTTCACTCCCTGCAGCATTTTTGCTAAATCATCACTCATTCATACAGTTTTAAAGCAAAACAAAAAAACACTTTGCTGAGAGCAGTGCAACATCCCCCAGCAATGTGTGCTTATTTATCTAAGGAATCAATTGCTGCATCTCTATCTGGCATTTCCTACAAGGAGCTCAAAGTGGCCTCCTTTGTTCTTCCCCCTTCACTTCTCCTAAAAGAAAGCTGGCGAGGACGGTTAAGCAGCGAGAGAGACACTGGCCCATGGACAGTGCTTTATGGAGAAACAGCAGCGCTTATCTTGGGGCCCCCATACTAGCCCAAAGCAATAACCACTAAACCACACTATTCCTGAATATTATCACAAAATAGTGAAACATGTTTTACCTCAACATATGCAATTATAACCATATTTTACATTTTTAAATGTGTTCTAAGATGCTTGGAGACCTTTGGGTAATACCAATGAATAATACTAATACTATCCAAAACTAAGGGACGCGGGTGGCACTGTGGTCTAAACCACAGAGCCTAGGGCTTGCCGATCGGAAGGTTGGCGATTCGAATCCCCATGACGGGGTGAGCTCCTGTTGTTCAGTCCCTGCTCCTGCCAACCTAGCAGTTTGAAAGCACGTCAAATTGCAAGTAGATAAAGAGGTACCGCTCCGGCGGGAAGGTAAACGGCCTTTCAGTGCGCTGCTTTGGTTCGCCAGAAGCGGCTTAGTCATGTTGGCTACATGACACGGAAGCTGTCTGCGGACAAACGCCGGCTCCCTCGGAAGTAAAAGGAGATGAGTGCCGCAACTCCAGAGTCATCCGTAACTGGACTTAATGGTCAGGGGTCCCTTTACCTTTTATCCAAAACTATTACTATCGTAACTCTCTTGGTATTTTAAGCCAAGTACTGCACCATAAAATTCAGATAAATGCAAAATCTGAAGTATATATTTATGCTTCAATCTGTGTTTCAGTCAGGGAGGTGAGAATTGGGTTAGTCTGTTTAGGAATGCAGAGCAGGGGCAAATTCACCTCTAGACCTGTGCAGTATTGTGATTACAGCTGCACAATTTTGCTGCCACCTTGTGGCCTAAATTAGCAATACTATTCAGTTTAATGAAGTCCACCATAAATTCATGGGTTTGAAGATCTTTAAATATCCACCATAGTTGCAGCATCAACCCTATCTCAGAAACAAGACTTTTTAAAGAAACATGTAGCAGTTACTTGTCCAAGGGGGACACACAATAAAACACTGCAGTGCTTTCTGTTCAGTGTTCTAACCTAGTTTTAGGCTACTCCATTCCCACACACCCCAGGCACGCAGCATAGAACCATAGAATTGAAGAGTAGGAAGGGACTTTCAAAGGTCATTTAGTCCAACCCCCTGCAATGCAGTAATCTCAATTAAAGAATCCCTGACAGGTGCCCAATCAACCTCTGCTTAAAAACCTCCAAGGAAGGAGTCCACTACTTTCTGAGGAATTCCGTTCCACAGCGCTCACCTTCAGAAGGTTCTTCCTGATGTTAATTCAGAACCTCCTCTCTTTTAACTTGAATCAATTGTTTTGGGTCCTACTTTTAAAGCAGGGCCATTAAAGACATAAACAAGACTCAAATCTAAGATGCATTTCTGCACCCAGAGGGCTATCATCACTGAGGAGAATATGGTGGGAGTAGACTGCCATCTCTGGTAAGTTCGACACCCCTGTTTTACATTTGTTGTTGTTCAGTCGTTCAGTCGTGTCCGACTCTTCGTGACCCCATGGACCAGAGCACACCAGGCACGCCTATCCTTCACTGCCTCTCGCAGTTTGGCCAAACTCATGTTAGTAGCTTCGAGAACACTGTCCAACCATCTCATCTTCTGTCGTCCCCTTCTCCTTGTGCCCTCAATCTTTCCCAACATCAGGGTCTTTTCTAGGGAGTCTTCTCTTCTCATGAGGTGGCCAAAGTACTGGAGCCTCAACTTCAGGATCTGTCCTTCCAGTGAGCACTCAGGGCTGATTTCTTTAAGAATGGATAGGTTTGATCTTCTTGCAGTCCATGGGACTCTCAAGAGTCTCCTCCAGCACCAGAATTCAAAAGCATCAATTCTTCGGCGATCAGCCTTCTTTATGGTCCAGCTCTCACTTCCGTACATTACTACTGGGAAAACCATAGCTTTAACTATACGGACCTTTGTTGGCAAGGTGATGTCTTTGCTTTTTAAGATTTTAAAATTTTAAATAGTTCAGCTGGAATATCATCACTTCTACTGGCCTTGTTGTTTTACATTATTGGTTTCTTAATGAACAATTTTATTGTTTCATATTTTTTGTAAACCACTTTGTGGCTTTCTCTCACAATCAAGTGGTGTGTACATTTTATGAAATTGACCAATGAAATTAAGTGTGGGAAATTGCAGTCAAATATAACTAGCAAGTTTAAGACTAGTTAATGTTGAGACCACAGAATTGTATTCCTAGCCTCAGCTAGGGCACCTGGAAGGAAGCGAACGTTCCTCCTTTGTTCATTCCCTTTCACCATGTGAATTCATCGAGATAGGACATGCTCAGACCGCACACTCAGAAATGTCGTTCTTTCTTCTAGTTACAGGTAGGTAGCTGCGTTGGTCTGCCGTAGTCGAAACAAAATAAAAAAAATCCTTCCTCTGCAGACGAAAGCGCATACCTCAGCTCTGGAAGGGAACGGGGGGGGGGGGGGCTTTCTATGCCCGGCTGCGGGATCGGTGCTCTGGGGGAATTCATGGGCCTCAGGGGGGTCTAAAGCCGTTGGGACATAACAGACACAACACAAAACACGGGTGCTGCGTAAAAAATCCCTTCCAGTAGCACCTTGGAGACCAACTAAGTATTTTATTGGTATGAGCTTTCGTGTGTATCTGAAGAAGTGTGCATGCACACGAAAGCTCATACCAAGAACAAACTGAGTTGGTCTCCAAGGTGCTACTGGAAGGAATTTTTTTATTTCTTATTTTGTTTTGACTGTGGCAGACCAACACGGCTACCTACCTGTAAGTAAAAAATATGTGTTCGGGGCTTCCTATTTTGTGTTGTGTCGGCTCCTCTTTGCTATGTCCCAACGGCTTTAGACCCCCCTGAGGCCCATGAATTCCCCCCGAGCACCGATCCCCCCCCCGTTCCCTTCCAACCTCCATCCGCGGCCTTGTTCTCGGTTCCTATGGCCAAGGGACGGAGCCTGCCTGAGGGGCCCTCAGAGGCCTGTCTCCCCTGGGCGCCCCCGCCCGCCCCCTCGCAGCAGGCGCCGCTTTACCTCCGCCGGAGAGTGCGAGAGAGAGGCCCAAGCCAAGGCCGCGCTCCTCCTCCTGCCTCGCCCCCGACGCGGCCGCTGCTCTGAGGGGAACAAGCGACACGGACGACGACGACGCGCTGCGCATGCGCGCCCGGGAGTGCCCGGATCGGGACGAGGGAAAGGCTGGCTGCGCATGGGCGGCGGGGGAAGGGAGAAAGCAGCAGCCGGGCGACGGCGGGAAAGGGACGGAGCATGCGCGGGACAAAGCCACGCGTGCGCAGGCGGGGCCGCCCCCCAGAGAATTCGCCCGGCGAAGCGTGCAAGCCTTCGGCTCCCGCAGGTCTCTTGGTCAGGACGGAGGGCAAGCGGGGCTAATCCCGGGGGTCAAGTACAACGCCGGCTTTTAACTTCGTACAGCTTTCGCTGCAAGGATTGGTGTTGCTCCGATATATGTTTCTTATGGCTCAGAGCTATTGAGTAACCGGCGCCCTGTTTTTAGTGTTATAAAGCGCATCTGCCACAACAGATTACAAAGGTTATAAATGTGTTAAGGCGCTGTCCTAGTTTGCAACGTTCCACCTTTTGAATATTAGGCATCCCAAATTGCTGGGTCTTTCCTTAGGGTCAAAGTGCTGGCTGTGCACAACTCGCATTGGCTAGAAACTAAATAGAGAGAGTCTCAGAGAGCGTTTGCACCTTGGAGATGTTAAGCTGGCTTTGCTCCGCCTGCGCAGCTCACCTTTTCTCCCCAGCGTGATCCAAAGAAGTCGACACAACAGCACTTTCTAGCATTTTTTAGTTTTGCCTGCCTGGTGCTGAAGGGAGTCAGCCGCGGCTTGTTCCCAAACAATGAGGTCCCTTTTCCTTTCGCGACTCCTTTTGCTTCTTTCTTGGCTCCAGGAATCAGAATGCAGAACTCTTGAAAACTCAGGGATTCGTGTGCAATCCTAGGGACAAAGGTGTACCAGCAAGCCTGCTCCTTCAGAGGGAGTGTGACCGCATCCCAAACAGGTCACTTGCCTATTTCCAAAATGTAGGAGTGCCGTAGCATCTGGGGGGAAACCATGCCTTTGTCATGCTCCTTGATAGGGATCGGCACTTAGCTAAAGCCCCTCACCCCACCTCTGTTTCCATGCAAGACACCTTGCGGCAAAGTCAAGCAGCAGGTGGTTTGGGGACCTGGAGAGCAGCTGCCAAGGGAGCCCAAGCTCTCCTTCAGAATTCTCAAGCACAGCAGAATGGAAAGCCCGCTTGGCATGCCGGACCTCTGAGAGACCAATTCCAAACGGATTGTTTTATTTTTTAAAAAGCCTTCCATTTTACTCATTGGTTTATTTGTAGCCTAACCTGCTGCTTTTATAGCTTCATGCATATATTTTTAAATGGAGAAAGGGAGGCTTTGTGAACTGCAACATAAAATGTTCCTAAAATATAAACTATGCCAAGGCTAGATCCACTAAGTTGTTTTCTCGTTCCATGCTAAATGCCAAGATTAAGAGGCTTAGCTCAGCAGCTGCTGAATATAGAGATAGGCAGGCATGATAACGTCAGGTTCACCTTAGATCAGGCTTCCCCAACCTTCTGCCCTCCAGATGTTTTAGTCTACAGCTCCCATGATCCCTGACCACTGATCCTGCTAGTTAGGGATCATGGGACTTGTAGGCTAAAATATCTGGAGGGCTGAAGGTTGGGGAAGTCTGCCTTAGATGAAGGAACACTATGAATCCTCACGGCTCACACTCGGCTCACACTCTTCCTCGTTCCCCTTCCCACCCTCCACATCAGGATTTGTCCTACCTGATCTTCATTCATAGTTATTGGCATCCTTCTGTCTCAAGAGACAATGGAGTGCGCCTCTGGGGGTGAAGTCAGAGACACTGCTGGGTCAGGTCAATGGCCCATTTAGTGCAGCATCCTGTTCTCGCAGGGGCCAACCAGATGCTTCAGGGAAACCAGCAAATGGGGCGTGAGAGCAAGAGCCCTCTCTCCTCCTGCAGCTTCCAGCAACCAGCATTCAGAAGCCTTGTGCATCCGAAGTGCCTACATTTCTCCTGTGGGGGGGATTTGAAAGAAGTATAAAAAGTGGCACTAAGAGGCACTCCTTTCCCCACTTCTTGGTACTTTCGAAAAGGTCCAAAGCAGGTGTCTGGAGACACATTTCACAATATGTATCAAAGCGGCTATCCAAGTATTAATACTCCTTTTTAAAAGTATTTTAGTATGCAACGTGCCTCCCCAATCTCCGAGCGTTGTGCGGTTTCAGGTGCTTCCCCAGGGGAAGAGGCAGAGCAGAGACTGTGGTGTCTTTAGGGTATATCGTTTATTTACATATATACATACAGTGGTACCACGGTTTAAGGACAGTCCGCAATAGTGTCTTGGTTTGAGAACTTTACCTTGGTTAAAGAATGGAATCAGAACAATGGAAGGGCACCGGTGGCTGGAGGCTTCATTAGGGAAAGTGCGCCTTGGTTTAAGAACAGTTTTGGTTTAAGAACGGACTTCCGGAACAGATTAAGTTTCCTACAATGGAGGGGCTCACAACATCAACGCCCAGAAGGCCTTGCTTCTCTCATCGTCGTAAAATCACAGAATTGAATAGTTGGAAGGGACCCAAGGGTCATCTAGTCCAACCCCCGGCCATGCAGGAATGACGTCACCATAATGGCCCTGACGGTGCTTCACCACAGGGTGGGGGTGAGTGCAGAAGGTGGAAACAGCAGCTGAGCGAGGGCTAAGCCCAGGAAGCCCTCCTGCACGGAGCAGCGGCAGCAGAGACAGCAGAGACAGTGCTCTTTGGCTGCAGCTTCTCCCCCTTCCTGACCTCCATGCGCCAGCTGAGACCCCCTCCACAAGCCCTCCTTCCCCCCAATACCAGGAAGAGAAGAGGAGCCCTTCCAGGTGACATGGTGCTTCACCAAGCCAAATGAAACCCACCCACCTTCAAAAATTACAACATACTAATTCCATCCCCGCTTTAAAAAAAAAACATTGCAAAGGAAAGAGAGTCCTGTAACACTCCCAGGAAAGTCCTGAGTGGGAAGGGGCCTCGGCTGTCCCAGCTCATCCTCTCTTCCCAAGCGACAGTGATGAAGAGGGGGAATTTTATAGCCCTGACATTCCTAAGAACTTCATGTTGCTGATAGACAGTTGAAACCACACAATAGTACCCAGGCTATACACAGACTTTTGCCTAATGCTCCTAAAACTTACAATTCAACTTGTGCCAGGATACTTGCCCTTACACAGGAGGACCAGCTTTCCCTACTATATCCCTGGCAAAACAGGACAAATGAGGTCCCTGATCATGAAGCTGGCTCTTTGCTAGCCAATGATCCCCACTTGGCAGCACGTGCCTCCTTAATACTCCCAAAGGCACAGAAGGAATCAATAGCCTCTCAACCACCCTCTTGAAATGAAATTTATTACAGTCATAGACCAGCTTGTGAAAGACAAATGGAACCACTATCCCAAAAGCAAAACAAACATTTAAAACAATATACAACAATGGATTCTAAGTTTAAAAATGTGGTAGGCATATAAACACATAAAAACTTTCAAGGTAGACTACCATAGAGAAATGACCCAGAGGCGCCCGTGGATCCGAGTTTGGGAATTTTCTTAACAAACTAGATTGAAATGGGGAATGGTCTGCGCCTACAGATCTGTGCACAGAATCTGGCGACCATCTGGGTCGTCTTGTGATCTTTGCGTGTGTAGGTCACCCAGTCATTCCCACCAATAACTCACACAGGAAACATAAGTTTTGGCCACAACTTTTATTGCAATACAAATCACGTGAGTGGTTGCGTAGGCATTGGTTCACGCTGTCCTCCGGGACAGAGCTGACCCTAGTCAGCAAGACTAGCTGTTGCAGCGGGACAGAGCTGACCACTTGTCAGCGCTGGGAAACCATTAGCTGGGGAGAGTTAACGGGGCTGGTGAAATCAGAGCCTCCCCCTCCCCAGGGGTCCACAGGGGCTCTTGCGTGGGCCCTGCAACCCACCAGGTTCGGACAAGCATGTTGAACCCCTGGCTTCCTTTAACGGAATTCCAACATCACTTCTTGGAGGGCACCGGCCTCCCATACCACAGAACCAATGCCTAACCAGCACAAGAGCCACCGGCTCACCGCCAAAACCACTCACAAACCCAGCCAAGCCTTCAGGGCCCCCGCAATAGCCCCTAACCACAGGTCATTGCCCAAGGGAGAAAGATGTATGCCATCTGGGCGGAAAAGGGAATCATTCCTGACAGAAATAGAGGGATGAGCAATCTCAGACCCTCCCACTTCCAACACCGCCCGAATTGCCGCACTATTAGTGCGTCTGCGTGCCCTTTCAACAGCAACAGCGGAATGAGCTCCCCTCCAGGAGCAGCGCTGCAGCAAGTGAGACCAAAACAACTTAAACTGTGGGAATAAAAAGGCAGCCTCCCGCAAATCGTGCTGGATCTTGCTGCGCAGCAAATGGCACTTCATGGCTGGCAAGTCATTTTCACCTAACTGCAAAACCATGGCATCAGGTGGGCCCTCCCCAGCAGCACGATTGCGAAGCAAAGGAATCAACTCCTCCCACAACATGTCCTTCTTGCCCAACCAGGAAACAAAAACATGGGGTGGAAGTCCAAGGTTGGGCCATAGCCCTGCCTCCTGAGCTCTGGCGCCGGCCCAGTAAACGATGCTGTGCCCGACAATCCAAATGCGTACGGGTGCAGGACCTGAAGGGAACAGAAAAACAACAATTAACCATATCAACGTCGCACATGGCCCTTGTAGGCATCCGACTTCCACCGTCCCAACTCCTTGATCCTGTCTGTTGACTCCCCCCCCAACGGGCAACCGCCGTGGCTGCGCCAATCCTGAAAGAATGAGGGGCATAACCTGCCCCCACGCGGCCACAAGGTGTGATGGCTTTGCGCATTACTTTGGCAAACTGTTGCCGTGTCAAAGGCAAGCCATCCTCATGCACCGGGAAAGGGCCATTCCCAGAGGGGCGCACCGCAAGATACCGAGCAGTGTCCTTGACTGGGCAAAGGCCCGGCCTCCCCGTGGCGGGCAGCCGGATCACCACACCCCGGCCCAGCTGGTCAGTCTTAGAATTGCGGACAGTGATGACCACCTCTGAAAGAGAGAGATCTACATCATTTAACAACAGGCCTCACAAACCAGCGAGCTGGGAAGCCTCAAGGACCACCTCCCCAACCCGCAGAGCCCCATAAAAGGCCAATGAAAAGGCAGCTGAAAAAAGGCGCACCTCAAAGCGTGGCCAGCAACCACGCGAAGCTTGGCCCGCATTTTTGATAAAAGATTAAAAGTGATTGGGAGCCTGGCCTGGGCTTGCGATGGAGCCATCCTGGCCCAACCCATCAAGGCTTGCTGAATACAAAACCTAGAGCAAGGGTACTGCTCAACAAAGGAGCTTTGCAAAGGAAATAGCCGCTGCCTGGATCCTAACGGTCCTGGGAGCGCAGCCCAATTCAAAAAAGGTGCGTCAAATATTCAAGCACCATGTCAGTCGTCGGGGGCGAGGCAAACTGGCTCACCCCGGACCGACTGCGAAATCGGGCAGTCAACCCAGGCCTTTTTTAGGAGTGAAAGGTAAATGGGGCAACAGAAGCAGCTACTCCCTGCATAGCTAAGAGCCCCCAAGGCTCCCCAGGTGGTCCGGAAAACGCTCCGGATGCTCACGCGCTTCCGGGGCCAAGGATCTGAACTGGGCCATCACCGCCTGGTTGTCGGTCCAGAAACATACATGACGGTCACTGAATTCCTCGACCCATATATGCACAGCCACTGCAATGGGGAAAAAACTCGAGAAACGTCAAGCCCCGCATAATTGCCTCCCCCTGCCAGGCCGCTGGCCAAATGCATGGCACCCCCGCGACCTTGCCAATACAGCCCAAAACCTAAGGAGCCCGCAGCATCAGAGTTAACCTACTGAACAAAGCTCCGGGGGGATCACATCATTAACTGACGTGCCCCTGGGTGGGATAAGTTATGAATCATGTGAAATTCTCCTGGTGCCATTTTAGGCACCACTCCGAGGGGGGAAAGGTGCAGGTCAGGAAAAGGAGGAGCGTCGAAAAGGCCAACCATGCAGCCCAATGCCAACTCCTTCCCTATCTTTTTCCTATCCACATTCGGCAGTTCTTGCACTGACTTCTGGTTAACAGGTTTACCCGCCATGGGGTTCGCCAATACAGGAATCCTGAAACCATGGAAAAAGCTTTCCCGCAGATAAAGCGCCGCCACCTGATTGGGATAATCGGATAGCCACCGCAATAGGGGCTGTAAATTTACGGGAATCTGGCCCGAGCAATGATACAACTATTTAGAGGTGCCTGGCGTGGGCTGGGAGGGGGCCGGTTTCGCAGGCTGCTGCCCTCCTCCCCTTTTCCCCTGAAAGGGTTGACCGCCACGTGAACAAGACGAGGCGGGATGTGCCCCTCCACACTTCTCACAAACGTGGGGAAAATTGCAGGGGGAACGCGAGCAGCTGCCCCTGTTATAGCTCCAGCAGCAAAATCTCCCGTCCACCTTGGAAGGCTGCGGCCGTAAATCCCGTTGCTCAGGAGCCCTCTTCTGGATGTGCGGGGCCACCCACGTGACCTATATGTCCACATCTCTCCTATCCCATCTGGCTGAAGTGATTTTATGGGCCCCAGTCCTAAATTTCTTATAAGGCCGCGAATTCCCCGGACATGGAATACGCCATACGCACAATCGATAGGTAAATAAAAAGATGGAGATCGTTTGGGATAAGAGGCCGAAATAACGCTAGCAAAGATCTGGAAACTGTCCAGCCAACGCTCAAAAGTCTTCTCAGTTCTAACTGAGGAGGCGCGCGTCCTGGAAGGGAAGCCCGACCCCTCACTTTCCGTGCGAGCAGCCTCCAGAGGGGCCAATTTAAATATGTCGACATACCGCCATTCCAGGATCCTATTCCGGATCCTGGAAGACAAGTGACAACCTGGAATAATGTCCCTGGTCTTGTTGGTAGATATTTTTGTTTCAGGGACAGGGCGACTGTTCAAATATTCTTGGGGAGCCCCATACCTAGCCCTGTGGGCATTGGCCCACCCGACGTTGCCACACCCACTTCGGAATACCCGGGACAGATTCCCCAAAACCCAGTACAGTTTTAGCAATATATACTGAGCAAAAAGCAAAGATAATTGTGAATAATGTGGTATCAGAAGACATAAGAATTGAAAAGGGAACGAGACAAGGGTGCCCACTTTTCCCATTATTTATAACGGTCCTGGAGGTGCTTTTGAACATGATTAGAAAATATAATGATATAAAAGGAGTGGGGGTGGGGGCCAAATAATATAAGTTAAAAGCCTTTGCAGATGATTTGGTTTTAACCCTACAGGAACCAGGAACCAGTGCAATAAAAGCACTGGAGGTAATACAAGACTTTGGGCAAATAGCTGGCTTCAAGTTGAATAAAGCCAAGACTAAAGTATTGGGGGGAAACCTGACACTAGAGGAGAAGGAGAGTATAGAGGCAAAAACAGGCCTTACATTTACAAAGAAAGTGAAATACCTGGGTGTTAATATGATAACAAAAAATCTGAACTTGTACAAAGATAATTATGAGAAAGTGTGGAATGAGATTAAGAAAGATTTGGAGATCTGGAACAGTCTGAAATTGTCCCTGTTGGGCCGAATAGCGGTAATTAAGATGAATGTGCTGCCTAAACTGTTATTTCTCTTTCAGGCGTTGCCGATCATAGATAAAATGGAACCGTTCAAAGACTGGCAGAAGGACATATCGAGATTTGTATGGCAGGGGGAAAAACCCAGAATTAAATTTAAGATTCTAACAGATGATAAGAAAAGAGGGGGCTTTTCCTTGCCAGACCTAAATATTTATTTTGAAGCTGCGGTCTTCTGCTGGTTGAGAGATTGGTTCCTGCTAGAGAATACAGATGTGTTAGACCTAGAAGGACACGATAATGTTTTTGGTTGGCATGCATATTTATGGTATGATAAAGTTAAGGCCCACAGGGGCTTTAAAACACACATAATCAAAATGAAGGTATCACAACTCAGGAAGTGCAAGATATAATAAGAAGCGCTAGATCAGGTAAAGCCCCTGGAGCGGATGGTCTATCTGCGCTATTTTATAAAAAATTGGAAGAAATAGTGAAAGAACCACTAAAGTTAATTATGAACCAGGCTTTAGATCAAGGAACAATTCCTAGATCATGGGAAGAAGCAATCATAGCAGTTATACCGAAGCAGGGAACAGATAATAATCAAATCAAGAATTTCAGACCGATCTCGCTTCTAAATAATCATTATAAATTATTTGCAGGAGTAATAGCTAATCGTTTAAAAAAAGTAATGGGGATAATAATTAAAGAAGACCAAGCGGGATTCCTCCCCAATAGATATATGCACACTAACATGAGGAACATCATAGATATCCTAGAGTATCTTAATGTTACATCGGATAAAAAGGCAGCTTTGCTGCTCTTAGATGCAGAAAAAGCCTTTGATAAGGTCTCATGGGCATTTATAAAAGAAGCAATAACAACATTAAAATTTGGACAGAAGATCTCCAAGGCGATAGATGCTATCTATACGAACCAGAGAGCTAAGTTATTGATAAACAACGAAATAGCAGGAGAGGTAGAAATACAGAGAGGAACTAGGCAAGGATGCCCTCTCTCTCCATTGTTGTTTATCCTAAGTCTGGAGTATCTCTTGGAAAACTTGAGAAATGATGAAGGAGTACAAGGCATAAAAATTGGGAAAGATACACATAAAATTAAAGCCTTCGCAGATGATGTAATAGTCACATTGGAAAACCCGATGCAGAGCATAACCCAAACTCTCAAAAGAATCAGTGAATATGGGAAAGTAGCGGGATTTAATTTGAACATAGGAAAGACTAATATCATGACAAAAAATCTATCAACAGAAGAAAGGGATCAATTACAAAAGGAAGTGGGAATCAAAGTGGTCAATAAAACAAAATATTTAGGAATTTGGATATCCAATAATACGAATAATTTAGTAAAAGATAATTATAGCAACCCCTTCATGGATCACTGCCTTGTCGTGGCGAAGGGGCTTGAATTACTCAGGGAAGCTATGGACAGGTCAAGATGGACAGGTCATAGTGGAGAGTTTGGACCAAACGTGATCCACCTGGAGGAGGAACTGGCAAGCCACTCCAGTATCCCTGCCAAGAAAACTCCATGGACAAAGACAATAGGCATATAAAAGATATGACGCTGGAAGATGAGCCCCTCAGGTCGGAAGGCGTCCAACATGCTACTGGGGAAGAGCGGAGGACAAGTACAAGTAGATTCAGAGCTGATGAAGCGGCTGGGCCAAAGCCGAAAGGATGCTCCGCTGCGGATATGCCTGGAAGCGAAAGGAAAGTCCGATGCTGTAAAGAAAAGTATTGCATAGGAACCTGGAATGTAAGAACCATGAACCTTGGTAAGCTGGATGTGGTAAAAAATGAGATGGCAAGAATAAACATTGACATCCTGGGCATCAGTGAACTAAAATGGACGGGAATGGGTGAATTCAGTTCGGATGACTATCATATCTACTACTGTGGGCAGGAATCCCGTAAAAGAAATGGAGTGGCCCTCATAGTCAACAAAAGAGTGGTGAAAGCTGTACTGGGATGCAATTTCAAAAATGATAGAATGATCTCGATACGAATCCAAGGCAGACCTTTTAACATCACAGTAATCCAAGTTTATGCACCAACTACCAGTGCTGAAGAAACTGAAATTGACCAATTCTATGAAGACTTACAACACCTTATAGAAATGACACCAAGGAAGGATGTTCTTCTCATTATAGGGGATTGGAATGCTAAAGTAGGGAGTCAAGAGATAAAAGGAACAACTGGCAAGTTTGGCCTTGGAGTTCAAAATGAAGCAGGCCAAAGGCTAATAGAGTTCTGCCAAGAGAACAAGCTGGTCATCACAAACACTCTTTTCCAACAACACAAGAGACGACTCTACACATGGACATCACCAGATGGGCAACATCGAAATCAGATTGATTATATTCTCTGCAGCCAAAGATGGAGAAGCTCTATACACTCAGCAAAAACAAGACCCGGAGCTGACTGTGGCTCAGATCATCAGCTTCTTATAGCAAAATTCCAGCTTAAACTGAAGAAAGTAGGAAAAACCACTGGGCCAGTAAGATACAATCTAAATCAAATTCCTTATGAATACACAGTTGAAGTGAAGAACAGGTTTAAGGATTTAGATTTGGTGGATAGAATGCCTGAAGAACTGTGGATGGAGGCTCGTAACATTATACAAGAGGCAGCAACGAAAACCATCCCAGTGAAAAAGAAATGCAAGAAAGCAAAGTGGCTGTCAAATGAGGCCTTACAAATAGCGGGGGAGAGAAGGCAAGCAAAATGCGAGGGAAATAGTGAAAGATACAGGAAATTGAATGCAGATTTCCAAAAAATAGCAAGGAGAGACAAGAGGGTCTTTTTAAACGAGCAATGCAAAGAAATAGAGGAAAACAACAGAATGGGAAAAACCAGAGATCTGTTCAAGAAAATTGGAGATATGAAAGGAACATTTCGTACAAAGATTACCACAATTAAGGATAAAAGTGGAAAGGACCTAACAGAAGCAGAAGACATCAAGAAGAGGTGGCAAGAATACACAGAGGAATTATACCGGAAAGATATGGAGGTCTCGTACACCCCAGGTAGTGTGGTTGCCGACCTTGAGCCAGACATCCTAGAGAGTGAAGTCAAATGGGCCTTAGAAAGCCTTGCTAACAACAAGGCTAGTGGAGGTGATGATATTCCAGCAGAACTATTTAAAATTCTAAAAGATGATGCTGTTAAGGTGCTACACTCAATATGCCAGCAAGTTTGGAAAACTCAGCAGTGGCCAGAGGATTGGAGAAGATCAGTCTACATCCCAATCCCAAAGAAGGGCAGTGCCAAAGAATGCTCCAACTACCGCACAATTGCGCTCATTTCACACGCTAGCAAGGTTATGCTTAAAATTCTACAAGGCAGGCTTAAGCAATATGTGGACCGAGAACTCCCAGAAGTGCAAGCTGGATTTCGAAGGGGCAGAGGAACCAGAGACCAAATTGCAAACATGCGCTGGATTATGGAGAAAGCTAGAGAGTTCCAGAAAAACATTTACTTCTGCTTCATTGACTACGCAAAAGCTTTTGACTGTGTTGACCACAGCAAACTATGGCAAGTTCTTAAAGAAATGGGAGTGCCTGATCACCTCATCTGTCTCCTGAGAAATCTCTATGTGGGACAAGAAGCTACAGTTAGAACTGGATATGGAATAACTGATTGGTTCAAAATTGGGAAAGGAGTACGACAAGGCTGTATATTGTCTCCCTGCTTATTTAACTTATATGCAGAATTCATCATGCGAAAGGCTGGACTGGATGAATCCCAAACTGGAATTAAGATTGCCGGAAGAAATATCAACAACCTCAGATATGCTGATGATACAACCTTGATGGCAGAAAGTGAGGAGGAATTAAAGAACCTTTTAATGAGGGTGAAAGAGGAGAGCGCAAAATATGGTCTGAAGCTCAACATCAAAAAAACTAAGATCATGGCCACTGGTCCCATCACCTCCTGGCAAATAGAAGGGGAAGAAATGGAGGCAGTGAGAGATTTCACTTTCTTGGGTTCCATGATCACTGTAGATGGTGACAGCAGTCACGAAATTAGAAGACGCCTGCTTCTTGGGAGAAAAGCAATGACAAACCTAGACAGCATCTTAAAAAGCAAAGACATCACCTTGCCAACAAAGGTCCGTATAGTTAAAGCTATGGTTTTCCCAGTAGTAATGTACGGAAGTGAGAGCTGGACCATAAAGAAGGCTGATCGCCGAAGAATTGATGCTTTTGAATTATGGTGCTGGAGGAGACTCTTGAGAGTCCCATGGACTGCAAGAAGATCAAACCTATCCATTCTTAAAGAAATCAGCCCTGAGTGCTCACTAGAAGGACAGATCCTGAAGTTGAGACTCCAGTACTTTGGCCACCTCATGAGAAGAGAAGACTCCCTAGAAAAGACCCTGATGTTGGGAAAGATGGAGGGCACAAGGAGAAGGGGACGACAGAGGACGAGATGGTTGGACAGTGTTCTCGAAGCTACTAGCATGAGTTTGGCCAAACTGCGAGAGGCAGTGGAGGATAGGTGTGCCTGGCGTGCCTTGGTCCATGGGGTCACGAAGAGTCGGACACGACTGAACGACTGAACAACAACAAATTATAGCAAAATTTGGCAGGAGGTAAAAAAAGACCTTGAAACTTGGAATAGATTGGGCTTATCATTATTAGGAAGAATCGCGACCATTAAAATGAATGTTCTCCCGAAAATGATCTTTTTATTCCAGATGCTTCCCATTCTGGGATCAGGAAGGAATATCTTTAAACAGTGGAAGAGAGATATCGTCAGGTTTGTCTGGAACTATAAAAGAGCTAGAATAAAATATAAATTATTAATCGATATCAAAGAAAGGGGGGTTTGGCGCTACCGGATTTAGAGCTTTATCACGATGCCGCAGGTCTTATGTGGCTAAAGGATTGGATTACATTGGAAAATAGCAAATTATTGGATTTGGAAGGATATGGAAACAAATTCGGTTGGCATGCCTATTTAGAAGATAATAAAATCAAAGTGCACAAAGGCTTTAACATACATATCATCAAAAAATCATTGATGAAGATTTGGGAAAAACATAAAAATTTATTAGAACCCAAAACCCCGAATTGGCTCTCACCCATAGAAATTATAACGGTGAAAAGATTAAATTCTGAAGGAAACTGGGGGAAATATAAAGATATATTAGAACAAGAAGGAGGGAGATTAAAAATGAAAGAATATAATGAAGTGAAACCATTCCTAACGGGATGGATTCAATACCATCAAGTTAACAGTAAGTTCCAGAAGGACAAACATATAAAAGGATTTTTGAACGAACCCTCACTGTTGGAGAAACATCTATTGCAAAATAATAAAAAAGTAATATCTAAAATGTATAACCTGCTTTTAGAGTGGGAAGTAAAGGATGAAATGGTCAAAGAAACAATGATACACTGGGCAAGAGATTTAGGCAAAACGATAGAATTAGAAAAATGGGAATCTCTATGGAAAAAAGGATGGAAATTTTCAGCCGCGGAAGGAATAAAAGAAAATATGATTAAAATGTTTTATAAGTGGTACCTCACTCCAAATAAATTACATAAAATGTATAAAACAAAAAGTAACCTCTGCTGGAAGTGTCAAAAAGTAGTGGGGAATTTCTTACATATGTGGTGGAATTGTGAGCACATCCAGAATTTCTGGACGCAGGTGTTTGAAGAAACAAAGAAAATATTGAAATATAACATAAAGAAAAGCCCAGAAGCTTTCTTACTGGGCATAGTAGGAGAGGACATATGTGCCCAAGACAGGAAACTTTTTTTATATATCACTGCTGCGGCCAGAAATTTGATAGCCTTACACTGGAAAAGACAACAGGTTCCAGAAATTGAGGAGTGTTCTGTTACATGGACCTAGCAAGATTGACTGAAATAGTAAGAGGAAATAGTAACCAAATTTTTAAAAAAAACTGGGAGAAATTTGGAGATTACATGAAAAAGGAATGCCCCACAATAAAATCTTGGATACACTTTTGATTATTCCGTATGGATATTAGGAGGAGAAATTAAATATAAAGAATAAAATAATGAATTTGTAATATATTAGCATATAGAACTAGGAAAACAGTCACTAGATAGACTAGATTGAATACCTGAGTGGAAAGCAGACGGAAGCTACGTAATCTAATATAGCGTATAAGGTTTTTGTGGAACACGTAATATAAGCAATTGGAACACAATTTAAAGCTAAGATATTTAAATGAGAAGGTGGAGAAGTGTGTATGTAAATACGTAGGTATGCATATGATAATGATTCTTTGTTTAAATGTATGTTTTGGTTTGTGTATCTTTGTTTATTTCTGTAAATGTGTTATTTTTAAAATTAATAAAAACACACACACACACACACACACACACATAATCAGGAAGGCATTGTTCAGAGTTTGGACGAAATATAAGGACTTGTTGGAAATAAAAACACCCAGATGGATATCACCGTTGGAAGCTAAGGCCCATAAAAAGCCGAATATGGAAGGTAACTGGCCAAAGTACTGTGATATTCTGATTCAAGAAGGAGAAAGTGTCAGGTTGAAACCCTTTGAACAAATGGGAGGGAAAGTACGGGTCTGGTTGCATTATCACCAAATTAATGAAGTATTTAAAATGGACAAAAAACTTGGCTTTCAGACGGAGAAATCGAAGTTGGAAACGGAACTTTTAGAGCCAAAAGCGAAAAATTTATCCAGAATGTACCAATTATTGCTAGAGTGGCATACACAAGATGAATTAGTTAAATCTGCAATGATAGATTGGGCTAAAGATGTGGGACATAACATTATGATGGTGGACTGGGAGAGGTTGTGGAGGAAAGGAATTAAGTTTACTGCATGTAATTTGTTAAGAGAAAACATTATGAAAATGATATATAGATGGTACTTGACCCCTGTCAGGCTTGCTAAAATCTACCATTTGCAGGATAACATATGTTGGAAGTGTGGAAATGCAGATGGGACGTTTTATCACATGTGGTGGACCTGTCCAAGGATGAAAGCCTTATGGGAAATGATCCATAATGAAATTAAAAAAGTGTTGAAAAACACATTTGTTAAGAAACCAGAGGCATTCCTACTTGGTATGGTCAACCAATAAATTCCTAAGGAAGATCACACCTTTTTTATGTATGCCACAACAGCAGCCAGAATACTGATTGCAAAATACTGGAAAACAAAGGACTTACCAAAACTAGAAGAATGGCAGATGAATATGATGGAGTATATGGAATTAGCCGAGCTGTCAGCGAGACTCCCTGACCAGAGGGAAGAAGCGGTGGAAAAAGAATGGGAGAAGTTTAAGATGTATATTAAAAAGTATTGCAAGATTAGTAGCTAGACAATGCTGTAGAGAAATAGTAATTTACAGTTTATAAATAAGATTTAATTTAGGGAACATATGATAAGATAAAGATAAGATAAGATAGTATGATAAGTTAAGATAATAATAAAGGACAAGATAAGATAGAGAGATTTAAGTAAAATAATATAGGATGAAGAGAAGAAATTGCCAAATATGTTTATAAAGGATGAAACGCAACAGGATAGACGGGGGGAAGTCCAACGAACAAGATAAGTCCAACTTTGCAGCAGTACCAGGTGATCGCAGGGCCTGTGATGAACCTCGAATAACCCTCTTTTCGAGGAGTGCAGCAGCAACCTGCTCAGTGTCCTCCTTCTGGGACATCCTGTGGCAGGTTAAAGGAAGACAAATAGTTATAGGCAACAAACCAGACTGGAAAGTCAACCAGTACAGGGACCAGCAACCCCTTGTCGCTGCTATAAATCAAATCAATTTAAACCAGAGTAAATTCAAAATTAATTAAATAGAATCAACTAAAATTAAAATAAAAGAAAACAAATTACCAAATAGCTAAAATTAATTAAATAACCAATCTAGAATGAAATAAAACGAAATAAACTAAAATTTAGCACAGCAATAAAATAGCCTAAAGTTAACTTAAATAAAATAAATTAAAATGGGCTTAAAATCCAAAAATGAAGCAACCAATAAATGCAGGAAATAAACAAAGAACCAAATAAAATAAACTACAGGGGGTGAAAATGCAGGACAAGTAAACTCAATTCAGAAAAGCAGCAAGAAAATGAATATTATCAATGGGGCCGCAATACCACCAACGGCCAGCACAGGGTCAAAACACAGGCAGCCCAACCAGAGCTCCAAGATGGTGTTCCCGCCAAAACAGCCCCCAAGAAGAAGGGGGAAATGGCGCCCGCAGGGGCCTGGCTGGCCTAACCAGCGGTCAGCCAGCAAAGAGAAGGTCCACGCAGGACGGCTCAACGCTGGCCAAAATCCTGGCCGTGTGGGGATCGCCGACCTGCGGTGCGCTGCGGTGGGACGCCCACTTCCATGCAGCTGGGGGGGAAGGGGGTACACAGGCCCTTACAGGCAGCCGGTGCCGCCACGAAACGCCCAGCGCCGGCGCCTGCTCCACTCGCCCGCTCCGGCTGCTACAGCACGGGCGTCGGGGGAGCAGTGCTGTGGCACCGTAAACAGCCGCCGCGGCCCAAGCTGACCAGAAAAAACGCTGCCTCGCAATGCGGCCAGCAGGAAGCCGGCATGGCACCGGAGAGGGGGCGAGCGGTGCGTGAAAGCCACCGAGAGACTAGCTAGCCCTGCGGCAGTGGCGAGGCCGACAGCTGCGGGGACTGGCTGCAGCGGGCCTCCAGCCGAAGGCAAAGCACGTCCCGAGCCTCTAGCTACACACGATAAGTGTGTAGCGGCGTGAACCACCACCCCTCCCAGAGGTAAGATGGTGAACTGCCGGCTCGCTGGAGCTCAGGGCAAAACACCCAAGGCTTTTCTTTTTATTTTATATCAAGGGACCCCAACAAACACGAAGGGGTTTTGAGGGGAGGGAAGGGGGCGGGGGAAGGGGACAAGGGGGGATCGGAGGGAGGAGGGGAGGGGGAGCAAGAAATAACAAGGTGAGGAATCAAATTAAAATCCACGAGGGTAATTAAGTATTAATTAAAGACTAAACAATTAAGCTCTAATTAAGGGAATAATACGGTAATAAACAAGGCCTCCGTGGAAGCCTTTAACAATACAACCGTGACTAGCACCCTCAAAAAAGATCTAGGCAAGTAGCCGGTTTTAAATTAAATAAGGCCAAGACTAAAGTTCTTGGGAAAAACCTGACACGAGAAGAAAAAGAGAGTATCGAGGCGAAAACAGGACTTGTATTTGTCAAGAAAGTTAAATATTTGGGTGTGAATATGACCTCAAAAAATTCGAATTTATATAAAAATAATTATGAAAAAGTTTGGTCTGAAATTAAGAGAGATCTGGAAATTTGGAATAGATTGAAATTGTCCCTTTTGGGCCGAATAGCAGTAATTAAGATGAATGTATTGCCTAAATTATTATTTCTCTTCCAGTCATTACCGATTGTCGATAAAATGGAGCCTTTCAAAAGCTGGCAGAAGGACATATCTAAATTTGTTTGGCAGGGGAAAAAACCCAGAATTAAATACAAGATATTAACAGATGATAAGAAAAGAGGGGGCTTTTCCCTGCCAGATTTGAATATATATTTTGAAGCTGCAGCCTTCTGCTGGCTGAAGGAATGGTTCCTTTTAGAAAATACTGATGTGTTAGACTTGGAAGGATGTGACAATGTGTTTGGATGGCATGCATATTTATGGTATGACAAAGTTAAGGCCCATAGGGGCTTCAAGCAGCATTTGATCAGGAAAGCATTGTTTAGAGTGTGGTTGAAATATAAAGATTTGTTAGAAAAGAAATACATGGACATTCTTACACAAGAAGGAGAAAATGTCAGGTTGAAACCTTATGAACAATTGAAAGATAAGGTGGGGAACTGGTTGCAGTACCACCAGATCAATGAGATTTATAAAATGGACAAAAAACTTGGCTTTCAGATGGAAAAGTCGAAATCGGAGACGGAGTTATTAGAGCCAAAGACTAAAAACTTATCCAGAATGTATCAATTGCTGCTAGAGTGGCATACACAGGATGAATTTGTTAAATCGGCAATGATAGAGTGGGCCAGAGATATAGGACATAATATTATGATGGCGGACTGGGAAAGACTTTGGAGGAAAGGTATTAACTTTACTGCTTGTACTTTGTTGAAAGAGAATATAATGAAAATGATTTATAGATGGTACTTAACCCCAGTCAAGCTAGCTAAAATCTATCATTTGCAAGACAAGAAATGTTGGAAGTGTGGAACTGCAGATGGAACTTTTTATCATATGTGGTGGACCTGCCCAAGGACGAAGGCCTTCTGGGAAATGATATATAATGAAATTAAAAAAGTGTTGAAAAACACATTTATTAAAAAACCAGAGGCATTCCTACTTGGAATGGTCAACCACGAAGTGCCTAAGGAAGACCACACTTTCTTCATGTATGCCACAATAGCTGCAAGAATCTTGATTGCTAAATACTGGAAAACTAATGACTTACCAAAGCTAGAGGAATGGCAGATAGATGATGGAATACATGGAACTTGCCGAGCTGTCCGCGAAACTCCGAGACCAGAGGGAAGAGGCGGTGGAAGAAGAATGGAAGAAGTTTAAGATATATATTAATAAGTGTTGTAAAATTAGTAATTAGATAAATTTGAAGTTAGAAGTTATTATTACAGTTGAGTATAAGATAGGAGTTTTTGGGAAAGGTATGAGTGTTAAATTTAGATTAAGATAGAATATTAGTTTAAGTTAAGGAATTAATTAATTAAGAATAAGATTGGAGATATTAGAGATAATTATTGGTAAAAGAAAGATAATGATAAGTATCTGTTAACATAGATATATTGAATAAGAAACGCGGTGGAGGGAGGCGGGGGAGGTCCACCCAACAAGTAATGAAACAAGAAGGTGATAAAATATTAGTGTTATTGTGTGTTTTGTTAGGTTTTGTTTTATGTGTGTTTTGTTTGTTATTTTATGTTTATGATAAGGTTTGATGAAATGATATGAAATGATTGTTTTATGTGTAAAAAAGTTTAATAAAAATTATTTAAAAAAAAAAAAAAAAAAGATCTGAAGCTCCAGACAAGAGTGACCACTGGATCACGTGCCGATCCATTTTAAAGGACGCTGGGCTGTCAATCACTTGCAACATGCAAATTTGGCCAGCACAAGCTGGTCAATAATTGCTGTGGCCATAAGCCCTTCCCCCAAACCAAGAGGAATGGCTTCATGCCCACACCGCAACAAAGGCTCTCTCCGATAACCCTCTTTGCCTAACAGGAGAAGATCGAATTTTTGCTTTACCAGGAAGTCAGCAAGCCTCACCAGCAGGGTTTCTCTACGTGCCTCATCGTAAAAGGGACATATAAAAAATATGTGTTCGGGGCTTCCTATATCCCCCAATGGACAGGCGCAAATTCTCTGGTCATATGCGACTTTTTTAAAGGATCCTTCCAAGACCAGTGAGGGCAGAGCCGAGCTTCTGGCAAGTGTAAAAGCCCTTCTTGCATATTTGCATACAAGAAAAAAGAGATATGCTGCCAGTGCAAATTTATATCTCTCGATTTCTACAATTTTGTAGTCGTGGGACCTTAAGCAGTCCTGTTGTCTCTTGGTGTCTTTAATTCTTTGCCTAACCATAGCTTTTGCTTGGCCCAAGCCCAGACTTAGAAGGACTTGAGGGGCAAAACCCAGTTTCTGAAGAGTGTTCAGGACTGCTGTTTGCCAGCCTGAGTGGAACTGGTCGCAAAGGATCAGTTGAGCTATACCACGGGGGAGCACTTTCAGGGACAGCCATTTGTAGATTGATGTTAGGCTGATGCGAGCCTCCACTCTCATCATCCCAATTTCTAGTCTGATCCATGCGTTTGATACGCATCTGGGGACTTGTGGGAGGGCTCTAAGGAGTTTGGCTTGCACTCTCGAGGGGGGAGAAAGCAGAGGATGGCGGGCCTAGAAAGGATCCCCAAAGGAGCTGTGCCAATGTTTTGGCCTAGTATAATTTTAGGGCCGCGGTGACGAAACAGCCCCTTTGGATTCTAAAAAAATTGAGGATACAAGTTGCTGTCCCCCCCCCCCGAGCTCCCAATGGAATTTATGTGTAGTTTATTGGAACCTGAAGCCTGGACCACCATTCCTAAATACTTATAGTTTGAGACTTGTTCTAGTTTATGGCCTTGGAGTTCCCAGCTTCTAAGCTTTGGTTTCCCCCCAAAAGCGAGAATCTTGGACTTTTGGTAGTTTATATTAAGACATTCCGTTTCACAGTAGGCTGCAAGCTTTCTTAATGCTCTTTTGAGCCCAATGGGGGTTCTGGATAGAATTACCACATCATCAACATAAAGCAAAACCGAAATATGCCGATTTGCTAGCTTCGGGGGGTGGAATTCTGGGTTATTGAGAGCGGTTACGAAGTTATTAAAATAAAAATTAAATAGTAGGGGGGCAAAATGACCTTTTCCTGACTCCCTTAAAGGTTTTAATGGGGTCCGTTAGGTGTCCAAGGCGGCTACACCTAACTCAAAGAGCCGTGTTTGAGTGAAGTGCCTGGATTAACAACAGGAGCCTTCTGTCTATGGTGGTACCCTGAAGTCTGTCCCAAAGTCTAGTTCTGGGGACTGTGTCGAAGGCTGCTTTTAGATCTACGAAGGCGGCGTATAGTGAGGCCAGCCCTCCTGATTTTTATTTTTCTATGAGATGTTGTAGCATTAGACAGTGATCTATCGTGGACATTCCGGGTCTAAAGCCCGCTTTTTCTGTTGCCAGAATGTCTTCATTCTCCAACCATTCTGTAAACTTTTTAAGCAAGTGCTTTGTGTAGAGTTGACTAATCACACTTAGTTAGCTAATCGGCCTATAGTTCGCTGGATCCCCTCTATTGCCCTTTTTATAGAATGGGACTATGATGGCTGTTGCCCATTCCCTTGGGATGCGGCCAGTGTCGTCTATGTAGGTAAAGAGGGTGGCTAGGAAAGGCGTCCACCAATCCGCCTGTGATTTTAGCATTTCTGGTGTAATGCCATCTGGGCCGGGGGCTTTGGCCGTTTTCAGTTGGTTTATATTCTTGATATATGAACTCACGACAGAGTTCTTGGCTGTCCCAGCCATAAATCACAGACCTTAAAAGTGGTACATGTGGTACATCACTTGGATACAATATCATCAACTAGTACAAAGATTCCAACAGGATAAAAAGGATGGATTTGAATTAGGAACATCAAAGTTACAGTCAGAATTGATAATACCGAGGAAAAAGACAATTTCTAAATTATACAGCTTATTATTGAAATGGGAACTAATTGATGAAACAACTAAAGAAGTAATGATAAAGTGAGCGATAGAATTAGGCCAGGTAATTGAATTAGAGAAATAGGAGAAATTATGGAAAGTTGAAATGAATTTCACAGCATGCACCACAATAAAAGAAAATATGATAAAGATGTTTTATCGGTGGTACCTCTCGCCACAAAAATTATCTAAAATATATAAAAATCAAACAGACTAGTACTTTCCTTCATGTATGGTGTGACTGTAAAATAATAAAACCTTTCTGGAATGAAATATATGATCAATTAAAGAAAATACTTAAGATACCATTTAATAAAAAACCAGAGATGTTTTTGCTGGGAATAATCCCAGACAGTTTCCTGAAAAATAAGAAAACCATATTGTTATATGCGACAGCAGCAGCAAGGCTGCTGATCGCTAAAAACTGGAAGGGCGGGAAAATACCGACAACAGCAGAGTGGAGAGGTAAATTCTTGGAATTTGTAGAATTGGCCAAAATAACTGCTAACATCAGAGGATGAACAAATCAAGAGCTAATGAAAGAGTGGGAAGGAATAAATGAGTACATGGGAAAGTACGGTGTGGGATCAGTAATATCATAGAATGTAATGTAAAAAGCGTACAGGAATTGGACGGGAAACAAAGTGTATTGAACTACAAAATGAATTATTAAAATGAATGCAACTGGGAAAGTAATAAGAAACGGAATACAAGATATAAGGTCACGCATGGGTGAGGGGAAGCCGGGGGGGGGAGGGATAAGGGAAGGGGAGAATAATATGATTTATGATTTTATGTATTAACTTGTGTATCAATTATGTACTAATGTATTCTCTTTTATTTGTGTTGTGTTTACTTTTGTGACTTTTTTTGTGAATTTCTGAAATAAATAAAGTTTATTTGGGGGGGGGGGAAATTGTGGGATATGAGTGGGAATGTGGATGAGGGAATATTGATTAATATTTCCTATCCTAGCTTGTGCTAACAAGCTCCAAACTAGCAGAGTTTCTCATCCCCAATAAAGCGCAGCAAAGCGTGGCGTTTAAGTTCCTATGAACTTCTAGAACAAGGCAGATCCTGGCATATAATTCCCCTGCTTCCCTCTTAAAAGAAAATACACGACACATAAGCTTATAAAAGTATAAAGCTTTTACTTACAGACATTCCAAGCTTCTACAGTCTCAGAAAGGCAGGCTAGCTTAGATTAAATGTATGTACATGTGGAGTCTCCCCATAAGGGAGAAAGGCTCCATGTGGCTTCTCTTGGCTGGAAGCCAAAAGAGCATCTTCTCTTGAGATGTTGCTTGCTCGAAGTCCAGGTGGGAAGAGAGGGGAGAATGGCTTCTGACCTCTGTGATTCAGGTAAGGCCACTCCCACCTCTGGTCACAGAAAGGAAATGATCCTCCTCCAGGCACAGGAAACTCTTCCTGGAGGACCAAGACCCCTTGTGTACACTCTAGGAATGTTGTGATTGACTGCACCAGTGTTATACATCCCACAAACCCCTTCTCTGTCTGAACAACATTTAACAAACATAAAACAACTTTATTCAACCACCCAGAGTCCCAGCTTGACACGCAGGTTCTGGAAACTCTCTCGTGGCAAGGGTTTCGTGAGAATGTCCGCAGTCATCTCCTGAGTATTACAGTAGGACATTTCTACTAGTCCATCTTGGATCATCTGGCGAATGAAGTGATACCTGACCCCAATATGTTTTGAACGTGCAAGGAACTTTTCGGTTTGCGCTAGCTTCAGGCAGCCTTGATTGTCCTCCATCAAGCTGACAGGTCCTTTTCTCGGCAAACCAAAGTCTGTCAGGAGTTGATCCAGCCAGATGATCTCTCTGCATGCTTCCGAAGCTGAAATATATTCACTCTCTGTGGACGATAAGGCTACACATTTCTGTTGATAACTGCCCCATATGATAGGTGCATTTCCAAACATAAAAACATAACCACTTGTGGATTTGTAATCCGCCTTATCCCCAGCCCAGTCTGCATCACTGTACCCAACCAACTTAGGGTCCCTTACAGCTGGCAATTTTAATTTACAATTCATTGTACCCTTAAGGTAACGCACCACCCTCTTGACCCCACCCAAGTCATGTTCAGTGGGAGAATTCACTTTTCTGCTTAGGATCCCCACTGTACTTGCTATGTCAGGTCTGCTGGTAGTAACCAAATACAAAAGTTTACCAATCGCTGACCTGTATTCACTGTTGTCTGGCAGCAGCTTCGAATCTTGTTGATTCTTTAGAAAATCTGTGGCCATGGGTGTCGCGACAGGGTGTGCACCTTGCATCTGCATGCTTTCTATCAGTTCTATTATCTTCTGCTTCTGGCTGAGAAGAAATGAGCCGTCCTCTTCTCTCTCAATTTGAATTCCCAAGTAATATTCAACAAGTCCCAATTCCTTTACTTCCACCTCTTTGTTGAGATGTCTGACTATGTCTTTATAGTCTCTGTCATTGGACGTTGATATTACTAAATCATCGACAAAAGCCAGAATGTAAGAGAATTGTCCATTTCTGTTCTTAGTGTACAGGCACTTGTCAGCTGTTGACTGCTTGTACCCAAGCTGAACCAGCATTTCATGTAATTTCTGGTTCCATGCTCTTGCAGCTTGTTTCAAACCGTAAATTCCTTTCTGAAGTTTACATACAAGATGTGCCTCATTTTGCTTGATAAAGCCTTTGGGCTGCTTCATATAAATCTGTTCAGAAATCGTCCCATGAAGAAAAGCTGTTGCTATGTCGACATGACGGACTTTCATCCCTTTAGATGCTGCAATACTTAGAAGTAATCTAACACTGCTATATCGTACTGTAGGCGCAAATACTTGATCATAATCTTCGCCATACTTCTGTGAAAATCCTTGTGCTACAAGCCTAGCTTTGTAGCGTTGCACCTCCCCTTCTGACCCCTTCTTAAGCTTGAACACCCACTTGGACCCAATTGCCTTCTTACCAGGAGGTAGCTCTGTGAGGGTCCAGGTCTTGTTGTGATGCAGTGCATCCATCTCTTCCTGCGCGGCTTGCTTCCAGAGACTGGCCTCAGCAGCTGGCAACCGTTGAATCGCTTCCCACGTGGAAGGTTCCTGTGGTGGCGCCGGCCCTGCAAAGTAGGACAGTCGTAGTGGTGGAACGCCTTTGTTGGACCTGGAGGAACGTCTGACCTCTGGCTCTTGTTGAACCGCATCAGCTTCCTCATGTCCTTCCAATGGCGGCATCCCTGCATACGGGTCCTCTTCATCTCTGGAGCCTTCTGACATCTGGTCCTCCGCGTCTTCTGGGGTGTCATCTGTAGGGGGTGCTACAACACTAGGAGGTACAATACTAGGAGGTGGATTAGTTTCTGGTATGGCTTCAAAAGGAAAACTTACAAACTCCTCTGTTGGTGGCTCACTGGAACAGTCAATTGCTGTGTTCCTTGTGTCAGCCTCCTCATGCCAGTGCTGCAGATCTCGATCGTCCTTCTGCCTGGATGGAGCTACTTGCGCTGACTGGATTTCTGAAACATTAATCTCATATACACCATTGATTAATTTCCCTTGAGCGTAAACCTCACCATTTTTCGTTACATTGCATTTTCCATTGGCAAATGTAACCTTGAAACCTTTCTTGTCTAAAGCAGACACGCTAAGCAAGTTACAATTCAATTCTGGGACATATTGAACGTTAGGCACAGTTGTTTCAAGAGATTCATTGTTCACCTTGAATTTCAAACGCATTGAACCTGTACCTTGTGATTTTAGAACATTTCCATCAGCAATCTGGATTCCAGTCCATTCACTATCATTTATTTCTCTGAAATATTCTCTTTTATGTGCAAAATGGCTTGTCGCTCCCGAATCTAAAATAAATTGGTCACTTTTCCTTTCATTTCTTTGCACATTTAAACTCTTTTCTTGCAGTAGAAATGTACGCTCGTGACCCCCCTTCTTTTCACCTTTTGGTTGAAAGGGGCGGGACTTATTCTTGGGCTTCTGGCAACTCCTTGCTATGTGCCCTTTTAAATTGCAGTTATGGCATATTATATCTTTGGACACTTCCTTAGACTTGGGAAATTGTTTAGAAACATAACTTGTGTCCATTTTCCTTGGATTCCTTTGTGGAGAATCAAGGTAATCTCTGCATTCCTCTCTTAAGTGATTTGCTAGTTCATTAAAAGTCAAATCTCTTGTGTGGTCCATTATACTCTTAAATGAAGTAAACTCTTGTCCCAATGATGCCAGCATAAAAGTCACTTTGGTTGCATCATCAAAAGCTCTGGGAGTTAGGGCAATCTTTTGAACAATTTCATTAAAGTCCTTAAAATGCCCTGTAAATTGTTCTCTAGAATTCATCTTTAACTTCAGCAGTTTATCCAATAAATGTCTATAAGAGTTCTCTGATGATTGTGCATAAACCCTCTCAATATCCTTTAGAATCTGAGATGCATCACTTTCATAGTCAATCAGAGATAAATGCTCATCTTTCAAACTGCTCAAAATTATGTGTTTAGCTTCTGCATCTTGCCTTTCCCAATCTGCTTTCTTGGTTAAATCAGCTGAATCAGGTTTGGGATCTTTCACCGCTTTAATCACTTGCTTTGCACCAAGATGCACTAAAAGGCGCTGCTTCCATTGCACAAAATTACGATCATTCAGCAGCATAAAGTTTGATCTTGCTTCACTATCAAATCCTGAGCTTGCCATCTTAATCCTCAAAAATTTTCAAAATTTCAAAATTCCCAAAAATGGCTAAAATTCAAAAATCAAAACTCAAAAATCTCAAAATGCAAACTAATCTTCACTGCCTCTGAGGTCTGTGAGCTCTGAGGGAGGGGAGGGGTCGCTAATCCCCCTTTCACAGCACAATGGAGAACAAAAGGACTATGTGCTTACCAGGAAGTGCAAACAGAAAAATTCTACTCTGCCAAAAATCACAATCCAAAGCAATCCTTTAAAAATACACAAAATACGCAGTTTCTGGGCCCGATGACCCTTTGTGGGATATGAGTGGGAATGTGGATGAGGGAATATTGATTAATATTTCCTATCCCAGCTTGTGCTAACAAGCTCCAAACTAGCAGAGTTTCTCATCCCCAATAAAGCGCAGCAAAGCGTGGCGTTTAAGTTCCTATGAACTTCTAGAACAAGGCAGATCCTGGCATATAATTCCCCTGCTTCCCTCTTCCCTGCTTCTACAGTCTCAGAAAGGCAGGCTAGCTTAGATTAAATGTATGTACATGTGGAGTCTCCCCATAAGGGAGAAAGGCTCCATGTGGCTTCTCTTGGCTGGAAGCCAAAAGAGCATCTTCTCTTGAGATGTTGCTTGCTCGAAGTCCAGGTGGGAAGAGAGGGGAGAATGGCTTCTGACCTCTGTGATTCAGGTAAGGCCACTCCCACCTCTGGTCACACAAAGGAAATGATCCTCCTCCAGGCACAGGAAACTCTTCCTGGAGGACCAAGACCCCTTGTGTACACTCTAGGAATGTTGTGATTGACTGCACCAGTGTTATACATCCCACAAAAATCACAGACCTTAAAAGTCCAGCTGCTTCCTTGCGCTCTTGCTTCCCGTATGTGTAAATAGTCTAGCAGAGTAAACATTCCATGCAGCTTCAGCGCGAAGTCTTAGCCTGTGTGGGGTGCCTCAGGGTTCCGTCCTCTCCCCCATGCTTTTTAACATCTATATGAAGCCGCTGGGAGAGATCATCAGGGGGTTTGGGCTGGGTGTTCATCAGTATGCGGATGATACCCAGCTCTACCTCTCTTTCAAATCAGAACCAGTGAAGGCGGTGAAGGTCCTGTGTGAGTGCCTGGAGGCGGTTGGAGGATGGATGGCGGCCAACAGATTGAGGTTGAATCCTGACAAGACAGAAGTTCTGTTTTTGGGGGACAGGGTGCGAGTGGGTGTGGGGGACTCCCTGGTCCTGAATGGGGTAACTGTGCCCCTGAAGGACCAGGCTCGCAGCCTGGGAGTCATTTTGGACTCACAGCTGTCCATGAGGCGCAGGTTAATTCTGTGTCCAGGGCAGCTGTCTACCAGCTCCATCTGGTACGCAGGCTGAGACCCTACCTGCCCGCAGACTGTCTCGCCAGAGTGGTACATGCTCTGGTTATCTCCCACTTGGACTACTGCAATGCGCTCTACGTTGAGCTACCTTTGAATGTGACCCGGAAACTACAACTAATCCAGAATGCGGCAGCTAGACTGGTGACTGGGAGTGGCCGCCAAGACCACATAACACTGGTCTTGAAAGACCTACACTGGCTCCCAGTACGTTTCCGAGCACAATTCAAAGTGTTGGTGCTGACCTTTAAAGCCCTAAACGGCCTCGGTCCAGTATACCTGAAGGAGCGTCTCCACCCCCACCGTTCAGCCCGGACACTGAGATCCAGCGCCGAGGGTCTTCTGGCGGTTCCCTCACTGCGAGAAGCAAAGCTACAGGGAACCAGGCAGAAGGCCTTCTCGGTAGTGGTGCCCACCCTGTGGAACGCCCTCCCAGCAGAGGTTAAAGTGATAAACAACTATCCTACATACAGAAAATACCTGAAGGCAGCCCTGTTTAGGGAAGTTTTTAACTTGTGATTTTGATGTATTTTAATATTTGTTGGATGCCGCCCAGAGTGGCTGGGGAGACCCGGCCAGATGGGCGGGGTACAAATAAAAAAAATATTATTATTATTATTATTATTATTATTAGCCGAGCGTTTGTGCAATAAATCAGGCAACTCCTTAGTTCAGACAGATTTATTATATACACAGAATCACTTTGCAGCCTGGAGATGAAGCAGCCATCTCCGTCCAGCTACAGCATCGTTCTCCCAAGTCTCTGGGAATAGCAAAAGCTACATGAGAGAAATCACAAGGCTCCGGTTCCCCCAGAAGTGACCCCTCCTTGGCCCCTGTGATGCAGGACGCACTGCTGAACTGTTAACCCTGTCAGCTCAAATCTTCACACACAAATCGTCCTGCAGCCACAGGGGAAACCGTAATAAACCACTTACGTCAGACATATACCGTCACAAAATTCCCCATGACACTGGAAACTCAAAGTTTTCATGAACCCATCTGCCAGGTTCTCTTGGCTTGGACAATACTTCAGCTTTACCAAGCCGTTCTGAACACTTAGTGACCCTAGTGCTGACTGAGACACCTCGGGGCTCGAACTGAGTGTTCCCCGGACTGACTGTCTTTGACAAAACAAGTCTCCATGGGTGTCCTGACACTAGCACAGTCAGACATCCTAAACTTCCTGAGCAACTGCTCAATCTTACCTCTTTGACTCAGCAAAAAGCTTCCATCTTCAGTTCTGTCAACCTGAACACCTGGGTAAACCTTCACCGGTCCTAGCTCCTTGAAATGCTTTCCTAGCTCCTTAGCAAACTCATTCACCTTAGCAAACTCATTCACCTGCAAGGCAGATTAAATCATCAACGTAACAGAGTACAATCACCTGTTCCTGGCTAGATCCCGCCAGGTAGAGGCAACTATCAGCAAGACTCTTGTGGAAGTTCATGCTTTCCAAAGCATCATTCAAACAACTGTTCCAGTTGCAAGCTGATTGTTTGAGACCATAGATGGACTTGTGTAGCTTCCAAACAACACCTGTCTTATTGCCCTCAAATCCCGGTGGGGGTTGCATGTACAGAACCTCCGCCAAATAAGAGTTCAGATAAGCCACATCAACATCAAAATGATGAACCACAAATCCTCTTTGTACAGCCACAGACAAGAGCATGCGCAGTCTCACACCGACAGGTGGGTGAATAGACCTCTGTGTAATGCAGCCCTTTCTGCTGTGTGAAGCCTCTGGCTACTAACCTAGCCCTGTACTGTGGTTCCCCAGTCGCTGTGGGTTTAAGCCTAAACACCCAACGACTGCCCACTGCCCGCTCACCTGGGGGTAGTTCCACTGTGGAATACACCTTGAGTGCTTTCATGGCTTCTAACTCTTTCTGCATTGCCACATGCCACTTCCTGGCTTCCTCAACTGGCAATTCCTGCACTTCCTCAAAGCTTTCTGGTTCACATTGAGCCATACAAGCAAACACACTAGTTGCTGTGTACCTGTCAGGTGGTTTGCCTTTCGTGGTGCGCTTTGACCGCCGCAAACCACTGTCAGCCTCACCCTCTGACCCAGACAAGCTGGTACTGGGTTGAGAGTCTCTGTCACTTGGGGATCCTCCGCGCGATCTACTGCGCTTGCTTGGTTCCCCTTAACCTGTATCTGGTGAAGACCTACTCCACTTGAACTGTCTACCTGTTCTAGCCACTGGAGAACTCTGGGATTCCTGCTTCAGAGTTGTCCCCTGCTGTACCCTGAACACGCCCGGGTGAACAACCCGGATCAGGACCAGGGTCTGGAGCGACAGCACCATCACCTCCTGGGGTTGGCCCAACAGCCGGACCACCGCCACCAGCAGGTGGTTCACCTAACTGTCCTACCTCTTCAGGACCATCCAGAACATCTGAGAGAATGTCAGGGTTCCCGTGGATGTGCGTCTACCCCTGTTGCTCACAGAATTCTGCACTGTTCCTAAGAACCACCCGATCCTGAGTATACCCCCCTGGGTATGCAAACCTCCAATATTTCAAATTTGGTTCATAGCCAACAAAGATCATCATCTGGGATCACCCTTGCGTCGTTTGCTCTTGGGAGTTGAAACGTACGCTTCACAGCCAAATACACGAAGAAAGTGTACCTTGAGTTTATTCCCATACAACAGGAAATAGGGTGTCTCCCCTACCGCTGAACAATATGTCCTGTTCAGAGTGAAATTTGCGCATTTCACAGCTTCGGCCCGGTACTTTTCTGAAAGACCAGAATCAAAAAGCATAGCAGACACTGCTTCCTGCAGAGTCCTATTCCTCCTCTCTGCAATCCCATTGTGTTGTGGTGCGTAGGGGGCGCTCAACCTGTGTTTGATGCCCTTCTTCCTAAAGAAGTCTTGCAGGGCAGAGCAAATAAACTCACCTCCCCTATCGCTCTGAAAGCTGGCCACTTTACAGGAAAATTTTACAAGCTCAACCGCTAAAACCCATTCCTTAATGGTGCTGGCTGCCTCCCCCTTGTGCTTGAGAGGCATCACCCATCCTCCTCTGGAATAATCGACAGTCAGCGTAAGGATGAACCTAGAATGACCCATGCTTTCCACCGCCATCGGCCCACAGAGATCCACATGAACAAAAGCAAAAGCCCTAGTGGTAACCCTGTCAGATCCGGGGTATGAGCATGTTCTCACCTTTGCGTGTTTACACGCAGCACAGTCCATGTACCTGGAACATGGCAACATTTTACACCTTTCAGCATTACCTGTCACCTTCTTGACATACTGCCAGTTGCTGTGCACCATTCTCCTGTGCCACAGGTGAACACACCTGTCATGTGTGGGTGTATTAGCACACTGTGCTTGAGCTGTGTTGGAAGTGGTGTTACCTGTTTCAAGGACAAAGAGTCCATCCCCATTACATGGAACACTAACCAACAGGTCACCTCCCTTCTTGGCAATGATGCATTGATCATCCTCAAAATGCACCGTGAAACCATCCCTTAAAAGAGAAGACACAGACAATAAATTACATTTCATACCTGGCAAAACAAAAGATCTTACATCAGCATTCAAAAAGTCAAGAAAGACAACAATCTGTTCCTTTAAACACTTCCTGGAACCATCTGAAGCGTGACTTCCTTGGTTCCAGCAATCTCGCTGCAGTTCCAGCTTCCACCACTAGATGGTACTAGATGATGCGATGCTCCACTGTTGACAATCCAGCGTTGCCTGGCAACAGGGACACTGTCAACAGTAGCAACAGCAGCAGAAAGATGATGTGGACTCCCATCTGCGTTGCCTCCTCCTCTCCTGGCTCCTTTGTGGTTCCTACGCCGGCCGGCGGAACCCCTTATCTCTCTGGCCTTGGAAGCTCTCCGAGAGGGACATTGTTGTTGCAGGTGCGACGGCGAGTTGCAAACAAAACAACGATGGGTAGAGGCATAAACTTGCATAGTGAAATTTTCTGCTCTCCCAGCCCTGGGAACAGAGTACCCGCCACTAGCTGCATTGTCCTCCCCCATTTGCCGCCGTGCCTCTTCATCCAGAAGACACCCCGACACGTAAACCAGCATCAGGTCCCTCAATTACATCGACTCCATTGTGACGCAGAGCGTAGAATAGAGATGATAAACAGAAGACAGCAAAACATAAATTTCTGCTCCTCATTCTGAGGCAGACCCAGCCTTTCCACTTTGGTAAACAAAGCTGTGACTTCTGTAATATGGTGCTGCATTCTTTCTCCTTCCCGCAGCTGCTTATCAAAGTTCACATGACGTGAAGTCGGGCCCCAGCGGTAGGTCTCAAGTAACACTTGTGTAAGGTAAAGGTAAAGGAACCCCTGACCATTAGGTCTAGTCGTGACCGACTCTGGGGTTGCGGCGCTCATCTTGCATTATTGGCCGAGGGAGCCGGCGTACAGCTTACAGGTAATGTGGCCAGCATGACTAAGCCGCTTCTGGCGAACCAGAGCAGCGCACGGAAACGCCGTTTACCTTCCCGCCAGAGCGGTACCTATTTATCTACTTGCACTTTGACGTGCTTTCGAACTGCTAGGTTGGCAGGAGCAGGGACCAAGCAACGGGAACTCACCCCATCGCGGGGATTCGAACCGCCGACCTTCTGATCGGCAAGCCCTAGGCTCTGTGGTTTAACCCACAGCACCACCCACGTCCCAAACACTTGTGTAGCCTAGTCCAAATGCTGTGTGGTTAGCATAACCAGCAATTAAAGGCAACTCGGATGACTCTAATGACATAAGCAGCATTCCTTGAGCTCTTTGATCCTGCTGTAGGATTGCATATGCAGCTGCCAAAGCTGCCACATTAGCTCCTGGAAGGGCTGGTGCAGGGGGGGGTGGACTCTCTCCCACAACCCACGGGCAACCATCCAAGCCTCCATCTGGAACGACCATGCCAAATAGTTCTCCCCATTTAGCTTGGGAAAGGGGCAGCAAAAAGACTCACTAGCCTGAGCCATTTCTTCTACTGGGGGCTAGCTTGCTTACATTCCAGCAGCTCTTCCGCTCCTCCCGGTACCAGAGATTTATGGCTTGCTTCCCAGAGCACTCTCCGTCTGCAACCAGCTGATTTGAAACCACTGCTTTGACCAGCAACGTGTGCACACAAATGCCTTCAGCTTGACTTACTGAATCACCTTAACCTCTTGATATATGAACTCATGACAGAGCTCTTGGCTGTCCCAGCCATAAATCACAGACCTTAAAAGTCCAGCCGCTTCCTTGCGCTCTTGCTTCCACTCTGTGTAAATAGTCTAGCAGAGTAAACATTCCATGCAGCTTCAGCGCAGTCTTGGCCGAGGTCATGTGGAAGAGAAGAGGCGGGACTTCGCTCAAGTGGCCATTTTGGTTGCGAGTGGAGCCTTCGCTCCCCTTCCTTCTCTCCCCCCTTTCCTTGCTCGCTGCAGCCGCTTTCCCCGGTTTTTTCTTCTTTCCCCCCCCCATTTTTCGGGCGGGTTTTTTTGTTTTTTTTCCCGGCGCATTTTTCTGCTTTTGGGGGGGGGGTTTTCTGCTCACCATGGCGGCGGTTCCCCTCCGATCGCGATGGCTGGAGGCAGGCAGCTCCGTAGCCGCTTTTCCGCGCTTTTTTGTGTTTTTTGGCGCGTTTTTTCTGCGTCGGGGACACCCAGCGCGTTTTTTTCCCGCGTCGGGGATGCCCGGCGCTACTTTTATCCATGCTGGGGGTGCCCGGCACGGCTTTTTTTTTTGCATGCCAGGGATGCCCGGCGCAACTTTGGGGGGGGGGTCGTTGTGGCCCAGCGTGGCTTTTTTCCGCGTCGGGGACGCCTGGCGCGGCCTTTTTTTATGCCGGGGGTGCCCGGCACGTTTTATTTCATGCCGGGGACGCCCGGCACGGGTTTTTTTTTCGGGCCGTAGTGGCCCAGCGAAGCAAGGCGAGCCCCTGGATTCCTTTAACAGAATACCCCTTCGCGCATTGGGAGAGGCGGGTGTGACAACCTCCCCTCAACCACACCTTGAACCAATGCCTAACTGCCACACGAATACCCCGCTCACCGCCAAACCACTCACACATGCAACCATCCCATCAACTCCACTGACACCTCGCTCAGCCAAACATCTTTTCCAGCATTAGAAAGATTTACACCATCTGGCCTGTACAAGGCAGCATCCTTGAAGGTAATGCCCGCATGGCGAATAAGAGCGCCTCCCAGGGCAAGAACCTTCTTGGCCACGGCATGATTTGTCCGCTTCCTGGCCTTTTCGGTGGCAGTTGGGCAGCGGCTACCAAGCCACACACGTCGCTGTAGCAATTCCTACCAAAAGATTTTGAGTCCAGGGTGAGTGGTTGCCAGCTCTTCCACGTCCTCTTGCATGCGGGAACGCAAACTTAAGCTTTGCCAAAATGCTCACCACTGCCAGGTCCAAATGTGCAATGCCACTACAATGGGAACACAACAGAAGAGCCACACCGGGCTACAGTTCAGGGTTGTCATTCACAACTCTGACTCTGTCCCCCTCAGCCCAGCAACACGTCTGCCCACGGCAATGTTTGGGTCCGACATAAAACCTGCTCATGAACTTTCTTTGCTGCTGCTTTTTGGTCAGACACACTTCTCCCCAGTTATACCTACCCAACAATCTATTCATTATTTGCTTGTTTCAAAAAATTTACACACCTTCCGATTGTACGAACCAATAAACAAACCGCAAAGTGGTTTACGGAAAAAGCTAAAATGATAAAATGATCAGTAAGAAGAATTACTAACAATTTAAGGCTTTGAGAAATCTCAAACGGAAACAAATTTAAACTCGCACCATCTTTATGAACATCCAGGTAGGCTTGCCTATATGCAAAGATTATTTTAGCAGACTGGGGGGAAAGCACAGCGAAGGCATATGCAGGATATCACTAGACTTTTTAATAACGTCCCACATTGATACAAAACTGTCCAATGAAATGGCGACTCTTAACAAAAAATAAAAAATCTCTGATTTTAAAATGCTTTTCAGTCTTTTGGCAAACTATAAAAATCATGGGTTCTTATTTAGAAGTAACACTAAGGGTAGCACGATGTGTATTGCTCTGTACGATTAAAAATATGCACGGTTAACACTATTAAGTGTGAATAAAAAATAAAGTTGAGTATCGTGAAGGCAGAACTGTATAGGGAAGTTTTTAATGTTTGATCATTTATCACGTTTTATATTTGTTGGAAGCTGCCCAGAATGGTAACTATGTCAGATGGATGGGATAAAAATAATAAAATAAAATAATAATTATTATTATTAGTCAGAGGTACCGGTAGGTCAGATCTGGATCAGTTGAAGACAGCTGTATGAGGAGGCCAAGACTAAAGAGGCAAGACACAAAGTGTGAGATTTAAGGAGGGTCACTTTATTAACTACAGCTGAGTAACTTACAAACCGCAGGCAGGAAAGGAGGCGACGTGTGGCCAGGAGTCCAAGTCTCTGTGAGACTCCAAATCCTGTCGTGATTGGCTAAGCCTACTTTGCAGGGAGGAAGGTGGTCTCCATTGCCCTCCTCTCCCCCCACCGCACCCCTTAAGGTGAGCTCTGCTGACTCGCGCACCCTTGGAGCCCCACAAATCCAGGCAAGTGACATGGGTCAACCTCAAGAGAGATCCCTTTCCTCCCCCACAGGTCCCCCCTGGAGCCACTTAGCAACCTGAAAAGTGATTCGGGGTACTTGCCGGTTTTGCCAACCTCTTCCCTTTCGCAGGAGGATAAAGCCACGGCTTAGTCCTTCTTCCCCCACCGCTGCAGAATATGGGCTTTTATTTCGGTGCGGAGGTTAGAGAGGAAAATGTCGTTCCCAGCAGCAGACAAGGAAATCCCATCTTTTTTGTAAAGTTCGCACCAAGTGGGATTAATTTGGGTGTGAGATATCGTTCCGTCCCCCGTTGCAAACAGCGCCTTTCTCACTTGTCTATTAATATCTTTCCGCATTTGGCGCATTGCCTTCATGTTCCGGATGTTGCACCATGCTCTCCTGGGCAAGATGTTGGACCAAAGGATAAGGGACCCCGGCCACCTTAGCCTAATCGCCTCCAAATCCGCTACTACTTGACAAACTATATCCTCAACCTTCATCATCCCAATTTCGTTGTCCTCCGCGTGCAGAACCACAATGTCTGGCTTCAGCTGGACCACCTCGTGGAAGAAGGTGGGCAACACTTGACCATACAGCAATTTCTTCCTGTAGAACCACTGAACAAAGGCCATCTGGCTCAAACCCAAGTCAATTCCCAGACTGGAGTTTACCGCTCTACGTCTGGCCCGCCAAACCACACGGTGGCCTGCGATGAGGACTCGGATCTCAGAATGCACAGGAGTGGCAGTGGCAAAGCCTCCCCATTTCATGTAATAGTAACAAAAATTATTATTTCACACCCTGCCCATCTAATTAGGTTTCCCTAGCCATTCTGGGAGGCTTCCAGCATACCTAAAAAACATAGTAAACCAACAAACTTTGAAAGCTTCCCTATACAGAGCTCAAAAGTCTTCTAAAAACATATACGGTAATTGTTTATCTCCTCGACATCAATGGGAGGGTGTTCCACAGAGCAGGTGCCACTACTGAGAAGGCCGCCGCCTGGTTCCCTGTAACCTCACTTCTCACAGTTAGGGAACTGCCAGAAGGGCCTTGGCGCTGGAGACGCTCCTTCAGGTATACTGGGTTGAGGATGTTTACGGCTTTAAAGTTCAGCACCAACACTTTGTGCTTTGAAGTGTATTGGGAGCCAATGTGGGTCTTTCAGAACCAGTGTTATATGGTCTTAGTGGCTGCTCCCAGTTACGTCTAGCTGTCACGTTCTGGATTAGTTGATTGTTTCTGAGTCACCCTCAAAGGTAGCCCCATGTAGAGCGCATTGCAGTAGTCCAAGCGGGAGATAACCAGAGCATGCACCACTCTTGTGAGTCAGGGCATAGACAGAGAGGATCTCACATGGAACTAGTAGACAGCCGCCCTGGACACAGAATTGACCTGCACCTCCATGGACAGCTGTGAGTCCAAAATGACACCCAGGCTGTGCACCTCATCTTTCAGGGGCAGAGTTACCCCATTCAGGACCAGGCAGTCCCCCACAACTGCCCACCCTGTCCCCCCAAAACAGTACTTCTGTCTTGTCAGGATTCAACGTTAATCCTTTAGCCGCTATCCATCCTCCAACCACCTCCAGACACTCACACAGGACTTTCACTGCTTCTGATTTGAAGGAGAGGTACAGCTGGGTATCATCTGCATACTGATGAACATTCAGCCCAGCCCCCCTGATGATCTCTTCCCATGGCTTCAAATAGATGTTGAAAATCATGGGGGAGAGGACGGAACCCTGAGGCACCCCACAAGTGAGCACCCAGGGATCCAAACATTCATTCCTCAACCCCACTTTCTGGACATGGCCCAGGAGGGAGCGGAACCACTGTATAACAGTGCTCCTAGCTCCCAGCCCCTCTAGACGGTCCAGAAGGATGTCATGGTCGATGGTGTCAAAGGCCACTGAGAGATCCAGCAGAACTAGGAAACAGCTCTCACCCTTGTCCCTAGGCCACTGGAGATCATCGACCAGCCCAACCAAGGCAGTTTCACTCCCATAAGGCTGAATCCCGATTGGAAGGGATCCAAATGGTCCACATCCTCCAAATGTGCCTGGAGTTGTTCAGCAACCACCTGTTCTATCACCTTGCCCAAGAATGGAAGATTTGAGACTGGGTGATAGTTGGCCATGATGGCTGGGCTCAAATATAGCTTTTTAAGAAGCGGTTTAATAACTGCTTCTTTAAGTGGGTCTGGGAAGATTCCCTCACGGAGGGAAGCATTCATCACCCCGCACTGCTCATCGCCCAGCCCTTCCCAGCTCTCTTTTATGAGCCAGGATGGGCAAGGATCAAGGAGACAGGTGGTCAGTTTCACTTGTCCAAGCAGCCTCTCCACATCCTCAGATGTAACAGACTGGAACTGATTCCATGCGACATGACTAGACAGAGCTCTGGGCACTCTCCCACCCCAACCCTGCCACATTGTGGGGTTTACATGCCTCTGAATCTGAGTGATTTTTATCTGCAAAAAAACTTTGTGGCCAGGTTGACTCATTTTTCTATTTTGCATTCTCATTTTGTATTTTTTATGTTGTAAGCTGCCTTTGATCTTTGAATGAAGGGTGGCATACAAATTTAATAAATAAATTTCTATACATCTTTTTCTTTCTATCTCCTCATTCACATTCCCTTTGATTTTATTCTTTTGTTCTGCTTTCCTAAATATAGAGACCACCTATAAGTAAATATTGATTTTTAAAATGTTTGTGTGTGTGTGTGTTTGTGTGTGTGTTTGTTTGCTTGCTTAAAATATTGCAATCTGCTTTTAGTTATTTTGGTAAGAAAGTGACAAATACGTTTAATAAAAAGAACAAATAAATCAAGAGAGGAAAAACACATCCACAAATCCCCTTTTCATATTTACTCATTGGTGGCAGGTAATAAAGGATATCCAGGCCAACTCGAGGCCTCCCCGTATGGGATACCTTTCATAACTGCGTCCACCTTCTTACCTGACTGCACCTGTTTGTCGGTCTGGGTGGCTGCACAAAATTCTCCTTGCCCATCTCCTAGCTGCACCAGTAATGTCTCTTCAGTCACCTCTGTCCCATCTTTGGTAAAGGTAAAGGGACCCCTGACTATTACGGTAGGTCCAGTCGTGACCTACTTCCAGGTCATGTGGCCAGCATGAGTAAACCGCTTCTGGTGAACCAGAGCAGCACACGGAAACGCCGTTTACCTTCCTGCTGTAGCGGTACCTATTTATCTACTTGCACTTTGATGTGCTTTCGAACTGCTGTGGCAATGGACTAATTTGCATAACCCCTTCGCCCCTGCAACAGGAGCCCCGTGGTGAAACCCAGCTCCCAGCCAGCCAGCCCCACCACTGTGTAGGTGGGTGCCAGATTCTCACCTGCAGGTATCTCCGCTGGAAGATTCTGCTTCGGAGGTCTTGCATCTTTCTTCTGAAGCCATGGCACAGTGTACAAGGTCGAGGGAGTTAAGTCCCCTTTACTACCTGAGGCCTCCGATCTTTCCACGCATGCTGCAATATCAAGCAAAGGTGGTTTAGCAGCCATTCTATTTGATTTGGAAGGTTTCGTACTCGCTACCCACTCCGTGGCCTCCAGCAGACCTCATGTCTGGGCCTCCCTCCTCTTTGGAAGAAGAATCCTGAGGCTGCTTTTGAGCATTGCCCTTGGCTTCCTTGCCTCCTGCTCCCTTCTAGAGATGCCATCGCAATCCCTCTACCATGCAAGTAACTGCAGGAAGGGGCATACACAGGTCCAACTCCAACCCACAAACAAACTGGATAATTAAGCATTAACCTGAGGCCTTTTGCATGAAGAACAAGTGTTAGGCCGATGAATCCCCTCACACATTCCCCTTTAATGGGAACCCTGGAAATGCCGCTGCAAGAGGGGTGAGTCGCCACTTCACGTCCCCCTTATTTGATTGATAGACTGAAAGAATTTTGCCCAAGGCCTAAAACCGCCATTTGAGACTGAAAATCACCATCTCGCTGCCAAGACTACCTACAGCTGAAAGAACCGCTAGAAATTGCCAACCATTCCTCTAGCCACTGCTTGACATTGTCCAACCAGCGTTAATTCCCTAACGTGGTCAGGTTCACCCCATCAGGCCTGAAGAGTTCCACCCTCTTGGTTTTAATGTCCTCCCTTATGGCTCACCACTCGGCTGCCGTTCACGGCATTAATCGCTCAACGGACAGCCCTGTTGATTTTTACCACCGTATAATTCAATCTAGAAGGCGGCTTGAGGGCACCCTGCCACTGCAGGAGCGGAAGAAGTTCAGACCACATGATGGTAACATTAGGATACAATTCCCAGAATTGACAATTTGATTAGAATGATGCCCTTTTTGGCGACCAGGTCATTCTCTTTTTCTTTTTTTAAAATATTTATTAAAAATTTCCAATCAAACCAAATTATATATTCCAAATTATACAAATTACCCAAGAATCAAACAAATCCCAATGTTATGCCTAATTATAAATTATTATTTTTAGCTGACTTCCCATGCTTCAAAATTGGAGGGAAACCTAATCATCTCATAGTTCTACTGTATTTCAAAATATTACAGTAATTCCCATAATGCATCCTGATGTTAATCCATTATTTTCAACAGCCTCTGCGTTCATTCTTCAAGTGAGTTTAAGTCCAAATAATATGTTTCTGTGTGGATTTTATGTCTTTACTCTTCTTCTTTATAGTCCAAATCTGTAGTCCAAGATTCCCCTCTGTAAATTCACATCCTCTCTTCGCAAACTGGTGTTTGTGCCAAATCCGTCCAGGAGCCTTCCACTGCAGGTAGCTGCCATATCGACACAGTCTAGATAAAATCAAATCATGGCATCTGCCCAATGTTGTTCCTTAACCAGCTGCTATTTAAACATTAGCTTTTACTGGGGAGGGGGGTTACCAAGTAAACTGGAAGTATAAGTATTGAAAAGTAAAATGTTAGAGGTTTAACCCCCCCCCCATAGCAATATAATTTGATTCAGCTAGCTGGTCAGTCTACTTCCGGTTTCACTCCTGGCTCCTTGTTAAATTAATACTGCGTCAGAAACCTCCCAAGCAGATATCCAAAGTTCTTTGGCGTTTCTTCAGTTGTTAATGAGATGTCTCTTCTACTCCAGGGGAGTCTTTTGATCTTCTTCCAGGAAACCAAGAGTCGAAAGCCCTGATTCCCCCCCCTTTTTAGTCATTTCCCAACAGTTAATAATAATTAAGTTATTAAAACCTTATTATATAAACAAATGGAAAAAATTTTAGTCTCACTTAAGTCCAGCAGTCATTCCTTCCAGAGGGAATTTGCCAAATGTAATCACATACCTGTAGGCAAATATCGAAGGAAAGTCCCTGACAGAAAGTACCGGTAAGTAAAGGCTCACCCCCCCCCTTCCGTTCCGTCAAACCGGCATCTCAGATGATAGTCTCTTTTCCAATTGAGTCTTCTAAGTCTTCAGAGGCTGAATTAATTAGCAGACAAAATCCTCCCTCTTCACTCAAAGCATGTCCATTATTTAAATCAAATTTTTCATCTTAAGAAATGGAGACTTATCGCTTGCGGAGACAGCTTCGGAGAGCACCAGAATTGCGTGGGGGCTTTCCATCCAGCGCCCCCCAGCCCCTTTATTCCCTCCGGATTTGGGGCCAGGTGTTGGGCTACTGCAGATGAGACTGTTTCCTCCGGCCCTGGAGGAATTTGGGAGGCTGATTACTCCCATCTCAGCCTCTAATTGCCCGTGCAAAATGGAGACGATGGAATTGCCTTGATGCAACCGGGGCAAGATCACATTCCGCAGCCGTTATCATGGCACTGATGTGTAAGGAGTGCCCCGAGAAATGGGCCAAGTTGCCCCCACATGCCGAAATGACTTTCTGTAATACTGCCGTGAATTGGCGCTGGGACAAAGGGCGAGCATTTGCGTGGATAAGGAGGGGGCCGCACTTGTTTGGATGGACCCTCAGAAACTTATGGGTGTCCATAACCGGACAAGGACTGTTTCGTGATGAAGGTACCAGCATTAGGATGTTTTGAAGAACATATTCTGAGTTGCAAAGAACTTACACCACTGACACCCAAACCATCATGAAAGGAAGCAAATGAGCCCCCAACGCACTCGCCAATATTGAGGGCCCCGAAGAAGGCTAATGAATAAGGGGCATGGAACAACTGGACCAGCAGATGCTGCACAACTCGCCCCATATCCGCCACAATGTATCTACAGTAATAGGCTTCCTTGTGTCTAACGATGCTAAATTGTCATGAATATTCTCACCTCACATCACTATTTGTGTCAGGCACTGCCGGGTGTGCACATCGCCATCCGGCAATTTTTAACGTGGAAGGTGTTGCAGGGGTTGGGGCTCCGAAAACATTTGCTGAAATAAGAGACAGCTGCCCTGTGAAGGCTCATGGTATTAAGGGCCAGGCCTTTCCGTTTAAGATAAACCAAATATTTCAGCACATCAGATTCCCTAGCTGAATGCGCATCCAGTGCTGGCTCCGCCCTCCTTTTAAGGTCGCAGAGCAGACCGGAGTGAAGCCCGCTCACTCTCAGTCTACTCCTTGGGCCACGCCCCCCACGATGCCAATTTGTCTATTTCAGGGGCGTCCAACTCCCAATAGTCTGCAATCTACTCACAGCATAAAAAAAAACTGGCAGTGATATACCAAAGTTCTTCAGCTTTTTTAAGGAATCCACAGTTGTTGAGCTTTTCGGGAAAGGAACACCCCGCAATCTACTGGTAGATCACAATCTACCTGTTGGACATACCTGGTCTATTTGAACTGGGGTTTTGGCGGGCACCCCATCGCTCTGTGGCGCAGAGGGCAGGCCCAGCTCCAACAACCTGGCGTGCCTCACCGCGGGTCAGGGGTACTGCACACCAGGCCACAAATTGCGCCCACCGCCAGATGGGTAAGCTTTGGGAAGTTCAATGTGCAAAGAATAAGCTATAATGTAAAGCAGTGTTTCCCAACCTAATCTAGGCAACGGCACACTTGTTTCATTAAAAAAATCTTGCGGCACACCGCTCCTCCCCCACCCGGCTGCGCCGGGTCTCCTGACCCAGAGTTACCTCTGGGATCAGCTGTAGCGCGGCGTCCTTTCTCCCGCCCATCAGCTGGGGCACCAGGTCGGGATTCTCCCGCGAGGCTTCTGTTGCTGCTGCTGCAGCAGCAGCCAAGGGAGCAGCGCCGCCCTGGCTTCCGCTTCACCGCCGGGCTCCAGCATTGCCGCCGCCACGGTCCTGTGCAGCGCGGGGCTGCAGGGCACCCTGGGCTCTGATTCTCGCGCGAGGCTTCCGGTCGGGATTCTCGCACGAGGCTGCTGCTGCTGCAGCAGCCAAGGGAGCAGCGCCGCCCTGGCTTCCGCTTCACCGCTGGGCTCCAGCAGCGCCGCCGCCACGGTCCTGTGCAGCCCTGGGCTGCAGGTCCCTTTTTCCGCGGCACATCAGCCGGTGTCTCGCGGCACACTAGTGTGCCGCGGCACACCGGTTGGGAAACGCTGATGTAAAGAACCAAATCCCTCTTCAACTGCATTGGAGGAACTGCAGCATTACTTGAAGGTCATCTTCGCACCTCTAAGGGGGGGGGAGTCTTCCCTGGCTCTTTATTCACAAGCTTCCTTGTCCACATGCTTGGAGCAATTTCTGTTTATTGAGCTGCCCAATAAAACACAGCCCCAAAAATTTCGAGGCACATTTTAAGGCTGTATACCAAAAAGTCAAACGGAAGGGTGAACCGAGCCCCCAGAAAACTATTTCCTGGGTTATATGGTTTCCAAACCATGAATTGGACTAATTTCTGTATCTACCCACAGAACTCCAAGGGGTTAAACAGCATGGCCTACACTATTTGTGTGGGATGTATAACACTGGTGCAGTCAATCACAACATTCCTAGAGTGTACACAAGGGGTCTTGGTCCTCCAGGAAGAGTTTCCTGTGCCTGGAGGAGGATCATTTCCTTTGTGTGACCAGAGGTGGGAGTGGCCTTACCTGAAGCTCAGAGGTCAGAAGCCATTCTCCCCTCTCTTCCCTCGGATCTTCAAGCAAGCAACATCTCAAGAGAAGATGCTCTCTTGGCTTCCAGCCAAGAGAAGCCACATGGAGACTTCTCCCTTATAGAGAGACTCCACATGTACATACATTTAATCTAAGCTAGCCTGCCTTCTGAGACTTATATATTCTTGGAATGTCTGTAAGTAAAAGCTTTATACTTTTATAAGCTTATGTGTCGTGTATTTTCTTTTAAGAGGGAAGCAGGGGAATTATGTGCCAGGATCTGCCTTGTTCTAGAAGTTCATAGGAACTTAAACGCCACGTTTTGCTGCGCTTTATTGGGGATGAGAAACTCTGCTAGTTTGGAGCTTGTTAGCACAAGCTGGGATAGGAAATATTAATCAATATTCCCTCATCCACATTCCTACTCATCTCCCACAATTTGCGCCCATTCCACATTCTTACACAGGCCATTTCTTTATACAGATATGCCAGAAATCCACTTTCTCAGGTGCAAAGCCTTGCATTGATCGGTACTCTCCAAGGAGACAGCATGTTCTCCTGCACTTTGCCATCCTGTGAATTTTCTGTTCTGAGGTCTTCAGTTTTTGCAACCTTTCACACCAACTTCAGGAATCCATGCGCACAGCTGGGTTGGAACAGGCCATGTTTTTCTTGTTGGCAGCTTCCTAGACAGAGTCGACAGGGGCAGCCCAAATATTAGCTCTGTTTCGGTGTTCAGCTTCCCACGAGATCAGACTTCAGAGATTCAGAATTTTTTGTGATCTCACTGCGACTGTTCACTTTCCCAGACCAATTCCCTCTGTATGTTCCAGGTGAGCTCTATGCCTTTCTGTCTGCCCAAATTATCTCGCCCAGCTGCAGGAGGAGGGCAACGAGGGCTCTCCCTGTTTAACTGAAGCCTCTCCAGCAACCCCCCTTCTCCACTGCTAGGGCCGGAAGGGGAACTGGAGGAATCTGTCGATAAGATTGGGGGCTGCTCTTGGTAGCTGCTTAAAGCGACATCCACTCCCCCCTCTAAACCCCCCTCCTCCTCCAGTGACATCCACTCCCCCCTCTAAACCCCCTCCTCCTCGGGTGATGACGCCTGTTCCGAAGGAAACCCCTCCCATTGGTTTCCTTCTCTCTCCCGCTCACCCTCCCCCCCGCAACCTCTTCAGGAGAGGAGAAAAATCCTAGAAAGTCCGTGTCTTCATCCTCCTGAGAAGCGAACACAGCTTCCCACCCCTCATTCTCCCGAGGGCGATGAGGGCTGCCTTCCCCCGGCTCTTCATGAGGGGAATCTGGGGTCCCACTCCCTTCTCTCTGCGCTGGACCTGAAACCCCAGAATTCTTCCTCATCTTCTTCCGTGGTTGCACACACGTCCCTCAGAAAGAAATCCGGAGGCACCGGCTTATGTGGGAACAGGGAATGAAACTCCGCCGTGAGGTACTCCTCAGTGATCTGGTTGGAGGGCATCCATGTGTTGTCCTCTGGTGCTGCCCCCTCCCATGCCACTAAGTACTGCACCCTGTCCCCATTCCATCGAGAGTCCAGAATCTCTGTGGCCTCATTGCAGGCTTCCCTCTCCTCTACAGTGGGAGGTGTGGGGGGCGTCCCACCCTCCCCGTGGAAATGGTGCCCCTCCCTGTATGGTGAAAGCAGTGACCTGTGAAAGACAGGGTGAATCCTCATGGTGTCCGGTAGCAACAGCTTAAATACTACCGGATTGACCTGTTTGATGACCTCAAAGGGTCCCAGCTTGCAATGCTCTAACTTCCTACAACTCCCTCTGATGGGCAGACCCCTGGACGACAACCACACCCTATCCCCCACCTGAATGACCTCGCCTTCCCTGCGATGGGCATCTGCCGCCCTCTTGTACGCCTCCTTAGCCCTTTCCAGATTGTTCTTGAGCTGCTTGTGCACCGCTTACATCTCCTCTGCAAAACTCTCTGCTGTCGGTACACTGGGCTCCTCCCCACCCGGGGAAAGCTCTGGGGTGGCAACCATAGTTAGCCAAAAAAGGGGTCATCCCTGGACAGAGTTATTAAAAGCAAACTCTGCCAGACTTAAAAATTGCACCCCATCATTCTGCCTCTGGTTGACGTAGCAACGCAAATACTGCTGCAGAATAGCATTGGCTCTTTCTGCTTGCCCATTGGTCTGCGGGTGTCTGGCCGTGGAGCAGCTCTGCTCCACCTGCAATAAGCTCATGAGCTTGCGCCAGAACCGCGAGGTAAATTGTCGGCCCGTCACTCAGAACCCTCGAAGGCATGCCGTGCAGGCGAAACACATGATCTACAAAGAGTTTGGCCGTTTCCTCTGCAGACAACACCTTGGGGCAGGCTACGAAGTGGCACATCTTGGTGAGCATGTCCACCACCACCAGCACTGCTGTCTTCCCCCTGAACATGGGCAGGTCTGTGATTAAGTCAATGCTCACCATTTCCCAGGGCCTGCTGGGGGTGGGCAGGGGCTGCAGTAGACATGCCGGTGCCCTAGTATCTCCCTTGGCCCTTTGACAGGTGTCACACACCCTCACATAGTCCTTGACATCGTCTCGGACCCCCGGCCACCAAAAATCTCTGGTGACTAGGAGAAGGGTCCTCTGTTGTCCGAAATGTCCTGCAGAAGGGTTGTCGAGGAGTTGTTTCAGAACCTTGGCTCTCAGCTGGTCCCCCGGGATGTACAGTGCCCCCTTATAGAAGAGCCCTCCCTTCTCCACAAAACCTTCTTCCGCCCCCTCCCTTCCTTGAGGTCTCGGAACTTCTGTTGTGCAAAAGAATCTGCACGAGTAAGTCTCAGCGATGTAACAGCGAGGCTTGTCACAAGATGGCGGGCTCTCGTGAAGGATAAGACAAGACTATTGATGCGAGCAATCAGTCAAGGGACGAGAGCAAATGGATACTCCCGGCACCACGTATTTATTAGGAAATTGAACATGCATACATATAGGCAACAGCCAATCATTATTGTCCACCCATCTAGCCCCATCTAGCAGTGCCCAATGGTAAAAGCAGAATGCATCAGTGCTCACATGTGCTCTGATCTACGTCACACATCTATCTTAGTTCAGCATGGTTTGCTTATTTGACACACCTTTTATCATGGTTTGTGTATTTATGACATGCATCCATCATGGTTTATACATTAAACTGAGGAGTGAACCTTGATAGTTATTGTGTTGAGAAATGCAAACTTGGTAGACTTTGTTCTCATGAGAACGCGGACTTTGAGGTATGAGGGTTGCAGGTCTCCACGCCTAGCCGCTTTTAAGCAGTTGTCATGGTGCTCTGGGTGCATTGTCCAATGTTCACGTACCATGGAGCTCATGGAGAGTGAAAACATACGGAAGCACAGGGCGAGCTGAACTGTAGGCGAGGCTGTATTAATCCCACATGTCCTCTGGGTTGTTTTTTTTTGGACGCTCAAAGAGCTGGTCCGAGAAACCTCTTCCCATGGATCGAGAGCAAGGAGGTCCTCCACGGGGGAGGGAGGTGAAGCAAAAGGCTGCTGGGCAAGGATAGTCAGAACTTGAGCAGTTGCTTTACGTTCTGCAAGCAGTGATAAGCTATTTGTAACTACTTTCATTAATATAGGCAATATACAGGGAATTAATATGCACAGCGAGGCTTGCTCCATCGTGCCGCCACACGCCCATTGCTCTGTAGGAAACGTGCCTTGCTGCCGGTGGCTCTTCCTCTTCCAGGTACTGTGGCTTCCTGGACAGAGCGTCGGCCCGCACGTTCTGCTCACCCGGAATGTAGTGGATCCGGAAGTTGAAGTCCGCGAAGAATTCCGCCCATTGGATCTGTCTCTGGTTGAGCATTCTGGCAGTTCTCCAGTACTCCAAGTTCTTACGGTCCGTGTGCACTTGGATTTGGTGCTACGCCCCAATCAGGAAATGGCGCCATTTCTTGCAGGCCGCCAAGATGGCCAACAGTTCCTTGTCCCAGATGGTGTAGTTTTTCTCAGATTTGCTGAGTTTGCGCGAAAAGAAGGCGCATGTCAGGAGTGCGTGCAAGAGCCAGGCCCTGGGACCAGCAGAGCTTCGGCTTGTTCTGGAGAGGCAGGGCGCGGCCACACAGGTGAGGCTGCTTGGGAACTTACTGAACCTGGTGAGGTTGATTGGGAACTTGCTGCACCTGGTGTCAAGAGCCAGCAGGGAATATAAGACCAGCTTTTCCCCTCAGCCCTTTGCCACAGCAACGCCTTCCCTGCCTTGCTGTGTGTCTCCTTGCTTCTGGACCGTGACTTCATGTTTCTGGCTTCTTGACCCTCGGACTGTGACTTCGTGTTTCTGGCTTCTTGACCCTCAGACTGTGACTACGTGCTTCTGGTTCCTTGACCCTTGGACTGTGACTTGGTACCTCTTGCTGCTCGACCCTGGGACTCCTGCTCTTTGGACTCCTGTTCCGGCCATCTTGCCCCTGGTCCTGACGTGCCTTACTGGGACTTTGTTGCTATCAGCCCGGACCGTGACAGCGCATGGCCTCCAGTCTCCATCGCTGTCCTGTTGCAAAAGCACCGCCCCCACGGCTCGATCCGATGCATCTGTCTCCAATCTGATCGGCCTCGCCGGGTTCACGTGCAAGAGGTGCTCCTCAGATGCAAAGGCTTTCTTGAGGTTCTCAAACGCTTGCTGGGCTGCCGGTGTCCAGACAAATGTTTTCTTGCCACTCAGACAGTCCGTGATGGGTGCGGTTAGCTGCGCGAAGCCCCTGATAAATTTGCGATAGAAATGGCTGAAGCCCAGAAACCTCTGTGCGTCCTTCTTGGTCCAGGGGCTCTTCCAATCTAACACCGCATGGACCTTCTCCCCCGTCCATGGCCAACCCTCTGTCTGACACTCGGTAGCCTAGGAACTCCACCTGCTTGACATGGAATTGGCACTTCTCTAATTTGACGTACAGCTGGTGCTCCCTTAGTCTTTGCAGCACCTGCCTGACATGCTGCTCATGCTGAGCCTCGCTTTCAGAGTATACCAATATATCGTCCAGGAAGACCACCACGTTCTTGTACAGCAGGGGTCCCAGCAAGTGATGCATGAAAGACTGGAACGCCGGGGATCCCACTTGCAGGCCAAAAGGCATCACGAGGTACTCAAACGGCCTCAGAGGCATAAACATGGTCGTCTTCCACTCATTTCCTTCACGCATTCGTATAAGACTATACGCCCCCCCCTGAGGTCCATCTTGGTGAAGATTTCCCCCCTGCACACCACTGCCAGCAGATCGATCCTGGGCATGGGGAAGACTATCGGTTGACTCACGCTGTTGAGAGCCCTGAAATCTATGATCAGCCTCTTCTGGGAGGTCCCCTTCTTGTCCACGAAGAACACTGGGCTCCCTCGTGAACTTTTGGACTCTCGAATAAATCCCCGACGTAGATTTTTGTGTATGAACTCCTTGAGCTCCTGGAGTTCTTGCTCAGACATGGAGTAGAGCTTCCCCGCGGGCAACTGGGCCCCTGGCACCAGATTGATCTGGCAGTCGAACGGCCAATGAGGTAGGAGCTTGTCCATTTCCTTCTCGCAAAAAACGTCCTTATAATCCTCATTGGGGTGGGATCCCTCTGGTGGCTTTCAACCTCACTGTCACCGCCTGCGCGTTGCAGCCTGATGGACTCATCTCTTGCAGACAGTCTCCACGCAGTGTCCCGATCCGAACATAAGCGACCGTTGATGCCAAGCCACCACTGGATCATGAAGATCTAGCCAACTCATCCCCAAGACGATGGGATTTCCCGCCAAAGTGGTCACATTGAACGCGATGACCTCAGAATGCCTGGAGATGCGCATTCTCATTGGGGGTGTTTCTTGCACCACCTCCCCTCCCAGCAGCTCCCTCCCGTCGATGGTGGTCACCAGCAGTAGGAAATCCAGTGGAAGCAGGTGTAGCTGATGCTCCAAGGCAAATTCCCTGCTCATGAAATTTGCTGAGGCCCCTGAGTCAATCAACGCTGGGGAGACCCAGCCAGATGGGCGGGGTACAAATAAAAAAAATATTATTATTATTATTAGTAGTACCTCTAGGGGATGCCCATTGGGGAGGTCCAACACCACTCTTACCACAATTCCTACCTTGGGCGGATGAGGGGGGAACGGGTCTCTCTTGCGGGGTCTTTACTGTTTGCTCGCCTGGACGCCTTCCCCGCTCAACATCCTCTGCACCCAGGCTTCATCGTTTTCTGACTGCGCCCCGCGTTCTCCTTCCTGTTCCGGCACTGTTGCCCCCCTGCCTTGCCACACACGACGCTGTGGGCAGAACTTGGTGACGTGCCCCAGCTTGTCGCAAAGGTAACAGCTCCGTGCGCCCTTGCCTTCCCTTCCCTCTGATCCTTTGGGCATGGCCACGCCGGAAGGTTGTTTGGCACGCACTGCCCTGATTTCCATCAGCTCATCAGTCGGCGGAGTCGACGCGTCCCCTACCGTGGGGGTGCTGCCCGGCCTTCTGCCCTGGAAGCAATTCCCTGGGAAGCTCTTTGCTTTGGTTTGTCTCTTTTCCCAGCTCCTCTGCTCGGCGCGCATTCCCACAGCCAATGCTGCTCTGGCCAGTTCATCCATGCTTTCGGTCAGGGGTGCCCTGCTCAGTTCATCTTTTATTTCAGAATCCAAGCCTTCTTTAAACAAAGCCTGCATTGTCTCGGATTTCAAATCCCACCCCATTTCACCATGTGCAAGCATGGTGAAACGAAATATAAGCACACCGTGCCCCCGCCCTGTCTCAGCCTCAGCAATTCGTGCCTGGTGGCCTCAGAGTCCGCTTCATTGGCAAACATGCCGTCCATGGCTGCGATGAATTCCTTGAGGTCCTTCATCTTGCTGCCCCCTCCTGCCATGAGTGGACGTGCCCAGTCTTTTGCTGCCCCTTTCAAATGGGTCACCACGAAAGCCACTTTCTCCGTGTCACTGGAAAACTCCTCTTCCTGCATGCTTAAGGCAAGCTGCAAGTCTGTCCTGAAACCTGAGTATTCTCTGGGGTTGCCATAGAACTTGCTGATGAGCGTCTGCAGTTCCCTCCCTAGCAGGGTCCTGCCCCCTTCTCTGTCCCCCACCCTTCTCTCCTGCAGTCTGAGTTCCACCTCTCTGACATGTTCCTCCAGTTGAGTGTTCCTCCCCGTCAGCTGCTGTACATTAAGGGTTAAGTGAGCCACTTGCGCATCAGCTCTCTCCCTGCACTCGGCCAGCTGTTTTTCTGCCTCCAATTTAATTTGTTGGCTCACCTTCTCGACTTCTGCTTGCCCCGCTGCAAGAATGCGTTGCTCCTCCGTCATTTTGAGGCCTCTACGTCTTGCCGGCAAGGAAGGGGATGGCTGAGGAGTTCTCCCTCGCACGACCAGTCAATGAGTTTGGGAATGCTGTCAGAAGACCTGGGCTGTCTTCTTAATTAGGTCGCGTGAAAGAAAAGACCAATCCATCAAGCTTTTCAAAGGCTTTAATCTAAACTAATTGCTTTACAAGCGGAGCAGGTCATAAAACCTGCTCATCCATCACCATCAGATTCCCAAACTGCCTTTCTTCTGTTTTGCCACCAGGAAGCCCATCACGGCAAGCGGAAGCACTTTGTTCTCTATCTTTTTATTTCCCCCTCTCTGCAACGAGGGCTCTCCCTGTTTAACTGAAGCCTCTCCAGCAACCCCCCTTCTCCACTGCTAGGGCCGGAAGGGAAACTGGAGGAATCTGTTGTTAAGATTGGGGGCTGCTCTCGGTAGCTGTTTAAAGCGGGGCTGGAGGAAGGATGCAGCCCCCTGACACTCCCTCTACAGCCAGACCCACCCTCAGCCCCTTTGCCAACAATTCCTCACCTGAGAAAGAAGGAGCGACTCCTGGCACCAATTTCTGACTGCTCTCCTGCTTCTTTTCTTTGCTTCCTGGAGGAGTGCTTAACTGGGGGCTAGGGTCTGCCACACTTGGGCTTTCTTGCACACTTGAGGCCTCCTTGGAGGCTAAGGCAGCTTGCAGCACCTGTTTTGCAACCAGCTGTATCATAGAGACAAGGGATAGGGATGCTGAATCGATCTGACCAGGAGGAAGTGGGGTCAAGCTCGTTCCTTGGGCGAGTCCAGCACCCACTGCGCTTCCAGACTGCAGCAGCGACAGGGCCTGCATGACACTTTGTTCTGCAAGAGGCGTCAATGCCAAGCGCAACAGATCTTCACATTGTCGGTCTCCTTGTTCCTGCGTTGCTGCCTCCTTCTTGGGTAGCTCCTGATGGCTGGGATTTGTCTGCAGTGGATGCTCTGACTTGTTGGGTGGTTGTTCTGCCACATCAGATTTGGCCGGAGGTTGCCGGTCTCCTTGCTCCTGCATTGCTGCCTCCTTCTTGGGTAGCTCCTGATGGCCGGGATTTGTCTGCAGTGGATGCTCTGACTTGTTGGGTGGTTGCTCTGCCACATCAGATTTGGCTGGAGGTTGCCGGTCTCCTTGTTCCAGCGTTGCTGCCTCCTTCTTGGACAGTTCCTGATGGCCAGGATTTGTCTGCAGTGGATGCTCTGTCTTGTTGGGTGGTGGTTCTGCCACACCAGATTTGGCTGGAGGTTGCCGGTCTCCTTGTTCCAGCATTGCTGCCTCCTTCTTGGGCAGTTCCTGATGGCCAGGATTTGTCTGCAGTGGATGCTGTGACTTGTTAGGTGGTGGTTCTGCCACGTCAGATTTGGCTGGAGGTTGCCGGTCTCCTTGTTCCAGCGTTGCTGCCTCCTTCTTCGAAAGTTCCTGATGGCCAGGATTTGTCTGCAGTGGATGCTCTGACTTGTTGGGTGGTTGTTCTGCCACATCAGATTTGGCTGGAGGTTGCCGGTCTCTTTGCTCCTGCATTGCTGCCTCCTTCTTGGGTAGCTCCTGATGGCTGGGATTTGTCTGCAGTGGATGCTCTGACTTGGGTGGTTGTTCTGCCACATCAGATTTGGCTGGAGGTTGCCAGGAGTTTCCTGCTTCTGCAGACGACGCTAAAGAGGGGGGAGAAAAAGCAAGTGGCTCATTATTATTATTAACAGTAAAGGTAAAGGGACCCCTGACCATTACATCCAGTCGTGACCGACTCTGGGGTTGTGGAGCTCATCTCGCATTATTGGCTGAGGGAGCCAGCGTACAACTTCCAGGTCATGTGGCCAGCATGACTAAGCCACATCTGGGGAACCAGAGCAGTGCACGGAAACGCCATTTACCTTCCCGCTGCAGCGGTACCTATTTATCTACTTGCTTTCGAACTCCTAGGTTGGCAGGAGCAGGGACCAAGCAACGGGAGCTCACCCCGTCATGGGGATTCGAACTGCCAACCTTCTGATCGGCAAGCCCTAGGCTGTAGTTTAACCCACAGCACCACCAGAGTCCCATTATTAGCCGTAGTATTTATTAAATTGGTATACCGCCCTCCATCCATCCATCTCAGGGCGGTTCACAACATAAAAATACAAGATTAAGACCCCAAAGATACAAAATAGAAACAAGAACAAAATGGAACCACTATCCCCCCACCTCCCTGCAGTTCATCAACGCTCTATTGCAACAACTTCAGGTCTACCTTTGGCAACAATACTGCAGTGAAGCAGCAGAATATCTCCCCTGATCCTTGGTCACAGGTGAATTTGCAACAAAGTTCTACTCTGCATAGCATGAGTGAAAGAGAATCATTGTACCAAGCAACTGCAAAAACTACAAAGTGGGTGGGGAAACTCCAGAGCTGTGAAATGGCTGAGATCAACCAACATCCCCTTTTGAAATGGGTTGCAGAGTCACTCACACTATCCAATATACAGTGGTACCTCGACTTACGAGTAACTCAACTTACGTTTTTTTCAAGTTACGAGTGAATTCCGGTAAAACAAAATGGCCGCCGCATCCGAATTTTTTTGACTTACGAAAAGACGTCGCGGCCGCTTTAATAGGATTTTTTCGACTTACGAATTTTTGACCCGGATTTTTCGACTTACGAATTTTTTCCCCCCTATGGGGATTCGACTTATGAATTTTTTCGACTTACGAAAATCGCGTCGGAACACATTATCGTCGTAAGTCGAAGTACCACTGTACAGTGATCCCTTGACTTACGAAAGACCAGACTTACGAGTTTTTCAAGTTACGAGGGATCAAAGCGGTCGCCGCTTCTGAATTTTTTCGACTTCCGATCAGAAACCGCGGCAGTTTTAGATAGGGTTTTTTCTCTAACGCATTCCTATGGGGACTCGACTTACGATTTTTTCCACTTATGAGGAATCTGTTGGTACGGATTACCTTCGTAAGTCGAGGGTCCACTGTAGGAACAAGTTTTGTCTCCTATGAAGACATTGTATTGACATAATGACAAAGGGGGGGGGAGACCCAGAACTGAACAAACTATTCACTGAGCCAAAGCCACTACAACACGCCTGCCATTATCACACACATAATCCTGGAGTTTACAAAAACCCGAAGCCCAGTCACTGAAGCATCTGTAACATTCTCCTTACCTGGAGATCTAGTTAATCTTCCCAGTTTTCTCTTCTTTCTAGAAGTGCTTTGAGAACTCGAGCTGGGGAAGCTTGGTCGCTCTGAAGACCTGGACCTACATCTGGGGCTCCTAGATCGTGACAGAGTCTGACTCGAGGCATGGCCAGAGCCTGAGTGTTGTGAAGCGTTCGGGTTAGAACTGGTAGAGCATGGCAGTGGAATATGTTTTTCCTTCTTGTCACCTTCAAGGCTGCAAGAGGCAGAAAAAACAGGATTTGAATGACTTTTCTTTTTCAAATGTAAAAGCAGAAATCAGATCAGCCAAGAAATCTGCCTAGATGTTATTTTTGCTAACAGAAATCAACTAGAAGTAGGAACTCTCAGAGTTAAAGCTAGAAGCATCGAAAGCCGACAAAATACGGCTGCAGTGTTTAATAACCATTTAATTCCTTAAAGATTAAAAAATACAGAGAGAGGGGGGGCACTTGGAAAGCTCTCCCCCCCTTGACTGCTCCAAGATGACGGGCCTGCAGCATCCAATGACTAAAGGAACTCAGAGGATGGCAACAGAATGCCCAGCTTCATACCAGAAAATTATGGCTGTCTCCTGCCCTGAGAGTGGCTACCTCCCTGCTAGTGGCTTAGCTTCAGTGCAACCCACAGCTGTTCAGCCAGCTGGCCCCTAGAGCAGGCATAGGCAAACTCCAGCCCTCCAGATGTTTGGGACTACAATTCCCAGCATTCCTAGCTAACAGGACCAGCGGTCAGGGATGATGGGAATTGTAGTCCGGGTGTGGTGTGTGGTGTGTTACTTTTTCTGCAGAAATGTTTTTTGTTACATAGTCCCTAAGCAGCAGTGAACAGGGACCAACTACAGATACTTGACAATTTTACACTTTTTAGTTTTCTCTACTAAATACAATGAAAGACCAGAATTAGACCATAGATCACCTTCTTGGGCACCAGAATATGTCCCAGTGCAGCATGCCCTAATGCAAATTTCCCATTCAAAATGTCTCCAAAAACCCACACCACCGGGGACCACAGGGAATTGAGATTACTGCAGCCTACTTCTCATTACTGAGTATTCATGTTGAGATTAAAAGGTTACCTCTGTAACAAAGAGCAGTCTTCTGGATTCCAGTCAGGATGCCTGTTTCAAGAAAAGCCAGCAAAACAGCTGTGTTACTCATTTGACACAGTACATGTACTCCATTCAATTCTCATTCAGGCAAGTTTCTAAAACTGTCAATTATTTCTCTCCCTTTTGTCCAAATTCCTCATCTCTTACTACTGATCTTCTGGGGAAGGTTAAGGTGATTCCATAAGGGTCCCCTGACTCTTTGACCCAGATTTCCAAAAGCTCCCTGAAATGAGACTCTGCTTCCAGCTCCTTCAAGAACTGGTTTGTTCTGAAGCCACAGCTCCTAAAACTCTGCTCATGCTCCACAGGCATCTAAAAGCCACAGAACACAAGATGAGATGCCACTGAGCTTCAGCCTTCTTCCCTGCTTCAGCTCCATTATCGGCCTACAGACCTTTTATACAAATTCATGCAAAACAGAACCTAGAGCAGGCACCGTTCCTTCAAAGGTGAGCTCCCACAACTTCCTTGGCTGAGGTTTGTGGCAAGGCATGTAAGCAATGGCTCTGCTGCTCTTAGCAAAGTCCTAAGCTATCCAGGCATTCATTTTCAAAGCATTTCAAATCCTCAATCTATTCCCAATAAATTAAAATGAAAGGCCTTACTGTTTGCGTAGCTGTTCACATTTCTCGGAGTGTGCAGTAGTGCTCAGGTGCAGATTCCAGCCCTATAGGGAGGGAAGAAATCAGCATGAGAACACAAAAAAGAATGGCTGCTAGATGAGAACAAAGCGTCACCTAGTCCAGCATTCCATCTCCTGCGGCAGTCAGCCAGATGTTTATGAGAAACCCACAGAATGGCCCTCTGCTACTACTTCTCCCAGCAGCAACAATTTTACAAAAATAAAAAACAAAGTTCCACTTAGTGATATGCCCAATACCCACTGATGGGGCTTCTTTCTATAAAACTGCATAATTTCGTCATTTAAGGTCATGAGAGTCCACGGCAGTGTTCAAAACTAGCCAGGTGCCAAGAACATTTCACACCTGGCTATCATACACTTACAACCAAGTGGAGATGCCCGGGTGCCAGGATGGCACCTGACGTCTCCACAACTTGGAGGTGCCTGCCTGGGGATCCTTGGATCGCGATATTTTTCAAACACTAACACCACATCCTGTAGAATTCTATTAGTTATATTTTGGTCCGTGACACCATTCAGAAAAGGAGGTAGGAATAGGCCGGTATAGATGTGTACTGGCCCTGCATCAAGTGATTTTATTTCTTTTAAGATCTCAAAGTTCTTAACCTGGCTAAAGGTTGTCACTTGAACTAGCCGGATGTTTAACTTAGAATCAATCACAGTCAGTCTATCATTTGAAAAAATAAGACTTTAGATCCATCTGGCCCCAAAATGGCAACTAGACATTCCATTTTGGCAACTGCAACCTTGGTTTAAGGAGCCATTTGTCACCTGGCTTATATATCTGAATTTCTACAGCACGGTAGAAAGATCTGCCCTTCAATCCTGTGTATGAGTTTAATACTGGACAATGTTCAATATTGTGCATGCATTTAATATTGAAATAGACAACAGCAGCTCAAATTTACATAAGACAGAGTCTTCTATCATTCTTATGTTACACTAGTATATTAAGCCCGTTTAGAAAACGGGCGCCTAGGTTCTGAGGGTTATTTGGCCACCGTGGGAACAGGATGCCGGGCCAAAGGAACCTCTGGCCGGATCCAGCAAGGCTCTTCTGAGGTCCTGACAACCACCCTGCGGTGATTCCATCCACAGTTGCCTGTTACCTGTGGCAGGTGGTGCCGTGGGCCGTGTGGGGCTGGGGCGGGGCTTTGCTGTTGGTCTGGGGCGCGGTGCTGGCTTGGGCTTGGGGGCCGCTGGTTTCCTGCCTGGCTGGGCTGGCTTGGAGCCTGGGAAGACGCGCCCCTTGGGCTGGGAGACACCTTTGTCCACCGCCTCGCCAGGGCTCTTGAAGATGTAGGGTCGATGGCCTACAGCAGCCGGTCCCTGATCTGTACTGGAACCCCCCCATCTTCCTTCCCTGTTTCTTTCCTTCCTTCTTTCCTCCCTCCCTCCCTCCCTCATTCTCTTCACCCACCGCAGCCCCTACTTTACCCCAGGGTGGCTCCTCTTCTTCTTCTAATCCCACAAGGGAGCTTCTCCTATCGGGGCGACACAGTTCCCCACAGCGCTGGGCGCCCCCACCCTCCCCGCCTGTCAACCCCTTTCTCCCACCTGGTGAAGGCGAAGCTGAGCACTGCCTCCTCCTCCTCGATGGCTCTCCCTCTCTCTCTTTTAAAGCGCACCCCTCCATCCTCTTCTCGGCGCTCGGCAGTGCCGGCTCCGGCCATTTTGCGCAGCGGCGGCGCCTCCGGAGAGCCAGCAGAGCTATGCCGTCGCCGCCTGCAGAAAAAGCCCCCAGCCCAGCGCGTACCTGCCGGGTGTCGACGCACACCCGACGCTTAAAATCGGGGGTGTAGCGTTGAGGGGGCGGCGAGGCAGAGGCTGCCCCGGGCCAGCAGAGCTACGCCACCACCCGCAGGAAAAGCCCCCAGCCCAGCGCGCATCCGCCGTATGGCCGCGCACACCCGCTGGGGGTGGGAAGGGGTTCCACCCTCCTCTCCTTACTCCCCGGGGGCGGCTGCAGCGGCGGCGGTGGGTGTGCGGCGACCCTCTTCGGCCTCCGGAGCACCGGCGCTCCGCGAGGCGGGTCGATTCAGGCCGCTGGGGGGTGGAGAGGGGCTCCCTCCCCCTTCTTTTGTTTTTCCCGGGGGCGGGGGGGAGCGGCGGCCAAGGCATCGGAGGTGGCCGGCGTCGGCAGCGGCGCTTCACGCCCCTGCCCCCGCGCTTGGCCTTGTAAGCAGTAATGGCGGCAGCGGGAGCCTCTAGTAAAGGCAGCGGCGGAAGTGGTCTCTGCTGTCCAATCCCTGCGTCCCCTCTGTGACATGCGCAGTAGTGCACTTCCGTGACACACAGAAAGTGGACGCAGGGACATAGCAAGATTATTATATAGGATTCTAACGCTATAATACCGGTAAATACTTTATTTACCAATGTTTCTGACTACTCTTCATCCTTAATCCACTGTCAAAGTAGACAATCCAACTAATTTTGATCCCAGAAGCTACTAGAGCAAGTTTAATTATAAACAGAGGAAGCAGTAGAGGGAACTGGGAATCCAAAGCAAAATGAGAACATGTATATCATAAGGCAGCTTTTAAGGGTGAAACCTGCAGAAATAGCCAGTCACATTGTGCAAATCAGAAAAACACAGTATTTATTCCCAAGCTTCTTCATTGCTGGACATTTTACGGGAATAAAATCTACAGATATCCAGAAGTCAATTAAACCCAGTAAATAGAACACGTTGTGTACAAATGTATGTAATCGTGGGGGGTGGGCTGGGGAGTGACTCACCTTCAAATGTCTACATTTTATATTACACAGAGAACACACATGTGGAAATATTCTTGGAGATGCAGCATAGTAATCATTTATCATCAACAGAGTTGGCAATCTCTTCAGCTTCTGGCCATCTTGCTTGTAGGGCCGTTGTTCTGCCACATCAGATTTGGCTGGAGGTTGCCGGTCTCTTTGCTTCTGCGTTGCTACCTCCTTCTTGGGTAGCTCCTGATGGCCGTGATTTGTCTGCAGTGGATGCTGTGACTTGTTGGGTGGTTGTTCTGCCACATCAGATTTGGCTGGAGGTTGCCTGGAGCTTTCTGCTTCTGAAGAAGACGCTAAAGTGGGGGGGGGGAGCAAGTGGCTCATTATTATTACTAGCAGTAGTATTTATTAAATTGGTATACCGCCCTCCATCCATCCATCTCAGGGCGGTTCACAACATAAAAATACAAGATTAAAAACCCAAAAGATACAAAATGAAAACAAGAACAAAATGGAACCAATATCCCCCACCTCCCTGCAGTTCATCAACGCTCTATTGCAACAACTTCAGGTCTACCTTTGGCAACAATACTGCAGTGAAGCAGCAGAATATCCCCCCTGATCCTTGGTCACAGCTGAATTTGCAACAAAGTTCTACCCTGCATAGCATGAGTGAAAGAGGATCATTGTGTTGCGATTTTTGCCCAAGCCGAGTGGCTCCTGCAGCTGCGAGGAATGGTTTTACTTTTGCCTGTCACACAGTCCCGTGAGAAAGCTGCTTTGTTTCTTTCCTGCTTGGAATGTACTGTTGTAATCTGAGCCTGCGAGTTCATTTACTTTCACTTCACTGCTTGTCCTCAAGCCAGACAGATGGCGAAATGGCAGCACCGGTTTCACACAGGCCGGCAGCAGAGAAATCTCTGCACAATTACGTGGAAGAAATAGATTAGCCTCAATAATGGCTGTGTGTATTGTTTCTATCTGGGAGCAATCACATATTGACTGGCACTCCAGATTCCTTGTAGCCGGGTAAGTGCTGCACTGATGTGCTCAGGCATTTGGGGCAGTCTCACAACTTGCCCCAGGCCGGGTATATCATAACACATTGTGCTAAGCAACTGTAAAAACTAGAAAGCGGGTGAGGGAAATTCCAGAACCGTGAAATGACAGAGATCAACCAACATCCTCTTTTGAAATGGGTTGCAGTCACCCACACAATCCAATATAGCAGCGTTTCCCAACCGGTGTGCCGCGAGACACTGGCTGATGTGCCGCGGAAAAAGGGACCTGCAGCCGCCCAGAGGAAGCCCGAGGGGGCGGCTGGCTTCCGATCGCCTCCGGAAAAGGGAGGGCGGCGCCCGAGTCTGCCCGAAGCGCCGCCGGGAGAGCCGGGCATCTCTTTCTTGGCACTCTCTCGGGGCGTTTGCCGTCCCTGCAGCGACGGGGCGGGGGGCGCCGAGTCGCGGGACCCGCGGGCAGAAGGGCGCCCGCCCGCCCGCCCGTGAGAGTAACGAGGTGGAGGCGCGCACGGGAGGCTCCTTCCCGCTTAGCCGGCGAGGGCGCGCTCTCCTACTATGGCGAGGCCGGCGCGATGGAAAGCGGGCGGAGGTTGCGCAGGGCGTGAGGCGCGCGCGTGAGGCTCCCGTTCCGCGGAGGCCTCTCTCGCCCTTCCCGGGAAAGCGCCGCCCGCTGCCCCCCAGGGCAGGGGAAACCCCGCAGCGGAGGAGGAGCCGAAACTTGCCTGCCGCCCGCCCTCCCGCAGCCCGAAGCAGGAGCCCGAGGGGCGCGGAAGCAGCCCGGCCGAAGCCCGGCCCGTCTCTCAGCAGGAGCGCTCGCCGACGCCATCTCCGGCCGGCCAAGAGAAAATCGCCAGCCAGACGCAATGCTAGGGTCCTCGGTGCCTCTTCAAGCCCCGGTTTGGCGACGGACGGAAGAGGCTGCAGCTGAACGGGGTCCGTTGCATGTGGTGGTGGTGTGCCGCGAGATTTTTTTCGTGGGACAGGTGTGCCGTTGCCCCGAGGAGGTTGGGAAACACTGCAATATAGGAACAAGTTTGGTCTTCTTGGCAGGCATTGTATTGACACAATAACAAAGCCAGGGGGGGAAACCCCAGAACAGAACAGACTATTCACTGAGCCAAAGCCACTGCAACACGCCTGCCATTATCACACACACAATCCTGTTTACAAAAACCCGAAGCCCAGTCACTGAAGCATCTGTAACATCCACCTTACCTGGAGATCTAGTTGATCTTCCCAGTTCTCTCTTCTGTCTAGAAGACATTTGAGAACTCGAGCTGGGGGAGCTTGGTCGTTGTGAAGACCTGGACCTACATCTGGGGCTCCTAGATCGTGACCGTTTTCTCCTGCAACGTTCAGAACTCCTAGATCGTGACCGTTTTCTCCTGCAACGTTTAGAACTCCTAGATCGTGACCGTTTTCTCCTGCAACGTTCAGAACTCCTAGATCGTGACCGTTTTCTCCTGCAACGTTCAGAACTCCTAGATCGTGACCGTTTTCTCCTGCAACGTTCAGAACTCCTAGATCTTGACTGTTTTCTCCTGCAACGTTCAGAACTCCTAGATCGTGACCGTTTTCTCCTGCAACGTTCAGAACTCCCAGATCGTGACCGTTTTCTCCTGCAACGTTCAGAACTCCCAGATCGTGACCGTTTTCTCCTGCAACGTTCAGAACTCCCAGATCGTGACCGTTTTCTCCTGCAACGTTCAGAACTCCCAGAGCGTTTTCTGCTGTGGAGCCCAGGGCTTCTAGATCGTGACCGAGTCTGACTCGAGGCATGGCCAGGGCCTGAGTGTTGTGAAGCGTTCGGGTTAAAACTGGTAGAGCATGGCAGTGGAATATGTTTTTCTTTCTTGTTCCCTTCATGTCTGCAAGAGGCAGAAAAAACAGGATTTGAATGACTTTTCTTTTTCAAATGTAAAAGCAGATATCAGATCAGCCAAGATGTTATTTTTGCAAAGGGAAATCAGCTAGAAGTACCCTGTTTCCCCTTTTTTAATACATAGTCATAAAGTAAGCCATGGCAGGGTTTTTTTACCTTTGTGAGAAGTAAGACGTACCCCAAAAGTAAGCCGTGGTGCTGCCATTGTTCCCGTCGCCTCCTCAGCCCCTCCTGCGTGTGCAGGGAGCCAGAAAACTAGCGAGAGGCGCGGGGGGGGGGGAAACGCACCTCTTGCAGAGTTCTGCCCCGCCTGCTCAGGGCGCAGGGGGAGGCTGTACTGTACCACACTGACGTAATAAAAATAAGACATCCCCCGAAAATAAGCCACCCTGTGTTTTTTTGAGGGAAAGAAATTATAAGACGGTGTCTTAAAAAGGGGGAAAGACGGTAGGAACTCTCAGAGTTAAAGCTAGAAGCATCGAAAGCCTACAAAATGCGGCTAGTGTTTAATAACAATTTAATTCCTTAAAGATTTTAAAAAAACACAGAGAGAAGGGCACTTGGAAAGCTCTCCCCCCCCCTTGACTGCTGCAAGATGATGGGCCTGCAGCATCCAATGACTAAAGGAACTCAGAGGATGGCAACAGAATGCCCAGCTTCATAAGAGAAACTTATGGCTGCCACCTGCCCTGGGAATGGCTACCTGTCTGCTATTGGCTTAGCTCCAGTGCAATCCACAGCTGCTCAGCCAGCTGGCCCCTAGAGCAGGCATAGGCAAACTCTGGCCCTCCAAATGTTTGGGACTACAATTCCCAGCATTCCTAGCTAACAGGACCAGTGGTCAGGGATGATGGGAATTGTAGTCACAAACTGGAGGGCCGGAGTTTGTCTATGCCTGCCGTAGAGCTTCAGAACGAAGACACGAGGGGCTGCAGTCTGAGTTAAGGAGCTCCTACATGTACTGGCCACTGACAACCAGTAACATGGGGCAGAAAATATTATCTGGATGTGTGTGTGTGTGTGTGTGTGTGGTGTGTTACTTTTTCTGCAGAAGTTTTTTTTGTTACATAGTCCCTAAGCAGCAGTGAACAGGGACCAACTGCAGATACTTGACAGTTTTACACTTTTGAGTTTTCTCTACTAAATACAATGAAAGACCAGAATTAGATCACAGATCACTTTCTTGGACATCAGGAAATGTCCCAGTGCAGCATGCCCTAATGCAAATTTCCCATTCAAAATGTCTCCAAAAACCCACACCACCGGGGACCACAGGGAATTGAGATTACTGCAGCCTACTTCTCATTACTGAGTATTCATGTTGAGATTAAAAGGTTACCTCTGTAACAAAGAGCAGTCTTCTGGATTCCAGTCAGGATGCCTGTTTCAAGAAAAGCCAGCAAAACAGCTGTGTTACTCATTTGACACAGTACATGTACTCCATTCAATTCTCATTCAGGCAAGTTTCTAAAATTTCTCAATTATTTCTCTCCCTTTTCTCCTAATTACTCATCTCTTACTACTGATCTTCTGGGGAAGTTTAAGGTGGTTCCATAAGGGTCCCCTGACTCTTTGTCCTAGATTTCCAAAAGCTCCCTGGAATGAGACTCGGCTTCCAGCTCCTTCAAGAACTGGTTTGTTCTGAAGCCACAGCTCCTAAAACTCTGCTCATGCTCCACAGGCATCTAAAAGCCACAGAACACAAGATGAGATGCCACTGAGCTTCAGCCTTCTTCCCTGCTTCAGCTCCATTATCGGCCTACAGACCTTTTATACAAATTCATGCAAAACAGAACCTAGAGCAGGCACCGTTCCTTCAAAGGTGAGCTCCCACAACTTCCTTGGCTGAGGTTTGTGGCAAGGCATGCAAGCAATGGCTCTGCTGCTCTTAGCAAAGTCCTAAGCTATCCAGGCATTCATTTTCAAAGCATTTCAAATCCTCAATCTATTCCCAATAAATTAAAATGAAAGGCCTTACTGCTGGTGCAGCTGATCACATTTCTCGGAGTGTGCAGTAGTGCCCACGTGCAGATTCCAATCCTACAGGGAGGGAGAAAAAAAATCAGCATGTGAACACAAAACCATGGATGCTAGATGAAAACAAAGTGTCACCTAGTCCAGTATCCCATCACCTGCGGCAATCAGCCAGATGCTTGTGAGAAATCCACAGAAGGGCCCTCCTCTGCTGCTGCTTCTCCCACCAGCAACTATTTCTTTTTAAAAAAGATAGCGGTATATACATTTTTAATAAAAATATAACACTAATTTCCACTTAGTGATATGCCCAATACACACTGATGGGGCTTATGTCTATAAAACTGCATAATCTCGTCATTTAAGGTCATGAGAGTCCATGGCAGTGTTCAAAACTAGCCAGGTGCCAAGAACATTTCACACCTGGCTATCAGACACTTGCAACCAAGTGGAGATTCCTGGGTGCCAGGATAGCACCTGACGTCTCCACAACCTGGAGGTGCCTGCCTGAGGATCCTTGGATCGCGATAGTTTTCACACACTAACACCACATCCTGTAGAATTCTATCAGTTATATTTTGGTCTGTGACACAATTCAGAAAAGGAGGTAGGAATAGGCCGGTATATATGTGGACTGGCCCTGCATCAAGTTATTTTTCTTCTTTAAGTTCTCAAAGTTTCTAATCTGGCTCAAGGTTGTCACTTGAACTAGCCGGATGTTTAACTGAGAATCAATCACAATCAATCCATCATTTAAAAAATAAGACTTAGATCCATCTGGCCCCAAAATGGCAACTAGACATTCCATTTTGGCAACTGCAACCTTGGTTTAAGGAGCCATTTGTCACCTGGCTTATATATCTGAGTTTCTACAGCAGAGTAGAAAGACCTGCCCTTCAATCCTGTGTATGAGTTTAATACTGGACAATGTTCAATATTGTGCAATGCATTTAATATTAAAATAGTCAACAGAAGGTCCAAGTTTGATAAGATAGAGTCTTCTATTATTCTTATGTTACATTCTAACGCTATAATAAATGCTTCCTTTACCAATGTTTCTGACTGCACTTCAACAGGAATCCACTGTCTACTTTAAGTCCAACTTCCTTTGATCCCAGAAGCTATAGAGCAAGTTTAAATATAAACAGAGGAAGCAATAGAGGGAACTGGGAATCCAAAGCGAAATGAGAACATGTCTATCTTAAGGCAGCTTTTACAGGTGAAACCTGCAGAAATAGCCAGTCACACTGAGCAAATCAGACAGACACAGTATTTATTCCCAAGCTTCTTGATTGTTGGACATCTTACGGGAATAAAATCGAGAACAAGTTGTGTACAAATTTATGTAATTGTGGGGGGTGGGCTGGGGAGTGACTCACCTTCAAATGTGTACATTCTACATTACACAGAGAACACACATGTGGAAATATTCTTGGAGACGCAGCATAGTAATCATTCATCATCGACCGAGTTGGCAATCTCTTCAGCTTCTGGGCATCTGTCTGTGAAAAAACTGGAAGCCAAGAGGCTTTCACCACACCAAAAGGAGGAGGGATCCCAGCTCCTGCTGGAGGGAGGCCTAGCCCTGGCCCCTTTTTGGAAGCATCCATGGGGAAAAAGGACTGCGTACCTGGTCTGCTTCTCTGGAATCCCAACTTTCGTAACACCTCTTCTACAGCATTCATTTGACTACTGGTTACACCAGAGGGTGCCGTCTGCTGTGTTGGAAATGCTTTCACGCTCCCCTCAGTTGATGCATCAGAATTGCATACTTTGACCTCAAGAGGACTTTCAGTATATTCATACTTCCTTTCATGCCCATAATCAATTACCTTCCACTTTACCATGGTACCACGACCATCGTCACTGTGAAACATTTCCTTTTCTCTGCTCTGAGAAGGTAAACTTGGTAACTGATGAGTCATTTTGCGCATTCGGATGTCCCTCAAAATTAAAGGCATTTTTTCTGCCGTCAGCTGATCATTCGGATACTGACTAAGTTCCTCCAAGTCTTCACTGGATAAGCCAAAGCTTGCTAAGATGCTCAAAACATTCTCGGTTGTGTAACGCTTCTGGATACATGTGACTTGTTTTGCAGAGTTTCCTGATGTGATCTGGCTACTATTTACAGGCGGAAATGGATTGTCCCATTGAGTAGCACATCCCTCTTCCTTCTGGTGCCGCTCTTGTCTAGGATCCATTCCATGTTGCGTGACCTGAACATTTGGCCTTGGGAATCTTGCCCTCATTTCTGGTTCCATGACCCTTTGAGGCATTCTGGGAGGGGCAGACGGGTGTTGCCTTTGAAGACCATCCGGTCTAGGTCCTGGCCCCTGAAAAGGGCCATGCGGCAATCGACCAGGTGCATTAGGTCCCCTCGGCCTTGGAGGCATGTTTCCTCTGGGGTTAAACATGGCAATTTTCAGAAATGCTTCATTTAACAAAGCATAAGATACTATAGAATGGGTTGAAGCTACCGAGTTCAACTGGTGAAAAGCCAACTGTGTCTTAATCTGAGCAAGCTGCAAAGGAGGAGGAGGAGGAGGAGGAGGGCCCAACAGAAGTGGGCTGGCAATGCCAAGGTTCAGAGAATTCACAAAAGGTGCAAAATTTTCCAAGAACACCACAAAGCTGAAAATTAAACACACAAAAATTAGATTACATTTATTTTTCATCTACTTTCTAAAATGGTTCTACTGCCTGTAAGTAAATTGTTTGAAAAACACAACGGTTAGTTTTTTTCTCAATAACAATAGCAAAGGGGTTGGGGGTTTCACTCAATTGTCAACTGAAAGTTATTTCATATGTGTTTCAACACACTACAGCTTTTGAATTTAAAAGGCTTTATATCCCACTCTAAACCAACCATGCAAACAAGCATTTTCCATGGAAAACCCATGTGATTTTAATGCATTCTAGCCACGTATGAAGTGTAATTTAATTAGGCCGTTAGAAAAATAATATAATTTTCACTACAATGATATGCAGTTACTACGCAGCAAGTTCCATTCAATTCAAGGTGACTTACTTCCAAGTAATTAGGTAAAGGATTGTCCTATAAAACAATGTATTTGACAATGAAGATGTGCTACAAGCACTATTTTTGTGACCTCATTCACTAACAAAACTAGAGGATGTTTGAAACTTAATGGCAATAACTACATACAATTTCCCAACTAAATGGCGTCAACAATTTCAACACAGAAATTACTTAAAGATACTATGTGGGCAGGGGAAAATCACAGAAGAGTAGCACAGAAAGTGCATTAACAGACTACCTGGTCCATCCCCCTGGCAGGACCCATATCAAGTAAGTTGTCAAACTACCATCAGTCTCAGTAATCTGCTATATTGGTGACATATCAGTACTTAGAAAATTCTTCTGAAGGTTTACCTACCATTGCTATCCAATATAATTTCATAGCCTTCTATCAGGAGACTCTACCCTTAATATGTCCCAAAACCTTTTCTTTCTTAGACCGCACGTGTTACATACCAGAGGTGTCAACTTGTGCCCAAGATCGAGGCGGCCCAGCGTTTGTGTGACATCATGCGCTCAGAACGCATCATGCTCATGTGAGGTCATTCATGTGACACGCATTGCACATGCAAAGTCGCGTCACCAAGAGGGGCTCAGTGAGAAGCCCAGCACAGCGTGGCTTCAATGGCTACCAGCTCCTCTCTCTCGCTCAGGAGGAGCCTGCCACTGAAGCCGCACCCCATTTGGCTTCGCGCTTTGCCTCCTCCACCCCCTCAACATTGAGGAGGATTGGCCCCCTCCCAACAGATTTTGAGGGGGCCAAAGACACCTCAGCCCCATAGAGTTGATGCACATGTTACATACAGTCAATGTTCTCAAACAGGCATTAAATATAAATGTGAAGGCGCATAAAAATCCATGAGAAAATAGTTTTCTTCACATACCTGGGAAATAAAATGGGGGGATGGGATGCAGGGGGAAGTAAATGTTGAGTTTCCCGTGAGAAACAGCAGTTTGTGAGTGAATCAATTTGTGAACTGGCAGAAAGCCAGGTCATGACTATGTGACCAAAACTCTGCCTAGAGACAGCAGCCTACCGGTAGCAACAGGGGCGTACCCAGGATCAAAACTAGGGGGGGGGCAACAGGGCCGGTGCTAGGGTTTTTTTGCGCCCTAGGCGAGATCACTTTCTGGCACCCCCATTTCCCAGAGTTGTCGACCTTTTTTAAAGAGAGCTGACACCATGCTTATACATTATCTCTAACAAGCCCTTAGAACAAAATAAAATGAAAAGGCAGAAGAAAATCTAATGAAGTCCCCAGTTCCAAAGCAAGACTCATTCAAGACTCAACAGTTCTTCTAATTCATCCTCATGATTCAAATCACCACATATCAAAAAGTTAAAGCAATCACCAGTTTGTTGTTCTTTAAATAAATTAATAAAGACACAGACAATGAAGTTCCCGGCCAATTTGTGTTTAAGTACAAAGCTGACGTTTTCAAACATTGTGGGGGGTGGGGTGGGTGTAAGTGACATCCTGCTTTACACATCCTGGGTCACAAAGGCTGCAGCCCTAACTGCATTTACCTGAGAGTAAGCCCTGCTGAATCTAATAGGACCTTACTTCTGAGTAGACAGTAGGACTGCAGCAAGAAACACAATTGGGAATTAGGGCTTTCTGTTTTAAGTCTCAACCAGAAGAAAATGTAATATTGGAGATTAGGGAGAAAGGAATATGAATAGATTGGGGGGAGGGGGCTGACGAGACACCAAAAACCAGAGTTAGCAAGACAAGGCACACTTTCTGGGGAGCAAGTCTCACAGTTGCTTGGGGCGAGGACTGCAGAGGGACCATAGTTGGGTTGTGCGTGTGTGTTTTTCAGAAAAACATAGAATTCGAAAGGACCCTGTGGGTCATCTACCCAACCCCCTGCAATGCTTTTTAGCTTGCATTGATATTAAAAACCTTCAGTGCCATTTTTTTTAGTTGGATAGGCAATTAACAGGCTTGTTTCACAAATAAGGGAGAAGGAGGGTTGCTCACTTGGTTTGGTTTCTTTGTTCTAGTTTTTAGGATGTGCTTATTACCGCAGTTTCATGCAGTGAGCCACCCTGATATTTATGGGTGAAGGGTAAGAGATTTTAAATGTACTGGTCCAGTAAACGCTTCCACTGTGCAGACCAGCAACAGTTCTCTTTGCAGAGTATTAATCAAGTCCCGCAGCGGTGCTCTTGTTGCTGTTGTGAAGTAATGACACACAGGAGCTCTTCAGTCGAAAGACAGATTTACTGCAGCCAAATAAACACAAACTCCTCCGGAGCATTCAGACATGACTGCTCCACGCCCCAGAGGCAAAGAAAAACAAACACTCTATATATACTGAGCATGCTTAACAACTTAACAACCTTACATCACGTGACCTTGCTAATTTGCCAGCGTTTCAGGATTCCAAACCTTAACACCCCCTCTCGCTGGCAAAATATAAACACAGGATTACTTCAGGCCCATTTCTTCCCCAAAATTTTCATGACGCTGAAACCCAAGTGGTTTCGTAAAACCATCAGTTTGATTTTCATGACTAGGACAGTAACTTAATTTAACAATTCCTGCTCTCGCTGTTTGACAAACATTTTGAAAATGGATATCTAAATGTTTTGTACGACCTCTAAACTGCCCATTTTGTGCTAACTTAAGACAAGGTTGATTATCGCCCCATACAGTGATTGGCGTGATGGCCTTTTCCCACAACTCATGTGCCAAACATTTGTAAAATTCTAAGTCTCTACATAACTCGGATTGAGCACAGAATTCAGCTTCTGTTGATGACAAAGCAATCAGGTTTTGTTTCTTGGATCTCCATCCAATTAAAGAATTTCCAAATTTTATTACACAGCCAGATACTGATTTTCTATCTTTAAAATTTGCCCAATCACTATCTGCCCAGCAGGTAATCTGTGCTTCTCCTTCAGAAGATAATTCAAGGCAAATATCTTTGGTGTATTGTAAATATCTTAAGACTCTTTGAATTCATTTCCAAGCATTTACGCTAGGTTTTGAAGCTTCTCTGCTAAGTAAATTAACAGCATAAGCAATATCTGGCCTACTCTATTGCGAGATGTGCAGTAAGCTTCCCAGTGCTGACTGAAAAATTTCAGGACGCTTGAAATCAGCACTATCCTTGAACTCATTCTCTTTTACAAAACCCATTTCCATTGGAGTTCTAACACCTGCACACTCCTTCATGCCAAATTTTTCCAACACTTGCAATATCTTGCCTTTTTGATTCAGTAGGAAACTGCCATCTTTGGTCCTATCTATCTGAACACCAAGATAGACCTTTACATCACCAAGATTCTTAATTTTGAAGTGTTTATTTAACTCTTTGGCCAATTTTTTTTACTTGTTCTTGTGTCCTTGAAATATATATCAGATCATCTACATAAACAAGCAAATATTCTCGAGCGTCTCCTGAACCTCGGAAATATAAGCAATTGTCAGCTTTGCTCCTGCTAAAACCAATGCTTAATAAAACATCATTCAGGCACTCATTCCAATTATGAGCAGATTGCTTAAGTCCATAAATAGATTTATGTAATTTCCAAACTTGATTTATTAACTTTCAACCCTGGTGGTAATTCCATATAAAGCTCTTCAGCTAGGTCTGAATGAAGATAAGCAGTTGAGACATCAAACTGACTTACTTTGAATCCTTTCTGAGCAGCAACCGCTAATAGTGCCCTCAGTGTTTCACTCCTTGAAGTGGGTGCGTAGACTTCGGTGTAATGTAACCCTTTCCTTTGTGTAAAACCCCGAGCTACAAGCCTTGCTTTGTACTCTGGTTTTCCCATTGCTGTTGTCTTTATTCTATACACCCATCGGCAACTTACTGCCTTGACACCTTCTGGCAGTTTAGCGATGGAAAACACACCAAGTTCTTTCATAGAATTCAATTCCTTTTGCATGGCCTCTCGCCACCTACTGGCCTCCTCTTGAGGTAATTTCTCAACCTCCTCAAAACGTTAAGGTTCGCAGTTTGCCAACCCTGCCCAAACACTAATAGCTTGGTACCTCTCAGGAGGTTTTCCTTTGGTGGTACGCTTGGAGCGTCTCAACAGCTCCTGCGATGTTCCTTCAATTTCCCCCTCTGACTCAGAATCACAGGTTGTCACCTGTTTGTCACTAGTAGTTGAGGAACTTTCTGATTCTGACTTTATGCGTCCTCCTTGCTGTACAGGTGAACCTTCAGAGCTAGATGATTCTGACTTTACAAACTTTGGTGAAATAGACGGTTTCTCACCCTCATCCTCAGATTCAAATTCCTCAGCCTGTTCTGGAACTAATAACTGCCCTGGGGCCTGTGCTTGATCGTTACTGTTCAGCACATCAAATAATATGTCAGGATTTCCATGGATTTTATTCCAACCATCCTGTTCACAAAACTCAGTACTTCTGCTGATTGTGATTTTTGTTTGATTGCCTACTACATTCACAAATCTCCAACCTTTTGTGTTTGTTTGATAACCACAGAAAAACATTTCTTTAGATCTAGGATCACCTTTCTTACGTTGTGCCCTAGGCACCAGTACATAAGCACGACATCCAAAAACTCTTAGATGATCAATTTTTGGTTTCTTTCCAAATAGCATGAAGTAAGGAGTATTGTCTACTGTGACGTTGTACACTCTGTTAAAAGTATAATTCGAAGTATAATTCGCATACAGCGCAGCCTCAGCCCAAAAACACTGTGGAAGTCCAGAATCAAACAATAAAGCAGCAATGGCTTCTTGTAATGTTCGGAATTTTCTTTCCGCAACTGCGTTTTCCTGAGGTGAATAGGGATTGGTAAGCCTATGAACTATACCTTTCCTTTTTAACCACATCTCTAGCGTGCGGTTCACAAACTCTCCACCACGATCTGATTGTATTTTACGTACTCTAGTATCAAATTTACACTCAACTTCTTGAATCCAATCCATTAAGATAGAAGCTGCTTGTGATTTTTCTTTCAGAAAGAAAACCCAACTAACCTTGAAAAATCATCCACAATAATTTGCATAAATCTCGCACCTCCAAGCGATTTTATTGGCATTGGACCACACACATCCGTGTGTACAAGTTCAAAGGGTTTCTTGCTTACTCTATCAGATCTAGGGTAATTACATGTCTTCACTTTGGCATGTTTACAAGCACAACAATCCAGAAAATTCGAACATGGTTTGATGTTACAACCCTCAGCGAAACCTGGCATCTTGCTTACATACTTAAAGCATATATGAGCTAACCTTCTATGTAGTAGATGTGCACAACCTGTATGAGGAGCCTTATTTACACACTTAGCTTGTGCTTCACCTGTTGAACACCTGCCTGCTGCTAACTGCTCTTCATCCAAAACAAAAAGCCCTTCCTCACAGGGAATTTTAACCAGCTCCCTCCCGTTTCAAAATGGTGCACACATCATTTTCAAACTCAACCTTAAAACCACTTTTTACTAGGCATGACACACTCAAAAGTCCATTCTTCATTCCTGGAAGAACAAAAACAGGAAGGTTAGTTTGCAAACAATTAACATAAATTCTGCCTTTAAGGTTCATTTCTCGTTTACTATTGTCTGCTATAGTCACTGTTTTTGCAACTGGTAAGGTCTTGCAGTTCATCAAGCTGCCACTAGATGTCGCTGGAATCAAACTATGACTCACTCCACTATCAATTATCCATTTCAAGGTTTTGAAGTCTCTTTTAGTGCTCTCTTGCGCTGCCATTGCAGATAATCCTTTATCAGTACCTCCTCCCCCTCTGGGTCATTGCTTCTTATAGTTCTCACGTCGTCTTCCCCTGTAGCTCTGGAAATTAGCCTTAGGTTGTTGAAATTCCTGTTGCTTTTCTGGACACTTGGCTATTAGATGAAACCTGCTGCCACATCGAAAACATGACTTGCTGGCCATAGCAGACACTTGTGAGGCTTCCTTACAGCTCTGCCTGCCAGCTCCCCCACGTTGGAAGTTATCTGAACAACCAACACTTGGATTATCAGTACGCTTTCGATGATGCTGATACTCTTGCTCACACAATCTACCAGTCACATAATTCACATTCAGCTAGTCCTCTGGCAAAACTTGTAAAGTCAGTACTAAGTTTTCAAACCCTGCATGCAGGCTGTTAAGCAGAGTATAAACTTTGATATTTTCAGGAAAATTTACGCCTAAAGACAACAACCGGTTAAAGTATTCAGTCATCTGTGACGTGTGCTCAACCACACTGTCCCCTAGCTTCAATTTCAACTCATACAAAGCACGTATGATATTCACCTTTTCTCCAGGCATGGTCCTATGGTGAATACGTCTAAGAACTTCCCAAATTTCAAATGCTGACCTTAGGTTTTCAACATGGGGTAATTGAGAGTCATCTATTGATACCATCAACAAACATCTAGCTTTGGTATCTATTTTATCATGTTCTCTATTCTGAGCATGTGCAGCAGCCTGTTGCTCTGCTGTGGCATCTGCTGCAACAGCCACAAATGGCTTACGCCTCTGAACATAGTCTGTCCACACTTCTTTGGCTTCTAACCAAACTTGAGCCCTCTTAGACCACTGCACATAATTAGCAGAGTTCAACTTTGGAAAAGGAACCTGGAAATTTTCCGCTGCCATTCTTGAGGTCTGCTACTACTCCCTCTGTGTGCCCTTGCTTCTTTTCCCCCTTTGGATACGTATTACTCACTTTTCAGACGTTCTAAGCATTCTCTTAAGCCTTTAAACTTTGCTCTGTCATCACCAGCAACCTTCCACCATCCACTGTTTCTTTAACTCCAAAACCACAACGAGGTCAAGCTAGCCATTCACAGCTAATAAAGCTGTAAATCTTCACTTACGCAGCAGCTCTTGCAACTTTCACAGCCTTTTGAACTGGATTTACGACCAAACAGCTCTTCTCTTACCCAAAGCTGCTTTCACTGTCTCTGCACGCAATACAGCCATAAGCAAAACGTAAGAGTCCCATAACCTAAGAGATTTTAAATGTACTGGTCCAGTAAACGCTTCCACTGCGCAGACCAGCAACAGTTCTCTTTGCAGAGTATTAATCAAGTCCCGCAGCGGTGCTCTTGTTGCTGTTGTGAAGTAATGACACACAGGAGCTCTTCAGTCGAAAGACAGATTTATTGCAGCCAAATAAACACAAACTCCTCCGGAGCATTCAGACATGACTGCTCCACGCCCCAGAGGCAAAGAAAAACAAACACTCTATATATACTGAGCATGCTTAACAACTTAACAACCTTACATCACGTGACCTTGCTAATTTGCCAGCGTTTCAGGATTCCAAACCTTAACAAAGGGCAGTAGTAGTAGTAGTAATAATGATCTTTTTCGTGGGGGTTGGAGTGAGTGGGTGATGGCCAGCTGCTGGAATGGGGTTGGTGCTAAATGGTCTGGCTTGCTCTACAACCCCTAGGGACCTTGTTGGTGGGAGGGGCGAATAAGGAGCCCACCCCCGAGGAAGAAAAGTGAGGGGAGGAGGCTTCCCTTCACCGGGATAGAGTTGGCATGATTCCAGGGAGAGAAACCAGGGCACCTGCTGCTACTCACGGCTCAGGCTGGATGTAGCTGAACAGAACGGGCAAGGGGACCCTGCAAGCAGTGCTGCAAACCCAGTGCGAGACTGCATTGTCGTCGTCCTCGTGCTCCGCTTCCCCCTCGCCATCGCCCGCCTCCCTCTTCTCACAGGGAGGGAGGGTGAAAAAGAGAGAGAGAAGGCGCCTCCGCAGCCCGGGTAGAGAAGGAAGAAGGGGGCGAGTTGGAGGGCGCCTCTCTTCTTCTTCCGCCCCACTGGCCCCCTTGCGCACAACTTCCCCTTCGCCTCTCTCTTCCCATAGGGCAGACCGCCTTGCTGCAGGGCAGAGCACGAGGCAGCAACTGAGCAAAGCCAGGAGCCTAGGGAGGGCGCGTGCGCCTCTCCAGCTGAGCGCCGGCTTGGTTTTTTCTCTTTTAGCATTCTGGCGCCCTGCAGAATTCGGTGCCTGCAGGCTAAAAGGGAAAAAACTGAACCGACGCTCGGTAGGAGTGCCGGTGGGGGGTGGGCAGGCTGGCCAGCGCCCCCTCCATTTTGGCGCTCTGAGGCCTAGTTTGCCTCAATGGACGCACCAGCCCTGGGTATCGGCGTGCAGCGTGGGGTGGTGGGGGCAGCTAGGGGAGGGGGCAGCTGCCTTCTAGGGGGGCAGCTGCCCCCTCCTGCCCCCCTGGGTAGCAACAGGTTGCTGAATGGCTAGAAGTTCTCACTTAAGCATCATTACACAGTAACCAAGTGTTGGGACAGTTGGAGAGTTTAGGAGCTATGTGGAGGTGTATGGAGAAGTGTGTAGTATACAGTAACTTTTGTAAAGCTGTACGTTACTCTGTTGTACATAAAAAAGCTACAAAGAACCAAGTTACTGCTCAGCAAGTTTGTTCTGGGCAACAACCTAGACATCACGTTTTGCGCTGCAGATTCTTTAATCAGGCTATACACCTATAGGTTATGGGCCCAGATTCTGAGTGCCCAGACTGCAAGATCTTTTTCAGGTGGTGAGCCAAGCTGCGGTGTTGAAGTCGTTGAAGCAAGGGCGTGCCTGAGGCAATCAGCGGGAGAGTGTCGTGGTATCGATGCTAAGAGCTGATCGGCGGCAGACCCGAGGCTAGTGGACGACTGGACACAGACATGGCTTAGCCAGCTGCGTTACCGTTTGAGCGTCTGAACAATCACAACTACCGTATTTTTCGCTCCATAGCACGCTCCGGACCATAGTGCGCACCTTGTTTTTAGAGGCGGAAAACAAGGGAAAAAATATTTTTCTGGTTTTCCTCCTCTAAAAGGCTGGGAGGGGCGGCGGAGGGATGCTGCTGGTTCTTCCCCGCCAACCCCAATCGCAAAAACAAGCCTGCTTTGGCAAACAGGGTTGGCGGGTGAGAGAGTGAAAGAGGGAGAAGGAAGGAAGGGATGAGAGAGAGAGAGAGAGAGAGAGAGAGAGAGAGAGAGAGAGAGAGAAGGAAGGAAGGAAGGAAGGAAGGAAGGAAGGAAGGAAGGAAGGAAGGAAGGAAGGAAGGACAGAAAGGAAGAAAGACAGACAGACAGAAGGGGGGAGAGAGAGGGGAGAGAGAGAGAGAGAGAGAGAGAGAGAGAGAGAGAGAGAGAAGGGAGGGGTGAGAGAGAGTGAAAGAAAGAGGGAGAAAGAAGGAAGGAAGGACAGCGGAGGTGCTTCACAGAGCAGGGAAGGGGAGGCAGGCAGCTGCCACCCGCCGCCCCTTCCCTGCTCCGTGCAACATCTCTCCCCCCCGCCACCGAGGCTTGAAAAAGCAGACTTTTGCAAGCCTTGGTGGCGACGGGGGACAGCAGAGATGCTTCACGGAGCAAAGGAGAAAAGACACATTTGCAAAAGGAGCAGCTCAAAGTTGTTGTGCTGCTGCTTTTGCAAAGGAGAAAAGACACTTTTGCAAAGAAAAGCCCCATTTGTAAAAGGATCAGCTCAAAGCCCTTTCTACAGTTTCCAGACAGATAATCTAATCAGCCAGCCACATGTCACTGGGGAAACTAACAGCCTCCTCTGCAGAAAGGGAGCCAGTGACCGTATCTCTCTCCCTGATCTCTTGCTGATCAGCTGTAAAGCGGCAGCCTTTCAACACACCCTTCTCTCTTTGTAAAAGAAAAAGCTCAATCTTCTTTTGGTCCCTGGGCAATTCGGCTCCAGGGACCATGCATTCGCTCCATAACGCACACAGACTTTCCCCCTTCCTTTTTTGGAGGAAAAAAGTGCGCGTTATGGAAAAAAGTGCGCGTTAAGGTCATGCTTGCAGACGGGAAGTCAGAAGTTAGATCTGCAGGATCTATCTCTGTTCCATGTCTGCGCACGAAGTTGGACAATGTGCTGTGTGTACCTTCACTGAAAAGTAATTTATTATCTGTATCATGTTTTATGCAGTCAGGTGTTTGTGTGCAGTTTATTAACGGTCACTGTGAGATACAGAAAGATGGTAAAGTTCTGGGGAAAGCCTGGCCGGAGGGAGGTGTGTTTGTGCTAAAAGACAATGACAGAGTTCAAGAGTCTGTTTTAGCCAGTACTGATAAGCAGTTTAGTCATAAAAATAAGGCAATGCATCAGAAATGTCTGCATTTATGGCACAGGCGTCTAGGTCACTCTCATTGGTGAAGTGTCGTGAAGATGCCAAAGCTGAGTGATGGATGTAATCTAGGAAGCTGTAACAAGTATTTAGACTGCAATGTTTGTAAGCAGGTTAAAAGTTACAGAGGTCCTTATCCTAGCAGTGAAAAAATCAGTGAGAGACCATTTCAACTTTTGCATGCGGATGTATGTGGTCCGTTCAAGGCTAGTAGGGGCAATTCCCGTTATTTTTTGACGATAATTGATGATGCAACCAGATTTTGCTGGGGTTTTACCATAAAACATAAGGGAGAGGTTTTCACCAAGTTTAAAGGTTGGGTTGCCAATATAGAGTGCCAATTTTCCCACAAAGTTTGCAAAATTCAGACTGACCGAGGCGGAGAGTTTATGTCTAATGCTTTTCAAGCGTGGTTGCAAAAACATGGAATTGGGCATAGGAAAACTAATGTTCACTCCAGAGGAGTGGGAGAAAATACATGCAAACACTGAAGTGTGGTTTGAACCTTCTAAGAGTGCTTCTAAGAGTGTTTCTGGCAGTAAAACTAAGCCAGAAGTTGTTACTTCTGAGGGGGAGGATGAGAAGCCAGGAATGTCTACATTCACTGAAGTCAGAGTTTTCGCCAGCTTCAAAGGGTAATTCTGATGAAGGGGGGCAAGAGTCTGAGGGGGATGTTTCTGAGGAGGACAGTCATTTAATTCCAAGGAGGTCAGAGAGGCAAAACAAGAGATCCTTCAAAATGTTTTTCGCCTGGGATTTCTCAAGTTTGCAATGTAACTGCTGAACCTCAGAGTTACAATGATGTTTTAAAGTTGCCAGAAGAACAGGTTTTGTGCTGGAAAGAGGCCATGCAAGAGGAAATGCATACTTTGCAAGAGAACAAGGTGTTCACTTACACACCACCACCCAAAGGTGCCAAGGTGGTTGGTTGTAGGTGGGTGTTTAAGCTAAAACCCTTAGCTACTGGGGGATTCAAATATAAAGCGGCACAGGGATTTCCCCAAAGGCCTGGTGTCTCACAGCCAGGAGTGAAAGTTTAAGAGTTTTGCTTGCTATTGCTGCAAAGCATAAACTATTGGCCAATCATTTCGATATCCAGACAGCATATTTAAACGCTGATTTAGACCAGGAGCTATATTTAGCTGAACCACCAGGATTTGAATCTAAATCTGGATGTGTATACAAGTTGCACAAAGCTTTATATGGGTTAAAGCAGTAAGCTCGTAATTGGAATCGTTTAGACGAAATGCTTGTAAAGCTGAGTTTCAAAAGCTGTATTGCTGACAATTGTTTGTATACCAGATGGTCCGGAGACAAACAAGAATTTTGTCTAATTTTCGTAGACGATATTTTATATGTTGGAAACAAAAACAAACAGGTCAGAGTTCGCAACTCAATTGGTAAAGAAGTTTAAAGTTAAAGATCTTGGCCCTATTACAAACTATTTAGGAGTGGAAGCGTGCCGGGCAGTTGATGGATCTTATTTGTTCTGTCAAAGCAACAAAATCAGGCATTGTTACAAAAATTTAGCATGCAGGATTGCAAAGGAGCAAAAATGCCAATGGAGACTGGTTTTGTAAAAGGTATGCTTTCTTTTTTTCCCCAAAAATTTTTTTATTAGATTTTAACAAATGAAAACAAAAAAACATCAATAAACAAACATAAAAGAAAACAATAATAAACATAAAAACAAACATACATCATTTTAACCTATTCATCCTTCCTGTCACTGTGGGTTGACTTCCTCCTGTCCTCACTTCCTGCGTTCCTTATATATCATCTTTAGTAATTTCTTGACATCATTTAACACTTTTTTAATTAATTAACCTCAATCTCTCTTCTTATCTAAGATCATTATCATTAATTCCAACCGTCATAAACCTTATATCTATCTTCTAAGTCTACAGCCTCATTTATCTTCCAACTTACTTCTACTCTTTAATCATACAATACTTTTTTAGATATAATTTGAATTTCTTCCAATCTTCTTCCACCGCTTCCTCCCTCTGGTCACGAAGTTTCCTGGTCAGTTCAGCGAGCTCCATATAGTCCATCATTTTCATCTGCCATTCTTCTATTCTTGGTAATTCCTCTGACTTCCAGTTTTTAGTTATTAAGATTCTGGCTGCTGTTGTGGCATACATAATAATAATAATAATGTATTATTTATACCCCGCCCATCTGGCCGGGTCTCCCCAGCCACTCTGGGCGGCTTCCAACAAATATAAAGATACATTAAAATATCACAGATTAAAAACCTCCCTGAACAGGGCTGCCTTCAGGTGTTTTCTAAAGGTCATGTGGTTGTTTATTGCTTTAACCTCTGATGGGAGGGCGTTCCACAGGGCGGGTGCCACCACCGAGAAGGCCCTCTGCCTGGTTCCCTGTAGCTTCGAAAGTCCTATCACATTTTGGGATTTCCTGACTACCAAGTAGAAAGGCTTCTGGTTTTTTATTAAATATGTTTCTCAACACCTTTTTCAATTCATTATAAATCCTTTCCCAGAAGTCTTTCACCTTTGGGCACGTCCACCACATATGGAAAAAAGTTCCTTCTACTTCCTTACATTTCCACCATTTGTTGCTCTGTGCATGGTACATTTTTGCCAATTTAACCAGTGTTAAATACCACCTGTACGTCATCTTCATAACGTTCTCTCTTAGAATGTTACATGCTGAAAATTTAATACCTGATCTCCAGTTTTTCCCAATCCTCCATCATGATGTTGTGCCCCACATCTTTAGCCCAATCTATCATCACTGATTTTACCATTTCATCTTGTGTATGCCACTCAAGCAACAATTTGTACATTCTGGATAAGTTTTTGAATTTTGGCTCTAACAATTCCGTCTCCAACTTAGATTTTTCCAACTGAAAACCAAGTTTCTTATCTAGCTTAAACACTTCATTGATCTGATAGTAGTGTAGCCAGTCAGATACTTTGCCTTTTAATTGCTCATATGGTTTTAATTTAACTTGTTCTTCTTGTGTCAAAATTTCGCTATATTTTGGCCAGTCACTTTCCATGTTCATTTTTTATGGGCTTTTGCTTCTAATGGTGACAACCATCTGGGTGTTTTTCTTTCTAACAAATCTTTATATTTCATCCATACCAAAAATAAAGCTTTCCTGATGATATGAGATTTAAAACCTTTGTGGGCCTTAATCTTATCATACCAAAGATATGCATGCCATCCAAATACATTGTCATAACCTTCCAAGTCTAATACATCAGTATTTTCTAACAAAAACCAATCTTTCAACCAGAAAAAGGCAGCTGCTTCATAGTAAATCCTTAAGTCTGGCAGGGAAAATCCCCCTCTTTCCTGTGAATCCGTTAGTATCTTATATTTAATTCTGGGTTTTTTCCCCTGCCAGATAAATCTTGACAAATCCTTTTGCCACCTTCTGAAACAATCCAGCTTGTAAAAGGTATGCATTCTGAGCAAAGTCAAGATTTTGAAAGTCCATAACTGTATCAGTCAGCTATAGGCAGTTTAATAATAATAATAATAATAATAATAATAATAATAATAATAATAAACTGCCTATAGCTGACTGATACAGTTCTGGACTTTCAAACTCTTTAATGTTTAATATATCTGGCACAATGGTCACGTCCTGATATCAGCTACACTGTTGCAATTTTGAGCAGACAGGTAACCAATCCTTCTGTTAGTGCGTGGAAAGCTGTTAAGAGAGTTTTACGTTATCTTAAACATACTGCTGACAGTGTTTTGAAGCTAAGTTCAGCAGGAGAAGAAGTTTTAAAATGCTACACAGTGATTGGGGAAACCTACCAGATAGGAAATCTGTTACTGGTATCGTTATTTTGCTGGGAGGTGCATTGATCGGCTGGAAATCCAGAAAGCAAAGTTTAATAAGTTAATCTTCAACTGAAGCTCAGTACACGGCATTAAGTGAATTGTGTAATGAATTGGGAGTTCTATAAACAATTGGTGATGGATTTAGGTGTTGAACGTGTTTGTCCTGTGAAAGTGTGTATTGACAACCAGGCATATATTACGTTGTCTAGGACAGAACAATTCAAAAGTCAATCAAAACATATTCATTTGAAATACCAGAATGTAAGATTTGATGTGCAAAATAACATTGTATGTGAGTATGTGCAAAGTGCTGAAAATGTTGCAGATATAATGACAAAACCATTGTCATGGGTAAATTGGAATATGCTGTGTCAGAATATAGGTTTGATAATCAAAATTGGAGAATAATACTTTGTGTATCTTCAAGAACTAATGACACTGCAAGCTGTGAGGGGGTGTTGAGTTTCCCGTGAGAAACGGCAGCTTGTGAGTGAATCAATTTGTGAACTGGCAGAAAACCAGATCATGACTAGGTGACCAAAACTCTGCCTAGAGACAGCAGCCTAGCAACAGGTTGCTGATTGGCTAGAAGTTCTCACTTAAGCAGCATGACACAGTAACCAAGTGTTGGACAGTTGGAGAGTTTAGGAGCTATGTGGAGGTGTATGGAGAAGTGTGTAGTTGTATATAGTAACTTGTGTAAAGCTGTACGTTACTCTGTTGTACATAATAAAGCTACAAAGAACCAAGTTACTACTCAGCAAGTTTGTTCCTGCGGTTCTGGGGAACAACTCAGAATCACGCTTCGCGCTGCAGATTCTTTAATCAAGCTATACACCAATAGTAAAAGCCTCTTATGACTTTTTTTTGTTTCAGAAAGATGAGCTAAATCCGATTTAGAGCAATTTTTATAAACAATTCTCACTGCTGCCAATTTCTCAAGATTCGAAGCTGGTAATGCTAGCAATGACAGTACTGAAACTTCATAGGACTTGATTGCTAAACATGGAGCACATTTAAATACTGCATGCATTCTATGCCTGTGTATAATGATGCACATCTGAAGAGGCCAAGTTTATCTGCATATGCAGAGTTACTGCTGGTATTTAATGACATTATTTTCTGCTGAGATTATCTGAGAATATGTGTAAACTGCACATTATGCAAAAAGCATTCCTGCTTTAAGCTCATGAAACAATAAGTTATAGTTTGGCAAATTTTGACAGCTCCAGTAACTTTGCATCTCTAGACTTACATGACACAACCGAACAAAGAGGGCAAGAGGCAACTAAGTGCTTCTGCAAGAGCAAGGACCCCTTGGGCTGCAGAGCAGAATTTTCCTCTCCTGGTGCATCCCCTGGTGCATCTGTTCTAGGAGTTCCCTCCAGGGGTGTCAAACTCCGGCCCTCCAGATGTTTTGAGACTACAATTCCCATCATCCCTGACCACTGGTCCTGTTAGCTAGGGCTGATGGGAATTGTAGTTCCAAAACATCTGGAGGGCCGGAGTTTGACACCCGTGCGGGCTTAACCCCACAAAGCAGATTAGAGGGTAGAGGGAAAACGATAGGCTCCAATGTGTAACAAAAATCCATGCATCTACAAAAGTAATTACATTGGATACCAGCCAGAGTTTGAGACAGACACACATATAAACCAATGTAGGCAACTTTGACAAAAAGCAGGCAACTTTTAAGGGAGTTGGGGAAAGGAAACTAAATTTTCTAGTTTTCTGTGAAGCAAAAGTAGTTGTAGCTCCAAATGTTCACTCCCTGCAGCATTTTTGCTAAATTATCACTCATTCATACCGTTTTAAAACAAAACAAAAAACTCCTTTGCTGAGAGCAGTGCAACATCCCCCAGCAATGTGTGCTTATTTATCTAAGGAATCAAGGAATCAATTGCTGCATCTCTATCTGGCATTTCCTACAAGGAGCTCAAAGTGGCCTCCTTTGTTCTTCCCCCTTCACTTCTCCTAAAAGAAAGCTGGTGAGGACGGTTAAGCGGCGAGAGAGACACTGGCCCATGGACAGTGCTTTATGGAGAAACAGCAGCGCTTATCTTGGGGCTCCCATACTAGCCCAAAGCAATAACCACTAAACCACACTATTCCTGGATATTATCACAAAAAAGTGAAACATATTTTACCTCAACATATGCAACTATAAACATATTTTACCTTTTTAAATGTGTTCTAAGATGCTTGGAGACCTTTGGGTAATACCAATGAATAATACTAATACTATCCAAAACTAAGGGACGCGGGTGGCACTGTGGTCTAAACCACAGAGCCTAGGGCTTGCCGATCGGAAGGTTGGCAGTTCGAATCCCCATGACGGGGTGAGCTCCTGTTGTTCAGTCCCTGCTCCTGCCAACCTAGCAGTTTGAAAGCACGTCAAAGTGCAAGTAGATAAATAGGTACCGCTCCAGCGGGAAGGTAAACGGCCTTTCAGTGCGCTGCTTTGGTTCGCCAGAAGCGGCTTAGTCATGTTGGCTACATGACACGGAAGCTGTCTGCGGACAAACGCCGGCTCCCTCGGAAGTAAAAGGAGATGAGCGCCGCAACTCCAGAGTCATCCGTAACTGGACTTAATGGTCAGGGGTCCCTTTACCTTTTATCCAAAACTATTACTATCGTAACTCTCTTGGTATTTTAAGCCAAGTACTGCACCATAAAATTCAGATAAATGCAAAATCTGAAGTATATATTTATGCTTCAATATGTGTTTCAGTCAGGGAGGTGAGAATTGGGTTAGTCTGTTTAGGAATGCAGAGCAGGGGCAAATTCACCTCTAGACCTGTGCAGTATTGTGATTACAGCTGCACAATTTTGCTGCCACCTTGTGGCCTAAATTAGCAATACTATTCAGTTTAATGAAGTCCACCATAAATTCATGGGTTTGAAGATCTTTAAATATCCACCATAGTTGCAGCATCAACCCTATCTCAGAAACAAGACTTTTTAAAGAAACATGTAGCAGTTACTTGTCCAAGGGGGACACACAATAAAACACTGCAGTGCTTTCTGTTCAGTGTTCTAACCTAGTTTTAGGCTACTCCATTCCCACACACCCCAGGCACGCAGCATAGAACCATAGAATTGAAGAGTAGGAAGGGACTTTCAAAGGTCATTTAGTCCAACCCCCTGCAATGCAGTAATCTCAATTAAAGAATCCCTGACAGGTGCCCAATCAACCTCTGCTTAAAAACCTCCAAGGAAGGAGTCCACTACTTTCTGAGGAATTCCGTTCCACAGCGCTCACCTTCAGAAGGTTCTTCCTGATGTTAATTCAGAACCTCCTCTCTTTTAACTTGAATCAATTGTTTTGGGTCCTACTTTTAAAGCAGGGCCATTAAAGACATAAACAAGACTCAAATCTAAGATGCATTTCTGCACCCAGAGGGCTATCATCACTGAGGAGAATATGGTGGGAGTAGACTGCCATCTCTGGTAAGTTCGACACCCCTGTTTTACATTTGTTGTTGTTCAGTCGTTCAGTCGTGTCCGACTCTTCGTGACCCCATGGACCAGAGCACACCAGGCACGCCTATCCTTCACTGCCTCTCGCAGTTTGGCCAAACTCATGTTAGTAGCTTCGAGAACACTGTCCAACCATCTCATCTTCTGTCGTCCCCTTCTCCTTGTGCCCTCAATCTTTCCCAACATCAGGGTCTTTTCTAGGGAGTCTTCTCTTCTCATGAGGTGGCCAAAGTACTGGAGCCTCAACTTCAGGATCTGTCCTTCCAGTGAGCACTCAGGGCTGATTTCTTTAAGAATGGATAGGTTTGATCTTCTTGCAGTCCATGGGACTCTCAAGAGTCTCCTCCAGCACCAGAATTCAAAAGCATCAATTCTTCGGCGATCAGCCTTCTTTATGGTCCAGCTCTCACTTCCGTACATTACTACTGGGAAAACCATAGCTTTAACTATACGGACCTTTGTTGGCAAGGTGATGTCTTTGCTTTTTAAGATTTTAAAATTTTAAATAGTTCAGCTGGAATATCATCACTTCTACTGGCCTTGTTGTTTTACATTATTGGTTTCTTAATGAACAATTTTATTGTTTCATATTTTTTGTAAACCACTTTGTGGCTTTCTCTCACAATCAAGTGGTGTGTACATTTTATGAAATTGACCAATGAAATTAAGTGTGGGAAATTGCAGTCAAATATAACTAGCAAGTTTAAGACTAGTTAATGTTGAGACCACAGAATTGTATTCCTAGCCTCAGCTAGGGCACCTGGAAGGAAGCGAACGTTCCTCCTTTGTTCATTCCCTTTCACCATGTGAATTCATCGAGATAGGACATGCTCAGACCGCACACTCAGAAATGTCGTTCTTTCTTCTAGTTACAGGTAGGTAGCTGCGTTGGTCTGCCGTAGTCGAAACAAAATAAAAAAAATCCTTCCTCTGCAGACGAAAGCGCATACCTCAGCTCTGGAAGGGAACGGGGGGGGGGGGGCTTTCTATGCCCGGCTGCGGGATCGGTGCTCTGGGGGAATTCATGGGCCTCAGGGGGGTCTAAAGCCGTTGGGACATAACAGACACAACACAAAACACGGGTGCTGCGTAAAAAATCCCTTCCAGTAGCACCTTGGAGACCAACTAAGTATTTTATTGGTATGAGCTTTCGTGTGTATCTGAAGAAGTGTGCATGCACACGAAAGCTCATACCAAGAACAAACTGAGTTGGTCTCCAAGGTGCTACTGGAAGGAATTTTTTTATTTCTTATTTTGTTTTGACTGTGGCAGACCAACACGGCTACCTACCTGTAAGTAAAAAATATGTGTTCGGGGCTTCCTATTTTGTGTTGTGTCGGCTCCTCTTTGCTATGTCCCAACGGCTTTAGACCCCCCTGAGGCCCATGAATTCCCCCCGAGCACCGATCCCCCCCCCGTTCCCTTCCAACCTCCATCCGCGGCCTTGTTCTCGGTTCCTATGGCCAAGGGACGGAGCCTGCCTGAGGGGCCCTCAGAGGCCTGTCTCCCCTGGGCGCCCCCGCCCGCCCCCTCGCAGCAGGCGCCGCTTTACCTCCGCCGGAGAGTGCGAGAGAGAGGCCCAAGCCAAGGCCGCGCTCCTCCTCCTGCCTCGCCCCCGACGCGGCCGCTGCTCTGAGGGGAACAAGCGACACGGACGACGACGACGCGCTGCGCATGCGCGCCCGGGAGTGCCCGGATCGGGACGAGGGAAAGGCTGGCTGCGCATGGGCGGCGGGGGAAGGGAGAAAGCAGCAGCCGGGCGACGGCGGGAAAGGGACGGAGCATGCGCGGGACAAAGCCACGCGTGCGCAGGCGGGGCCGCCCCCCAGAGAATTCGCCCGGCGAAGCGTGCAAGCCTTCGGCTCCCGCAGGTCTCTTGGTCAGGACGGAGGGCAAGCGGGGCTAATCCCGGGGGTCAAGTACAACGCCGGCTTTTAACTTCGTACAGCTTTCGCTGCAAGGATTGGTGTTGCTCCGATATATGTTTCTTATGGCTCAGAGCTATTGAGTAACCGGCGCCCTGTTTTTAGTGTTATAAAGCGCATCTGCCACAACAGATTACAAAGGTTATAAATGTGTTAAGGCGCTGTCCTAGTTTGCAACGTTCCACCTTTTGAATATTAGGCATCCCAAATTGCTGGGTCTTTCCTTAGGGTCAAAGTGCTGGCTGTGCACAACTCGCATTGGCTAGAAACTAAATAGAGAGAGTCTCAGAGAGCGTTTGCACCTTGGAGATGTTAAGCTGGCTTTGCTCCGCCTGCGCAGCTCACCTTTTCTCCCCAGCGTGATCCAAAGAAGTCGACACAACAGCACTTTCTAGCATTTTTTAGTTTTGCCTGCCTGGTGCTGAAGGGAGTCAGCCGCGGCTTGTTCCCAAACAATGAGGTCCCTTTTCCTTTCGCGACTCCTTTTGCTTCTTTCTTGGCTCCAGGAATCAGAATGCAGAACTCTTGAAAACTCAGGGATTCGTGTGCAATCCTAGGGACAAAGGTGTACCAGCAAGCCTGCTCCTTCAGAGGGAGTGTGACCGCATCCCAAACAGGTCACTTGCCTATTTCCAAAATGTAGGAGTGCCGTAGCATCTGGGGGGAAACCATGCCTTTGTCATGCTCCTTGATAGGGATCGGCACTTAGCTAAAGCCCCTCACCCCACCTCTGTTTCCATGCAAGACACCTTGCGGCAAAGTCAAGCAGCAGGTGGTTTGGGGACCTGGAGAGCAGCTGCCAAGGGAGCCCAAGCTCTCCTTCAGAATTCTCAAGCACAGCAGAATGGAAAGCCCGCTTGGCATGCCGGACCTCTGAGAGACCAATTCCAAACGGATTGTTTTATTTTTTAAAAAGCCTTCCATTTTACTCATTGGTTTATTTGTAGCCTAACCTGCTGCTTTTATAGCTTCATGCATATATTTTTAAATGGAGAAAGGGAGGCTTTGTGAACTGCAACATAAAATGTTCCTAAAATATAAACTATGCCAAGGCTAGATCCACTAAGTTGTTTTCTCGTTCCATGCTAAATGCCAAGATTAAGAGGCTTAGCTCAGCAGCTGCTGAATATAGAGATAGGCAGGCATGATAACGTCAGGTTCACCTTAGATCAGGCTTCCCCAACCTTCTGCCCTCCAGATGTTTTAGTCTACAGCTCCCATGATCCCTGACCACTGATCCTGCTAGTTAGGGATCATGGGACTTGTAGGCTAAAATATCTGGAGGGCTGAAGGTTGGGGAAGTCTGCCTTAGATGAAGGAACACTATGAATCCTCACGGCTCACACTCGGCTCACACTCTTCCTCGTTCCCCTTCCCACCCTCCACATCAGGATTTGTCCTACCTGATCTTCATTCATAGTTATTGGCATCCTTCTGTCTCAAGAGACAATGGAGTGCGCCTCTGGGGGTGAAGTCAGAGACACTGCTGGGTCAGGTCAATGGCCCATTTAGTGCAGCATCCTGTTCTCGCAGGGGCCAACCAGATGCTTCAGGGAAACCAGCAAATGGGGCGTGAGAGCAAGAGCCCTCTCTCCTCCTGCAGCTTCCAGCAACCAGCATTCAGAAGCCTTGTGCATCCGAAGTGCCTACATTTCTCCTGTGGGGGGGATTTGAAAGAAGTATAAAAAGTGGCACTAAGAGGCACTCCTTTCCCCACTTCTTGGTACTTTCGAAAAGGTCCAAAGCAGGTGTCTGGAGACACATTTCACAATATGTATCAAAGCGGCTATCCAAGTATTAATACTCCTTTTTAAAAGTATTTTAGTATGCAACGTGCCTCCCCAATCTCCGAGCGTTGTGCGGTTTCAGGTGCTTCCCCAGGGTCGCGTGTCCTTTTGGAAAAGAGGCAGAGCAGAGACTGTGGTGTCTTTAGGGTATATGGTTTATTTACATATATACATACAGTGGTACCACGGTTTAAGGACAGTCCGCAATAGTGTCTTGGTTTGAGAACTTTACCTTGGTTAAAGAATGGAATCAGAACAGTGGAAGGGCACCGGTGGCTGGAGGCTTCATTAGGGAAAGTGCGCCTTGGTTTAAGAACGGTTTTGGTTTAAGAACGGACTTCCGGAACAGATTAAGTTTCCTACAATGGAGGGGCTCACAACATCAACGCCCAGAAGGCCTTGCTTCTCTCATCGTCGTAAAATCACAGAATTGAATAGTTGGAAGGGACCCAAGGGTCATCTAGTCCAACCCCCGGGCATGCAGGAATGACGTCACCATAATGGCCCTGACGGTGCTTCACCACAGGGTGGGGGTGAGTGCAGAAGGTGGAAACAGCAGCTGAGCGAGGGCTAAGCCCAGGAAGCCCTCCTGCACGGAGCAGCGGCAGCAGAGACAGCCCCACAGTGCTCTTTGGCTGCAGCTTCTCCCTTCCTGACCTCCATGTGCCAGCTGAGACCCCCTCCACAAGCCCTCCTTCCCCCCAATACCAGGAAGAGAAGAGGAGCCCTTCCAGGTGACATGGTGCTTCACCAAGCCAAATGAAACCCACCCACCTTCAAAAATTACAACATACTAATTCCATCCCCGCTTTAAAAAAAAAAACATTGCAAAGGAAAGAGAGTCCTGTAACACTCCCAGGAAAGTCCTGAGTGGGAAGGGGCCTCGGCTGTCCCAGCTCATCCTCTCTTCCCAAGCGACAGTGATGAAGAGGGGGAATTTTATAGCCCTGACATTCCTAAGAACTTCATGTTGCTGATAGACAGTTGAAACCACACAATAGTACCCAGGCTATACACAGACTTTTGCCTAATGCTCCTAAAACTTACAATTCAACTTGTGCCAGGATACTTGCCCTTACACAGGAGGACCAGCTTTCCCTACTACATCCCTGGCAAAACAGGACAAATGAGGTCCCTGATCATGAAGCTGGCTCTTTGCTAGCCAATGATCCCCACTTGGCAGCACGTGCCTCCTTAATACTCCCAAAGGCACAGAAGGAATCAATAGCCTCTCAACCACCCTCTTGAAATGAAATTTATTACAGTCATAGACCAGCTTGTGAAAGACAAATGGAACCACTATCCCAAAAGCAAAACAAACATTTAAAACAATATACAACAATGGATTCTAAGTTTAAAAATGCGGTAGGCATATAAACACATACAAACTTTCAAGGTAGACTACCATAGAGAAATGACCCAGAGGCGCCCGTGGATCCGAGTTTGGGAATTTTCTTAACAAACTAGATTGAAATGGGGAATGGTCTGCGCCTACAGATCTGTGCACAGAATCTGGCGACCATCTGGGTCGTCTTGTGATCTTTGCGTGTGTAGGTCACCCAGTCATTCCCACCAATAACTCACACAGGAAACATAAGTTTTGGCCACAACATTTATTGAAATGCAAATCACGTGAGTGGTTGCGTAGGCATTGGTTCACGTTGTCCTCCGGGACAGAGCTGACCCTAGTCAGCAAGACTAGCTGTTGCAGCGGGACAGAGCTGACCACTTGTCAGCGCTGGGAAACCATTAGCTGGGGAGAGTTAACGGGGCTGGTGAAATCAGAGCCTCCCCCTCCCCAGGGGTCCACAGGGGCTCTTGCGTGGGCCCTGCAACCCACCGGGTTCGGACAAGCATCTTGAGCCCCTGGCTTCCTTTAACGGAATTCCAACATCACTTCTTGGGAGGGCACCGGCTTCCCATACCACAGAACCAATGCCTAACCAGCACAAGAGCCACCGGCTCACCGCCAAAACCACTCACAAACCCAGCCAAGCCTTCAGGGCCCCCCCAATAGCCCCTAACCACAGGTCATTACCCAAGGGAGAAAGATGCATGCCATCTGGGCGGAAAAGGGAATCATTCCTGGCAGAAATAGAGGGATGAGCAATCGCAGACCCTCCCACATCCAACACCGCCCGAATTGCCGCACTATTAATGCGTTTGCGTACCCTTTCAACAGCAACAGCGGAACGAGCTCCCCTCCAGGAGCAGCGCTGCAGCAAGTGAGACCAAAACAACTTAACCTGTGGGAATAAAACGGCAGCCTCCCGCAAATCGTGCTGGATCTTGCTGCGCAGCAAATGGCACTTCATGGCTGGCAAGTCATTTTCACCTAACTGCAAAACCATGGCATCAGGTGGGCCCTCCCCAGCAGCACGATTGCGAAGCAAAGGAATCAACTCCTCCCACAACATGCCCTTCTTGCCCAACCAGGAAACAAAAACATGGGGTGGAAGTCCAAGGTTGGGCCATAGCCCTGCCTCCCGAGCTCTGGTGCCGCCCCGGGAAACGATGCTGTGCCCGACAATCCAAATGCGTACGGGTGCAGGACCTGAAGGGAACAGAAAAACAACAATTAACCATATCAACGTCGCACATGGCCCTTGTAGGCATCCGACTTCCACCGTCCCAACTCCTTGATCCTGTCTGTTGACAGCCCCCCCAACGGGCAGCCGCCGTGGCTGCGCCAATCCTGAAAGAACGAGGGGCATAACCCGCCGCCACGCGGCCACAAGGTGTGATGGCTTTGCGCATTACTTTGGCAAACTGTTGCCGTGTCAAAGGCAAGCCATCCTCATGCACCGGGAAAGGGCCATTCCCAGAGGGGCGCACCGCAAGATACCGAGCAGTGTCCTTGACTGGGCAAAGGCCCGGCCTCCCCGTGGCGGGCAGCCGGATCACCACACCCCGGCCCAGCTGGTCAGTCTTAGAATTGCGGACGGTGATGACCACCTCTGAAAGAGAGAGATCTACATCATTTAACAACAGGCCTCACAAACCAGCGAGCTGGGAAGCCTCAAGGACCACCTCCCCAACCTGCAGAGCCCCATAAAAGGCCAATGAAAAGGCAGCTGAAAAAAGGTGCGCCTCAAAGCGTGGCCAGCAACCACGCGAAGCTTGGCCCGCATTTTTGATAAAAGATTAAAAGTGATTGGGAGCCTGGCCTGGGCTTGCGATGGAGCCATCCTGGCCCAACCCATCAAGGCTTGCTGAATACAAAACCTAGAGCAAGGGTCCTGCTCAACAAAGGAGCTTTGCAAAGGAAATAGCCGCTGCCTGGATCCTAACGGTCCTGGGAGCGCGGCCCAATTCAAAAAATTGCGCCGTGCCGGCTCAACGCTGGCCAAAATCCTGGCCGTGTGGGGATCGCCGACCTGCGGTGCACTGCGGTGGGATGCCCACTTCCATGCAGTTGGGGGGAAGGGGGCACACAGGCCCTTACAGGCAGCCGGTGCCGCCGCGAAACGCCCGGCGCCGGCTCCACTCGCCTGCGCCGGCTGCTACAGCATGGGCGTCGGGGGAGCAGCGCTACGGCACCGAAAACATCCGCCGCGGCCCAGGCCGACCAGAAAAAACGCCGCCTCGCAATGCGGCCAGCAGGAAGCCGGCACGGCGCCGGAGAGGGGGCGAGCGGCGCGCGAAAGCCGCCGAGAGACTAGCTAGCCCCGCCGCAGTGGTGAGGCCGACAGCTGCGGGGGCTGGCTGCAGCGGGCCTCCAGCCGAAGGCAAAGCACGTCCCGAGCCTCTAGCTGCACACGAGAAGCGTGTAGCGGCAAAAACAGGATGGCGGGCCTAGAAAGGATCCACAAAGTAGTTGTGCCAACGTTTTGGCCTAGTATAATTTTAGGGCCACGGGGACGAAAAAGCCCCCTTGGATTCTAAAAAAATTGTTGTTTTCCCCCCAGAGCTCCCAATGGAATTTATGTGTAGTTTATTGGAACCTGAAGCCTGGACCACCATTCCTAAATACTTATAGTTTGAGACTTGTTCTAGTTTATGGCCTTGGAGTTCCCAGCTTCTAAGCTTTGGTTTCCCCCCAAAAGCGATAATCTTGGACTTTTGGTAGTTTATATTAAGACATTCCGTTTCACAGTAGGCTGCAAGCTTTCTTAATGCTCTTTTGAGCCCAATGGGGGTTCTGGATAGAATTACCACATCATCAGCATAAAGCAGAACCAAAATATGCCGAGTTGCTCGTTTCGGGGGGTGGAATTCTGGGTTATTGAGAGCGGTTACTAAGTTATTTAAAAAAAAATTAAATAGTAGGGGGGCCAAAAGGACCTTTTCCTGACTCCCTTAAAGGTTTTAATGGGGTCCGTTAGGTGTCCAAGGCGGCTACACCTAACTCTTAAGAGCTGCATTTGAGTGAAGTGCCTGGATTAAAAACAGGAGCCTTCTGTCTATGGTGGTACCCTGAAGTCTGTCCCAAAGTCTAGTTCTGGGGACTGTGTCGAAGGCTGCTTTTAGATCTACGAAGGTGGCGTATAGTGAGGCCTGCCCTCCTGATTTTGATTTTTCTATGAGATGTTGTAGCATTAGACAGTGATCTATCGTGGACATTCCGGGTCTAAAGCCCGCTTGTTCTGTTGCCAGAATGTCTTCATTCTCTAACCATTCTGTAAACTTTTTAAGCAAGTGCTTTGTGTAGAGTTTACTAATCACACTTAGTTAGCTAATCGGCCTATATTTCACTGGATCCCCTCTATTGCCCTTTTTATAGAATGGGACTATGATGGCTGTTGCCCATTCCCTTGGGATGCGGCCAGTGTCGTCTATGTAGGTAAAGAGGGTGGCTAGGAAAGGCGTCCACCAGTCCGCCTGTGGCTTTAGCATTTCTGGCGTAATGCCACCTGGGCCGGGGGCTTTGGCCATTTTCAGTTGGTTTATATATGATTTCACTTCTGTTACTGACACTGCCGGCCATTTAGCCAGTTGATCTATATTATAATTCCGTAACGGAGGTTCAGCATCCCTGTACAAAGATTGGAAGAATGAGACCCAAAGGTTAGGAGGAATTTGTGAGGATAAGGGGAGGACAGCCTTGTGGGTGCCAGAAGTTACCAATTTCCAGAAAAGTGTCTGATATTTTGCTTTGGCCACACTAATTAATTTCAGCCAACATTTTCTGTTATAAGCGATCTTTTGGTGGGTTATTAGGTCTTTATACTCTTTTTTTAGGGCACGTACAGCAAGGTAGGCTTGCTGCCTGACATAATTTTCGGGTGTCAGGGCAGCTTTATAGGCATTTTGCAGGGCTTTCTTGGCCTCAAAACAGGTGTGATTAAACCAGGGTTTATTTGTTGTTATTGGTTTAATCGGCCTTTTCTCTGTGGTATTAAAAATATGGGCTTTTAATTGTTTAAGCAAGCGCTCATATTCGGAGATTGGGCTCTCAGGATTGGAATTTTCCCCAGAGCCGATTACCATTGTACGTAGTTTTTCTTTCTTTTTTTAAATATTAAAATAGTCTTTATTTATACTTACACAAAAAATACATACATATTCATACACACCTAACATATCCAATACAAATACATACCTACATACATACCAGCATATAACTACATACAAACCTATCCATCCATATTACATCCATTCCATACAACCAAACCCACATACCTATTGCTCTACCTTCCTCTCTTCAATCATTTCTTACATTCACCCCTACCAATTTACCCACCTACATACCTTCTTACAGACATACCTACTTACCTACCAACCTACCTTCCCTATTCTCCTTCTTCCCTTCCCTTCCCCTTTCTCCCCTCTTCCCCCCTCCCCCTCCCTTTCCTCTCCATTCTACCTCTTGTCTTTAAAATTACCCACCGTTCGTTCTCTTGTTTCTTATCTAACTTATCTATTTACTATCTTGCGATTTTATCTTTTCCCTTTTCCTATCTTGTCCTGTTAACCTATTTGTTAGTGTTCCACCTCTTGCTTAAACTTTCTTTTTCTACCTTTTATGTGTCAATCTAGACAAATCGTTAATTCTGTTTTTATCCCTTCATTCTTCAAATATTCCTCTACATATAACCACTCTTCCTTGACCTTTTGTTTACTTATATTCCTGATTGCTGCAGTCATTCTTGCAAGATTCATATACTCCACCATCTTTAATTGCCATTCATTCAGTGTCGGTGTGTCCTCCTCTTTCCAATGTTGGGCTAGAAGCAATCTTGCTGCTGCACTTGCGTACAGAAATATTCTTTTTCTATCATCCGGAATATTATCCGGTAATGTACTCAAAATCAGTGTTTCCGGTGTCTTCGCAAAAGTGTATTTTAACATTTTTTTCATCTTTTCATAAATCTGATTCCAATACTGTCTAATTTTTTTACAACCCCACCAACAATGTAAATAATTGCCTGTTTTCTCTTTACATTTCCAGCAGTTTGGTTGAGTTTTGTAAATTCTTGCTAATTTTTCAGGGGTCAAATGCCACCTATATATTACTTTCAACATATTTTCTTTTATGTTTGTACAGGCCATAAATCTCATGCTGACCTTCCAGATGCTGTCCCATTGTGTTCTGAAAATATTTCTTCCGAGATCCTGCGCCCATTTGATCATGACATTTTTAACCTCTTCATCTTTTAAATCCCATTCTAATAAAAATTTGTAAATTTTTGCTAGCGGTTTTTCCTTATTTTCTATTACTAATTCTTGCAATTTCAATTTTTTTTCTCATTAAATCCTATTTCTACATGTTTTTTGAATAAATTTTGGATTTGTAAATAATTTAGCCAACTTGTGCCTTGTTTCTTTATTTGCTCATATGTTTTCAGTTTCCAATTATTCCCTTCCTTTACCACAATTTCTTGATATGTTAACCATTTTTCTTCTCTGTTTTTTGTTATGTTTGTTATCTCAAATGCTGAGGCCCACCATGGGGTCTTTGTTTCTAATATTCTTTTGTGTTCATTCCAAATTTTTAATAAAGATGTCTTGAAAATATGGTCCATAAATTCTTTGCAGTTATCTCCTCTCTCTTGCAACAAGTAAGCATGCCAACCTTTTGTATTTCTGTAAATGGGAGCACTTTTAATGTCATAAATTTTGTTAGCAATTCGCTATCAGCCAACATGTAGTCGGTTGTACTGGTTTTTGTCCCAGACATGGATGTATATTCTGTGGGGATATCGCCCCTGGTGCAGCCATTTAGGATGTAAAAGCTTAGCTGCTGAGAAAATTTGAAGAGGCAGGCGCCGGCGTAATTTGATGTTGGGTCCTTTGACAGCCTTGGCAGCCGGAAAGCTTCCAGGGCATTGGCATCAGAGTACCCGATTTTATTTCTGAATTTAGTTTATTATTATTATTATTATTATTATTAAATCTTTATTGATATTCATCATAAAATACAAATACAGATATATAAACTATAAATACAAAAAAGAACAAAACATGAATAGATTCACTCATATAAAATAATCTTATTATAAATATTAAAGAAAAAAGAAAAAAAAGAGAAAAATAATAAAAAGATAATAGAAAAAATGACAAAATAGAGCATTAGACAATAAAAGACTTCCACCGCTTACCCACACAGCGCTCATCTATTTTACATGTAGATCCTCTGTTATTCATTATCCATTATAACTTTATTTCTTGTCTATAGTATCTTGTATTATTCCTCTTATTTTGGTTCCTGCAGAGTTAGTCTAAACACAACCAGATTTTTGTTCCCAGACCTTGTTTTCCTAAATATTCATTCAGACACTCCCATTGTTTTGGGATCCTAGCCTTTGGTTTTTGCCGAATTAAATTTGTCAATTCTAAATATTCACATAGCTTATCTAGCCATTTTCCCTTGGGATATTATTTTCCTTCCACTTGCTGGCGATTAAAATTCTCGCTGCCATTGATTCATACATAAAAATCTTTCTTTAATCTTTTCTGGGTCTGTAACTGCTTTTCCCTCCTCAATAATCCTATTTATTATTCTATCCATTTGCCTTTCTTTATTGTGCCAAGCTAGCATTCTTCTGGGTTTATTGGCCTGTTCGAAATATCTTTGTTTTGTTCAAATAATTTTATTTTCCACTTCTCTATTTATTAGATCTACTAGATGGGCTTGTAGTCTTTTGATATGTTGTAATGTTTCCTCGCTTCTTGGTTTTTTTTAACAATTCTTTCTCTTTGACTAAATACTAAATACATATCCAATTTTATTCCTGCATTTAGTTTCTAAACTGGGGTTGTCTGGCCCTAGCCTTGCATTTAGGTCGCCCACCAGCAGGACCTTTGCTCCTGGATAATCTGATAACAATATAAGCATTGATAATTAACAAACTGCAGTTACCCCAGGATATTATTAAGGCCATTGCTAGTTGATCTAAGGGGGGCAGCTCCTTACAGGTGGCGTTTAGGCATAGAGAGATCAGGATACATAATCCCCCTTTGAGTCTCCCAGGTCCTCTGCCTGTGACCGCTTTAACTGCATATGTATAATATCCTTCCAATGAAGGATTTTCGGCCGCCCAAGTCTATTGGAGGGCGATGATATTGAAATTTTGGCGGTAGACGGGGATATTAGTAGAATGGGGAAGACATCTGGACCAGCCAGCCACATTCCAGGAAAGGATGTTTAAGGCAGTAGTTGATTCTTGGGTTTTTAGATTCCAGGCACCCACTGATGTTTTCTGCCACTGGTTCCTCGAAGCCTTTGGGTCTGGCTTGATTGAGACAGGATGAGGTGAAGTGGGGAAGAGACAGGATGAGGAAGTGGAAGAGAAGGCGGAGAGTAGCAAGGGAGAGCAAGGGCTCAGGGATGCTGCAGAACCGCACAACCGCCCAGAGACAGAGGAAGTGGAAGAGAGGGTGGAGTAGCCAGGGAGAGCAGGGGCTCAGGGATGCTGCACAGCCCTGCATCCAGCCAGAGGCCCGGGAAGGAAGCTCAGATTCAGGAGGGGAGGGGGCTTTCAAATCAGCAGAGACAAGGAGGGAAATGAAATGTAAGAATCATAGATGTCCCGCGCGATTCCCACGCCTACTTTGCTGGTGCAGGAATCGTAAGAAGCCACTCACGGGTTCGGACACGTAATTCTGAACTGTAGCTGTTTCTTGTATATATGTAATAAAGATTGTAAATACCACGCTGATTGTGCCGGGTGTTACTGTGAATGGAAACACCACCTTTACACCCAATGCCTAACCACCACTCAACCCCAATGGCTCGCTGCCAACACCCTCACACCTGCAACCAATCCCTAATGCCCTTGACGATATCAAACAGCCAAACATCATTTCCCAAATCGGAAAGGTGAACACCATCATTATGAAACAAGGCCTCCTGGCGAAAAGTAATGTTGGGGTGTCGTATCACCCGTCCATTCAAGAGTTGCACCTTCTGTGCCACCCTACGATTAAGAGCTCTCCTGGCGTTGTTGATTGCCTGCGGCTGGGAGCAATCTCGCCAGTGCCGCCTCACCAGCATTTCGGACCAGATTAAGGTCAGGTCTGGGAACAAAACAGCCAGCTTATCAAAGTCCTCTTTGATGTTCAAGGTTAGGTCAATGCCGATCCTTACACCCAGGTCGTTCTCTCCAAGTTGAACCATCAGAGCTTTGGGGGGGCCATGCAAGGCAGCTCTGGCCGTCACTATTGGCATAAACTCCTCCCATTTCATGTCACACCTTGTGACCCAGGAGACACTGACATTTTCAGGAAGCCCCAGGCAGCTACCCAAGCCAGTACTGATGGCACGCACACAGGCCCAGTGGGCGACACAGTGTCCCACGATCCATATGTTAATCACGGGGCAACCTGAAAATAAAGGAGTGACAGACCGTGGTTACTGTGGGTTCTTGCAGATATACCTTCTATACGCATCAGATCTCCAGCGTCCCATATCCTTGATTCTGTCGGTTGGCAGACGCCAATGGGCGGCCATCATGGTGGCACAAATCCTAAAGGAATGCACAGCAAGATCCACCACAGCCCACAGGCCTGGAGAGCTTTCCGCATCACTCGGGTAAACTGGTGTCAAGCCAGGCAAGAGCGATCTTGGTGGATAAGGAAGGGGCCCAGAACAGGAGGCCTGAAGCAGGGGTATCTCCTGGCATCCTTTACCGGACACGGGCCCTTGCGCTCTGATACCAAGAGTCTGATAAGGACTCCTTTCCCTGATTTTAGATTGTTGGATGCGTATTACCAATTCTGAGAGACAAATTTGTCCACTAACAGTAACCCCCTGGAGAAAACGCCTGGCTCACCCTCATGGACAACTTCACCCACTCTGAGAGTCCCAAAGAATGCTATGGCATATACCACCGAGAACAGGCTGCGCTCATATTTTAACCAGCAAATGACTCTTAAAACCCTACAGATATAGTAAAGGAGGTCAAAAGTGATCGTTTTTCTACCCTCCATGTTTAGTGGTTGAAGTCTACGCCAATATTAATCGCCCTGCGTACGATAAATGCTGCACAGGGATCAACAGAAGATACATTTGCTGAAGAACGCAACAGCAGCAACTTGGATGGATAATGTTTTAGCCAGGTGACCTAGCCTCCAGTGGTGCACAAGGCAATACTTGATCCTCTGTAGGAGGCTGGCGAGGTCTGAGTTAGATTTTGTGCAGAAAGCAATAAAACCAGACCATTGTTTTATTATTTTTAAAAAAAACGAATAATTTTTATTAAATATTCTAAATTACATTTCAAAATATTCATTTAAACAACCTTACACCTATGACTTCCCTTCTCCTCCTTCCGTGGTTCATTTTGCATATCATACATCCCTGCATATTGTACATGAACTAAACCATTAGTAATTGATTGTTACATCCATCAAAACTTATTTACACTGTTGAATTTATCTTAATGCTACTAGCATTTTTAAATAAACACAATTTTCACCTATATATTCAGGAAACATTGTCCAGTCTTTTTAACCAACAGGCTCTTCTTGGGCCAGAAGTACTGCCGCCTTCACCAACCTGGGCTGATGGGCACTGCAGCACAAAAGAGCTGGAGGGCACCAGGTTGGCAATGGCTAAAATAATGAAACGAATGTTGTCTTTAATTACAAAAACAGATGTCATTATAGAATCGCAGGCAGGGTTGGGAGGATCTCGCATGTCCATTCATGTGCTCACTTCCGATGCTCCTGTTTCCACACTGGCCCTTTTCATTTTTTTTTTAAATTAATATTTATTAGATTTTATAATTTTATAAGCACATAACAGCACGGGTTAAATTTCCATTGCTTCCCCCCTCTCACCGTGGGAAGCCCTATTATCCTCTCCCCCCTCTCACGGGGGACACACTCGTTGTACATTATACATTTAACCCCATATATATCTCCTCATAACATTGCTTAGGCCTAATCCCATTCCTGGATTAGGCTTTCTCATTTCCGCAAGTACAGTTTTCTATGGACTTCCCCGGCCCCCCGCTGTTGAATTCATCATCAATCTTCTTTATCAGGTTCCCAATTCCACCTTTTATACACCATCCTTTAATTTAACTTAAATACTCCTCCTATTTATAATTTCCACTCAAGGCATTTTCCTTAATTGTCTCACTTTTTCCCCCCCCTCCTTGGTTCCAGAGTCTCTAGCCATAGTATTTTCCTTAACCTAATCATTTCCTAATCATCTTTCTTATTCTCACTCATACCAATAATCATATCCATATTTGTTGTTCTCAAAACCAGAAAAGTAATCAGTTTTATCTAGACATGACCTGCTTTACCCCACTCCCTCCCGTTTCGCAACCCATGTCCACCAATGTTCTTGGCCCAATGGGCCTTCTTCTTTCTCTGTCTGCAGCTCCCTCCTCTTCAATTTTTCCTTGCTTACCCGACCTCCAATTGCAGATTGGTCTACTTTTTTTCCCTTCATGATCTTTTCCCTATCAGTTGTGATATTGGTCATCTTCTTCTTCTTCTTCCTGTTGACAGTTCCAATTGTTTTGTTTTCTTTATATTGCTGGTTGCGGAGTTTCCTTTTCAATCTTGTTTTTTTCCCATGGTCTGTGTTATTTTTTTGTCCTGTTGCTTTTCCCAGCTTTCCCATCGAAACATCTGGTATTTTGGGGGGTCGCGGTGCTGTCGCGATCTCCCCTTTCCCCCGTTTCAGGCCGGGGAACTTCAGCACGAAGTTCCCCCCGACCGATCACTCCGGCGCCGCGACCGGAAGTCCCCCACACTGGCCCTTTTCAGCTTTTGCCGCCTGGCCTCTGTTTGCCAAAAGCCTCCCTTGATATGTATCTCCACTACCCTGCATTAAATTAGCTTCACTAGATTTCACCAGCTGTCATTTAGTGAGCTTTGAGGGTTTGCGTCCAACCCTTGTGGCACTTGTGGACAGCCCTCTGTGGCTTTTTCAGAAGAAATGTCCACCTGGAGATCAAGGACAGTCCAGGACGCTTAGCTCTGCTCCAGGACCAATCATCACCACAAACTTGTCTACCCTATATACTCGAGTATAAGCCTAGTTTTTCAGCACATTTTTTGTGCTGAAAAAGCCGCCCTCGGCTTATACTCGAGTGAGGCAGGCAGTGGCTCCTATGAAGCTTTCCCGTGTTTTTTGTGGTAAAATTGGGTGCCTCGGCTTATATTCGGGTCGGCTTATACTCAAGTATATTCGGTAATCCCTTTTGAAGCCATCCAACCTGCTACTACATAGCCCCCATATTGTCAAAGGGATATATTAGGGAGGCAGAAGCTAGCACAGACAGTCAACTTCCTGCGCAATTTTTAAAAACCCTGCATGTAGAAAACAAGCATGTCCGGGACAGAGGTTGAAGCCTAGCCGTCGCCCCAATGTGCTCAGTTTCTCTGTGCAGGAAATGGAAAAGCTTTCGAACATGTGAACCCTGACATATGATAGAATATGAAATGGCACAGGACCTTTACCGTTTTAAACAACAGCAAAGTAATAGTACGTCAGATCTTGCAACTTGTCCTGGTGCCAAGGCAGAAGACAGGATAGAGTGCCTCCCAATTTGAGAGGGTGGCGGGGGTGCAGCAGAAAAAGACAAACTTGTTTTTCTAACTTAGGACTTCAGCCTTCAAATTCCTGGTTATGCTGCAGGCCCTTATCCTCCTAAGGATCTCAAAACCAAAACACTGAACTCTCCTTCACTGCATAAATTCCCTGCTGATCCTGAAGAGGTGCCAGGCTTGCTGGAGCTGGTACCTTCCCCTCCTCGCCTCTGCACTGAAGCTCGGCTTATGGAAAACCTCTCTTCTGATTTTCCACACAATCTGCTAAGACCCGATTCAGCACATAAAGTTGAGCTTTTGCAAGGCACAGAGAGAAACTCTCAGACCCCCGGGAGAATTAATCAGTGGGGTTGAGCCCTAACTTCTGACTCGCGTTGCAGCAAACGCCATGCCTTCCCACCCTTTCAGAAATCCCCACCCGGAGAGCATCCCAAAATAACAAGGAAGTTGTTGCTAACGCAAGCCTTGGTTATATGCCCAGGGACCGGACTGAGTCTGCCCCCTAGCTTGAGCAAGCAAGCAGCCAGGATCCATTCCCGGGCAGCAAACTCAGCCCAAGGATCTCCTTTGCTGCCCACAAAGTGACCCAAGGGGTGTCCCTCATCAGATTGTTCATGGTGGAGGAAGTGCCGGCGCTCAATGGCGCCAACCAAGAACAGGGAGCGGACTTAGTGCCCATGCATCCCCCTGTCCTATGGACCCCCCCAAATTAAATGAATAAAGAGACAAGGAAACTAGTATTTGGGTCAAATCAGGTCACGCCTTTATTGACTACTGGTGTAAAGACTTAATTTGGGGTCAACTGGAAGTGAGAGAGTTCTTGACCTGCATCAAATAGTAAGTCCTTTGCTAGATTGCACCTAGGGAGTGCTGTGGCCCTAGCCCCACCTGGATGTCCAGGCAGAAGCATCTCTCATGGATCCTTTTTGCAGAGAGGCAGGCAAAGACTACAGCCTCCCCTCTGTCCAAGACTACACCTATCCAATGCCTCAACCAGCCCTCGATCAAATGGTCGTTGCCAAACCGCTCACATCTGAAAACAATACTTTAAGCCTCCCACCAGGTCAGCCAACCAAACATCAAGTCCCTCATCGGAGAGGTCTATCCCATCCTGTCGGAATAAGGCCTCTCGTTGGACTGTGATGTCAGGGTGCCGGATCACCCAGCCACCCAACAGCTGCACCTTCTCCGTTATGTCTCGGTTCACTTTCTTCCTTGTTCTAATCCTTGCTCTGTTCACGGCTGCCGGGGTCGGGTCCGGGGTGCCATGCCTATGAATAATAGGCCAGTGCTGCCTCTCCAGTAGCTCAGACCAACAGAGGCTGGTCCGCGGGTATTGAAAGTGCAAGGTCTCCAAGTCTTCAGAGATAGCCCTGATCAGGTCGTTGTCCTTTTGTTCGCCCAGGTCGTTCTCACCCAGCTGAAAGATGATGATATCAGGTGGGCCCACCATGGAGATCCGAGCTGTCAGCAATGGTAGAAGCTGATGCCACCTCATTCCCCTCTGGCTGATCCACGACAGGTCTATATTCGGGGGGAAGCCCAGGCTGCTGCCCCAGTAGGACGAAACTGCGCGGACTTCAGCCCAATACACAACGCTGTGCCCGCAAATCCATACCTTCTTGGTGGCCAATCCTCAAAAAACCAAGAAAATCAACAAGACAGTGTGAGTTCAGGGGTGCAGGGGTGCCTTGGAATGCCATCTCCTGAGGGATATAATTTTATCTGATGGTAAGCCCGAATTTGCGGTGATGTGGGGGGTTTGCTGATGAGCAGTGGTGGGAAGCACCAGCCGGGCAGAGGAGGAAGGCTCAGAGCCTGGGGAGTGGTGGTGGGGCACAGGTCAGAGGGAAAAGGAGGAGAGGAATGGTTGGGTGCTGAAGAGGCAACAGGCTTTCTCCAGCCGGAAGAGCCAGGTGCAGAAAGCGGTTCAGACTCGGCAAATGTTGCAGAGGAGGAGAGGACAGAGGCTGCAGAAGCATCTCAGGAGCTTGCCCTTCTTACTGGACTAAGCTGCCCACCCCCCTAATCTCTAAGGACACAAAGGGCATTGCGTGTAGCAGATTCCTCACCTCCCCGATTTTTGAGATTGAGGTTGAATCCTGACAAGACAGAAGTACTCTTTTTGGGGGACAGGGGGCGGGCGGGTGTGGTGGACTCCCTGGTCCTGAATGGGGTAACTGTGCCCCTGAAGGACCAGGTGCGCAGCCTGGGAGTCATTTTGGACTCACAGCTGTCCATGGAGGCGCAGGTTAATTCTGTATCCAGGGCGGCTGTCTACCAGCTCCATCTGGTACGCAGGCTGAGACCCTCCCTGCCCGCAGACTGTCTCGCCAGAGTGGTGCATGCTCTGGTTATCTCCCGCTTGGACTACTGCAATGTGCTGTACGTGGAACTACCTTGAAGGTGACCCAGAAACTGCAATTAATCCAGAATGCGGCGGCTAGACTGGTGACTGGGAGTGGCCGCTGGGACCACATAACACCGGTCCTGAGAGAACGACATTGGCTCCCAGTACGTTTCCGAGCACAATTCAAAGTGTTGGTGCTGACCTTTAAAGCCCTAAACGGCCTCGGTCCTGTATACCTGAAGGAGCGTCTCCACCCCCCCCCCGTTAGCCCGGACACTGAGATCCAGCGCTGAGGGCCTTCTGGCGGTTCCCTCACTGCGAGAAGCAAAGCTACAGGGAACCAGGCAGAGGGCCTTCTCGGTAGTGGTGTCCGCCCTGGGGAACGCCCTCCCATCAGAGGTCAGAGCGATGAACAACTATCTGACATTTAGAAAATACCTCAAGACAGCCCTATTTAGGGAAGTTTTTAATTTGTGATATTTTAATGTATTTTGGTGTCTGTTGGAGGCCGCCCAGAGTGGCTGGGGGGACCCAGCCAGATGGGCGGGGTACAAATAAAAAATTATTATTAATTATTATTATTATTGTTGTTATTATTATTGTTATTGTTATTATTATTATTATTTTCACCCACCCACCCAGGGGAAGCCGTTGGAGTTCCTTGAGTTGCCACCATCAAAGATACAACTGCATTGACTGGAGACAGGCAATAGTGTATCCAAAGCAGTGACCAGAGGAGGAATGACCGCTAGGAGGAGCAGAGAGAGAAGAAACATCCTGGTGCATCTGCCAGATGCCTTCACCTGCCCCGGCTGCAACAAAACATGTCTCTCCTGCATCGACTTCTACAGCCACAGCAGACACTGTAACCTGCCAACAGTTTGACCTCACCCCCTCCATTGTCTCCCAGATGCCAACCTAACGTGCAATTTCCTAGTTGCCTGCAGAGGGGCTCAGAAACTGCGGATGAAGAATGCCTTGTTCTGCATTTTGCTTTAGTTTCAGCAGAAAACCAAAATCCTAAAAGGCAGCTTTGCGGAAGAACTCAGCATTGTGACCAACTTGGGAGCCTCCAGACCCAGGCCGTCTCAGCTTCTTTGATGGGGCCGCCTGCTTGGCTATGCCTTATTAAGGAAAAATAACCCAGCAGGGGCCAGACGCCTCGCCCTATTGCAAACCCTTCCCTATAAATCGTTTTCCCGGGTCTTGAACCGAGGGGTGCTCAGCGCCTTGGCAGAATACCCTGGCATTTCATGCAATGAGCAATTAGTGTTTCATCACCGCCAGCCCCTGGCTATTTTTAGCTGTCTGTTTTGCAGAGCCATAAATGAAGGTGGCAGGAGGGTGGCAGGACCATCTAATACATCTCCAGGGTACTGAATGACAGGCATTTGGAGATCGTGGGCAGGCTGACAACTCCTGAAGAGCGTCACCTCCAAGTAAGAGCATACCTGCGCTCAATGCACGCTGGCAGTGGTCCAGCACTTTCTGGCCAAGGTGGTGACCATTATGTGGATCTCTGGGTGTGGCTCTCTAACATGCTGCAAAGCATGTCGCCCCCTCACCCATCAGTGCCTCCAAACCATCCTGGTCCCCTCTCCCCAGCCTCTGCTCCCCGCCCATGGTTGCCAGCAGGAGCAGAGAGATTATATTTCAACAAGGCAGCTGGTGTGCGGCAGCCACTGTTGCCTATTTAGCGGATTAATTGCGCTGCAGAAAGCATGCTGGGGAGACCACACGTTCAGGAAACAATGAAGAAATGCAAAAACTTTTTTTGCTTGGCTTTACTCCTTCGACCCATTCACCAGGGTACTGAGAGAGGTACATGCTGCTCTTTATATACTATACCCAATTGTTGACACAGCTTAATTAACACAACTTAACAGCACCTGCTATACTGCTTCACAGCTATAAAACTACGTCATGATATTTACTCTGGCCTTTAAAGAGATACACATCTTGTGAAACAATAAGGAACCTTAATATTTAAATCATTCAACATTTCCCTTGCGGTTCATTATTGTGGAACAAAAACGTAAATCATATTTTGTACATGTCTTTCATGTGTAACCTTCGGAAGTGCTTTAGTAAAAAATATCCGCAATTTGATTGTCACATGGAACATATTGAAATACAATTATTCTGTCAGCAATCAGTTTCTTTACAAACTGTAAATGTAATCTTAAGACTCTAGTGCACTGCGTACAGTATTGGTTTCTGAACACAGGATAGCGAGTCCGCTCTGCGAATCGAGGTAAACTTTTACTGGTAGTGTTACTTGCATCTGTAGATCTGCAAATACTTGTAGATACCATTCTATATCACGAATGGCCTGAATGCATGCACATAATTCACTCTGTTGTGGAGAGACAAATAATTGTTTGTTTCTGGGACTTCCATTCAAATGGACACCCGTTATAACAGAACACCATACCAGACACACCCCTGTAATTATTTTGTTCCACTGCATGAGATGCATCACAGAAAATTTCAAAACCTTCGTCAATACTTGACATAAAGCACAACCTATAATGTTTGGTATGTTTAAGGTACATTACAATTCTCTGAAGAGCAGAGAAACATTGCGTAATGGGCTTTTCCACATATTTTGCTAGAAAGTGAAAAGCATAAGTTATATCTGGTCTCGAGGTTCTTTGAATGAAATTTTGTTTCCCTATAGCAGAACTATACAAAGCCTTGTCAAAAAATTACTTTTCACCTGTAAAGGTGAAACCACACACCATAGGCGTTTCCTTCCCATGTGCATTTTCTGAACACAACATTTGATAAGATCAATTTTTAGTTTGGTGAACCAAAAAAGATCCATTTTTGCCTTCCTCAATTTGCATGGATAAGTAATTTTTAGCTATGCCTAATTCCACCACATCAAATTTCTTCTGCAACTGTGATACTACCTGTTCATATTCCTGTTTAGTCTTTGTAGAAGTGAACACGTCATCTACATACACACATGTTTTTGTTACAGTTTGCCCTTTCCTTAATAAACACAGTTGTCTGCCTTTCCTTGTGAAAAACCAATATCCAGCAATTCTTTCGCTAAAGTTTGGTGCCAATTCCTTCCGCTCTGGTGCAGACCATAAATGGATTTATTTAATTTGCATACCAATCCTTCAGCAGCATCTATGCCATCAGGAACACGCATAAAAAAAAGTTCTTTTAAATCTGCAAACAAATGTGCAGTTTTTATATCCAAATGATAAACAGAATGTCCATGTTGTGATGCATCTTTTAACAAAAGCTTAACTGTTTCATATTTTACACTTGGTGAATAACACAAATCATAATCTTCACCTGGAATTTGTTGAAAACCCCTAGCAACTAATCTAGCCTTGTACCTTACAACTTCATTTTTGTCATTCATTTTAACTTTATAAACACATTTTGAATCAATACGTCTCATATCTGGGGTTTGTGGTACAAGAGACCAAGTGTTATGCTCTTTTAAAGAAGCTATCTCAGAGTCCATAGTTTTAGTTTATACCAATTCACAGCTTGGGGCTTACGTAAATTCTGAAAATCATTGTACCTTTTTGGCTCAAAAATCGCCTTATCGGCATACACAGCACAGTGGTACCTCTGGTTGCGAATGGGATCCGTGCCGAAGGCCCGTTCACATCGTGAAAAGACTGCAACCTGAAGTGCCATATCTGCGCATGTGCGCGGCCCGATGCAGCGCTTCTGCACATGCACAAAGCACGATTTAGTTCTCTGCGCATGCATGTGCTCCGAAACCCGGAAGTAACCCATTCCGGTACTTCCAGGTTCAGTGCGTTCGTACCCTATGGCGAACACAACCCACAGACATCACAACACGAGGTATGACTGTACTGAAATACTAATCTGCAAAACATTGTGGTTCCTGTCTCTATTTGAATGTCTCAGTCCAGAAGGAGTTAGACTCTTCAGACTTAATGGGACTAAGTAAACTACTAGTTTCAGGTTTTAAATCATCATTGTCAGACTGAAGAGATGCCTGTAGGCTAAGCTCAGGGTCAGAAAACTCGAGAGAACTTAACCTCCCCTCAGGTGCCTGTAACTTTAAATCCTCAAACAAATTACCAGACTCAACAGGCTTTTCATCTTCTTCCATTAATTCAGAATCACTATTATTCCCTCCTCCTCCTGCTTCTGCTTCATCTTCCCTTTCCTCCTCAGTATTATCTATACCGTCAGTATCTTGGAAAACAGCAACCCCATTCCAATTTAGTTTGTATCATGCTTCTGGTAATATGAAATTTGTCAGTCGCTGGTATGTAAATTCTGTACACCTCCTGCTGGTAGCCATTAATTTTCCCTGAACACTACACTCACCCAATTTCTGCTTAGCGGGATAATGCATAACGACATCTGAACCCCAAATGCGTAGGTATTTCAGATTAGGGCATTATTTAAACAACATCTCATAGGGGGTGACATCTAAACCAGAATGATAGCTATGATTCTTGACATAGCAAAAAGCATGGAGTGCTTCAGTTCAAAAAACTTTGGACAGATTAGCATTGTGCAGATAGGTTTTAACACTTGCCTGCAGGTCACGCTGCAAAACTTCAACAAGCCCCTTTTGCCATGGACTTTGGGGCAAGATAATTCAGAAGTAGTCCCCTGCGCTTCCAGGAAATTATCAAAAGCCTCAGAAACAAAATCCCTGCCCCGGTCAGGAAACAGGTTCTTAATAGGTTTGTTAAAGTGCGTTTTTACTCAGCTGCAAAAAACTTTGTACTTCTCAAATGCTTGTGATTTCTCAGCAATTGCATAACTTCAACAATCTCTACTATACTGGCCTATCAGAGTAAGCCAGTACTTAGAACCTCCTAATGATGATGGGAGTGGCCCAACTAAATCACAATGTACAGTGTGGAGCCAGTGTGGTGTAGTGGTTAAGAGCGGTAGACTCGTAATCTGGGGGACTGGGTTCGTGTCTCTGCTCCTCCACATGCAGCTGCTGGGTGACCTTGGGCTAGTCCCACTTCTCTGAAGTCTCTCAGCCCCACTCACCTCACAGAGTGTTTCTTGTGGGGGAGGAAGGGAAAGGAGAATGTTAGCCACTTTGAGACTCCTGAAGGGGAGTGATAAATCGGGATATCAAATCCAAACTCTTCTTTTTCTTCTTCTTCTACACGCTCAAATGGCTCAGTTACCTTCCTATTTGAGCACCAACCTTTGCGTGCAACCTTAATCTTATTCTTGCAACAGGATAAACATTGCATAAAGTATTTACATGGTTTTAAGTCCATTAACAATATTACAGCGGGACCTCGACTTACGAGTGACCGACTTACGTGTTTTTCAACTTCCGAATGACTTCTGGAAGAAAAAAAAAAGGCCGCCGCAACCGAATTTTTCGACTTGCGAAAGGAAGTCGCGGCCGCTTTGAATAGGATTTATTCGACTTAGGAATTTTTTTCATTCAATGCATCTCTATGGGGACTCGACTTACGAGTGTTTTTGACTACAGAAGATCGCGTCGGAACGCATTATCTTCGTAAGTCGAGGTCCCACTGTATTTGTCTTAATTGCATCAGCAAAATTCAGATGTCCTAAAAGTCTATGCGCTTCATGGACACATCCAGAATGTGGTCTTACATTTTTCAACCCGTCTTGACTGTGCTGCTGTCAGGGGCTGGCCGGGTTCCGAAGCAGTGTCTGAGGACACAGCTGGACTAGACAGGGCACAGCTGACGCCCGAAGAGTTATTGAGGGTGTGGGACCAGGAACAGGCACAGCCCCTGTTAACGCCAGAAGCGGTAATGAAGCAATGGGGGGAATTCCCAACCGGGGCTCCAGTGCAACCAATGGGAGGGGAGCAGGAAATGGAGACCAGGGAGGAGTTGAGGCAAGAAGATCCTGCCAGAGCATCAGACACAACCAGCATGGAGGATGAAAGCGAAAGGGAAGGGGCGAGCGCTGCCCCCCTTAGGTCAAGAGCACGGAAGAGGAAAGAGGGGAGGCGGCGCCTAGGGTGCCCGAAGCTTTTATGTTGGGGGCGGAGTCGCAAACCGGTACTTCGAGGATCTGACTCAGAAGGGTCGGATGCAGAACTGTAACACCTGTCATGCTTGATGCTGTAAATAAAGCAATTAGTTTAGTAGACGGTGTTTGTGGATGCTTGCTCTTGAGGAGGACACACATCCCTCTCACAGCATCCTCGAAGTCTTCGCTACCTCCTCAGGAGTAAAAGCGCAGCCAGCATGAGTAACGCGGAAGAAGCGGCGGCGGCAGCTGCCCAAGGAGCAGGCGGTGGAGGTGCCCCCACCTGGGAAGACAGAGCCAGAGAGCTGGAGGTAATGTACCGAATTTCCCAGGCACGGTTGGAGGAGGCACGGCTTCACACTGAGCAAGGCAGGAGCGCGCAGGTGGGAAGGAGGATCACCATGCTGGCCAGCAGGTTTCAGGGAAAACCAGAGCAATATATAGGATTTAAAACGGACATGATGTATGTGTTGGAATTGCAGAAGGACTCTTTTAAGAATGAAGCAGAACAGGTCGGTTTTGTAATTTTGCATTTTGAGGGACCTGCTCGTGATTGGGTTCGACCCCTGATTATAGCCCAAAATCCAGCGCTCCAGAACGTTAAAGCGTTTTTTCAAAGCATGGATGTTGTTTCTACAAGCCGTTCTGAACAGGAGCTAGAAGGGCAGGAACTCTTATTGCTGAGGCAAGGTAACATGACTGTCCGTGAATTCTGGGGCAAGTTTTCGCTGTTGAGTCACCGTCTGGGATGGGACACGAACACGCCCCAAATGATAGCGCTGTTCAAATTAGGGCTGGCAGATGAGGTTAAAGACTCTTTGGCAAGGGGGGGACCCTACAACGATATGAATAGCCTCACAGAAGCAGCGATGGCGATTGGAGTGCGTTTAGAACTCAGAGACAAAACAAAGGAAGGGAAGGCGGGAAGGTGGTTCAACTTTCGCTTTCCCACACAAGCAGAGAAGCCGGCTGGCGCGCAAACGCACCTCCAGGAAGAAACGCCCATGGAACTGGGCGGAGCGCGCGCACGCCCTTATTCAAATGCAATGGTTGCCAAGGGAAGTGACGTGCAGGGTGGGAAAGCGCCCAGAAAATGTTTTGTGTGTCATCAAACAGGCCACCTAGCCAAGGCTTGTAATCAAAGAAAGGTGTGGCAAGGCATGACGGGGGCTGTAACAGGAGAAGGGGAGGAGGGAGCGACGATACAGGGAAACGGCAATGCCGGCTGGCAAGTCACAGGGACGGCCAGTCAGGCACAAAAGCAGTAAAACGTCCCCCTCGCAGCGCACCCGAGATACATCCTCCCAGCCCGCCCGAGCACACCCTCCCCAACCCTCCCAAGCCAGGCATCGTGATGGAAGTCGCACTGCAGCTCCCCAATGGTTGCACCCTGCTGGTCCCAGCCTTGGTCGACAGTGGCGCCAGTGCAGATTTCTTGGATATAGACTTTGCACGGCAGCACTAGCTTCACCTTCTGCCTTTGCACTTCCCCCTGCAAGTCACCACCATTGATGGGAGGGAACTGAAAGGAGGGGCGGTCACGCAAAGCACTCCACCCATGAGAATGGAGATAGGACGGCACTCTGAAGTTCTTGCTTTCCACGTCACCACGTTAGCAGGTCCCTCCATCATACTGGGGATGGGGTGGCTGGACAGACATGACCCAGTAGTAAGCTGGCATCAGCGTTCTCTGACATTTGGTTCTGCGTACTGCATGGAACATTGCTTGCAGCAGATGCGTCCCACGGAGCAGGCAGACGCAGCCATGATGCAAGCAGGGAAAGTCACGCTCCCGGCGCAATATGCGGAGTTTCAGCAGGTGTTCAATGAAAGGGAAGCGGACAAGCTGCCCCCCCACTGCCCCTACGACTGCCAGATCAACCTGGTCCCAGGAGCGCAACTGCCACCAGGCAAGCTTTATTCAATGTCGGAGCAGGAAGTGGCGGATTTGAAGGACTTCATTGACAAAAACCTGGCCAGAGGTTTTATCAGGGAAAGCAAGGCAGTAGGGGGCAGTCCCGTGTTCTGGGTAGACAAGAAAGACACGCTCCAATGACGCTTAGTTTGTGATTACAGGATCCTAAACTCTTTGACCCTCCCTATCTCTTACCCCATGCCGAGAATCGACGACCTGCTGGCGGCGGTACGCAAGGGCAGGATCTTCACCAAGCTGGACCTGAGAGGCGCATACAACCTCATCAGGATCAGGGAGGGGGATGAGTGGAAAACTACCATGTTCACACCCCTGGGAGCTTATGAGTTTCTAGTTATGCCTTTTGGACTCCAGGCGGGTAGCCAATGCTTCCAAGCGTTCATGCATCACGTGTTGGGACCCCTGCTGTATAAACAGGCAGTGGTCTATCTAGATGATATTCTTGTGTACTCTCAGAACCCAGAGGAGCACGTGCAACACGTCAAGGAAGTACTGCAGAAGCTCCAAGAACACCAGCTATGTATCAAGCTGGAGAAGTGCCAGTTTCACACCACAGAGGTGGACTTCCTGGGCTACCGACTCTCAGATGAGGGGATAGCCATGGACACGGACAAGGTAGAGGCAATCCTGCAATGGAAGAGCCCCAAAACCAAGAAGGACGTGCAGCGATTTGTCGGTTTCGCAAATTTCTATAGAAAGTTCATACCGGCTTTTGCAAACATGACGGCCCCACTCACGGACTGCTTGAGGGGCAAGAAGAAGTTCCAGTGGACGGAGGAGGCTCAGCGAGCCTTTGAAACCCTCAAAAAGGTCTTCGCGTCAGAGGAGCAGCTGCTGCACGTGAACCCCAACAAGCCCATCAGGATAGAGACAGACGAATCAGACCGTGTCATTGGAGCCGTACTATTGCAGCAAGACCCGGCACGGGAATGGCGGCCCTGCGTGTTCTACTCCAGGAAATTGAGCCGTTCGGAATCAAAGTACGCCATCTGGGACAAGGAATTATTGGCAGTGGTAGTGGCGTTTAAACACTGGCGTCACTTCTTGGCAGGAGCGCAGCACCAGATCCAGGTTCACACTGATCACAAGAACCTGGAGTACTGGCGCACGGCTAGGGTTCTCAACCAGCGCCAAATGAGATGGGCAGAGTTTTTTGCGGACTTCAACTTCCACATCCAGTATGTTCCTGGCGAGCAGAACGGCAGGGCGGACGCCCTATCCAGGAAGCCGGAGTACATGGAGGAAGAAGGGCCTCCGGTGGCAAGGGCCATCTTTAAACCTGAACAGTGGCGGTGTGGGGCGGCATTGGGAGGTCGGGAAGAACTGGTGCGCCTCACGCAGGCCGACGACTTTGCCCAGAACAAACTGAGGGAACTCAGGGAAGGGGCTTCCAAGGCAAAAGGGTTTGAGGAAAAGGAGGGGTTGTTGTTGTACAAAGAGGCACTGTATGTTCCAGGAGAGGAAATGAGGGCTAAAATTCTCCGGCAGCTCCACGACAATCCCACAGCGGGGCACTTTGGGCAATTCAAAACTATGATATTGGTCACGAGAGAATTCTGGTGGCCCAGAGTCAGGCAAGACGTCAAGGAATACGTCAGGGGGTGCAAGGTGTGTCAAAGGGCCAAAGGGGAGAGGGAGGTACCGGCTGGGTTACTGGAGCCCCTCCCCACCCCTGGCAAGCCCTGGGAGGCGGTTTCCCTGGACTTTGTCACGGACCTTCCCCAGTCCAAGGGGAAGACGGCGGTACTGGTAGTAGTGGACCTCCTGACCAAGATGGCCCATTTAATTGCATGCCCCAAAGTGGTGTCGGCGGAGGAGACGGCCCGGCTATTTGTGCAGCACGTATTCGAGCTGCATGGTATGCCAACGAGAGTAATCTCGGATTGCGGGGCCCAATTTACCTCCCGCTTCTGGAGCAAGCTCATGCAGCTCTTGCAGGTGCAGGTGTGTCTGTCCTCAGCACGCCATCCTCAAACTAACGGTCAATCAGAGCGTGTTAATTCCATCCTGCAGCAGTATCTGCGCTGCTACGCCTCCCAGCAACACAACAACTGGAGCGACAGACTCTCGCTTGCTGAATTTGCTTACAATAATGCTCAGCACGTCTCGGCAGGCATGTCCCCGTTCCAGGCAAACTACGGCAGCCACCCCAGGGCCTTCCCGGGGAGGGAGGGGGAACGGGGGGACGGAGACGTGCCCGCAGCACAGCATTTTGGAGAGCAGTTGGAAGCGTTGCACCAACTGCTCAAAGACAATCTGGAGCAGGCAAAAGCAGCCTACAAAACGGCAGCAGACCGGCACCGCAGGGAGGGGGAGGACATCCAGGTGGGAGACATGGTATGGTTGTCCACACAAGGATTGCCCATCCGAGGCAGGTGCAAGAAGTTGCAGCACCGCAGACTGGGGCCCTTTGAGGTAGTGGAGCAAATTAACCCAGTGGCTTTCAAACGGCGACTGACGGACTCCATGAGAATTCACCCGGTGTTCCACAGGTCTCTCCTGTCCAAGTACAGGGAACCTCACAGGTACCAACAGGGCTACCAGCAGGGGTCGCAGGGGCTACCGCTGGTGGACCCGGAGCTGTTTAATGAGGCCACCGAAATCTTAGACTCCAGGTGGCAAGGGGAGGAGTTGCAGTACTTGGTAGCGTGGGAGGGGGAGCCAGCTTCAGAAAATGCTTGGATCCCAGCGGAAGAAGTCACCAGGGAGCACTTGGTGTGGGAGTTCCATGAGTTATTCCCGCACAAGCAGAAGCCATAGCGCTGGCAACTCAGAGACGTGTTCCAGCCCACGGACTCGGAGGAAGGGAATTTTTTGGGGTTTCTGCCATCCGGGGGTAGTGAAGGATATCAGACAATAGGGGAAGGGGCCGAAGGGTCAGAACCCATTCTCCCACCCATGGCCAGGGAAGATTGGGAAGAGGTGTTTGACTCATCGTAAAGTGGCGACACCACAATATTCCTGGGCTTCCCATCATCGCCAGACACTGCAGATGATTCCTGGGGGGAACTGGGGGATCTTGCCAGGGAATCCGACACCGATCTGCCCCAACCCTGTGGGCCTCCTCAAGGGGGGAAGGGGGGCTTGGAAGGGGGGGTGGATGTCAGGGGCTGGCCGGGTTCCGAAGCAGTGTCTGAGGACACAGCTGGACTAGACAGGGCACAGCTGATGCCCGAAGAGTTATTGAGGGTGTGGGACCAGGAACAGGCACAGCCCCTGTTAACGCCAGAAGCGGTAATGAAGCAATGGGGGGAATTCCCAACCGGGGCTCCAGTGCAACCAATGGGAGGGGAGCAGGAAATGGAGACCAGGGAGGAGTTGAGGCAAGAAGATCCTGCCAGAGCATCAGACACAACCAGCATGGAGGATGAAAGTGAAAGGGAAGGGGCGAGCGCTGCCCCCCTTAGGTCAAGAGCACGGAAGAGGAAAGAGGGGAGGCGGCGCCTAGGGTGCCCGAAGCTTTTATGTTGGGGGCGGAGTCGCAAACCGGTACTTCGAGGATCTGACTCAGAAGAGTCGGATGCAGAACTGTAACACCTGTCATGCTTGATGCTGTAAATAAAGCAATTAGTTTAGTAGACGGTGTTTGTGGATGCTTGCTCTTGAGGAGGACACACATCCCTCTCACAGCTGCTTTGCAATTTACAGACGGTTCTGAGTAGGTGCGAAAACAGTCTACATACAACATCAGACTCCCGGGCATACAATAGACAGTTGTTCCCGCTGAAAAACTCACACATTGACTCACAGCATTGGACCAGACACAGTCTCAAGCTCACCCCAAATGCTCCCAGGGGCTCTGGCCTGGCCCTAATGCCTGAAAGGAGATTGGACAAAAGCAAGGCGAGCCCCTGGATTCCTTTAACAGAATACCCCTTCGCGCATTGGGAGGGGCAGGTGTGACAACCTCCCCTCAACCACACCTTGAACCAATGCCTAACTGCCACATGAACACCCGTGCTCGCCGCCAAACCATTCACACCTGCAACCAACCCATCAACCCCACTGATACCTCGCTCAGCCAAATATCATTTCCAGCATTGGAAAGATTTACACCATCCGGCCTGTACAAGGCAGCATCCTTGAAGGTAATGCCCGCATGGCAGATAAGAGAGCCTCCCAGGGCAAGAACCTTCTTGGCCATGGCATGATTCATCCGCTTCCTGGCCTTTTTGGTGGCAGTTGGGCAGCGGCTACCAAGCCACACACGTCGCTGTAGCAATTGTGACCAAAATATTTTGAGTCCAGGGTGAGCGGTTGCCAGCTCTTCCACGTCCTCTTGCATGCGGGAACGCAAACTTAAGCTGTCTACCAACGCCAAATCATTTTCGCCCAGCTGTACCACAATCGCTGTGGGAGGTCCTTCACAGGACACCTTCGCCCGCACCATTGGGAGAAATTCATCCCATCGCATTCCACATCTGGACATCCAGGATACACTCACGTGTTCGGGAAGGCCAAGACGGCTTCCCAGTCCAGAGTTCACAGCCCGCAACCTGGCCCAGTGCACAATGTTGTGGCCGACAATCCAAATACGCACTGCTGCTAGACCTGAGAAGGGAATAACAAGCAGGCATCAGAACAGGCACTGCTGGTGACGCTTTCTGACATGACCCTTGAAGCGTCAGACTTCCAGCGTCCCATATTTTTTATCCTGTCAACCGACAGGCCCCAATGTGCTGCTGTTCTGGCAGCGCCTATGCAAAAACAATGAGGCGCATATTCAGCGGCTGACAAGCCACAGGCTGAAATACTTTTACACACCACCTGAAAAAACGGATGCCCAGCTAACGGGGTCCCATTCTCATGCACTAAGAATGGGCCAGCCCCAGAGGGGCGAAGAGTCATATATTTCCTGGTATCCGTAACAGGGCAAGGGCCTTCCCTACCAGTGGCAGGCAGTCTAACCGTGGCGCCTCTGCCCAATTGGTCTTGGAATTCCTGACAGTAATGATGATTTCCTCCCTAACGATCTGGGAAGTTGGAACTTACTCCAGCCCTCCAAGGCTTTGCGCATGATAAACTTAGCACAAGGGTCTTTAGAAAATAGTGATTTGGTAAAGAACGAAATTGCAGCAGACTGAATCCTGATAGTCTTAGTGGCACGACCAAGCTGCAACAGGTGCACCAAACACTGCAGCACCTGCTCAGTAGATGGGGACAAACTCCTATCGATAGCCAATGACTGCAAGCAAAAGGCTAAGAAGTCAGTCCAGGCTTTCTTACAAGACCGAAGTGTAGAAGGGGAAACAGAAGCCACTACTGCCTGTAAAACTAAATGCTGCCAAGGTTCCATAGATGATCTGGGGGGGAAACTCCAGCATCAGCTGCTGTGCTTCTGGAGCCAGGGACATATCAGCCATGTCGTCAGAAGATCCCAGAATGAACCTTAAGCAGTGCAGAACGAAAGCGCGTAAGAGGGCCAAGACTCTGCTGGAGCGGGAAGACTGCTTTGCCAAAATGCTCACCACTGCCAGGTCCAAATGTGCAATGCCACTACAATGGGAACACAACAGAAGAGCCACACCGGGCTACAGTTCAGGGTTGTCATTCACAACTCTGACTCTGTCCCCCTCAGCCCAGCAACACGTCTGCCCACGGCAATGTTTGGGTCCGACATAAAACCTGCTCATGAACTTTCTTTGCTGCTGCTTTTTGGTCAGACACACTTCTCCCCAGTTATACCTACCCAACAATCTATTCATTATTTGCTTGTTTCATAAAATTTACACACCTTCCGATTGTACGAACCAATAAACAAACCGCAAAGTGGTTTACGGAAAAAGCTAAAATGATAAAATGATCAGTAAGAAGAATTACTAAAAGTTTAAGGCTTTGAGAAATCTCAAACGGAAACAAATTTAAACTCGCACCATCTTTATGAACATCCAGGTAGGCTTGCCTATATGCAAAGATTATTTTAGCAGACTGGGGGGAAAGCACAGCGAAGGCATATGCATGATATCACTAGACTTTTTAATAACGTCCCACATTGATACAAAACTGTCCAATGAAATGGCGACTCTTAACAAAAAATAAAAAATCTCTGATTTTAAAATGCTTTTCAGTCTTTTGGCAAACTATAAAAATCATGGGTTCTTATTTAGAAGTAACACTAAGGGTAGCACGATGTGTATTGCTCTGTATGATTAAAAATATGCACGGTTAACACTATTAAGTGTGAATAAAAAATAAAGTTGAGTATCGTGAAGGCAGAACTGTATAGGGAAGTTTTTAATGTTTGATCATTTATCACGTTTTATATTTGTTGGAAGCTGCCCAGAATGGTAACTATGTCAGATGGATGGGATAAAAATAATAAAATAAAATAATAATTATTATTATTAGTCAGAGGTACCAGTAGGTCAGATCTGGATCAGTTGAAGACAGCTGTATGAGGAGGTCAAGACTAAAGAGGCAAGACACAAAGTGTGAGATTTAAGGAGGGTCACTTTATTAACTACAGCTGAGTAACTTACAAACCGCAGGCAGGAAAGGAGGCGACGTGTGGCCAGGAGTCCAAGTCTCTTGTGAGACTCCAAATCCTGTCGTGATTGGCTAACCCTACTTCGCAGGGAGGAAGGTGGTCTCCATTGCCCTCCTCTCCCCCCACCGCACCCCTTAAGGTGAGCTCTGCTGACTCACGCACCCTTGGAGCCCCACAAATCCAGGCAAGTGACATGGGTCAACCTCAAGAGAGATCCCTTTCCTGCCCCACAGGTCCCCCCTGGAGCCACTTAGCAACCTGAAAAGTGATTCGGGGTACTCGCCGGTTTTGCCAACCTCTTCCCTTTCGCAGGAGGATAAAGCCACGGCTTAGTCCTTCTTCCCCCACCGCCGCAGAATATGGGCTTTTATTTCGGTGTGGAGGTTAGAGAGGAAAATGTCGTTCCCAGCAGCAGACAAGGAAATCCCATCTTTTTCGTAAAGTTCGCAATAAGTGGGATTAATTTGGGTGTGAGATATCGTTCCGTCCCCCGTTGCAAACAGCGCCTTTCTCACTTGTCTATTAATATCTTTCCGCATTTGGCGCCTTGCCTTCATGTTCCGGATTTTGCTCCATGCTCTCCTGGGCAAGATGTTGGACCAAAGGATAAGGGACCCCGGCCACCTTAGCCTAATCACCTCCAAATCCGCTACTACTTGACAAACTATATCCTCAACCGTCATCTTCCCAATTTCATTGTCCTCCGCGTGCAGAACCACAATGTCTGGCTTCAGCTGGACCACCTCGTGGAAGAAGGTGGGCAACACTTGACCATACAGCGATTTCTTCCTGTAGAACCACTGAACAAAGGCCATCTGGCTCAAACCCAAGTCAATTCCCAGACTGGACTTTACCGCTCTACGTCTGGCCCGACAAACCACACGGTGGCCTGCAATGAGGACTCGGACAAGTTTGCCTCCATCCCAGCCACCTGTCAACAAAAAATACCATCAGTAAATTGCAACTCCAGTTTCCTTTCCCCCGGCTTTTCAGATGCCTAACGGTGCTTGGTAAGATGCTAAACATGACCTGTTTATATTTTGTATGCCTCTCAAAGGGATTTCCAGGTGTACTGCAGTTGGGGCCACTGTAATCCTAAATAAACAGGCCTGAAGGACCTCAAGCACAATCAGCACCAGCTGCTCAAGTGCTCTTAGTTTCTGTCCAGAACTGAAACTTTGGACGAAGATGGCCATGTGCACGATGAATTAAAATCCCTGGAGAGTTGCCTACGCTCTGTATATTCCTTGAGGACAGTCACTGAGGAGGGTTCAGTCTCCAAGAGTGGGCTTAACGGCATCACCGAGCTCTCCGGTCAGTATTGGACCGCGTCCTCAGCAGAACCCCAACCTGCAAGAACACCAGACTGGGAAATTGCAGGGAGGGCTGGACCACACACGAAGGCAGCCTCCTCAGGAGCTGGAATCCCTCAAAGGCACCCTGCCTGCTCCTACAGAACACTCAGAAAATAGCACCACGGCCGCAGCGTCTCCTCACTTCTCCTGTGGCGAAGAAGTGCTCCACCAGAAAAGCAACGAGAAGTGGCTGTGGCTTCCAGATTCCAGAGAGGTCCCACAGACCTCTTGGGATCTCTCGCTGGAACCTGGTAGTCACGGATCTCAGAATGCACAGGAGTGGCAGTGGCAAAGCCTCCCCATTTCATGTAATAGTAACAATAATTATTATTTCACACCCTGCCCATCTAACTTGGTTTCCCTAGCAATTCTGGGAGTCTTCCAGCATACATAAAAAACATAGTAAACCAACAAACTTTAAAAGCTTCCCTATACAGAGCTGCCTTCAAGTCTTCTAAAAACATACAGTTGTTTATCTCCTCCACATCAATGGGAGGGTGTTCCACAGAGCAGGTGCCACTACTGAGAAGGCCTCCGCCTGGTTCCCTGTAACCTCACTTCTCACAGTTAGGGAACTGCCAGAAGGGTCTTGGCGCTGGAGACGCTCCTTCAGGTATACTGGGTTGAGGATGTTTACAGCTTTAAAGTTCAGCACCAACACTTTGTGCTTTGAAGTGTATTTCAGGACCAGTGTTATAGGTCTTGGTGGCTGCTCGCAGTTACGTCTAGCTGTCACGTTCTGGATTAGTTGTAGTTTCTGAGTCACCCTCATGTAGAGCGTATTGCAGTAGTCCAAGCGGGAGATAACCAGAGCATGCACCACTCTTGTGAGTCAGGGCACAGGCAGAGAGGATCTCACATGGAGCTAGTAGACAGCCGCCCTGGACACAGAATTGACCTGCACCTCCATGGACAGCTGTGAGTCCAAAATGACACCCAGGCTGCACACCTCATCTTTCAGGGGCAGTTACCCCATTCAGGACCAGGGAGTCCCCCACAACTGCCCACCCTGTCCCCCCAAAACAGTACTTCTGCCTTGTCAGGAATCAACGTTAATCCATTAGCCGCTATCCATCCTCCAACCACCTCCAGACACTCACACAGGACTTTCACTGCTTCTGATTTGAAGGAGAGGTACAGCTGGGTATCATCTGCATACTGATGAACATTCAGCCCAACCCCCCTGATGATCTCTTCCCACGGCTTCAAATAGATGTTGAAAATCATGGGGGAGAGGACGGAACCCTGAGGCACCCCACAAGTGAGCACCCAGGGATCCAAACATTCATTCCTCAACCCCACTTTCTGGACATGGCCCAGGAGAAAGGAGCGGAACCACTGTATAACAGTGCTCCTAGCTCCCAGCCCCTCTAGACGGTCCAGAAGGATGTCATGGTCGATGGTGTCAAAGGCCACTGAGAGATCCAGCAGAACTAGGAAACAGCTCTCACCCTTGTCCCTAGGCCACTGGAGATCATCGACCAGCCCAACCAAGGCAGTTTCACTCCCATAAGGCTGAATCCCGATTGGAAGGGATCCAAATGGTCCACATCCTCCAAATGTGCCTGGAGTTGTTCAGCAACCACCTGTTCTATCACCTTGCCCAAGTATGGAAGATTTGAGACTGGGTGATAGTTGGCCATGATGGCTGGGCTCAAAGATAGCTTTTTAAGAAGCGGTTTAATAACTGCTTCTTTAAGTGGGTCTGGGAAGATTCCCTCACGGAGGGAAGCATTCATCACCCCGCACAGCTCATCGCCCAGCCCTTCCCAGCTCTCTTTTATGAGCCAGGATGGGCAAGGATCAAGGAGACAGGTGGTCAGTTTCACTTGTCCAAGCAACCTCTCCACATCCTCAGATGTAACAGACTGGAACTGATTCCATGCGACATGACTAGACAGAGCTCTGGGCACTCTCCCACCCCAACCCTACCGCATGGTGGGGTCTACATCCCTCTGAATCTGAGTGATTTTTATCTGCAAAAAAACTTTGTGAAGTCATCACAGGAGACCTCGCAATCCACACTGGACTCAGATGGTGAAGGTGGATCCGTTAAACTCCAGACCACCTGGAAGAGTTTCCTGGAACTGTTTTCTGCAGATGCAATGAATAGAGGCAGTGAAGAAGGTCCTCTTCGTCTTCGTTATCAAGATTTGGTAGGCTTGCCATTGAGCTCTAACCCATGTTCAGTCTGATTCGGAGTGGGTTTTCTGCCACCGGCACTCTAGCCATTGTTTGATTGCCCTCAGGCCCTGAAAGAACCACGGGGTCGTCCAGGCTCCATGCAAACGGAGAGGGCACTTCGGAATCAGTCAAGTCAACAGCCCTAGTTAACACCACATTCCAACAGGCCACCAGTAAATCAGCTGAAAGACCATCAACATGGGATAAAACATCCCCTACCAGTCTCTAGAAACCATCTGGATCCATTAAGTGGCTGAGGTGGACCATTCTAATCAGTCCCACTTCCCTGTGCAAGGGATGGTTACTGAGAAGTCTAGTTGCACCAGGAAGTGATCTGACATAGCACTTCTTTTGTTTGGCTTTTAGTGTCAGATCACCCATATCCATAGAGGTGAACGCCAGGTCTAAGGCATGTCCGCGACTATGAGTTTGGCCAAACTTATGCAGGTACAGCCCCATAAAGGCCATGCTTTCCACAAAGTCCCGAGCAGCCGCATGTAAGTTCGCGTTGGCATGGATGTTAAAGTCACCCAGGACCACCAAGATAGGTATCTCCAGGAGAACATCCGACATGACCTGAAGCAGCTTGAGCAGGTAATCCTTGGTGCAGCGGGGAGGTGGGTACACCAATAGGAATCCTGTACTGCCCCTATTGCCCAACTTTCAGAACGTGCACTCAGAGAGCTGGGTCTTCCTACCGTAATATGGACGCCCAGTGAAAACAAAGGACTTCCTAAAAATCACTGCAACCCCCCCCTCCACCCACAAGACCTGGGTTGCTGTGCATAAGGGAAGTGTGGCAGACAAGCAGCAGCAAGCAGAGGCTCATATGCCTTGTCCAACCAAGTCTCTGTTACACATTCCAGTTCAAGTCCTCCATCCATGATCAAGTCATGGACGGCAGTAGTCTTCTGCATCACTGACCTGGCATAGAACAGCAGCACCTTAAGGTCATGTGGGACACCCTTGTTGACATCTGTAACCTTCTGGTCAGGACCAGACCCAGAGGCAGGGATAGTCTCCAAACGAGTAAACCTGCCCCCTCGGTAATGACATGGTCTGGTCCTAGCATAACTCCTCCTGCCTGTGATCACTGATACAAAGCTGAAAATTAATGAAATGCAGCTAAAATATTATGTTCATTTTTCACATGGTCTAGTCCTTCCCCTGCTCACCTCCCTAATATTCTTAAGAGAGTCTCTTCTTCAGTCTTCAAGTGGGAAGGCAGGAAAAGGCCCTCCTTTTCCTTCCATTCTGCAGTTTTAATCTGAAATCTTAGGCAAAGTATTGCACCCAGAGCTCAGAAACTGCTCACGCTAATGAAATTCCCTGTCGCAAAATGTGCCTAGAACAATGGGAGCTTCAAACACTGTGCCTATCCCATATCAAAACTACCACCAATGGCTACCTTTGGTTTTATTGGTGGGCTACTTAAAAATGAGGCTGCATTTTAAATTTTAAATAGTATTTTTACTTGCATTTTAATTGATAGTTTTGTATGTTTTGTTGTGGTTTTTATGGTTGTTAGCCGCTCTGAGCCCGGTCTTGGCTGGGAAGGGCGGGGTAAAAATAAAAATTTATTATATTATTATTACCTGCATCCTAAATGGCTCACCATACTCCACCCACAAACTCATTATAAGCCCTCAATATTATGCTCATGTACTTCATCAGGACTCTTCCCTTTATTGGGCCGTTTCTCCAATATCGCTCTACCAGGTGTCAAAAATCCTGCTGGCCAGGTTGACTCATTTTTCTATTTTGCATTCTCATTTTGTATTTTTTATCTTCTGAAGTGCCTTTGATCTTTGAATGAAGGATGGCATACAAATTTAATAAATAAATTTCTATGCATCTTTTTCTTTCTATCTCCTCATTCACATTCCCTTTGATTTTATTCATTTGTTCTGTCTGCTTCCTTAAATATAGAGACCACCTATAAGTAAATATAGATTTTTAAAATGTGTGTGTGTGTGTGTTCGTTTGCTTGCTTGCTTAAAATATTGCAATCTGCTTTGTTATTTTGGTAAGAAAGTGACGAATACGTTTAATAAAAAGAACAAATAAATCAAGAGAGAAAAAACACATCCACACACTCCCCCTTTCATATTTACTCATGGGTGGGAGACAGTAAAGGATATCCAGGCCAACTCGAGACCTCGCCGTATGTGATACCTTTCATAACTGCGTCCACCTTCTTACCTGACTGCACCCATTCAACTCTGGGTGGCTGCACAAAGTTCTCCTCGCACATCTCCTGGCTGCACCAGTAACGTCTCTTCAGTCAGCTCTGTCCCATCCTTAGGTACCTCCCTCTAAATTGGTTGTGGCAATGGCCAAATTTGCGTAACCCCCTTCACCCCCACAACAGGAGCCCCATGGTGAAACCCAGCTCCAAGCCAGCCAGCCCCACCACTGTGTAGGTGGCTGCCAGATTCTCACCTGCAGGTATCTCCGCTGGAAGATTCTGCTTCGGAGGTCTTGCATCTTCCTTCTGAAGCCATGGCACAGTCAACAAGGTCGAGGGAATTAAGTCCCCTTTACTACCTGAGGCCTCCAATATTTCCATGCATGCTGCAATATCAAGCAAAGGTGGTTTAGTAGCCATTCTATTTGATTTGGAAGGTTTCTTACTCACTACCAACTCCGTGAGATACCTTTCCTAACTGCGTCCACCTTCTTACCTGACTGCACCCAATCAACTGTCTGTCGGTCTGGGTGGCTGCACAAAATTCTCCTTGCACATCTCCTGGCTGCACCAGTAATGTCTCTTCAGTCAGCTCTGTCCCATCTTTGGTAAAGGTAAAGGGACCCCTGACCATTAGGCCCAGTCGTGACAGACTCTGGGGTTGCAGCACACATCTCGCATTATTGGCCGAGGGAGCCAGGGTACAGCTTCCAGGTCATGTGGCCAGCATGACTAAGCCGCTACTGGTGAACCAGAGCAGCGCACGGAAACGCCGTTTACCTTCCTGCTGTAGCGGTACCTATTTATCTACTTGCACTTTGATGTGCTTTCGAACTGTTGTGGCAATGGACAAATTTGCATAACCCCTTCGCCCCTGCAACAGGAGCCCCGTGGTGAAACCCAGCTCCCAGCCAGCCAGCCCCACCACTGTGTAGGTAGGTGCCAGATTCTCACCTGCAGGTATCTCCGCTGGAAGATTCTGCTTCGGAGGTCTTGCATCTTTCTTCTGAAGCCATGGCACAGTCAACAAGGTCGAGGGAGTTAAGTCCCCTTTACTACCTGAGGCCTCCGATCTTTCCACGCATGCTTCAATATCAAGCAAAGGTGGTTTAGCAGCCATTCTATTAGATTTGGAAGGTTTCGTACTCGCTACCCACTCCGTGGCCTCCAACAGACCTCATGTCTGGGCCTCCCTCCTCTTTGGAAGAAGAATCCTGAGGCTGCTTTTGAGCATTGCCCTTGGCTTCCTTGCCTCCTGCTCCCTTCTCGAGATGCCATCGCAATCCCTCTACCATGCAAGTAACTGCAGGAGGGGGCATACACAGGTCCCACTCCAACCCACAAACAAACTGGATAATTAATCATTAACCTGAGGCCTTTTGCATGAAGAGCAAGTGTTAGGCCGATGAATCCCCTCACACATTCCCCTTTAATGGGAACCCTGGAAATGCCGCCGCAAGAGGGGTGAGTCGCCACTTCACGTCCCCCTTATTTGATTGATAGACTGGAAGAATTTTGCCCAAGGCCTAAAACCGCCTTTTGAGACTGTGAAAATCACCATCTCACCGCCAAGACTACCTACAGCTGAAAGAACCGCTAGAAATTGCCAACCATTCCTCCAGCCACTGCTTGACATTGTCCAACCAGCGTTCATTCCCTAACATGGTCAGGTTCACCCCATCAGGCCTGAAGAGTTCCACCCTCTTGGTTTTAATGTCCTTATGGCTCACCACTCTAGAAGGAGATTTGGACTACCGAAACTGTCATGTTGGGAGCGGACCCGAGAGAGGCCACTCCCAGATTCTGCTACCGACTCGAACAGTCATGAACTTTAGAGCTTTAGAGCTCTGGTTGTATAGTGTTTAATAAATCTGTAAATACAGATGCAGATGTTTCGGACTGATTACTCCCGAGGAGACAACACAGCCACCTTACACCTGATCTGACTTCATTACCGTATATTCCAGCATACAAGACGACTTTTTAATCCCCAAAAATCTTCTCTAAAATCGGGGGTCATCTTGTACGCCAGGTATAGTTTTTCAGATGATGCGACGCGGGGTTCCGCCCCGCCGCTGGCTGGGTGCGTGCGCCGCCTCAGCTGCCATGGAGCGCAACGGGCTCCTGTGCGGCGAGAGGGGAGGCTCTCCCTGCCGCTCCAGCTGCTGCCGCCACCTCAGCCACCACGGAGCCCAAGCTGGCTGTGGGAGGCGAGCGCAATGGGCTCATGTGCGGCAAGGGAGGCTCTCCCCGCCGCTCCAGCTGCTGCCGCCCCCACCTCAGCCGCCACGGAGCCCGGGCTGGGTGTGGGCGGTGAGCGCAATGGGCTCCTGTGCAGCGAGAGGGGAGGCTGTCCCCGCCACTCCAGCCGCCGCCATCTCAGCCACCACGGAGCCCGGGCTGGGCGAGTATACCCCAAACTCTGTATTTTAACATAAAAAGTTGGGGGTCGTCTTATACGCCCAGTCGCCTTGTACGCCGGAAAATACGGTACTTCCGTTTCCTTGAGAATCGCTTGCTTCTCCATCAAGCTATATTTGAAGCACAAAAGATCCATCCACAGCAGGGTGGATAAAAATCAACGATTTAAAAAAGAAAGAAAGAAAAGAAATCAGATTTGTTTTTATTTAAATTGGATTTTTAAAAATAAAATGCTTTTTGAGGAAAATATATTACCATCCAAAGGTTATTTCATCATAAAATAAAGATCAGTTTTTTAATTATGTAGAATAAGGCTGTATATGTTTAATTTGTTTGGTAAATAAATTCCATTAATCCACAATGTCATGCTCTTCCAGAGGGTTTTGTAAGATTATTGGGCAGTTTCTCTGCCTACAAGATATTATCACAGATGCTTGGTTTACTTTTGCAGTTCTCAAAACTGAATTTGACTCAGCAGAGATCACATGCCTCTTCTTCACAGCAAAAATGTTATAACATGAACAGAGTTGAGAAAAAGACCTTAATCTTATTGTTCTACAAACCTATGAATACACAATCAACCCCTTCAGTGCTAAGTTTCAAGAAGTTCAGTGAATAGAATAGAAACAATATTTTTCTGATTGTTTGGAGTGGAATAGATCTGCACAAGAAGAAAGTGAAACTAAGTGTGAGGAGGAAGGGGCAAGCAGACAAGCAGTACAAAATGAAAGTGAAACTTTCTGAGCACAATACTGCACAGCCACAGACAGACAAGTCTTTGGATCTTTTTGTGTGTATGACCTGAGGTTTATCGCATTCTTTCCTTGGAGGAAAAAACCTATAATGGCAGCAGGCCGTAAAAGAGACCCAGTTTGGCAATATTTTAATGAAGTGCCTTTACCTATCGGTAAGGCAGGCATGCGTAAAAATGCAAACACTGCAACAAAGAAATGCAAAGCCTGGTGGCCCGAATGAGGCAACATCATGAGAAGTGCTGTGATGAAGATGACAAAAGAAGCACATTTGAACAGGCAGGATCTTCAGGTTGGTAAACATTTTTATTGAATCATATTTCTAAACACTGCCTTGAACTGTCATGTTTGAGCAAAATTTTATTTCTTATTATTACTGCATGTTACTGTCATTTGGTACAGTTATGAAGAAAAGCAAATATTCCTTTTGGGGCAGTGCTGTGTACAATAAGCAGAAATTGTATAAACAATAAAATAACAGCATTGACTTTTTTGTTTAGGGGAATTCATGGATTCTGGAAACTATCCACCTTCAAGAAGATCACCATCTGTCAGGGTTGAGTCAGATGAGGAGGAGTGGTGGCAAGCCCCCCCTGACGAGGAGGCACCCACACAGGAATCTGAAGAATTCACACCTGGGGAAGACTGGTGGCGGCACTCCTCTGAAGAGGAGGAATCTGACAGGGAGGAGGGAAGTCCAGAGCTGGGGGAAGAAGTTCAGCCAGAACCAGGCCCCAGTCAGGGGGAGTATCAGCCGATCCCCTCTCCTCCTCCCTTCTCAGCTGTAGAACGCCGAGCAGAGAAGCGACGTCAGCAATTAGAATCAGCTGCAACTCGTAAACGGGGGAGTGACCCAGCTATATAGAGAAGCTGACGGCCCCATTCTCCAGCATCTGCAACAAATGTGCTGTGGAGACACTACCGGTACGATCTTCTGGCAGCTGCCTGCTGGCCTTCAGCCCGACAACCTCAGGTGCCCTAACAGATTGCAGACGCTCTGCTACGATTTCCGGATGGACACCAGGTGCGAGTGCTGGGCCTAGTGGACTCAGGTGCCTCAAATAGTTTTCTAGATGAGAGTCTAGCCCAGCAGCTAGGGCTAGAGACTCGAAAGCTGGAGGTACCATTGACTGTTCACACCATCGACGGCCGTCCCCTGCTCTCTGGTGCTGTTACCCATACCACCGCACCCTTGATCCTGGAGCTACCGGGACACCGAGAACAGATAGTCCTGTATCTAGCCAAGATGTCTGCGGCTCCGCTGGTGCTGGGAATGCCATGGCTGACGCAACATGACCCGGCCATCGCGTGGGGGCAGCGCTCCCTTGTGTTTGCTTCAGCGTATTGCCGGCATCATTGCTTGGGAAAGCGGGATGTCGTGAAGGAAACAGCAGCACAGGGTGCACAAGAGGGAACTCTCACAGGAGTTGAGAGTCAGTTGCCGGTGGAGTACCACGCCTTCCGAGACGTGTTTTGTGAAAAGGAGGCGGACCAGTTACCACCCCATCGGCCGTATGACTGTAAAATTGACCTCCTTCCAGGCTCACAACTGCCTACAAGTCGGCTTTATCCAATGTCTGAAACAGAATTGGTGGTATTGCGGGAATTCTTGGACAAAAATCTAGCAAGAGGGTTCATCAGGCCCTCAAAGGCGCCGGGGGGCGCGCCCGTCCTGTTTGTGAAGAAAAAAGGCTCCTCTGAGTTGAGGCCTTGTATGGACTACAGGAAGTTGAACCGCATCATTGCCCCAGTCCGTTACCCCTTGCCGCTCATTGGTGAGTTGTTAGAGAGGTTGCGTGATGCAAGAATTTATACAAAATTGGACTTACGAGGTGCCTATAATCTAATCCGTATACGAGAAGGGGATGAATGGAAAACTACTTTCAACACCCGGTACGGGAGCTTCGAGCACCTGGTGATGCCCTTCGGAATACAGTCAGGAACAGCGACATTTCAGGCCTTCATAAACCACGTGTTGGCCGGTCTGGTGGACTGGTTCGTGGTGGTCTATTTAGACGACATTCTTATCTACTCGGACAATCTGGCGCAACATGTGCAGCATGTGCGGACTGTGCTGCAAAGGCTGCGGGAACATCGCTTATATGCGAAGTTGGAGAAATGTCAATTTCACGTCTCCACGGTAGACTTCCTGGGTTATCGGCTGACCCCAGAGGGAATAAAAATGGACCCCGCCAAGGTACAGAGCGTGCGTTCTTGGCAGGCCCCACGGACAAAGAAGGACCTACAACGGTTCTTAGGGTTCGTGAATTATTATAGGAAGTTCCTGCCCAAGTACTCTTGGCTCACGGCACCCCTCACTGATTGTTTGAGGGGTAAGAAACCATTTCAGTGGACTGAAGAGGCGCAGCAAGCCTTTGTACGCCTCAAGGCCTTGTTCTCAGCCGAGGCGTACTTGGTCCATGCAGATCCCCGACGGCCTTTCATAGTAGAAACCGATGCCTCTGACAGAGCCATTGGAGCAGTGTTACTGCAAGCCGACACAGAAGGGTTCTTGCGGCCTTGCGCCTTCCATTCCCGGAAGCTGACCGATTCAGAAAAGAACTATACGATCTGGGATAAAGAGTTGTTAGCCATCAAGGACGCCTTCGCAGCCTGGAGGCATTTCCTAGAGGGCGCCCAGCACCTGGTAGAGGTCCGTACCGACCATCGGAACCTAGAATACTGGCAGACGGCCCGTCACCTCAATCAGAGACAGATCCGGTGGTCTCAATTCTTTTCCAGGTTCCATTTTAGGGTAGTATATGTGCCGAGCGAACAGAATAAAGGAGCTGACGCGTTATCCCGGAAGCCAGAATACAGTGATGCCAGTCAAGACCAGGTATTGAGGCACGTTCTACAACCTCACCAGCTGCAGTTAGCCACGGGATTGGCCGTGGCCACCCCTGAATTCCAACGCCACACAGCAGCAGACCCGTTCGCCAGGGACAAACTAGCAGCACTAAGGGAAGGCAATCCCGGGATGGAAATGTTTTCGGAGAAAAATGGGTTACTCTATCGCGGAGATGTTCTGTATGTGCCAGATGGAGAATTGCGGGCCAGGGTGCTACGCCAGTGTCATGACTGTCCGACAGCTGGTCACTTTGGAAGGTACAAGACACTGTATCATGTCACGCATCAGTTTTGGTGGCCGCAAGTACGGAAGGATGTCTGGGAATACATCAGAGCCTGTGATGTTTGCCAGCGCGCCAAGCGGCCCCGAGAAGCGCCGGCGGGGCTGCTACAGCCACTACCTACTCCAGAGGGACCATGGGAGATGATAGCCATGGATTTCATTACTGACCTCCCAGCCTCACATCAACAGACGGTGATCTGGGTGGTTGTAGACCTTTTCACCAAAATGGCCCACTTCGTACCCTGTAAGGCACTGCCGACTGCCCAAGAAACAGCCAGGTTGTTCATTGATCACATTTTCCGGCTGCACGGGTTGCCCCGTCAAATTGTGTCGGATAGAGGAGCCCAGTTCACTTCCCAGTTCTGGAGGAAAGTCATGCAATTGCTAAAGGTGGAGGTATGCTTGACCTCCGCGCGGCACCCTGAGAGCAATGGCGAGGCGGAAAGGACCAATGCCACACTGCAACAATACCTACGCTGCTATATTAACTATCGGCAGAACGACTGGGTGAGTCTACTCCCCTTAGTGGAATTTGCGTATAACAACGCCTTGCATGCCTCCTCACGACAGTCCCCGTTCTTTGCCAACTATGGGTTCCACCCGCGTGCCTTCCCGTCTCCGCATACATTACTGCCGCTGCCAGCCGCTGATGAATTCGTGGAAGAATTATCAGCCATACAAGGGCTTCTACGCGATCAACTAGAACGGGCCAAGGAGACCTATAAGAGAACAGCGGATGCACACCGCCAACCTGGCGCAGACCTCAAGGTGGGGGACAGGGTATGGCTATCTACCCGAGACCTGCCACAGAAAGATCGCTGCAAGAAGCTAGCTCCACAGAGAGTGGGACCTTTTGAGATAGTACAACAGATTAACCCTGTGGCCTTCCGGCTCCGTCTACCGGCTACAATGCGGATTCATCCGGTATTCCACCGTTCGTTGTTATCGCCAGCGGTACCAGCACACCGCTATCAACCTGTCAGAGAGGTACCGCCGCCCATCACGGTGGATGGGGAAGTGGAGTACGAAGTGGAACAGATCCTGGACTCACGGTGGCGACGACGGAAGTTGCAATATCTTATTGCCTGGAAGGGGTATGGGCCGGAGGCAAACTCCTGGGAAGATGCAGAGCTTGTCCATGCCCCAGCACTACAGAAAACCTTCCATGAGCAGCACCCGACTCGGCCTAGACCACCAGATTGGGAGGAGGGGAGCTGCTCTGGAGAGGGGGGTGATGTCAGGGTTGAGTCAGATGAGGAGGAGTGGTGGCAAGCCCCCCCTGACGAGGAGGCACCCACACAGGAATCTGAAGAATTCACACCTGGGGAAGACTGGTGGCGGCACTCCTCTGAAGAGGAGGAATCTGACAGGGAGGAGGGAAGTCCAGAGCTGGGGGAAGAAGTTCAGCCAGAACCAGGCCCCAGTCAGGGGGAGTATCAGCCGATCCCCTCTCCTCCTCCCTTCTCAGCTGTAGAACGCCGAGCAGAGAAGCGACGTCAGCAATTAGAATCAGCTGCAACTCGTAAACGGGGGAGTGACCCAGCTATATAGAGAAGCTGACGGCCCCATTCTCCAGCGTCTGCAACAAATGTGCTGTGGAGACACTACCGGTACGATCTTCTGGCAGCTGCCTGCTGGCCTTCAGCCCAACCTCAGGTGCCCTAACACCATCCTCCTGTTCTACAGTTTCAAAGTTAAACCTCCAGGATAGTGCTTCATTAGCAGCAGCATCAAACACCCACAGCCACATATCACTATCACCTAAAAGAAAGGAAAAACCCTTCCCTCCTGGAACCACCATAGATAAGTTTGTGATAAAAACTAGCAGATTAGAAAGAGAGTTAATTGATGAAAAAATTGCCCAGTTTGTTTATGCAACAAAGTCTTCTTTCCGTCTGACTGAGAACCCACATTTCATTAATATGGTTCAGTCACTGAGACCAGGATACAGTCCGCCCAGCAGAGCAGATGTTGCAGGGAAACTGCTGGATAAAGTGTATGACAGAGAAATGGAGCAATGTGCAACAGCTCTGGAGGGTAGAATTGTTAACCTAAGTATTGATGGGTGGAGTAATTCCACAATGATCCTGTTGTATGTGCATGTTATAACAACAGAAGAAGGGAAAGTCTTCCTTGCACAAACAATTGATACATCAGGAAATGCACACACAGCAGAATACTTACAAGAAGTGGCAGTAAAAGCTATAATAACATGTGAACAAAAATTCAAATGTCTAGTACCGGTACGCAGTTTGGTCACAGACAATGCTGCAAATGTATCCAAGATGAGAAGAAATTTAGAAGAGCAGGAAGGGAATACAAAGCTAATAGCATATGGTTAAATAGCTGAACTATTTAAAATTCTAAAAGATGATGCTGTTAAGGTGCTACACTCAATATGCCAGCAAGTTTGGAAAACTCGGCAGTGGCCAGAGGATTGGAGAAGATCGGTCTACATCCCATTCCCAAAGAAGGGCAGTGCCAAAGAATGCTCCAACTACCGCACAATTGTGCTCATTTCACACGCTAGCAAGGTTTTGCTAAAAATTCTACAAGGCAGGCTTAAGCAGTATGTGGACCGAGAACTCCCAGAAGTGCAAGCTGGATTTCGAAGGGGCAGAGGAACCAGAGACCAAATTGCAAACATGCGCTGGATTATGGAGAAAGCTAGAGAGTTCCAGAAAAACATTTACTTCTGCTTCATTGACTACGCAAAAGCTTTTGACTGTGTCGACCACAGCAAACTATGGCAAGTTCTTAAAGAAATGGGAGTGCCTGATCACCTCATCCGGCTCCTGAGAAATCTCTATGTGGGACAAGAAGCTACAGTTAGAACTGGATATGGAATAACTGATTGGTTCAAAATTGGGAAAGGAGTACGACAAGGCTGTATATTGTCTCCCTGCTTATTTAACTTATATGCAGAATTCATCATGCGAAAGGCTGGACTGGATGAAGCCCAAACCGGAATTAAGATTGCCGGAAGAAATATCAACAACCTCAGATATGCTGATGATACAACCTTGATGGCAGAAAGTGAGGAGGAATTAAAGAACCTTTTAATGAGGGTGAAAGAGGAGAGCGCAAAATATGGTCTGAAGCTCAACATCAAAAAAACTAAGATCATGGCCACTGGTCCCATCACCTCCTGGCAAATAGAAGGGGAAGAAATGGAGGCAGTGAGAGATTTCACTTTCTTGGGTTCCATGATCACTGCAGATGGTGACAGCAGTCACAAAATTAGAAGACGCCTGCTTCTTGGGAGAAAAGCAATGACAAACCTAGACAGCATCTTAAAAAGCAAAGACATCACCTTGCCAACAAAGGTCCGTATAGTTAAAGCTATGGTTTTCCCAGTAGTAATGTACGGAAGTGAGAGCTGGACCATAAAGAAGGCTGATCGCCGAAGAATTGATGCTTTTGAATTATGGTGCTGGAGGAGACTCTTGAGAGTCCCATGGACTGCAAGAAGATCAAACCTATCCATTCTTAAAGAAATCAGCCCTGAGTGCTCATTAGAAGGACAGATCCTGAGGTTAAGGCTCTAGTACTTTGGCCACCTCATGAGAAGAGAAGACTCCCTAGAAAAGACCCTGATGTTGGGAAGGATTGAGGGCACAAGGAGAAGGGGACGGCAGAGGATGAGATGGTTGGACAGTGTTCTCGAAGCTACTAACAAGAGTTTGGCCAAACTGCGAGAGGCAGTGAAGGATAGGCGTGCCTGGCATGCTCTGGTCCATGGGGTCACGAAGAGCCGGACACGACTGAACGACTGAACAACAACAAGCATATGGTTGCAGTGCTCATCTGCTGCACATCTTAGCCAAAGACTTACGGTAAGTGTTCCAGAAATAAAGACTAATGTTGTTGAAATTGCTAAATACTTCCGTAACAATCATTTTGCTGCAGCAGCTCTGAAAAGGATGGGTGGAACCAAGCTAACGCTCCCGCAAGATGTTAGATGGAACTCTGTGGTGGACTGTTTTGAGCAGTATATCAAGAACTGGCCTATTCTGATGACAGTTTATGAACAAAATCGAGATAAAATTGATGGCACTGTCGTGGCCAAAATCCTCAACATTGGGCTTAAGAGAAATGTTGAACATATGCTGAGCATCCTGAAACCCATCTCTGAAGCTTTAAACAAAATACAGAAAAATAGCTGTTTTATTGCTAATGCTGTTGAAATTTGGAAGGAACTGAGAGAACACTTAAAAACAGAACTACACATGGACAGAATTAAATTACAAGCATTAAAAAAACGAATGGGACAAGCACTGTCTCCAGCTCATTTTTTGGCAAATACTGTCAATATCCAGTACCAGGGTCAAAACTAAAGTGCTGAGAAAGAGGAGTTAGCTATGACATGGGTATCCAGCAATCATCCATCTGTAATGCCAACTATAATAAACTTCAAAGCTAAGGCGGAACCATTCAAGAAATATATGTTTGCTGAAGATATTTTAAAGAAAGTCACACCAGTGAACTGGTGGAAGTCACTTAAGCACTTGGATTTAGAGACTGTTCAAGTAATGATTTCACTTTTAACAGCAGTAGCTTCTTCTGCAGGCGTTGAAAGAATATTCTCTTCCTTTGGACTCATTCATTCTAAATTGAGAAATCGTTTGGGACCCGATAAAGCAGGAAAGCTTGTCTTTCTTTTCCAGATTATGAACAAAGAAGAAGATGACGAGTGAGCTACAGAGGATAGTATTTAAGTTTTTCATGTGTAGGTTGGGCTGACAGTCTGCGTTTCTTAAAATATATATATATTGTTTAGCCAAATTAGTTAACAAACATGGATGTTTGTTTAACCAAATAACATATGCTGTAATGTTATTGTTCCAGTTGAATAAACCTATTTAAATTGTGATTATTAAGGTAATAATTATTTTTCTCCTTCCTAAGTACAACAGAAAAGTTGTCCAAATATGAATGATTAACCTATTAAACTGGGGATAAAAAAACTAATATGAAAAGTTGTTATTCTAAAAATCTTCATCTACTTGCATATTAAAGTTATACCAGCAAGAATTAGTCTTTATGTAGAAAACTATGATTTAAATCAAATCCACCCTGATCCACAGCAATGAGAACACTTAAACAGCAATGCGCCAGCTCTCCTGGCACGGCTCAACTAGCATTTTTCCTCACTGGCCCGTAAGCCAGCGTGGTGCAGTGGTGACAGTGCTGGACTAGGGCTGGGAGACCCGAGTTCAAATCCCCACTCAGCTTTAAACTCAGTGGGTGATGTTGGGCCAGTCACAGTCTCTCAGGGTTGTTGTGGGGGGAAATGAGGAGGGGGAGAACCATGTATGCCACCTTGAGCTCATTGGAGGATAGAAATGTAGCCATAAATCAGTAAAATCACATACTATAATAATAATAATTTATTATTTATACCCCGCCCATCTGGCTGGGTTTCCCCAGCCACTCTGGGCGGCTTTCAACAGAACATTAAAATACAGTAATCTATTAAACATTAAAAGCCTCCCTAAACAGGGCTGCCTTCAGATGTCTTCTAAAGGTCTGGTAGTTGTTGTTCTCTTTGACATCTGAAGGGAGGGCGTTCCACAGGGCGGGTGCCACTACCGAGAAGGCCCTCTGCCTGGTTCCCTGTAACTTGGCTTCTCATAGTGAGGGAACCGCCAGAAGGCCCTCGGCGCCGGACCTCAGTGTCCGGGCTGAACGATGGGGGTGGAGACGCTCCTTCAGGTATACTGGACCGAAGCCATTTAGAGCTTTAAAGGTCAGCACCAACACTTTGAATTGTGCTCGGAAACGTACTGGGAGCCAGTGTAGGTCTTTCAAGATATACCATTTCAAAAATATACCATTGTGTATTTTGTCTGCCACAAAACGAACCACTCACCCGGATCAACAGATTGCAGACAAGATCCCTGCACCCTAGAAGCAACAGCACAGGTGTGTTCACCACTACCAGAGAAGCCGGCTGGATCTCAGGGCAGTCCTGCACTTGAGCAGGGTTTGTGCTACACATGCAAGCTTCTCTTCCATTATATCACCAATGCAAGTCTTGACGGACACCTCCCACACAGAACAACCTCCCTCTACAGCCAGACCCACCCTCAGCCCCTTTGCCAACAATTCCTCACCTGAGCAAGAAGGAGCGACTCCTGGCACCACTTTCTGACTGCTCTCCTGCTTCTTTTCTTCGCTTCCTGCAGGGATACTTAACTGGGGGCTAGGGTCTGCCACACTTGGGCTTTCCTGCACACGTGAGGCCTCCTTGGAGGCTAAGGCAGCTTGCACCACCTGTTTTGCAACCAGCTGCATCATGGAGACAAGGCTTACTGGATCAATCTGCACAGGCGCAAGTGCGGTCAAGCTCGTTCCTTGGGCGAGTCCAGCACCCACTGAGCCTCCAGACTGCAGCAGCGACAGCGCCTGCATGACACTTTGTTCTGCAAGTGGCATCAACGCCAAGCGCAACGGATCTTCACGTTGCCGATCTCCTTGCTCCTGCGTTGCTGCCTCCTTGGGCAGCTCCTGAAGGTCAGGATTTGTCTGCAGTGGATGCTCTGACTTGCTGGGTGGTTGTTCTGCCACATCAGATTTGGCTGGAGGTTGCCGTTCTCCTTGTTCCAGTGTTGCTGCCTCCTTCTTGGGTAGCTCCTGATGGCCGGGATTTGTCTGCAGTGGATGCTCTGACTTGTTGGGTGGTTGTTCTGCCACATCAGATTTGACTGGAGGTTGCCGGTCTCCTTGTTCCAGCGTTGCTGCCTCCTTGGGCAGCTCCTGAAGGTCAGAATCTGTCTGCAGTGGATGCTCTGACTTGTTGGGTGGTTGTTCTGCCACATCAGATTTGACTGGAGGTTGCCGGTCTCCTTGTTCCAGCGTTGCTGCCACCTTGGGCAGCTCCTGAAGGTCAGAATCTGTCTGCAGTGGATGCTCTGACTTGTTGGGTGGTTGTTCTGCCACATCAGATTTGGCTGTAGGTTGCCTGGAGCTTTGTGCTTCTGCAGACGACTCTAAAGAGGGGGAGAAAAAGCAAGTGGTTCATTATTATTATTATTATTAGCAGTAAAAGTAAAAGGGCCCCTGAGCATTAGGTCCAGTCGTGACCTACTACCTTGCTTTATTGGCTGAGGGAGCCGGCGTACAGCTTCCAGGTCATGTGCCCAGCATGACTAAGCCACTTTTGGCAAACCAGAACAGCGCACGGAAACACCGTTTACCTTCCCGCTGCAGCGGTACCTATTTATCTACTTGCTTTCGAACTGCTAGGTTGTCAGGAGCAGGGACCAAGCAACGGGAGCTCACCCCGTTGTGGGGATTCGAACTGCCAACCTTCTGATTGGCAAGCCCTAGGCTGTGGTTTAACCCACAGCGCCAACCAAGTCCCATTATTAGCAGTAGTATTTATTAAATTGGTATACCACCCTCCATCCATCCATCTCAGGGCGGTTCACAACATAAAAATACAAGATTAAAAACCCAAAAAATACAAAATAAAAACAAGAACAAAATGGAACCAATATCCCCCACCTCCCTGCAGTTCATCAACGCTCTATTGCAACAACTTCAGGTCTACCTTTGGCAACAATACTGCAGTGCAGCAGCAGAATAGAATCATAGAATCATAGACTTGGAAGAGACCACAAGGGCCATCCAGTCCAACCCCCTGCCAAGCTGGAATATCTCCCCTGATCCTTGGTCACAGCTGAATTTGCAAGAAAGTTCTACCCTGCATAGCATGAGTGAAAGAGGATCATTGTACTAAGCAACTGTAAAAACTAGAAAGCGGGTGGGGGAAACTCCAGAGCCGTGAAATGGCTGAGATCAACCAACATCCCCTTTTGAAATGGGTTGCAGAGTCATTCACACAATCCAATATAGGAACAAGCTTGGTCTCCTTGGCAGACATTGTATTGACACAATAACAAAGCCAGGGGGGAAACCCCAGAACAGAACAGACTATTCACTGAGCCAAAGCCACTGCAACACGCCTGCCATTATCACACACACAATCCTGTTTACAAAAACCCGAAGCCCAGTCACTGAAGCATCTGTAACATCCTCCTTACCTGGAGATCTAGTTGATCTTCCTAGTTCTCCCTTCTGGCTAGAAGATATTTGAGAACTCGAGCTGGGGGAGCTTGGTCGCTCTGAAGACCTGGACCTACATCTGGGGCTCCTAGATCGTGACCGAGTCTGACTCGAGGCATGGCCAGGGCCTGAGTGTTGTGAAGCGTTCAGGTCAGAACTGGTAGAGCATGGCAGTGGAATATGTTTTTCCTTCTTGTCACCTTCAAGTCTGCAAGAGGCATAAAAAACAGGATTTGAACGACTTTTCCTTTTCAAATGTAAAAGCAGAAATCAGATCTACCAAGATGTTATTTTTGCTAACAGAAATAAACTAGAAGTAGGAACTCTCAGAGTTAAAGCTAAAAGCATCAAAAGCCTACAAAATACGGCTGCAGTGTTTAATAACCATTTAATTCCTTACAATTAAAAAACACAAAGAGAAGGGCACTTGGAAAGCTCTCTCTCCCCCCTCCCCTTGACTGCTCCAAGATGCCTGCAGCATCCAATGACTAAAGGAACTCAGAGGATGGCAACAGAATGCCCAGCTTCAAAAATGAAAGGCCTTACTTCTGGCGTAGCTGATCACATTTCTTGGAGTGTGCAGCAGTGCCCACGTGCAGATTCCACTCCTACAGGGAGGGAGGGAGGGAGGGAAGAAATTAGCATGAGAACACAAAAAACCATGGCTGAAGAGGTTGAAGAAGAAGAGTTTGGACTTGATATCCCGCTTTATCACTCCCCTTCAGGAGTCTCAAAGCGGCTCACATTTTCCTTTCCCTTCCTCCCCCACAACAAACACTCTGAGGTGACTGGGGCTGAGAGACTTCAGAGAAGTGTGACTGGCCCAAGGTCACCCAGCAGCTGCATGTGGAGGAGTGGAGACGTTAACCTGGTTCACCAGATATCGAGTCTATCGCTCTTAACCACTATACTACACTGGCTACTAGATGAGAACAAAGGGTCACCTAGTCCAGCATCCCATCTCCTGCGGTTGTCAGCCAGATGCTTCTGAGAAACCCAGAGAAGCCCCCCCCCCCCCTGCTGCTGCTTCTCCCACCAGCAACTATTTCTTTTACACAAAAAAACATAGCGGTATATACATTTTAAAAAATAAAACACTAAATTCCACTTAGTGATATGCCCAATACCCATTGATGGTGCTTCCTTCTATAAAACTGCATAATCTCGTCATTTAAGGTCATGAATCCGTCGCAGTGCTCAAAACTAGCCAGGTGCCAAAAACATTTCGCACTTGGCTATCAGACACTTAGAACCAAGTGGAGATGCCTGGGTGCCAGGATGGCACCTGGCGTCTCCACAACCTAGAGGTGCCTGCCTGGGGATCCTTGGATCGTGGTAGTTTTCACACACTAACACCACATCAGTTATATTTTGCTCCGTGACAACATTCAGAAAAGGAGGTAGGAATAGGCTGGTATATATGTGGACTCTCCCTGCATCAAGTGATTTTTTTCTTTAAATTCTCAAAGTTCCTAATCTGGCTCAAGGTTGTCACTTGAACTAGCCAGATTTTTAACTGAGAATCAATCACAGTCAGTCCATCATTTGAAAAATAAGACTTAGATTCATCTGGCCCCAAAATGGCAACTAGACATTCCACTTGCAACCTTGGTTTAAGGAGCCATTTGTCTCCTAGCTCAGCGTTTCTCAACCGGTGTTCCGCGGCACAGTATTGTGCCGCAAGACGTCGGCTGGTGTGCCGCGGGAAAACCGTTAGGGACCCACGCCGCAAACGCGTAGCAGCGGCTCCAGTGGGGGAAAGGGAGCGCAACATCTGGGCGAGGAGAGCAGTTTGGACGTGGCCAAGGATGGGCAGCAGGGGGCGCTGCCGAGCAAGCCGCTCTCAGCTGGACGCCGCCCGGGCCAAGGGTTAAGGGGGCGTGGAAGGAGCCGCTTTGCCCGGAGTCGCCTTTGCAACGTGGGCGCATGAGAGCGGCGGTGCAGAGACTCATGAAGGTGTTCGTGACGCGGAGGATCCCCCCGGAGGGGCTGGCGGCCTTGAGTCGGACCGGAGAGTAAGTGGGCTGGCTGGGAGACGGGCTGGTGGTGCAAGGGAGGAACCCCCCCTTCTCCCCTTGGGAAGGTTGCCCGGCTGCTCCCCGGACTCTGTTCCCCGTCTGCACTTGCTTACACGTACGTGTGAACCCAACGGCCGCTGTTTCCTTCTCTTGCGTGTGCACCTTTGTGTGTGTGTGTGTGTGTGTGTGTGTGTGTGTGTGTGAGAGAGAGAGAGAGAGAGAGAGAGAGAGAGAGAGAGGCTTTTTTTGTTTGTTTGTTTGTTGCTGTCTCTTTTTTGTATCCGGATCTCGTTGTGATTTATGGTCGTGCATCTTTTAAATGTTTTATTTATTGTTTAGGACGACCTTTGTTACGTTGTTCCTATGTATTAACACACACACCCCCATATCGTAAGCCGCCTCAAGCATGGCTTGAACTGTGGAAAGGCAGCGTACAAAAATAAAATTGTGGGTGGGTGGCTTACTAAGCAAAGCAGGCCTGTCTGTAGCATTAGACCAGGGATAAGAAACTTGCAGCCCTCCAGAGGTTGCATCCCTCCCAGCCAGCATGCCCAATAGTCGCAGACAACGGGATCGATGGTCCCAACAGTAGTTGCCGGGCCATTGGTTTTCCATCCCTGCATTGGTCCCAGGGTGTATATATAGTAAAGGTAAAGGGACCCATTTAGCGACGTTGCCGCCGCCATTTTGTGGGTGGTGTGCCGCTAGATTTTTTTCATGAAACAAGTGTGCCTTTGCCCAGAAAAGGTTGAGAAACACTGTCCTAGCTTATATATCTGAGTTTCTACAGCAGAGCAGAAACACACTCACATGCCCTTCAATCCTATGTATGAGTTTAATACTGGACAATGTTCAATATTGTGCAAAGCATTTAATATTCAAATAGTCAACAGCAGCTCAAAGTTACATAAGACAGAGCCTTCTATCATTCTTATGTTACATTCTAGCGCTATAATAAATGCTTTTTTTACCAATGCTTCTGACTGTACTTCAACTGTAATCCACTGTCTACTTTAAGTCCAACTTCCTTTGATCCCAGAAGCTACTAGAGCAAGTTTAATTACAAACAGAGGAAGCAGTCGAAGGAACTGGGAATCCAAAGCGAAATGAGAACATGTCTATCATAAGGCAGCTTTTACAGGTGAAACCTGCAGAAATAGCCAGTCTGTAAGGGCTCAGGGTTGTTTCCTCAAGAGTAAAGAGCCAGAAACATCCGTTCTTCTAAAGCTAATACTTTATTTACAGACTATGTACATCGGAGCGTTTAAGATTCATGTCCGCTTGAGTCAGTTCCAGAATCCGGGAGTGGCTTTCGCCGGTTCCTCCCCCAACATAAGAGCTTTGGAATTCCAAAGCGTCGCCTCCTACGCAGTGGGAGCGACGGAAGTAGCTGACCGCTTTGCTCCGCAACCCACTCAGGTCGATCTAGGGCTCTGTCAGCATCTCTGACCCTCAGCTCCACTGCACTGCCTGGCAGTTCCTGCTCCTCACCATTGGGGCTGTCCTTACTATCCCCGCTGGACTCAGAACTGCTTCCAAGGAGATGCTGCACTTCCCTCCATCCCTCCTTCCCCGTCTCAAGTGCCTTGCATGAGGTCAGGTCCCTGACACAATCACATTGTGCAAATCAGAAACACACAGTATTTATTCCCAAGCTTCTTCATTGCTGGACATCTTACGGGAATAAAATCTACAGATATCCAGAAGTCAATTAAACCCAGTACATAGAACACGTTGTGTACAAATGTATGTAATCGTGGGGGGTGGGCTGGGGAGTGACTCACCTTCAAATGTCTACATTTTATATTACACAGAGAACACACATGTGGAAATATTCTTGGAGATGCAGCATGGTAATCGTTCATCATCGACGGAGTTGGCAATCTATTCAGCTTCTGGTCATCTGGCCTATTGGGTGGTTGTCCTGCCACATCAGATTTGGCTGGAGGTTGCCTGGAGCCTCCTGCTTCTGAAGACGACGCTAAAGAGAGGGAGAAAAAGCAAGTGGCTCATTATTATTACTAGCAGTAGTATTTATTAAATTGGTATACCGCCCTCCATCCATCCATCTCAGGGCGGTTCACAGCATAAAAATACAAGATTAAGAACCCAAAAGATACAAAATAGAAACAAGAACAAAATGGAACCAATATCCCCCACCTCCCTGCAGTTCATCAACGCTCTATTGCAACAACTTCAGGTCTACCTTTGGCAACAATACTGCAGTGAAGCAGCGGAATATCTCCCCTGATCCTTGGTCACAGCTGAATTTGCAAGCAAGTTCTACCCTGCATAGCATGAGTGAAAGAGGATCATTGTACTAAGCAACTGTAAAAACTAGAAAGCGGGTGGGGGAAACTCCAAAGCCATGAAATGGCTGAGATCAACCAACATCCCCTTTTGAAATGGGTTGCAGAGTCATTCACACAATCCAATATAGGAACAAGTTTGGTCTCCTTGGCAGGCATTGTATTGACACAATAACAAAGCCAGGGGGGGGGGGGGACCCCAGAACAGAACAGACTATTCACTGAGCCAAAGCCACTGCAACACGCCTGCCATTATCACACACACAATCCTGTTTACAAAAACCCGAAGCCCAGTCACTGAAGCATCTGTAACATCCACCTTACCTGGAGATCTAGTTGATTTTCCCCGTTTTCTCTTCTTTTTAGAAGTGCTTTGAGAACTCGAGCTGGGGAAGCTTGGTCGCTGTGAAGATCTGGGGCTCCTAGATTGTGACCAAGTCTGATTCGAGGCATGGCCAGGGCCTAAGTGTTGTGAAGCGTTCGGGTTAGAACTGGTAGAGCATGGGAGTGGAATATGTTTTTCCTTCTTGTCACCTTCATGTCTGCAAGAGGCAGAAAAAACAGGATTTGAATGACTTTTCTTTTTCAAATGTAAAAGCAGAAATCAGATCTGCCAAGATGTTATTTTTGCTAACAGGAATCAACTAGAAGTAGGAACTCTCAGAGTTAAAGCTAAAAGCATTGAAAGCCTACAAAATACGGCTGCAGTGTTTAATAGCCATTTAATTCCTAAAAGATTTAAAAAAACACAGAGAGGGGCACTTGGAAACCTCTCCCCCCCCTTGACTGCTCCAAGATGATGGGCCTGCAGCATCCAATGACTAAAGGAACTCAGAGGATGGCAACAGAATGCCCAGCTTCATACCAGAATATTATGGCTGCCACCTGCCTTGGGAATGGCTACCTGTCTGCTAGTGGCTTAGCTCCAGTGCAATCCACAGCTGCTCAGCCAGCTGGCCCCTAGAGCAGGCATAGGCAAACTCCAGCCCTCCAGATGTTTGGGACTACAATTCCCAGCATCCCTAGCTAACAGGACCAGCGGTCAGGGATGATGGGAATTGTAGTCACAAACAACTGGAGAGCCAGAGTTTGCCTATGCCTGCCCTAGAGCCTTAGAACGCACACATGAGGGGCTGCAGTCTGAGTTAAGCAGCTCATACATGTACTGGTCTGTGACAACCAGTAACCTGGGGCAGAAAATATTATCTGTGTGTGTGTTGTGTTACATTTTTGTTACATAGTCCCTAAGCAGCAGTGAACAGGGACCAACTGCAGATACTTGACATGTTTTACACTTTTGAGCTTTCTCTACTATATACAATGAAAGACCAGAATCAGATCACAGATCACTTTCTTGGACATCAGGAAATGTCCCAGTGCAGCATGCCCTAATGCAAATTTCCCATTCAAAATGTCTCCAAAAACCCACACCACCGGGGACCACAGGGAATTGAGATTACTGCAGCCTACTTCTCATTACTGAGTATTCATGTTGAGATTAAAAGGTTACCTCTGTAACAAAGAGCAGTCTTCTGGATTCCAGTCAGGATGCCTGTTTCAAGAAAAGCCAGCAAAACAGCTGTGTTACTCATTTGACACAGTACATGTACTCCATTCAATTCTCATTCAGGCAAGTTTCTAAAACTGTCAATTATTTCTCTCCCTTTTGTCCAAATTACTCATCTCTTACTACTGATCTTCTGGGGAAGTTTAAGGTGGTTCCATAAGAGTCCCCTGACTCTTTGTCCTAGATTTCCAAAAGCTCCCTGGAATGAGACTCAGGTTCCAGCTCCTTCAAAAACTGGTTTGTTCTGAAGCCACACCTCATGCTCATGCTCCACAGACATCTAAAAGCCACAGAACACAAGATGAGATGCCACTGAGCTTCAGCCTTCTTCCCTGGTTCAGCTCCATTATCAGCCTACACACCATTTATACAAATTCATGCAAAATAGAACCTAGAGCAGGCACCGTTCCTTCAAAGGTGAGCTCCCACAACTTCCTTGGCTGATGTTTGTGGCAAGGCATGTAAGCAATGGCTCTGCTGCTTTTAGCAAAGCCCTGAGGTATCCAGGCATTCATTTTCAAAGCATTTCGAATCCTAAATCTATTCCCAATAAATTAAAATGAAAGGCCTTACTGCTGGCGTAGCTGATCACATTTCTCGGAGTGTGCAGCAGTGCCCACGTGCAGATTCCAGCCCTATAGGGAGGGAGGAAAGAAATCAACATGAGAACACACACAAAAAATGGCTACTAATATACAAAAAATAATGGCTACTAATAATGCTAGTCCAGCATCCCATCTCCTGCGGTTGTCAGCCAGATGCTTCTGAGAAACCCACAGAAGGGCCCTCCTCTGCTGCTCCTTCTCCCACCAGCAACTATTTTTAAAAACAACATAGCGGTATATACATTTTTTATAAAAATAAAACACTAAGTTCCACTTAGTGATATGCCGAATACCCATTGATGGGGCTTCCGTATATAAAACTGCATAATCTCGTCATTTTAGGTCATGAGAGATAATTTTGCACCTGGCTAGTGGAGATGGCACCTGACGTCTCCACAACCTGGAGGTGCCTGCCTGGGGATCCTGGGATCGCGATAGTTTTCACACACTAACACCACATCCTGTACAATTCTATCAGTTATATTTTGGTCCATGACACCATTCATATCTGACTTTATACAGCAGGGCAGGAAACACACTATCCTGCCCTTCAATCCTGTGTATGAGTTTAATACTGGACAATGTTCAATATTGTGCAATGCATTTAATATTCAAATAGACAACAGCAGCTGAAGGTTAGATAAGACAGAGTCTCCAGACATGGTGTCGGGTTTGAATCCCAACGATGTCAAGGGGCTTCCTGGATGTGGGGATTCATGATGCCCTGAGGTGGCAGAGATGTCTCCTTGGGGCAGATTTGTCCAAAGTTTGTTTTGGGGGGTCTAATTCGGCCCGCCAGTTGGTTTAATCCGGCCCCTGTGGCAGTTTATTTCCTGGGGTAAATCCCTAAAAAAAGATCAAGAACTTCAATCCGAAAAATAACTTCAGTAAAAGCTCAACAACAGGGATCAGTAAACTTTTTTCGTGCCGCTTGTCGCTCCTCTTCCGCCGCCGCCACCCTCTTCATCTCATAAGGGCATGCACAGGAGCCACGGCTGGGAGAGGCGCTGCGTTGTGCCAACTGCGGCTCCTGAGCCTGCCCTTGAGAGAGGAAGAGGCTGGTGGTGGCAGTGGAGGGACGAGCAGCCCGAAAGCGCTGGCTGGCTCCAGAGAGGCGCTGCCCAAAATGGCGCTCAGCCAGCTCAGCCCACTTCCTCCTCTATGTAGGGCGGGGAGAAGCCAGAAGCAGGGAGGGAGGAGGCACCGTGGTGTGTGAGAGGGAGGGGGGAAATGGTGCCCCCCCAAAAAAATGGTGGTGGAGGAAATAAACTTAACGAGATAAAAACAACGAACAGAATCCACACGATCCATGGACCGTTTGCGGGCCAGATCATCGAGCTGTAGTTTGCTGACCCCTGCCCAACAACTTCAACCCTTAAAAAAGGCCCTCACGAACATTCACTTCATCAAATCTGGCCCTCTTTGAAAAATGTTTGGGCACCCCTGCGCTTGGGGTTTAGGGGAGGGGAGACAGGCTGCAGTGATGCTGTCCAACAACATTTGGAGGGCACCATGTTGACTTCCACAGGAAAACATCCCCCAGTCCTCATAGCGTAAGATCTGCTTGAAAGCCAGAGTGGAAAATGCACTCCTCCTGGGCTCAATACAACCGTGTGCACTTTTTTCCTGCAAAAACTAAGAACTCACCGTCATATTTGCACATTCTATGTTGCACAGAGTACACAAGTGTGGAAGTACCGTTGGCGACACAGCATGATAATCATTCATCATTGACAGAGATGGAGCTACTGAAGACTGAGGCATAAACGAAGCCACAGGTGTTGTTGTGGGTTGAGCTGCTGAAGGTACCACAGGTCCTGCTGAAGGAAGGCATGAATCTGTTATGCAAGACAGACGGATGCCAACGAAATCTCAGGAGAGAGGGGGACAAGGGCACCTCGGAGCTTGCTCCTACTGGATATCCCAGCCCCCCAAAAAGTTCATTTCCCATCAACTACTCTGTGCAGTGAGGTGCCCAGTAGAGGGGGGACAGTAAGCAAATAATGCATCAGGGTCTGTTCCAGCCAAGCCCCTCCCACCCTCCAGGGCCATTCTGAAGAGCCACTGTGGTGTAGTGGATAGTGTGTCGGACAAAGACCTGGGAGACCAGGATTCAAGTCCCCACTCGGCCACAAAGCTTGCAAAGGGGCCTTGGGCCAGTCACTGCCTCTCGACCTAACCTATCACACAGACTAAAAGAGGAGAGGGAGAGCCATGTATGCCGCCTTAAGGTCCCTGGATAAAAAGGTAGGATAGAAACCCGCTTTAAAGGTCAGCACTGCCCGCTTCTGTTCCCCAGCATATACAGATGTGTCAATCCTCCAATCCTGGAGGTTGCATCCCTCATCATAACAAGCAACCGTCATAACAAGCTGTTCCCTCTGAATTTGTCTAATCCGCTTTTGAAGCCATCCACATTGGTGGCTGTCACTGCATCATGTAGTAGAAAATGCCATAGTTTAACCCTGAAGTCTTCATGGAATTACTGGTTAGCCTCGTTTCTACATATTTACTTCCATATTCATAACTGGACTTACTTTTCACCAGGGAATCAGATCCACCATGTCCACCAGAGGTTTCCTCTTCTTTGCCCTGAGATGAAGTGGGCAACTGACGAGCCTTCTTGCGCTCCATGATGTCCCTCAAAATCATAGCCATGTTTTCAGGCTTCAGCTGATCATCTGAATAGTGGCCAAATTCCTCCAAATCTTTAGTAGATAAGCCAAAGTTTGATAGAATTCTTGCAGCACTCTCTTCTGTGTAATGCCTCTGAGTATCTGCAGCATTTTCTGCAGCATTTCCTGAAGCGGGCAATTCTGAGCTACAATTACCAGGTGGCAATGGACCATTCTCCCGACTGTTAGTGCCACATCGGTCCATCGGCTGCTTGTTCCCAGAAGATGACTTTCCTGGCCCTCCAAAAGTCGTACACTGCCTTTGGTCAGGTGCATTAGGTCCTGAAGACATGGTCTCTCTAGGATCACCCACAGTAGGATAGAAGCCTCTCATATTTGGCTGCATATATTTTCTGCGTTTCCTCTTCCTGGGTCGCCACGTGTCATCTGGACAAGGACCTCCCGTCCATGGGGTAATATCTCCTCCGGGTTCCAAGGTGTCATCTGGGCAAGGACCTCCCGTCCATGGGGTCATATCGCCTCCGGGTTCCAAGGTGTCATCTGGGCTAGGACCTCCCATCCATGGGATCATATCTCCTCCGGGTTCCAACGTGTCATCTGGGCAAGGACCTCCCGTCCATGGGATCATATCTCCTCCGGGTTCCAAAGTGTCATCTGGGCAAGGACCTCCCATCCATGGGATCATATCTCCTCCGGGTTCCAACGTGTCATCTGGGCAAGGACCTCCCATCCATGGGGGCATATTTCCTCCAGGTCCCCACATGTCATCTGGGCAAGGACCTCCCATCCATGGGGGAATATTTCCTCCAGGTCCCCACCTGTAATCCTGGCAATACCCCTTCTTCTGTTGGTTTTTCTTTTTTTTAGACTTGACCATGGCTAATTACACCTATGACAAATTTAAGGAAGGATGAAGTGTGGCAGAATGGTCAGAAGCAACAGGGTTCAACCACTGAGATCACTTGATCTTAAACTGAACAAGCTGCAGAGGAGGACACTACAGAGGGAAATGCCAAATCTGCAGCAATTCACAGCAGACACCACCACCAAGCTGAAAGTAAAAACACAAAATGTAATCAGAAAGGAAGGAGGAGTGCGGAGGCTTTCCAGTGTACTGCACTGTGTGTCGCATGCATGACTACTGGCCTGCTGTCCTTGAGGCCAGGGTGGCTGACCTAGAGAAATTGAGAGAGGCAGAGAGGGTGAGGGACTAGGCATTTGGGCATTTTACTACTGGGTTCTGAGGCCAGAATGATAGCTCCCCTGCTGTTGTGGACAATCAGGCTCCCCTAGAAGGAGAACATCATGCTAAGGAAGAGGCAAGCAAACCCTTAGCAGGGGACCATTCCTTGGAGGATGTGCAGTTGTCCTCTTGTGCTGAGGATAGTCCTCCAGGGAGGGGTGGAGGAATCCTAATAGTCGGTGGTCTGATAATTAGGAATGCAGATCATGATATTATACTAGGGTAGCTATCCAAGTTGTGGGTGGGTGACACAGCTTTGTGATGCTTTCAGTCCTACTTGGATGGCCATTTTCAGAAGGTGTATTGTTCAGCTCTATGAAGTCTCCATTGCGTTGTTATTAATACTATTATTTATTAAATTTCTATATTACCCTTTATCTGAGGATTACAGGGCAGCTGACAATATAAAAACAAACAAACAAAAAACAATTCCCCACACATAGTTTAAAAGGGCATCAGATGTCAATCAGCCAAAGGCTTAGCAGAAGAGGAATTTTTTTGCCTGGAGCCTCAAGTAAGGAAGCCACCAGGCAAGACTCCCTGGGGACAGCATCCCAAAAGTTAGGGGCATCTGCAGAAAAGACCCTGCTCTCTTGTTGCCACTCTCCAGACCTCTTGAGGAGGCGGCACACAGAAGGACTGCCTTTAGATGTCTTCTAAAAGTCAGATAGTTGTTTACTTCCTTAACAACTGACGGGAGGTTGTCCCACAGGGTGGGTGCCACTGCCAAAACAGACATCCAAAGCTAGCCCTGTTTTTGTTGATTGAGGTCATCTTGTGTTGGAGGCCCCCCCGAGTCTCTGGGGGAAGCCAGACATATTATTATTATTATTATTATTACTATTATTACCACAAGGCCTCATTCCTGATCCATCACCCCAGTTCAGACCCTCCCCCCCAGGAAAAGATGTGAAGCTAAGGGATATCTTTGCCCTGACATACGTCACATTGCCTTATTTATAGCATGTTACTCAGCTGTTCAACCAAAAAGGCTGCCAGAGTGGCTTTCGTGTAATTATCAGAACAAAGGAAGCCCCTACCTTCATGCTCACAATCTAAAAACAAGAAGTGCGAAACACGAGGGGAGAAGAGCTTCACACTTAGTCCATACAGTTGCAATCAAAATTATTCAACCCCCATTGCAAATTGGGTTTATTATCAAAATTTACAATTTATAAGTTGCAATTTCAGCTGAATTTGAGGACGCCACTTGAAGCATCCCTTGTGCTTTGTCATTTCTATTGCTTCTGTTTGATTTGCTCATGGCAAACAGCTGAAAGTTTGCAAATTTTAATAATAAGCCCGATTTGCCATGGGGGTTGAATAGTGTTGACTGCAACTCTCTCACCTCTCCGTCTCCTCTTCTCCAGGCTTAACATACCCAGCTCCCTTCTCAGGATTGGTTTCCAGACCCTTGGTCATCTGGGTTGCTCTTTTCTACACAACCCGTCCCCTGAAATGAAAAAAGGGATGTCCTATTCCATGATGATAATTTTACTCTTTATATCCCACCGATCTGACTGGGTTTCCCCAGCCACTCTGGGCAGCTTCCAACATAAAGAAAATATATTAATAAATCATTAACTTCCCTCTACAGGATTGCTTTCCAATGGCTCTGGGGTCGCCTAACTCCATACCCTCCAACATTTCTCCCATGAAAATAGGGGCATCCCATTCCATAATGATAATTTTCCTATTTATATCCCACACATTTGACTGGGTTGCCCCAGCAACTCTGGGTGGCTTCCAACATTCTGTATATAAAAATATAACAACACCTTTAAAAAACCTTCCCTATCCAGGGCTGCCTTGAGATGTCTTCCAGAGGTTGTACAGTTACTTATCTCCTTGGCTTGGGGGTCGCCTAACTCCATACCCTCCAACATTTCTCCCATGAAACCAGGGGCGTCCTAAGGGGAAATGGGACAGTCCGGGATAGTTGTGGTAGTTGTAGTAGTAACAACAACAAAACAACAACAACAACAACAAGGCAGCCCTGTTTAGGAAAGCTTTTAATATTAGATGAATTATTGTATTTTAATACTTTGTTAGAAGCCGACCCAGAGTGGCTGGGGAAACCCAGCCAGATGGGCGGGGTATAAATAATAATAATAATTACAACAACAGCCACACACCCCTCCTGCTGCTCCCAGGCTTCTGCCTGGCAACTGGGAAGGCCTACCCGGGGCAGCCAATCAGGGCCCGCTCTTTCCCTCCCTGAGGACTAGAAACCCCACAGGCAGAGGACGAAGGGTTCGGAGCCAAGGCGGCGAGCGGGGAAGGAGAACGAGGCCTCTCCAAGCGGGGACCCTCCCTCTCCGGCCGCCATCTTGCACCGCTTACCTCAGCCGAGACCTCTTCCCGCCGCCGCAACCGCCCTCGGAGCGCTATGCGCAGGCGCTGAGAGGGGTATACTGCGCGTGCGCATCTGGCCCCTGGCTGCGGATTGGCCAGCGGAAAGAGGAGACGGTGCCGACCCAATGCGCTCTCTCTCCCTCTCTCTCGTCGGGAGAAAGGGCGCATGCGCGCTCCGCGTGTTCCTTCCTGCGCGTGCGCTCTCTTCGCTGCCGCCCCTGCTTGCTGACTGGTGGAGCCTCCGTGGCCAGAGGCAGTCTATCCCCGGGGACCGGATGGCGGCGTCTGCGGGCAAGGGGTCGTGGCAGCCGCCCGATCCGACAGGACTCTTGCTTTTCTGACGTACGAGAGGCTGCTGGTGGCCATGGGGTATTAGAGTGTTGGTCGGGTTTGGGACCTGGAAGAGACCAGGGTTCGAATCCCGCCAGGTCATGTGGCCAGCAGGACTAAGCCGCTACTGGTGAACCAGAGCAGCGCACGGAAACGCCGTTTACCTTCCCGCTGTAGCGGTACCTATTTATCTACTTGCACTTTGATGTGCTTTCGAACTGTTGTGGCAATGGACTAATTTGCATAACCCCTTCGCCCCTGCAACAGGAGCCCCGTGGTGAAACCCAGCTCCCAGCCAGCCAGCCCCACCACTGTGTAGGTGGGTGCCAGATTCTCACCTGCAGGTATCTCCGCTGGAAGATTCTGCTTCGGAGGTCTTGCATCTTTCTTCTGAAGCCATGGCACAGTCAACAAGGTCGAGGGAATTAAGTCCCCTTTACTACCTGAGGCCTCCAATATTTCCATGCATGCTGCAATATCAAGCAAAGGTGGTTTAGTAGCCATTCTATTTGATTTGGAAGGTTTCTTACTCACTACCAACTCCGTGAGATACCTTTCCTAACTGCGTCCACCTTCTTACCTGACTGCACCCAATCAACTGTCTGTCGGTCTGGGTGGCTGCACAAAATTCTCCTTGCACATCTCCTGGCTGCACCAGTAATGTCTCTTCAGTCAGCTTTGTCCCATCTTTGGTAAAGGTAAAGGGACCCCTGACCATTAGGCCCAGTCGTGACAGACTCTGGGGTTGCGGCGCACATCTCGCATTATTGGCCGAGGGAGCCGGCGTACAGCTTCCAGGTCATGTGGCCAGCATGACTAAGCCGCTACTGGTGAACCAGAGCAGCGCACGGAAACGCCGTTTACCTTCCTGCTGTAGCGGTACCTATTTATCTACTTGCACTTTGATGTGCTTTCGAACTGTTGTGGCAATGGACAAATTTGCATAACCCCTTCGCCCCTGCAACAGGAGCCCCGTGGTGAAACCCAGCTCCCAGCCAGCCAGCCCCACCACTGTGTAGGTAGGTGCCAGATTCTCACCTGCAGGTATCTCCGCTGGAAGATTCTGCTTCGGAGGTCTTGCATCTTCCTTCTGAAGCCATGGCACAGTCAACAAGGTCGAGGGAATTAAGTCCCCTTTACTACCTGAGGCCTCCAATATTTCCATGCATGCTGCAATATCAAGCAAAGGTGGTTTAGTAGCCATTCTATTTGATTTGGGAGGTTTCTTACTCACTACCAACTCCGTGAGATACCTTTCCTAACTGCGTCCACCTTCTTACCTGACTGCACCCAATCAACTGTCTGTCGGTCTGGGTGGCTGCACAAAATTCTCCTTGCACATCTCCTGGCTGCACCAGTAATGTCTCTTCAGTCAGCTCTGTCCCATCTTTGGTAAAGGTAAAGGGACCCCTGACCATTAGGCCCAGTCGTGACAGACTCTGGGGTTGCAGCACACATCTCGCATTATTGGCCGAGGGAGCCAGGGTACAGCTTCCAGGTCATGTGGCCAGCATGACTAAGCCGCTACTGGTGAACCAGAGCAGCGCACGGAAACGCCGTTTACCTTCCTGCTGTAGCGGTACCTATTTATCTACTTGCACTTTGATGTGCTTTCGAACTGTTGTGGCAATGGACAAATTTGCATAACCCCTTCGCCCCTGCAACAGGAGCCCCGTGGTGAAACCCAGCTCCCAGCCAGCCAGCCCCACCACTGTGTAGGTAGGTGCCAGATTCTCACCTGCAGGTATCTCCGCTGGAAGATTCTGCTTCGGAGGTCTTGCATCTTTCTTCTGAAGCCATGGCACAGTCAACAAGGTCGAGGGAGTTAAGTCCCCTTTACTACCTGAGGCCTCCGATCTTTCCACGCATGCTTCAATATCAAGCAAAGGTGGTTTAGCAGCCATTCTATTAGATTTGGAAGGTTTCGTACTCGCTACCCACTCCGTGGCCTCCAACAGACCTCATGTCTGGGCCTCCCTCCTCTTTGGAAGAAGAATCCTGAGGCTGCTTTTGAGCATTGCCCTTGGCTTCCTTGCCTCCTGCTCCCTTCTCGAGATGCCATCGCAATCCCTCTACCATGCAAGTAACTGCAGGAGGGGGCATACACAGGTCCCACTCCAACCCACAAACAAACTGGATAATTAAGCATTAACCTGAGGCCTTTTGCATGAAGAGCAAGTGTTAGGCCGATGAATCCCCTCACACATTCCCCTTTAATGGGAACCCTGGAAATGCCGCCGCAAGAGGGGTGAGTCGCCACTTCACGTCCCCCTTATTTGATTGATAGACTGGAAGAATTTTGCCCAAGGCCTAAAACCGCCTTTTGAGACTGTGAAAATCACCATCTCACCGCCAAGACTACCTACAGCTGAAAGAACCGCTAGAAATTGCCAACCATTCCTCCAGCCACTGCTTGACATTGTCCAACCAGCGTTCATTCCCTAACATGGTCAGGTTCACCCCATCAGGCCTGAAGAGTTCCACCCTCTTGGTTTTAATGTCCTCCCTTATGGCTCACCACTCGGCTGCCGTTCACGGCATTAATCGCTCAACGGACAGCCCTGTTGATTTTTACCACCGTATAATTCAATCTAGAAGGCGGCTTGAGGGCACCCTGCCACTGCAGGAGCGGAAGAAGTTCAGACCACATGATGGTAACATTAGGATACAATTCCCGGAGTTGCCCAATGTCTGCAATTGCCAATTTGATTAGAATTATGCCCTTTATGGTGACCAGGTCATTCTCTTTTCTTTTTAATATTTATTTAAAATTTCCAATCAAATCAAATTATATATTCCAAATTATACAAATTATCCAATAATCAAACAAATCCCAATGTTATGACTAATTATAAATTATTATTATTTTTAGCTGACTTCCCATGCTTCGAAATTGGAGGGAATCCTAATCTTCTCATAGTTCTACTGCATTTCAAAATATTACAGTAATTCCCATAATACATCCTGATGTTAATCCATTATTATTATTATTTTGCAACATATTTTTATTGATTTTTTCCAATTATTAACAAAATACATCATAAAAACCATTTTCTAAATTTCACATACCCTATTTACTCGAGTATAAGCCTAGTTTTTCGGCACATTTTTTGTGCTGAAAAAGCTGCCCTCGGCTTATAGTCGAGTGAGGCAGGCAGTGGCTCCTATGAAGCTTTCCCAGGTTTTTTGTGGTAAAATTGGGTGCCTCGGCTTATATTCGGGTCGGCTTATACTCGAGTATATACGGTATATCCTTATGCTCCGCCGAGCATTGTGACTTCCTTCCCAATCCATCCTGGTTTTCTTCCTCCACCTCCTTCTTCCGCTTTACCTTATATAAATTGTACTAATATATGTTACATATTTTCTATTTAATTCTAATTTTTACATTGTAAGTATTGAGTCATGACCTGCGAGTGTATCCCTTTCATTGCAATGTTTTTTCAAATATTCAATAAACTTACTCCACTCTTCTTGAAGCTTTTGATCTCTTTGTTCTCTAATTCTCCCAGTCAATTTAGCTAACTCCAGATATTCTACCACTTTTAATCTCCAGTCTATGTTAATCCATTATTTTCAACATCCTCTGCGTTCATTCTTCAAGTGAGTTTAAGTCCAAATAATATGTTTCTGTGTGGATTTTATGTCTTTACTCTTCTTCTTTATAGTCCAAATCTGTAGTCCAAGATTCCCCTCTGTAAATTCACATCCTCTCTTTGCAAACTGGTGTTTGTGCCAAATCCGTCCAGGAGCCTTCCACTGCAGGTACCCTGTTTCTCCTAAAATAAGACGTAGCCATAAAATAAGCCATAGCAGGATTTCTACGCATTTGTGAAATATAAGCCATACCCCCAAAATAAGACATACCCCGAAAACAAGACATAGTGACACGGCGCCTCTCCCTTAAGACGGCCTGGATATGCGTGGCTATGCAGCGTACCGACGCAGAGCGGTTAAAGTAAGACATCCCCCGAAAATAAGCCATACTGTGTTTTTTTGAGGGGGGGAAATTTAAGACGGCGTCTTATTTTAGGAGAAGCACGGTAGCTGCCATATCGACACAGTCTACGTCTGCCCAATGTTGTTCCTTAACCAGCTGCTATTCAAACTGTTGTGGCATGGGTTAATGATTTCAGCAAGTGATTTCAGCTCTCTGACTTAGCAGGCAGGAGACAGCTTCTTCATGTAACAACTCTTTATTCAGGCAAACAAGACTGAGGGAACTGAGGGTAGGGAAGCTACATTTATAGGGACAGAGACTGACTAGGGAAAGATACATTTTGGAGGGAACAATCTCAAGCAATCACACAGCTGCTTTTTGGTGGGAACCAATAAGACTGAGGATCCAAATACAGCAACTTGAATGCACCAATAGTAACTGTTCCTTCTGGGACAGTTTACCCTAATGTGATTACAGACAATAGTAATACAGATATGATAACACTCTGAATCAATACACAACACCACTTCCCTCTTAGTGAGCACAGCACACGTAGTCCCTTAGATGCTGTGGGGTGCTGCGACTTCTTGATCTCCTGACAACAGGTGTGGCAGGTGCTGGATTAGGTATTACCTGCGGTGGAAGAGCTACTGTAGTCGTATCAGGAACGGAAGGAATCTCAGACAGCTCAGAGCCCCCTACCTGTTCCTCGTCATCATGAGGACTAGCAGGACCAGGTTCATTTGCTGAAACCTCTGGTGCCTGCATCTCTGGGCCATCTCCACTCTGGCCTTGTAGCTGTGTGTCATTAGCAGGGGGAGAATTATCCTCAGCCTGTAAATTCTCCACATCTGACTCCTCCCTGGTGGGCGCCCGGCACCTCAGCTGATCTATAGGTCTCCTCCAAACCTGCCTATTTCCCAAAGTTACATAATAGGACACAGGTCCACTAGCCCGGGTGATCACACCTGCCACCCACTGTGGACCTCATGCATAGTTTCTCACCCAGACCAGATCTTCAGGGGCGAGATACCTTCTTGTGTCGCTCTCAGCCTGTGGGGGTGCTCTCAAATTGTGGTTTGGCACTTTGTCTGGGTGGACATAATCCAGCACCGTTACCAGCCTTCTATCTAGGAGCAGCTCCGCTGGCGACTTGCCCGTAGCAGTACACGGCGTTGCATGCTGAAAAAACAACATCTGGGCGATGCATGCCGACCAGTCACCCTCCATTAAGCGTGCAATGGATCCTTTGGCTGTTCTTACCATGCGCTCAGCCTGCCCATTGGAGGATGGGTGAAAGGGAGCTGATGTGACCCCTCTTATGAAGTTATCTGCCAAGAATGCCCTGAATTCTTGAGATACAAAAGCTGCTCCATTATCTGACACGATGGTCTCAGGCAACCCGTGGGTCGCAAACAGCCGTCTCAACACTTTGATCACTGCGGCTGATGACATGCTGGGGACCATAGCTACTTCTAACCATTTGGAATACGCATCAACGATAACCAAAAAAACCTTCCCTCAGAATGGCCCAGCAAAATCTACGTGCAACCGGCTCCAGGGAGTCCGGGACTGCTCCCACCAGTGGAACGGTGCTCTGGCCACTTCTGGGCGCACCTCTTGGCATGCCTTGTCTGTACCCATTGTTCAACCTCATGGTCCATTCTCGGCCACCACACATAACATCGGGCTAGCGACTTCATCCTGACCATTCCCAGATGTCCCATGTGAAGCGTCTCTAAAACCCTGTTTCTCAGTGGTGCTGGGATGATCACCCTGTCTCCCCACAGGAGACAGCCCTTGTGCAGGGATAATTCGTGCTGCCTTGTTGCATAAGGCCTGAATTTTTCTTCATGCGGGCCACCTGGCCACCCCCTCCCCACCCAAGTGAGCACACGGGAGAGAACGGCATCTTTCCTTGTTCTCTCAGCTATTTCAGTAGCAGTTACAGGGGGCCCTGGGAGTGTTTCTAGCATCATAATGCGTTCCGCAGGGGCAGGATCCGTATCGCTTCCACTCGGAAGGGGCAATCGACTCAGTGCATCAGCGTGGCCCAATCTTTTTCCCGGCACATGGGTCAGGGTGTACTGGAACCCATTCAGGAATATAGATCATCGCAACATTCTGGGGGAGAGGATTTGCGGCGTTTGTTTGTTCGGGTTGAACAACCCTAACAGTGGTTTGTGGTCCGTTTCAATGGAGAAATGGCGACCGTATACATAATCATGAAACTTTTTGACCCCTGCTACAATTGCCAGTGCCTCTTTGTCAATTTGAGCATAGTTGCACTCCGTGGGCGACAACGTATGGGAATAGAAAGAGATGGGCTTTTCCGACCCATCCAGTTTCCTATGGCTCAGCACAGTCCCCAGCCCGTATTGAGAGGCGTCACATGCTAGGACCAGCGGCTTCGACTCCGCATAATGAGCAAGGACGCTCCTGCTAATCAGCATTCCTTGCAAGAGTCAAAAGCCTTCTGCTGTGCCTGACCCCAACGCCACACATTCTTTTTCTGCAATAATGTATGCAACGGTTCAGCTACCGAAGCTTTCTGGAGTAAGAACGAGTGATAAAAGTTAATAAGATCCAGGAATGACTGTAACTCCATCTTGTTCTGTGGGCGTGGTGCCTCGGTGATGGCCTTACTTTTCGCATCCGTGGGGTGGATGCCTGCTGCATCAATTTTAAACCCCAAGAAGTCCACAGTTGGCACCCCAAAACTGCATTTTTCCTTTTTCAGTTGCAGCCCCACCTCCTTGAACTTGCGTAACACTGCACGGACACGCTCAAGTCAGTTCCTGGGGGTCTTTTCCAGCAATCAGAACAATGGCAAGACCCCCGGCAGACCCCTTAACAGGCGCTCCATTAGCCCTTGAAAAATCCCTGGTGCCACACAAACTCCAAACTGTAATCTGTTTACTCTGAACGCCCCTTTCTGCGTTACAATAGTCTGTGCTTCCGCTGATTGCGGGGTTACTGGCAGCTGTTGGTGTGGGAGATGAGTGGGAATGTGGATGAGGGAATATTGTTTAATATTTCCTATCCCAGCTTGTGCTAACAAGCTCCAAATTAGCAGAGTTTCTCATCCCCAATAAAGCGCAGCAAAACGTGGTGTTTAAGTTCCTATGAACTTCTAGAACAGGGCAGATCCTGGCATATAATTCCCCTGCTTCCCTCTTAAAAGAAAATACACGACACAATGCTTTTAAAAGTAAAAGATTTTACTCACAGACTTTCCAGGCTTTTACAAGTCTCAGAAGGCAGGCTAGCTTAGATTAAATGTATGTACATGTGGACACTCTCCTTAAGGGAGAAGGGTCCACTTGGGCCCCCTTGGCTGGAAGCCAAGAGTGCATCTCTTGAGATGTTGCATGTTCAAAGTCCTGATGGGAAGAGGAAGAGAATGGCAACTGACCTGTGTACTTTCAGGTAAGGCCACTCCCACCTCTGGTCACACAAAGGAAGTTGATCTCAGTCCAGGCACAGGAAACTCTACCTGGAGGACCAAGACCCCTTGTGTACACTCTAGGAATGTTGTGATTGACTGCACCAGTGTTATACATAAAATCTCTGATTTTGTCCAGTTTATGGAATATCCCGATATTTTGCCAAAGGTTTTTATTTTTTCCATAATTTTTGGAATTGTGTCTTCTGGTTTTGTAATAAATAAAAGGATATCGTCCGCAAATAATATAATTTTGTAAATATCTTTGTTGTGCTTTACACCCTTGATATGTTCATCCTGAATTATTGCTCTTGTTAATGGTTCCAAGCAGAGATTAAATAATAAAGGAGAAAGAGGACATCCTTGTCTCGTTCCTCGATTTAAATTAATCAAATTTGAAATTCTTCCATTTGTTACAATCCGGGACGTAGGGTTTTTATAAATCATTTTAATCCAATTACAGTATTCTATAGGGAAACCAAATTTACGTAGCACAAATCCTATGAATTCTTTATATATTCTATCAAAAGCCTTTTCTGCGTCTAATGACAATATCATAAATTCCTCTTCATCCTTGTTTAAATTTATCAAATCTATTGTTAATCTAATATTATCTGTAGCTTGTCTTGTTTTTATAAAACCTGTTTGATTGTTAGGTATCAAATCTTGAATAACATTTTGTAATTTTGCAGCCAATATTGCATTCAAAATCTTTGCATCAACATTCATTAATGATATTGGTCTATAATTGGCACAATTAGTAGGGTCCTTGTTAGGTTTTGGTATAATTATTATTAAAGCTTCATTGAATGTGGTAGCCGATATACCTTTATAAGCTATTTCCTCATAGACTTCTAGAAGTCTGGGGACTAGAAGCTTTTTGAATATTTTATACCATTCTATAGGAAAGCCGTCTGGTCCAGGTGATTCCCCATTCCCCATTGTCTCTATTGCATTATCAATATCTGATATATTTAGGGGTGCTGATAAGATATCTTTTTGATGTTCGTCAATAGTTGGTAATTTGATATCTTGAAAGAATTTCTCCACCTCATCCTCTGATATATTTTCTGGCCCTTCATATAATTTTTTGTAGAATTTAAAAAATTCATTATTAATATCTATTGATGAGGTCACTGCAATGTTATTTTCATTTCTTATTAAAGGTATTATTTGGTTTGCTTTCTTTTGTTTTAGACGATTAGCTAGAATTTTTGTCGGTCTTTCTCCCTGTTCCCAATATATTTGTCTTAAACTTAGTAGGCTGAGCTCAATTTTTTGAGCTAATATATTATTCAGTTCTAATGTTTGTTGTTGTATTCTTTCATATGTATCCTTAGATGGGTTATTTGCCATATCACCCCATAGTGTTTTTAGAGAGATTTTTAGATTATTTTAATCTTTGCATTTTAGCTTTGTTGGCAGAGAAGGATATTATCCTCCCTCTTATGTAAGCTTTATATCCTTCCCATTCCATCAGTCTTGATGTTGAAGATTTGGAGTTATTTTTAAAATATATTTGCGTTTCTTGGGTTATATATTGAATGAATTTTTTTTCGTTTAATAATGATATATTAAGATACCATCTCCTCATACCTTCCTGTGTTTTAGATAAATTATACTCCATTATTACTGCGGAGTGATCAGCTATAATGGGAATATCTATGTCACATTGACTAGTAAAAGGATATAGTGATACTGATGTTAGAAAGAAATAAATTCTATGTTGGGTATTATGAATTCCTGAAAAATATGTATATGATTTTTCCTTAGGGTGATGCAATCTCCATAAATCCACTAAATTCCAATGTATCATTATAGTTATTAATTGTCTCTCTAACCTTCGTCCTTTGTTTTCTAGCTTTTGAGGTGGTATCCATCTGTGGATCTAAGATTTCATTAAAGTCTCCACCCATTATCAAGTGCTGATACGATAGAGAGCTTAATCTCTTAAAACAGTTATGAATGAACTTATGATCATCAGTGTTTGGGGCATAGATATTTACTATTGCTATTTCTGTCCCTTCTGTTTTAATTACAATTATTAAGCATCGACCATCTTCTTCTCTTATTATTTCTTGTATTTCATAAGGCCAGCCTTTCCTAAGTAAAATTGTGACTCCCCTAGCATTTTCGTCTAAGTTTGTTGAAAAAACTTCCTTTACCCATTGACATTTCAAAGTTTGAGCCCCTTGTTCTGTCAAATGTGTTTCCTGTAACAGACCTATATCAGCCTTTAATGACTGTAGATATTTGAGTGTTAGGATTTGTTTTTTCTTTTCCTTTAACCCCTTGACATTCATACTTATAATTCTCATTGTAACTTTAATCTATAGGTTTTCTTGACTTCTATTTTATCTTTAACAAAATTGTTTGGAAGGCCCAATATAAACCAAATATACTAACAATTATTTTCGCTCCAACCAGAGTCCTACATTAACCATGCTTATATTTAACATATGGATTATGAAATATATGATTAACATTCTTACATATCTAAATATATATGAGGCAGACTCTACCCATTATATCTATATGCACACTGAAATTAACTTTAAGTATTACCAATCAAATAATTATTATTTGAAAGTGTTCAAAGACGGAAATAGAGAGAAAAGAGAGAAAGGTGGAAAGTAGTTCTATCAACAGTAAAAAGGATTCTGAAAGGGTAGACTCAGATATATACCGATAGCCAGCAATTAATAATATAATATCAGCACTGACAGTGTCAGTAAGAAAAAAAGAAAGGAAAGCTACTTAGTACACTCAACAATAAAACAAAAATAAAAAAAGGAAAAAAGGGAAAAAAAGGAAAGAACAAAAAAAAAAAAAAGAGGGGGGGAAAACAACCAAATGTACGACTTCCGTTTTGTAGGAGATGCAAACATTCACCCTTTTGAGCTCCTAGGTTCACATATATAATAGTCAGGAGCTTTTTAACTTGTCACATAAGGAACACTTTATGTATATAAGAAAATCACTTGTATTACTTAGTTTGATGCTTATTAACTCAAAAATCAGTATCTCCACGGACTTTCAACTATTACAATGATATTTATTGTACCACCACCATTATTAAACTGCTAATATATCTGGGGTTTCTTAGCTCTATACTGAGGAAACTTTGTTCAGAGAGTGAATTAACATGAGTCAGCGGTTCTTCAATAAGGAAAGTCAAGTTGATAGAGAGCTTCAAAGTGGAGGGCGGCTTCCCCGCCCTTTTTCCAATCGAGTAGGAGATGGAGAGAGAGAAAAAAAGAGAGAGAGAGAAGCCCCCCTACCCTTCATCTTAGCTCTTTATCCACCTTTATTGCTTGTAGATAAGATATCGCATTGTCATAGTTTTGAAAACGGTGTAGTTCGTCGTTTACCTTTAGGCAGAAAGTAGCCGGGAATATTGTGAAATGTTGTATTTTTAATTCCCTTGCTAACTTACGAGCAGGTGCAAATAGTTGTCTCTTTTCTGCCACCATAGGAGCATAGTCTGGGAAGATAGAGATTTTGTTTCCCCTCCATTCAAGGGGTTTTGCATTCGATTTTCCCCGGAAATGTTTAAGGATATCATCTCGCACCCTTGTGCGTGCAAATTGGTTTATTGTTATAAATGTTTCCCCTCTTGCTTTCTTGGTTCTCAGTGGGAAACTTTTAACAGCATTTATCTCCATCTTTAGATCCAGTTGTTGTAGCTCCAACATTTCCTTTAAACAATTCGCAGTATATTCAATTGCCTGAGTTCCATCAGGTGGATGGTTTTTAAAACCTATAAGTTTAAGGTTGTTTCTTCTAAGATCAGATTCCAATTGGAGTAGGCGTTTGTCAGTCTGGTTTTGAGCTGCAAATGAAACTTTCTCAAATACATTAACGCGCTGTTCAATTGTATCCATACGCGATGTTAAAACTTGTAAATCAATTCTCATTTGTGAAGTGTCCTGTTTAATCGCTGAAATTTCTGTCTTAAGCGCCCCCATATCTTCTTTAAGAGAACTTAATAGTTGAATCATCTCCTGTGTCTCCGACATTTTTATTTGGTTTTCCTGCAGTTCCAATGCTCTGTTATCAAGGCTTTTCTTTCTTTCTGTGTCTTTTGGGGGAGTTAGAGCTGATGCATCTCGCTTCATTTGTTTTGAGACCGTATTCTTATTTGACTAGGTCTTCTAGCCCACCGCAAGCCCTCAGCGTCTTTTGAAATTCGATAGTCCCCAGCTGATAGAATGCCGATAAGCTTGGCTATAGATGTTCTTAAGTCCCCTCCACAGCCTTCCTCCAGTCCATAAATCATTAAATAGGTTTTAATCACCTTTAATTTATAGTTTTACTTGTCCATCCTAAATTCCTGCCTTGGCATTTAGTTACTTCTGTTCCCCTATGTTCTGACCCAGTTTATCTCCCCTCCTTTCCCATGGTCTCAAAATATTTAGCCTTCATATCATCCTTTTTTTCATATCATTACTTTTTACTCACTTTTTCAACGTCCAAATTGTTTCTTCTTAGGAGAAATCGAAAGCGTTCGGAGCGGCCGATCCCGCAGCTTGGCCCCACAGGGAGTTTGCGATCCGCTGAGCTCCGCCCCCTCGCTCTTGGGAGCCCTTGCTGGGGTCTCCCAGGGAGCAGGGCAGGCGTTCTTGAGCTCTGCCGGGTCGGGGAATGTCAAGACAACGTGTCACCCGACCGATCACTCCGGCGCCTCGACCGGAAGTCGTGATCTACCAAAGTTCTTGAGCTTTTTTTTAGGAATCCAGTTATTGAGCTTTTCAGGAAAGGCACAGTTGTTCCCCCCTTTTTTGGGGGGGAGAGATCAATAAGGGATCAAAGATCTACCAGGAACACTGATCTACTGGTAGATCACAATCTACCTGTTGGACATGCCTCGTCTATTTGAACTGGGGTTTGGCAGGCACCCCATCACTCTGCCAACCATCTCATCCTCTGTTGTTCCCTTCTCCTTGTGCCCTCAATCTTTCGCAACATCAGGGTCTTTTCTAGGGATTCTCTTCTCATGTGTATTTTGTATGCCACAAAAGGAACCACGCGCCCAGATCAACAGATTGCAGACAAGATCCCTGCACCCTAGAAGCAACAGCACAGGTATATGTTGCACCGGCAAAGAAACGACGTGATGACAGGATGGTATGAATGGGAAGGCCACAACGAGCCACACCCGAGGGCCACCTTTTATTAGCAATCTCACACACTGGTTAATGATTAGCCCCACAGGAGCAGCTCAAGGAACCAAATAAGGGCACATACAACCCAATGGTGGTACATAGCACCATATAAGGAAATGCTTACAAACAGCGACACCCCAAAACTTGCCCACATGACATCTCCATTGCGTACGTGCTCACTCTCCATGCTCCCATCACATGCTTCCCTCCCGTGCTCATCTTGTGACTTTCTAGTACTTTTCCACCACTCCTTTGTTCTGTTGTGCTGCTGACTCGTGTCTACCATCCTGACGTTACAGTGACAGCGTGGTTTTCCAGTGCTGCATTTCTAACCTTGGCTGGATCGACGTTTGCCAGCACCAATCCAGCCATAATCCCTACATCTCCCCCTTTTTTGTTTATTAAATGCAAAACCAATTTTATTAGATGAGCAGGGTGTTTGCGTATTTCAATCATGTGTGGGTGATAATTTCTGTGAATGGCCGATTACTACCGCTTTTATGGGTAGGGCATGTCATGAAGCAAAACCTTTGCAACAATTGCATTAAACATTGTAAACCTTTTTGTATGAAACCTTGAAACACTTTCAACAATAGCAATGAGAATACTTTGTCTCTCGAAAAGCGAGGTCTTCAATAAGTTTAATGTTAGTGTCAAAATGTTGAACGAAATAAACTCTGTCCCTCAACGGAGGGATGGTGCTTTTTGTTCACGCACCCGCTTCGAATTGGTGGTGAGACAATTAAAGGTTGCCATCAAAAGACTCTCTGGTGTTGGCGCAATGTTCTGGTTTCTCAGTAATTTCTCAGCTTGCGATGAGAGACCTTTAATTTGACCCCAGGTGAGATGATGTTTTGCCACATAAGACTTGGCTGGAGGTTGCCAGTCTCCTTGCTCCTGCGTTGCTGCCTCCTTCTTGGGTAGCTCCTGATGGCCGGGATTTGTCTGCAGTGGATGCTCTGACTTGTTGGATGGTTGTTCTGCCACATCAGATTTGCCCGGAGGTTGCCGGTCTCCTTGCTCCTGCATTGCTGCCTCCTTCTTGGGTAGCTCCTGATGGCCGGGATTTGTCTGCAGTGGATGCTCTGACTTGTTGGGTGGTTGTCCTGCCACATCAGATTTGGCTGGAGGTTGCCTGGAGCTTCCTGCTTCTGAAGACGGCGCTAAAGGGGGGGGAAGCAAGTGGCTCATTATTATTATTTGCAGTAGTATTTATTAAATTGGTATACTGCCCTCCATCCATCTCAGGGTGGTTCACAGCATAAAAATACAAGATTAAGAACCCAAAAGATACAAAATAAAAACAAGAACAAAATGGAACCAATATCCCCCACTTCCCTGCAGTTCATCAACACTCTATTGCAACAACTTCAGGTCTACCTTTGGCAACAATACTGCAGTGAAGCAGCGGAATATCTCCCCTGATCCTTGGTCACAGCTGAATTTGCAAGAAAGTTCTACCCTGCATAGCATGAGTGAAAGAGGATCATTGTACTAAGCAACTGTAAAAACTAGAAAGCGGGTGGGGGAAACTCCAAAGCCATGAAATGGCTGAGATTAACCAACATCCCATTTTGAAATGGGTTGCAGAGTCATTCACACAATCCAATATAGGAACAAGCTTGGTCTCCTTGGCAGGCATTGTATTGACACAATAACAAAGCCAGGGGGGGGGGGAACCCCAGAACAGAACAGACTATTCACTGAGCCAAAGCCACTGCAACACGCCTGCCATTATCACACACACAATCCTGTTTACAAAAACCCGAAGCCCAGTCACTGAAGCATCTGTAACATCCACCTTACCTGGAGATCTAGTTGATCTTCCCAGTTCTCTCTTCTGTCTAGAAGACATTTGAGAACTCGAGCTGGGGGAGCTTGGTCGTTGTGAAGACCTGGACCTACATCTGGGGCTCCTAGATCGTGAACGAGTCTGACTCGAGGCATGGCCAGGGCCTGAGTGTTGTGAAGCGTTCGGGTCAGAACTGGTAGAGCATGGCAGTGGAATATGTTTTTCCTTCTTGTCACCTTCATGTCTGCAAGAGGCAGAAAAAACAGGATTTGAATGACTTTTCTTTTTCAAATGTAAAAGCAGAAATCAGATCTGCCAAGATGTTATTTTTGCTAACAGAAATAAACTAGAAGTAGGAACTCTCAGAGTTAAAGCTAAAAGCATCGAAAGCCTACAAAATACGGCTGCAGTGTTTAATAGCCATTTAATTCCTTAAAGATTAAAAAACACAAAGAGAGGGGCACTTGGAAAGCTCTCTCTCCCCCCTCCCCTTGACTGCTCCAAGATGACGGGCCTGCAGCATCCAATGACTAAAGGAACTCAGAGGATGGCAATAGAATGCCCAGCTTCAAAAATGAAAGGCCTTACTTTTGGTGTAGCTGATCACATTTCTCGGAGTGTGCAGCAGTGCCCACATGCAGATTCCACTCCTACAGGGAGGGAGGGAGGGAAGAAATTAGCATGAGAACACAAAAAACCTGGCGGAAGAGTTTGAAGAAGGAGTTTGGATGTGATATCCCGCTTTATCACTCCCCTTCAGGAGTCTCAAAGCGGCTAGCATTCTCCTTTCCCTTCCTCCCCCACAACAAACACTCTGTGAGGTGAGTGGGGCTGAGAGACTTCAGAGAAGTGTGACTGGCCCAAGGTCACCCAGCAGCTGCATGTGGAGGAGTGGAGACGTTAACCCGGTTCACCAGATATCGAGTCTATCGCTCTTAACCACTATACTACACTGGCTACTAGATGAGAACAAAGGGTCACCTAGTCCAGCATCCCATCTCCTGCGGTTGTCAGCCAGATGCTTCTGAGAAACCCAGAGAAGGGCCCTCCTCTGCTGCTGCTCCTCCCACCAGCAACTATTTCTTTTAAAAAACATATCGGTATATACATTTTTTTATAAAAATAAAAAACAAAGTTCCACTTAGGGATATGCCCAATACCCATTGATGGGGCATCTTTCTATAAAACTGCATAATCTCGTCATTTAAGGTCATGAGAGTCCATGGCAGTGTTCAAAACTAGCTAGATGCCAAGCACATTTTGCACCTGGCTATCAGACACTTACAACCAAGTGGAGATGCCCGGGTGCCAGGCTGGCACCTGACGTCTCTACAACCTGGAGGTGCCTGCCTGGGGATCCTGGGATCGCGATAGTTTTCACACACTAACACCACATCCTGTACAATTCTATCAGTTATATTTTGGTCCATGACACCATTCATATCTGACTTTATACAGCAGGGCAGGAAACACACTATCCTGCCCTTCAATCCTGTGTATGAGTTTAATACTGGACAATGTTCAATATTTTGCAATGCATTTAATATTCAAATAGACAACAGCAGCTGAAGTTTAGATAAGACAGAGTCTCCAGACATGGTGTCGTGTTTGAATCCCTACGATGTCAAGGGGCTTCCTGGATGTGGGTATTCATGATGCCCTGAGGTGGCAGAGATGTCTCCTTGGGGCAGGTATGTCCAAAGTTTGTTTTGGGGGGTCTAATGCGGCCTGCCAGTCGGTTTAATCCGGCCCCTGTGGCAGTTTATTTCCTGGGGTAAATCCCTAAAAAAAGATCAAGAACTTCAATCCGAAAAATAACTTCAGTAAAAGCTCAACAACAGGGATCAGTAAACTTTTTTCGTGCCGCTTGTCGCTCCTCTTCCGCCGCCGCCACCCTCTTCATCTCATAAGGGCATGCACAGGAGCCACGGCTGGGAGAGGCGCTGCGTTGTGCCAACTGCGGCTCCTGAGCCTGCCCTTGAGAGAGGAAGAGGCTGGTGGTGGCAGTGGAGGGACGAGCAGCCCGAAAGCGCTGGCTGGCTCCAGAGAGGCGCTGCCCAAAATGGCGCTCAGCCAGCTCAGCCCACTGCCTCCTCTATGCAGGGCGGGGAGAAGTGTGTGAGAGGGAGGGGGGAAATGGTGCCCCCCCAAAAAATGGTGGTGGAGGAAATAAACTTAACGAGATAAAAACAACGAACAGAATCCACACGATCCATGGACCGTTTGCGGGCCAGATCATCGAGCTGTAGTTTGCTGACCCCTGCCCAACAACTTCAACCCTTAAAAAAGGCCCTCACGAACATTCACTTCATCAAATCTGGCCCTCTTTGAAAAATGTTTGGGCACCCCTGCGCTTGGGGTTTAGGGGAGGGGAGACAGGCTGCAGTGATGCTGTCCAACAACATTTGGAGGGCACCATGTTGACTTCCACAGGAAAACATCCCCCAGTCCTCATAGCGTAAGATCTGCTTGAAAGCCAGAGTGGAAAATGCACTCCTCCTGGGCTCAATACAACCGTGTGCACTTTTTTCCTGCAAAAACTAAGAACTCACCGTCATATTTGCACATTCTATGTTGCACAGAGTACACAAGTGTGGAAGTACCGTTGGCGACACAGCATGATAATCATTCATCATTGACAGAGATGGAGCTACTGAAGACTGAGGCATAAACGAAGCCACAGGTGTTGTTGTGGGTTGAGCTGCTGAAGGTACCACAGGTCCTGCTGAAGGAAGGCATGAATCTGTTATGCAAGACAGACGGATGCCAACGAAATCTCAGGAGAGAGGGGGACAAGGGCACCTCGGAGCTTGCTCCTACTGGATATCCCAGCCCCCCAAAAAGTTCATTTCCCATCAACTACTCTGTGCAGTGAGGTGCCCAGTAGAGGGGGGACAGTAAGCAAATAATGCATCAGGGTCTGTTCCAGCCAAGCCCCTCCCACCCTCCAGGGCCATTCTGAAGAGCCACTGTGGTGTAGTGGATAGAGTGTCGGACAAAGACCTGGGAGACCAGGATTCAAGTCCCCACTCGGCCACAAAGCTTGCAAAGGGGCCTTGGGCCAGTCACTGCCTCTCGACCTAACCTATCACACAGACTAAAAGAGCAGAGGGAGAGCCATGTATGCCGCCTTAAGGTCCCTGGATAAAAAAGTAGGATAGAAATGAAATAAACTAATAAACTGATGGGATTCTATACTCAGCTATCTTAAAAAAAAAAAGTAGGTTAACATTACCTCTAAACCACCTTGGAAGGATTTGGATCCTGAAAGGCAGGATATAAATAACTGTAACAACAAAAAACACCCCCCCAAAAAACCCCTCCTCGCTTATAGTACCCATGGGTGTGTGAAAGGGCTAGATATCTACGGTGCTTTCCTAGAACCCGATCGGTTGTCTTTCTTCTCCACCAGTGTTTGTAAGAGCTTAAAAAGAGCCCAGCTACTTGATCAGGCCAGCGGCCCATCTAGTCCAGCGGCCAGTTCTGCGGAGCTCACAAGCAAGAGCAGAGCTCTGCTGCACTATATAATAATAATAATAATAACAATAATAATAATAATTTATTATTTATACCCCGCCCATCTGGCCGAGTTGCCCCAGCCACTCTGGGCGGCTTCCAATCAAATATTAAAACAATACAGCATTAAATATTAAAAACTTCCCTAAACAGGGCTGCCTTCAGATGTCTTTTAAAAATAGGATAGCTGCTTATTTCCTTGACATCTGCTGGAAGGGCGTTCCACAGGGCGGGCGCCACTACCGAGAAGGACCTCTGTCTGGTTCCCTGTAACCTCGCTTCTCGCAATGAGGGAACCGCCAGAAGGCCCTCGGTGCTGGATCTCAGTGTCCGGGCTGAACGATGGGGGTGGAGACGCTCCTTCAGGTATCCAGGACTGAGGCCATTTAGGGCTTTAAAGGTCAGTACCCGCTTTAAAGGTCAGCACTGCCCGCTTCTGTTCCCCAGCATATACAGATGTGCCAATCCTCCAATCCTGGAGGTTGCATCCCTCATCATAACAAGCAACCATCATAACAAGCCGTTCCCTCTGAATTTGTCTAATCCGCTTTTGAAGCCATCCACATTGGTGGCTGTCACTGCATCATGTAGTAGAAAATGCCATAGTTTAACCCTGAAGTCTTCATGGAATTACTGGTTAGCCTCGTTTCTACATATTTACTTCCATATTCATAACTGGACTTACTTTTCACCAGGGAATCAGATCCACCATGTCCACCAGAGGTTTCCTCTTCTTTGCCCTGAGATGAAGTGGGCAACTGACGAGCCTTCTTGCGCTCCATGATGTCCCTCAAAATCATAGCCATGTTTTCAGGCTTCAGCTGATCATCTGAATAGAGGGCAAATTCCTCCAAATCTTTAGTAGATAAGCCAAAGTTTGATAGAATTCTTGCAGCACTCTCTTCTGTGTAATGCCTCTGAGTATCTGCAGCATTTTCTGCAGCATTTCCTGAAGCGGGCAATTCTGAGCTACAATTACCAGGTGGCAATGGACCATTCTCCCGACTGTTAGTGCCACATCGGTCCATCGGCTGCTTGTTCCCAGAAGATGACTTTCCTGGCCCTCCAAAAGTCGTACACTGCCTTCGGTCAGGTGCATTAGGTCCTGAAGACATGGTCTCTCTAGGATCACCCACAGTAGGACAGGGGCCTCTCATATTTGGCTGCGTATATTTTCTGCGTTTCCTCTCCCTGGGTCCACACGTGTCATCTGGACAAGGACCTCCCGTCCATGGGGTAATATCTCCTCCGGGTTCCAACGTGTCATCTGGGCAAGGACCTCCCGTCCATGGGATCATATCTCCTCCGGGTTCCAACGTGTCATCTGGGCAAGGATCTCCCGTCCATAGGATCATATCTCCTCCGGGTTCCAACGTGTCATCTGGGCAAGGACCTCCCATCCATGGGGGCACATCTCCTCCGGGTCCGCACATGTCATCTGGGCAAGGACCTCCCATCCATGGGGGCATATTTCCTCCAGGTCCCCACCTGTAATCCTGGCAATACCCCTTCTTCTCTTGGTTATTCTTTTTTTTAGACTTGACCATGGCTAATTACACCTATGACAAATTTAAGGAAGGATGAAGTGTGGCAGAATGATCAGAAGCAACAGGGTTCAACCACTGAGATCACTTGATCTTAAACTGAACAAGCTGCAGAGGAGGACACTACAGAGGGAAATGCCAAATCTGCAGCAATTCACAGCAGACACCACCACCAAGCTGAAAGTAAAAACACAAAATGTAATCAGAAAGGAAGGAGGAGTGCGGAGGCTTTCCAGTGTACTGCACTGTGTGTCGCATGCATGACTACTGGCCTGCTGTCCTTGAGGCCAGGGTGGCTGACCTAGAGAAATTGAGAGAGGCAGAGAGGGTGAGGGACGAGGCATTTGGGCATTTTACTACTGGGTTCTGAGGCCAGAATGATAGCTCCCCTGCTGTTGTGGACAATCAGGCTCCCCTAGAAGGAGAACATCATGCTAAGGAAGAGGCAAGCAAACCCTTAGCAGGGGACCATTCCTTGGAGGATGTGCAGTTGTCCTCTTGTGCTGAGGATAGTCCTCCAGGGAGGGGTGGAGGAATCCTAATAGTCGGTGGTCTGATAATTAGGAATGCAGATCATGATATTATACTAGGGTAGCTATCCAAGTTGTGGGTGGGTGACACAGCTTTGTGATGCTTTCAGTCCTACTTGGATGGCCATTTTCAGAAGGTGTATTGTTCAGCTCTATGAAGTCTCCATTGCGTTGTTATTAATACTATTATTTATTAAATTTCTATATTACCCTTTATCTGAGGATTACAGGGCAGCTGACAATATAAAAACAAACAAACAAAAAACAATTCCCCACACATAGTTTAAAAGGGCATCAGATGTCAATCAGCCAAAGGCTTAGCAGAAGAGGAATTTTTTTGCCTGGAGCCTCAAGTAAGGAAGCCACCAGGCAAGACTCCCTGGGGACAGCATCCCAAAAGTTAGGGGCATCTGCAGAAAAGACCCTGCTCTCTTGTTGCCACTCTCCAGACCTCTTGAGGAGGCGGCACACAGAAGGACTGCCTTTAGATGTCTTCTAAAAGTCAGATAGTTGTTTACTTCCTTAACAACTGACGGGAGGTTGTCCCACAGGGTGGGTGCCACTGCCAAAACAGACATCCAAAGCTAGCCCTGTTTTTGTTGATTGAGGTCATCTTGTGTTGGAGGCCCCCCCGAGTCTCTGGGGGAAGCCAGACATATTATTATTATTATTATTATTACTATTATTACCACAAGGCCTCATTCCTGATCCATCACCCCAGTTCAGACCCTCCCCCCCAGGAAAAGATGTGAAGCTAAGGGATATCTTTGCCCTGACATACGTCACATTGCCTTATTTATAGCATGTTACTCAGCTGTTCAACCAAAAAGGCTGCCAGAGTGGCTTTCGTGTAATTATCAGAACAAAGGAAGCCCCTACCTTCATGCTCACAATCTAAAAACAAGAAGTGCGAAACACGAGGGGAGAAGAGCTTCACACTTAGTCCATACAGTTGCAATCAAAATTATTCAACCCCCATTGCAAATTGGGTTTATTATCAAAATTTACAATTTATAAGTTGCAATTTCAGCTGAATTTGAGGACGCCACTTGAAGCATCCCTTGTGCTTTGTCATTTCTATTGCTTCTGTTTGATTTGCTCATGGCAAACAGCTGAAAGTTTGCAAATTTTAATAATAAGCCCGATTTGCCATGGGGGTTGAATAGTGTTGACTGCAACTCTCTCACCTCTCCGTCTCCTCTTCTCCAGGCTTAACATACCCAGCTCCCTTCTCAGGATTGGTTTCCAGACCCTTGGTCATCTGGGTTGCTCTTTTCTACACAACCCGTCCCCTGAAATGAAAAAAGGGATGTCCTATTCCATGATGATAATTTTACTCTTTATATCCCACCGATCTGACTGGGTTTCCCCAGCCACTCTGGGCAGCTTCCAACATAAAGAAAATATATTAATAAATCATTAACTTCCCTCTACAGGATTGCTTTCCAATGGCTCTGGGGTCGCCTAACTCCATACCCTCCAACATTTCTCCCATGAAAATAGGGGCATCCCATTCCATAATGATAATTTTCCTATTTATATCCCACACATTTGACTGGGTTGCCCCAGCAACTCTGGGTGGCTTCCAACATTCTGTATATAAAAATATAACAACACCTTTAAAAAACCTTCCCTATCCAGGGCTGCCTTGAGATGTCTTCCAGAGGTTGTACAGTTACTTATCTCCTTGGCTTGGGGGTCGCCTAACTCCATACCCTCCAACATTTCTCCCATGAAACCAGGGGCGTCCTAAGGGGAAATGGGACAGTCCGGGATAGTTGTGGTAGTTGTAGTAGTAACAACAACAAAACAACAACAACAACAACAAGGCAGCCCTGTTTAGGAAAGCTTTTAATATTAGATGAATTATTGTATTTTAATACTTTGTTAGAAGCCGACCCAGAGTGGCTGGGGAAACCCAGCCAGATGGGCGGGGTATAAATAATAATAATAATTACAACAACAGCCACACACCCCTCCTGCTGCTCCCAGGCTTCTGCCTGGCAACTGGGAAGGCCTACCCGGGGCAGCCAATCAGGGCCCGCTCTTTCCCTCCCTGAGGACTAGAAACCCCACAGGCAGAGGACGAAGGGTTCGGAGCCAAGGCGGCGAGCGGGGAAGGAGAACGAGGCCTCTCCAAGCGGGGACCCTCCCTCTCCGGCCGCCATCTTGCACCGCTTACCTCAGCCGAGACCTCTTCCCGCCGCCGCAACCGCCCTCGGAGCGCTATGCGCAGGCGCTGAGAGGGGTATACTGCGCGTGCGCATCTGGCCCCTGGCTGCGGATTGGCCAGCGGAAAGAGGAGACGGTGCCGACCCAATGCGCTCTCTCTCCCTCTCTCTCGTCGGGAGAAAGGGCGCATGCGCGCTCCGCGTGTTCCTTCCTGCGCGTGCGCTCTCTTCGCTGCCGCCCCTGCTTGCTGACTGGTGGAGCCTCCGTGGCCAGAGGCAGTCTATCCCCGGGGACCGGATGGCGGCGTCTGCGGGCAAGGGGTCGTGGCAGCCGCCCGATCCGACAGGACTCTTGCTTTTCTGACGTACGAGAGGCTGCTGGTGGCCATGGGGTATTAGAGTGTTGGTCGGGTTTGGGACCTGGAAGAGACCAGGGTTCGAATCCCGCCGCACTCGGTCCCTGAAATGCCCTGGGTGGAGCACGGCGCCCAGCCACTGCCCCTCAGCCTAACCTACCTCATCAGGGTTGCTGTGGAGGAGAAGGAGGAGACATACGCACACCACCTTCGTGCGAATTATTATTATTGGTTCATTTATTAATTTTATATACTGCCCTTTATCCGAGGGCCACAAGGTGGTTTACAGATGAAAGGTGGGATATAGGCAAAATAAATGAATGAATGAAAGAAGTATGCAGCTGCTAAGCTAGGATAGCCAAGGACAATCTCCAGCTCCAGAGGCAGTCTATCTCAATGTTACCAAGACCAGCTGCTGAGCACCAGGAGCAGGAGAGGACTAGGAAGGTGTTGGACTCTCCCTCCCTGGAGGTTTCCAAGCATGGCCCTCTGTCACGGGTGCTTTAGTTGAGATTTCTGCATGGCAGTGGGTTGGACTAGATGGCCCTTGGGGTCCCTTCCAATGCTGCTACAATTCTGTGGCAATTAACGCCCTGATTGGGGTTTCCTACACCTGCGGTGAGTGTTTTCAATACTTGCTTGCTGTGACTGGTAGTTGTCTTTCAGCAACATCTGGAGGGTAAAATGTCCCCCCTCCCACAACTGCACCAGGGAAAGCTCTTTAACAGAGACAGCTGAGGGACCCTCTTCACAAACAAAGCAAGCCATAAACTTGAGAGCCAGCAGCTGGCCACTACCGGTAGCTTCATGCAGCAATACCAGAGAATTGCTGTTTTCCACAGGGACTCTTTTAAAAGACTCACCTTGTATTATATATATTTATTTATAGCCCTACTTTTTCCCCTGGCAGGGACTCTAGGCAGCTTACAGTTAAAATGAGCTGAAAACATAGGGAGCGGGCAATCATTAAAAACAATTAAACATTAATGGGATTATGTGTGTGTGTGAAATTTATTTAAAAATTTAAATATAGTCATTGTCATAATAATAACAATTTATTACTTGTACCCCACCCATCTGACTGAGTTGCCCCAGATTACAGTAGAAAAAGCATGGCCCCAGCCCTTTCATTAAAAGCAGTCAGTTCCCAAAAGCTTGTTGGAACAAGAAGGTCTTAACCTGCCCATCTAACCTCTTTAGGCAGGGAGTTCTAATATCCCATTTTACTGTCCCAGTATCAGGCACTCGTGCCTTACAACATGATCCCCCCCCCCAAAAAAAGTTTTTTATTTTATTTTAATGACTTTCTTTGGAATTTCTTTATTTGTTTTGCCTGATTATGTTGTTGGTACCTGCCTGGAGAGCTTGCGGTGAAGAAAGATCTTAGGGTAAGAAATCCTTTAAATAAAACCGAGCAACCACCACATTGTTTCCTATAGCTGTTTGTTGATTCACTTTAATTTATGGCTAGTGGTTTAGGTAATACGAATCATGACATTTAGGCATTACAGAATTTGCATTGAGCGCTATGTAACCTGCCCCGGAACCTCATGCTGAAGGCTGAGCTCCAAATGCCTGTGAATAAACCAAGACGGGAACCTGCAGATAATTAAGGACTCGGCTACGCAGCTGCAAATGAAACGTTTCTTCAGGTCTGCCAAATTCACACAGACAGGTTGCAGTTTTAGCAGGTTTGTATACTGTTTTTCCACCACGGTCCTCAAAGCTGCTCACAAAGTCTGCCACAGTCATCCCACCAGGCACTGGAGTGCATCTCCAGAGCTCTTTCCGGGAGGAAGTACAGGATAAAAATTGAATAAATAAACTGCTGAACAATGAGCAGCTTTTGGCTCTTCCTCGCTTTGAAATCTTCCTGTTCCTTCTCCGCCCTCCCCGTCCCTTTTTTCTTTTGTGACATGTGTCAGATGGTGAGGGATCGAGTATTTGTTTGGATCAGGAGTGGGGTTTTAAATAAAAACTTATAAAGACAGCAGATGCACGCAAAGGCCCATGCCAGAAGGCCAGGCAGAACCGCCAGCCCCGCACTTGCTTCTTTAACCCCCCCCCCCCATTGGAGCCAGTGGACGCAGCGGCAAACGAAGAAGGCATTGTTCTCTACGCTCCCTCCCCTCGCCGCTGCGTCCATGGTTCAGTCCGCAGAGGCCTTCCCGGATTGGCTGAGTTCCAACTTTGAACGGCAGGCACTTCGCCCAATCCACGCCGGCGCCGCGCGTGGTTCGGGTCGGCCGAGGGCCCAATCGCCGTCGCGCGCTCCCTCCCCACGTGGGGGACGCCTCCCGCCCGCCGCCTTTCGGAGCCGAGGCGGGGACGGAGGGAGGGCTTACGAGAAAAATCCTCGCCCAATCAGCGCTCGAGTGCTCGACGGGAGCCTCGCCGCCTTTGAGCGGAAAGCGAGCCAAAGCGAGGGTAGGCGGGTGGGAAACGCTCCAGAGAGATGGACGGGCGCCGCTGGCCAATGGGCGCCTAAAGAAAAGCAGGGAAGGCGCGACGTCTCGGAGAGCGGCCAATGGGACCTCGGCTTGGCGGAGCGGCCGTCGAGCGTGCGCGCCCGAGCGCGAGGCCGTGGGCGGGGCGGAGGTGAGTGGCGGGCGGCGCGGCCAATGGCGGGGGGGAGGCCTCGCGCGCGGCGTGTCTGAGGGAGAGCGAGGAGAAGCGAGGCCCGGCGGAGGAGGCAGCGGCGGCGGCGGCGGCTGAGGAAGCGGCCGGGGCAGGCGGGCAGCGCGCGGAGAGCGGCCCTGCGGGGCCCACGCCAGGTACGGCGAGCGGGGGAGGCTGCCCGGCCTCCGAGGCTCGGGCCTTGAGGGACACCCTCCTCACCCCCGGGACCCGCGCTCGACCACGCGCACTAAGGGCCGGGGGCGCGCGGGCTGCCGGGGGGGGGTTCAGAGGTTGAGGGGGGGGGCTCCTTTCCTTTCTTCTCCTCCTCCTCCTCCTCTGGGCCTGGAGGGGCTATATTACCCGCCCCCCCCGCCCGTTGGCCAGCTGACCTGTCAATCTTCACCTCTCCTCCTCACCTGCCCCCCCCGACAAACTCCCCCCCGCTGGGATCTCGGGAAAGCGGGTGGGCGGAGGGGGGGCGCCTCTCCTCGCTGTCGTCCCGAAGCCCACCCGGAGGGGGCTCGGCTGTGGCTTCAGGACACAACGTCCCTTAGGACCCCCCCCAATATAAAATAGTCGAGCCCCCGCCCCCCAAGGTTGTCATGCATTGCCATTCAAATGGTGCGCACGCGCGGCGTCTTGCGATCGATTATGCGGGACAGGTGTCCCACCCCACCCCAATGTTTTATTCAAGTGGGGGCCCGGCTGCTTCGGGCGTCCCCCTCCCCGCCATTACTTCACCCACGCGCTTGGATGCAGAGAAAGACCCAGGGAGCTGCTCTGCTCTGCCCACTAGGGATGCTGTCCGTGGGGAGGGGGCGGTTCAGGTTTGACCCTTCCTTCTGCCGGATGGAGGGGACCCAGCGCTTGGACGCCCCCCAGCAGATGGTGGCCGGGCTTGGAGGGGCCTTCTGGCTCAGGGCCCCCTTGCTGAGCTTGCGCTTCCCATCAGACGTTCAGCTGAAGCCTCCCATCTTGGAATACGGGAGCCATAGGGATAGGGTGGGAACCTCGCCCCCCACCCCACCCCACCATAGCCCTCTTGTGTGTGGTGGCAGCTCTTTGGGCATATGAAAGCACAAGCAGTTGGAAGTTAGTCCCATAGCCCCCCCCCCCGCCCCAAAGAACCCCTCCAGCCACTTCTCTTGTAAACAAACAATAACCTCCGCAAAACTTTTTAAAAGCTGGCCTGGCTTTTGCTGACAGCAGGAAAGCGCCTGGCTGGGAAGGAGTTTTCTCTACAGTACATGTTTTATGTTGCTTCATTGTGTCTCTTTAAGATGTTGTAATCGCCCCTTGCCACGAGGGTTGGGCTCCGAGGGTGGGGCAGGGGAGCTGACCAAATAAACAGGTATTGGCCGCTTCCCTGGGGCAGGGTAGACTGGTGGAGAGGTTGATGCCAGAGACTGCCTGCTCCTGTGACTCCAGCCCCGTCAGCGGGAGTGAGGACAAAGAGATGGGTCCCTGTCCCAGATTGCTGAGGCTCAGCTGAACTTGGCTCTGGTGCCCCTTTGGGCAGAACTTGAGTTGAAAGTTCAGGGAAGCCTTGGTATGGGAGCCTGGGGTGCTCTGCAGCAGGGCTGGCCTGTAGCCTCTTTTCCGCCATAGGGTGGGTTGTTGCTGCTGCTTGCCCTACTTTGCAGGAGGGATGGCAGGCACACCCCAGGCCTTCTCCAAGGAGGGGCCTCTCCTACCTGGTAGATGCAGGCGTGTTTTCTGCCTTGGGGTGCCTCGTCCAGTTTATCCAACCCGATTTTCAGCACTCCAGTTCTGCTTCTGGCCAGCCACTTTGCGGATTAAATTGTTGCCTTTCTACCTGCATTTTGCCCCCCCCCCAGCAGAGAAGAGGAGGATGGGCTCTTGAACACTGAGTTTGCAAAGGGCATCCCACCCGAAGGGACTAGTGCTTGCGCTCTGCTCCTGAAGCATGATCTCGCTTTCTCTTCAAGAGCCTTGGTGAAGTGAGACTCTTACAGTGGGGGCTGGTCCACTAGGGGTAACTTTGCAGTCAGTGCCTGGCAGCATAAGGGCTTCCTTGGCTGCGCTGCCCTTTGGGCAGATTGTCAGCGAATGAAGCTACTGCTCCTCTCCCCCCAGTTCCTTGCGCTGACACCTGAAAGCCCCCTTGGTCCGTGCAAACCTGCCCCCTTGCTTACCTTGTTTTCTGGTTTTGCAGTAGATAGTTCAGGCTACGTAGTCCCAAAGATAAAGAGCACCAAGGGGGGGCATTGTTGGGATTTGGGTATGCCAGTTTCTGAGTTTTCGTGCACAGAGCTCTTTCTCCGGCATCAATTATCCTGTATAATGAAGGAACATTCCTTTTCCCGTGTCAGCTAAACCTGGAGGATTCTACCCAGCCTTTTGCATTTGTGAACTTGGGCATGGGGGGCAACCATTCAGCGTGGAGCTCAGTGGGATTACTTGGACTTTTTCTTCCGTAGCAGTTCTCTTTTTTGAGACCTGGTGGGTTGGGTCTTTCTTAACACCTGAGCAGACTGAACAGTGTCTGGGGGGTGGGGATACAGCAATGCTTTCTCTTAAGGCCAGACAAGGAAATGTTTCTGAAGTGTTTCTTTGGCCATCTCCATATTGAAGCTTGGCATGCTTATGTGAGTCATCCATAGACCACTGTTTTCTCCTGCCTTCTGTGGATTTGTAGACTGGGGAGGTCTACAAAGACTAGGGGAAAGACTAGGTAGGAGGTCAGGAGGCCAGGTCTGCTGACCTTGGAATCTCTCTCTCAGCTCTGTGGATCTGCCATTCTTTAAGGGCAGGGGTGTATTCCACTCTTGCTGCTGTTGGGTTCAGTTTTTTGCTTCTCCGTGAGATGGGTGGATTTGATGGAGTTCAGGTTCTCTTTTCCTCTGATACCATGCCCCTCTGGAAGCCAGCACAGATCCTTTGTGAATGAGGACTATGGAAGAGCTGCAAGTCTGGAGTCAGCACTGTTCCTTGAGCTCTTGTGACTGGCATGTGTTTCATGTGTTGGTGTTTGCCAGCAAGCCCCAGTCTGAGGGGTGGGGTAAGGTGCTGTGGCATGAGTTGGGAGAGGCTTAGCCTCTGTTTTGGTGCCTGGCACCAGCTTGGATGCTGCCGCTTCTGGGAGGGGATACCCATATCCAATTAGGAACCAGTGCTGGAAGTCCTTGCGCAGCCCGACACTTGCCGAGCCAGAAAAACTTGTACTTTGCTCAGCACGCACCAAAGGGGCCCCTGAGCAAAGCATGTGTGTCGGACAGGTTTGCAAGGGCAAGCCACAACAGTGTGGAAACACTGGCGGCTTCTGGGCCTGTCCAGAAATAAGAGGTGGGGAAAGCGTTGAAAATTCTGGGCTTCAGAAGTTCCAGAGCAAAGATTATTGGAATAAGCAGTGCTCATCTGACTAACTTGTGTTAATATCCTTCGGTCACCCGTTTGGATTTTGCAGATTTGACAAGGGCTTTTGTAACCAGGATAAAACATCATATTTTTCTTAGATCAGGGCCTAATGATGGAGTTTCTAGCCTTGATGAAGTCTGAGTGGAGCATTTAACTTACCCAGCTCTTGTCTGTTTCAAATGGGACAGGTGTATGAGACCTTTCTAGTCATGCCTTTGATGCAGTAGCAGGAGATAGTTTTGCTCCCTAATTATTCTTTTGTGGCCTTTATCATGAAATATCATAGGAGAATTGCTTGTTTTTTAGATTTACTTTTTATTAGTCCAGCAAAACTTGTTTTTTTAGGGGATGCTGTTTTTACAGAAAAAGTTACTGCAGCAAACTGAATAAAAAAAATTGCAGCAAACTGAGTAGCTGCTGAGATGCAAAAGGACTTTATAATGAAGCAACTTTCATGCCAGTATAATGTGACCAGGGTGGATTTGATTTAAATCAAATTGATTTAAATCTCACTAGTCAGTAAGGCTTGATTTAAATCACAAGTCAGCAAGACTTGATTTAAATGTTTTTTTTTACAGAAAGACTCCTTTTTGCTGGTATCATCTTAATATTTACAACCATATGAAGGTTTCATTTTTGGAATAATAAATTTTCAGAGTAGTTTCTACAGATATCAAAAATTACTGATTTGGTTATACTACTAGAAATACATAGACAGATAATTATGAAATTATGGTGAGGTTTAATAAGTTAACTGTTTATATTTGGACAACTTTTCTGCTGTACTTTATTGGAAGGAGAAAAATAATCATTTCCTTAATAACCATTTAAACAATTTATTTAACCAAAACAGTAACATTATAGCATATGTATCCATGTTTGTTAACTGATGTAGTTAAACATTTAAAAAAAAACTTAGACTGAGTTTTAGCACTCTTCATAAACTTAAAACAAATCCTTATTTCCTGATGAATAGCCTTTGGACTACAATGTAACTTAAATAGAAGACTATATTTAGAAAGATTTTTCCTCCAAAAGCATTTTATTTTAAAAATCCAATTTAAATAAAAAAAAATCCGATTTAAATTAAAAAAAAAAATCCAATTTTTTTGATTTTTTTTTTTAAAAAATCATTGATTTTTATCCACCCTGAATGTGACTGACAATCTTTTGGTCATCTGCTGTATCAGACCTGTCAAATAACCTTTTGCTTTGGGGGCACTTCTTGCCACAGTATCTTGTAAGTATATTCAATTAACTTTCATTGGAGCTTGCCTTCCAGAGAGCATGTTTCAGGTCATCATAACCTTAATTGTCAGTACAGTATAGTGTTATAATTTGCCCTGGGACCTTATGGTGAAGTGTGGGGAGGAGATCGTGTAAACATATAGCTATATAGATGTATATGTAGCTATATGATGAGTAAGAGAAGAGGAGGCTGTTTGAGCCAGAGCAGCATAGCAGAGGCCATTGAGCTGGTTCAGACATCACAATAAACCATGGATTGTGGTAACAGGAAGGGGTTGAACAAGCCTTGGGATTTGTGTGCTCCTTTCCTTTTCCTCCTCCGGTGCAGACACAAGGAGGAAATCAGAGCTCCGGTTTTTCATTAATCACAGTTGAGCGTTGTGTCCAAATCCTGCACTCTGGTCAATATTAGCCATGGTTTGTTTCAAACAAACTTCAAACCATGGGTTGTGAAGTTCACTTGTTTCAAACAATAGCTAAGTTTAATTACAGCTTTCAGGTTTGGCTGCAATGTGAAATTGCAGATAATTAAGAACAGAAGTAAAAGCTTTTTATTTCTCAGCTGTGGTGGGGTGGGGGCAGATGGGGGAGCATGCAGTTTGTTACTGCCATAATAAACATTGGTTTATCCTAGGATTGGGGGAGCATCTGTTCTTCTCTAGATGCTGTTGAATTACCTTCCCATCAGCCCAAACCTGCATGTCTGGCAGTCAGGGGAGATCTATTCCAACCACAAATTCCTCATTCCTATTTATCATGATGTCTGAATAGAATTGGGTCAAGGGGGTCAGAGTGGAGTAGTGGGTTGGGAGATATAAGCAGTAGTAGTCTAGCCAGGCCAGAAGGGTGGTGTCAGAGCCTAGTTGTAGGCAGCCATCAGGTGCAACCCAGGCAGGCGCACTAGGAAGTCTCTTGCTGCCTAGGCAAAGTCCTGACTTGAACAGGGAGCCATTGCATCCCTTCCAGTTGGGGAAGGTCTGTGGTCAGGTGCTGGTGGTAGTCACTCCTGTTACCTGACCTGTTTCTACCCAGGGAGATGCTCTTTAGAGAGTCTGTGGCCCTAGTGGCTCACGGTGTGGGCAGCTCCGCACTGTCCTCTAGGATCCAAGCAACTAAACAGGTAGAAAAGGGGAAGATGGGATTCACGGATGAGGAACGTAAGCAGATTGGCAAGAGAAGATGCTGCAGAGGGACAGGCCAGTGTGGCAGAAGGCCTTCCACCCTCCTTCCATCTGCTTGCCCTTGGGGGGGTCAGGGTTGGCACTGCTGCCTCTGCCACCTGCCCTTAGTTTTTGTTCTTCTAGTCGAATGCTTCTCCGACTTTTAGGAGGCTTGGAGTGGCAGTGTCGGAGAAGTCTTGACCTACAACTTTGGTCAGCATTGCTCAGTCTTTTCAGATGCCTATCTCTTTCCACCTCCACACGCCGCGGCCCCCCTCCCCACTTTAGCCCTATTCTACATAGCTGACAAGGAGTGGCTCAAGGCCAGAGGAGGCTGTGCTGATTCACAGTGGTGAATGCAGTCATGCCCCACAGCTGTAGTCCAAGCAGCTGGTGCTCCCAGTGATGTGCCACAGCTTCTAAGAGGGGAATGCAGGAAAGCTGCTGGTTCTGTGCATGGCCGCACATCTTGCTGACCATGGACGTGGAACTAGCTGGAGCCTCCCCTCAATCCCATGGGTATTGGACCAGTGGGCATGAGCTCTTCCCCATCCCATGAAATGTTGGAACTGTTGGTGTTTTGCATCCTTCCCTGGACTTCCTTGCTCGGCTGTGGTGATCTGGCACTGTCCAAACATTTGCCATTTTGGACTTTGGCCAAGCAGAGCATTAGAGCTTTTTGAGGGGTGGAGTAGAGCTCTACTCATGGTAATGAGTCCTCTTTCATTCTAGCTCTTTGGGGAGGAAGAAGGCCATATTTAGCCGGTCTCTTTATTTGACCCTTTAAGAGTAAAATTGGGTTGGTCCAATACTGCAGGAGAACTTTGGTTATACAGTTGAAGACTGCCTTTCCGACCCTCCCCTTTGGTCTCTTAAGATGAGTGGCAAAATGGGGCAGGAAGGGTGGGTTAGCACTGTAATAAATGAGAAAAGGATGCCATTGCCTGGTGCTTCTGTGTGCCAAGATCAAATGGCAAAGAAGAAGGAATTCATCCCCACATCAGTCAAGCTCTCTCTCACCCACAGACCCCTGAGACTGTCAGAAGAGCGATCACTTCAAAAGAACTGCAATATCACTTTTGCCAGGTTTCATGACCACTCTTCCACATGGAGTTACCTGGTGTCAAATTATAGTTTGTTTGGTTTTTCAAGCTGCCCCAGACCCCACCTTTTCTGCAAAGCCTCTAGCAGATTTTCTGCATCCTTGAGCTTCCTCTCCTTGGGGTGTGAGCACATTGCTGGCTGGGGCTGATGGGAGTCGTAGTCCAAGATGTTTGGAGGGCACCTGGTTGGAGAAGGCTGCACCAGAGAGCGATTTGATTCAGCATGCTAATTTTACTTGTTTTCGGTGAACAAAGCTAAAAACTTGCTTAATGTTGCCTTTGCAATTGGCGTCCGTCCAATGACCATGCTGATGACCCGATGATGTGCATCCTTCCCCACTAAATAAACAAATAAACCAGGGGGAATCTTCCACCCCAACTTACGTCTGGTTGTATCTCCTCCCCCTGCTGTTTCTCCACAGTGGAAACTTTCAAGCTCTCTCCAGCTGGTCCACTGGACTTCTTGATTTGGTCACCACTGGTGCCTCAGTTGTAGCCACCGTGAGGTTTAATTATGCTGTGCATGTGCTTTTTTTATTGAAATAAAATGTAGCCACCAAATAGAAGTAAGCTCGGTGGTCTTTGTAGGCGTCCAAGTTCGTTGAAGCAGATGGATATTTTGCCCTGTTCTACTTCTCCAGAGTATAGAGGCAGGTGGGAGACTGTTGTGAGTGCAGGGTTGGCTGGCCTGTCAGTTGAGCTCCCTTACCTTCTCCATTGGGAGCAGGTCTTGGGCGCCTCTGCTTGGTGCATAGCACCCCCACCCAGCCCCGCAACTGAGCCTGTGCCTTTGCTTTGCATGTCCCCAGGACTCACTCCCTGCCTCTTCTTCAGGTTTCACAGGAAAACATGTATGAACACGGATGGATATTGTTACGGGAACATCCCGGCAAGCAGCTGCATCTTCCTTGGCTGAACTCTGCAAATTCTCTCTCCCAGGCCGAGGAAACTGATGGAGGCAGCCGGTGCATTCCAGCCACCTGGCACTGTTGCTCCTGGGCAGGGGGGGGCATGCAGAGCCTATTCTCTTGCAGCATTGTGTGGTGCTTCTCAAAACCCTGGTTCTGGGAATCGTGGGCGGAGGGGAGGCTTGACACATATTCCAATGCAGTCAGATTGGGATGTAGTACCGGTAGCTGAAATGGTCTGGCTTGCTACAAGCACTGCTTCACTTTCTCCTGCTTTCCCACGTTAGTACATGTAAATATTGAGCCTGTTAGCAGTGACTGGTGACTTCCTGCGTTTAGCTGTTGTATAGCAAGCCTCATAGCTTAGTGTTGACAACACTAACTGGCAGCAGCTCTCCAGAGTTTTAGGCCAGGGTCTCTCCTGAGACACAGGGGATTGAATTTCAGCCCTTCTGCATGCCATGCAGATGCTCTGCCAATAAGCTGCTCCTCTTTTCTAAAAGCACGGTTCCCTTTCCCTCTGGCTGAATCTGCTATTTGTTTATACCTCCATAGGAAGAGGCTTCACGGACTGCTCTCTCAGGCCTGCCTTGGCCACTTCCTAGACATCTTTCTGTTTGGCTTGCCATCTGCTACTTTTCCTCCTGAGGTGACCTCTTTGTGTGTCTGTCAGGGGGGCACCACATAAGCTCCTGCCACAACAGATTTGTTAATCTTTAAGCAATCACAGGGCTTGGTGTTTTCTTGCCACAAGAGAGTGACGCTGCTTCCCCTCTGGAACTTGTTCCCCATTCTGTGTGGTGCTCTGAAGGCAGAGGTGTGCTTGGCTTCACAAGGAACAGAGTGATCCATTAAACCTGGGGGAGGACCCTACGGCCATCAAGATGGTGTTGGACTACAACTCCCATCATCCCTGATGTTTAGCCATGCTGGCTGAAGCTGATGGGAACTGGAGTCCAATAGCATATAGAGTGTGTCAGGGTCTCCTTGCCTCTATTAAATATGCTGCAGTGACCAGGTCAGCCCCAGAACTTTGATCCTGTGAACATCTGCCTGCCCCATTGACCTCCTGCTTGTATTGGCAGCATTGCCTCTATGAGGGCTGGATCAAACCTTCAGTCAAGAATGCTGTGTAGTTGCTCTGTCTGGGTCTCGGTAGGGTTGCTGTTGATATTTTTTATTTTTCTGCTGGCTGCACAGCAGCACGGCCAGTCCTAGAATGTGGTCTGCCTGTGAATCTCCATGAGAGAGCTCCCTGTGTCTTCTGTCTCTAAGCTAAACTATGGAACTTGCTCCCAGCTTGGATGGCTTTAAAAATTAAGTTAGACAAAATCATGGAGGAGAGGGCTATTGGTGGCTCCTAGCCAGGATGGCTCTGCTGTGCCTCCACACTTGGGGTTTGCAATGCTTCTGAATCCCAGTTGCTGGAAACTGCAGGAGAGGAGAGTTGCTCTTGTGCTCAAATCCTGCTTGTCGGTTTCCCACAATTGGCATCTTGGTTGGCCACTGTGAGAACAGGATGATGGACTAGATGGGCCCTAGGCCTGATCCAGCAGGCTCTCCTTATGTTCTTAAGAGAATCAGGAGAGCTGGGTTGCTGGATCAGGCCCAGGGTCCCCACAGTCTAGCATCCTGTTTTCATAGTGGCCATCCAGATACCTCTCCTGTGGTTTCCAGCAACTGGTCTTCAGGGGCCTGCTGCCTTCAACAGTGGAGGTAGAGCAGAACCTTCATGGCTTCTTGCCATAACCTCTCTCCCCTCCATACTGTTGTGGTTCTTGAGAGAATCCTTTGGATTGTGAAAGGCCTCAAACATTGCAATGCAGAGAAGCAGATGTGTTGCGCTTCATTAGGCGTGCCTGTCATTCTTTACCCAGTCCCTTGGGAGGGTCACTAATGTCTGTGGCTTCTTTTTCTGTACTTATCCTTTTAAGTAGCGTGGGTTAGATTTCTTCCTTTTATATATTATTTTGAATGAGTCTTTTAGGTCTTTTTTATTACTCCTTTTGTAGCTGGACTTAGCCCTTATTGTTCCTATTTTTTTACATATGTCATCTTGAGACATCTTGCGTAATTACGTTTCTTTATGTGTCGCTATCAATGTTTATGGTTGTTTACTGAGTCAACAGACACATTAGACGATTCCCTGCCGTCAGGAGTATACAGTCCACTGTAGCGTTGCAAGGGCTTAGGCAATGGGTGACCCCTGTTCCTCAATGAAGCATACAGAAGAGCAAGTTGTGCTCTTTGAGTCATACCGACCTGCCAAGAAGGTTGTAGGTGAGAGGAGTAAGAATTTTGAAGTGCACACAGCCTGAGAAGTACTAGGAGAGTTGAAGCCAGATCCTGACTTTACATCTAGTCTGACCCAGGATGTAGAGGGTAGAAGACTTGGTTGCTCTTGGAAGCTGGTATCGCTGCACCCAAATGGGGTCCCTTGACTTTTCTTTCATGTAGGAAGAGTATATCTGTCATTTGCTCCTCTGGGGAAACTAACGGGCTGGTTGGGGGCACTGCCTGCCCTCCACCCCTGCAACAGGAAAGGCTGGCCTCCCAAGAAAGTCTGCATGCCTTGTTGTGTTTAGAGGAACCTCATAAATGTCCTTGCAACATATAAATGATTCTCTGCACACATCCTATTAATGGGCATATTGTTGATTAATTATGACTTGCAAATTGCAGGGTTTAGTGGGCTGTGCCCTACACTTCAAGGGCATAAATAGGGATTGCTATTTTTTGTCCCGCTTTGCCAGTGACATAACTGCAACCCACCATGACCTACTCTGATCGTGGTCTACCCCATTGATGAACTAGGAACAGGAAGTTTCCCAAGAAATATTTAAATACAGGCTTGCAGATAGCCACTTGCCTGTGGCAGGCAAGCTTTAAGTGTGTGTGCATTTGTGTGTGTTGTCTTCTAGGTCACCAATAACTAGGTGAGGTAAGCAGGGCCAGGTCAGAGTCCCCCTGCAAGACTGCTTAAATAGAATTTTAAAAAGCAAAAATTACCCTTCCTTTCATTTGACCTGCATGTGTCTTCCTGCTGCTTCTCCAGAGTAGATGGCTGCGACCCCAGGTGGTGCTCTGTTTCTTTGTGACAAAAATTAATTGTCTATCAACAATGCTCGTCTTTAGGCACTCATCTGTTTCGGGAATAAGTCCTGAGTGTGTATCCTATTATTGAAGAAGCATTTTGCTTGCAGGCGAGAGGAGTGTCCTTTCCAATGAGATATGCGTAGTCCTTTGCTGATGTAGTTGCCTTTCCTTGGTTCCCAGACTCTCAGTTGGAAGTCGTGGCAACCTGTTTGTCAGGCACAGTAGTGATGGTAGACTTCTTTATCTTGGGGAAGTTACATGACGTTGGTAGTGGCAGAATTAAGCAAGAAGATTCCAACATCACATACCATGTGGAGCAGAAGCCAAGAGGCATCCTCAGTACTGCATGTGAGCAGGCTAGGATCCAGTGCAAGTGGCTTGGGTGTTAGCATCCTGGAGGATGCTATTGCTCCCTGTGACTTGCAAGAGTGTTGCATTCCAGAGCAAAGGGGAAAGGGGTGTGTGACCGGGCTTGTTGAAGCCTCTGTTGTGTTGTTTATTGCTTTATACATTTTATAAATCAGATTTACATTCTGCGCTTCATCCCAAAGGAGCCTAGAGTGGCAAACACATCTGAAATATTTTTTTTTTTAAAAAGATTTTAAAATTGTTAACAAGAGTGAAACACAGTAAAACATGTAGCCAGTCATGTGTCTGCATAGGCCTGCCAAACCAAAAAATTTCAGCAGACATATAAAATAATAAAACAATGGCCAATAGGCAGGGGCTTCCAAAGTACGGGTAAGAAAGGTAAAGGTACCCCTGACCATTAGGTCCAGGGGCTGCCCCACTAAAGGCATAAAACGCCTGACAAACACAGAATGGATGTTGCCTGGCACTTGTTCTGCAGATCAGTTGAGTCAGCATGAATGGGCTAAGGTGATCCCTTAAGTCAACTGTTCCCAAGCAGTTCTGTGTTTTATGGGCACTGGAACACCTTGAACTCAACCCAATGGCAGACTGGTAGCCGACACAGATCTTCGAATGTGGGCATAGTATGCTGACAGACTCTCAGTCCTGAAAGCAATTGTGTTGCAGCATTCTGCACTAACTGCTGTTTCCAGACCAAGCACAAGGGAAGCCCCAAGTCATGCCTCTTCATCTGTGAGTGGACTGTGGTCGTTCTTTCTGTAAGCAAGTAAGGCTGCAAGCCTGTAAGGCAGGTCAGCATTATCCAGAGCAGGAGAAAACAAGCTTGCTCCATCTTCCATGTGGCAGCCAATTTAGTTCAGAGGTTTCCAACCTTTTTGAGTCCACGGCTCCCTTGAGTTCTGTGGCTCTGCTGTGGGGCTCAAGAGCCCAGTTAGGTCACCCCTTGCCTGCAGAACTGGCAGCGTCTCACCCTTTTTATGTACACCTTCCCTTGCAGAGTGTGCCCTCCTCTCCTCTCCCCTTGGGAGTCCTCTGGGCAGCCTCTGCTGCTGCCCCTGGTCTCTGAGCTGCCCCCCACCCTGCCCCAAAGAGAGGTGCCTCTCACAGGCACCATTCAACTGCAGAGCTTATAGGCAGGGCTGCTGCAATAAAGTCTGTGCAAGCCTTTGGGAGGCAGAGATGCAACAGGGCATCAGAGGAGGGAGGGAAGGAAAGAGGGACAGAGGCCAGGGTTGCCCGCGGCACCCCTGACCAGCATTCAAGGCACCCCAGGGGGCCACAGCACACTGGTTGAAAACCACTGCTTTAGATATTTGAAGATAGCTATCCTGTCTCCTCTGTCTCTCGTTTACCAGGCTAAACATACCCAATTCCATCAACTGTTCCTCATATGACTTTGTCTCCAGACCCTTGATCATCCTGGTTGCCTTCCTCTGTACATATTCCAGCCTTTCAATAGCCTTAAATTGTGCCCAGAACTGGACACAGGACTTCAGGTGTGGTCTGACCAGGACAGAATAGAGCAGGATTTTGACTTCACTTGTTTGAGACACTAGACTTTGGTTGATGCAGCCTAGAATAGCATTCACTTTTTTTGCTGCTGCATCACACAGTTGAAAGGGGGCAGCGCTGCTAAATCCAAGTGATTTGAAAAACACCGCTGAGTTGGCAGTTCTATCAAAACCACAATACCTTGGCAGCTTGGTTCAAGTACAGTGGTACCTCGGGTTACAGACGCTTCAGGTTACGGACTCCGCTAACCCAGAAATAGTACATCGGGTTAAGAACTTTGCTTCATGATGAGAACAGAAATCACGTACCGGTGGCAGCGGGAGGCCCCATTAGCTAAAGTGGTACCTCAAGTTAAGAACAGACCTCCAGAACAAATTAAGTTCTTAACCCGAGGTACCACTGTAGTGCTTTCTGTACCCCTCCCCCACCCTAATTATTTCTGTAGGGAAAGTCTGAATAAACTGTTGCTCAATCCATAGCTTCTCACAAGTGAGTGAGTCTCTCACTGGGTTGATCTTTTAGTCAACTGGAAACCATAGCTGTGTTGGGATGGTGCCAATTCTGTTAAGAAGAGCATTTAAAACATTCACAATGTGTTTAACAGCATTCTTGTTGGAAACATTAAAAAAATACAATAAACAGCAAACATTTAAAAAATGCCTCCTTACAAAAACAAACAAACTACATATGATCATGGAGAGCAATCTTTTGTGAAGTCATATTTTCCTCCCTCAATATTTATCAAGGGAAAGGAACTCCTGACTGTCAATATAACATGAACAATACAGGTGATACTCAAAAAATTAGAATATCGTGGAAAAGTTCATTTATTTCAGGAATTCAATTTAAAAGGTGAAACTAACATATGAGATAGACTCATGACATGCAAAGCGAGAGATGTCAAGCCTTTATTTGTCATAATTGTGATGACTGTGGCGTACAGCTGATGAAAACCCCAAATTCACAATCTCAAAAAATTAGAATATTAAATGAAATCAACAAAACAAGGATTACAAATAGAACAATATTGGACCTCTGAAAAATAGAAGCATGCATATGTACTCAGTACTTGGTTTGGGCCCCTTTTGCATCAATTACTGCCTCAATGCGGCGTGGCATGGATGCTATCAGGCTGTGGCACTGCTGAGGTGTTATGGAAGACCAGGATGCTTCAATAAGCGGCCTTCAGCTCTTCAGCATTGCTCGGTCTCATGTCTCTCATCTTTCTCTTGACAATGCCCCATAGATTCTCTATGGGGTTCAGGTCAGGCAAGTTTGCTGGCCAATCAAGCACAGTAATCCCATGGGCATTGAACCAGGTTTTGGTACTTTTGGCAGTGTGGGCGGGTGCCAAATCCTGCTGGAAAATGAAGTCAGCATCCCCATAAAGCTCATCTGCGGAAGGAAGCATGAAATGCTCCAAAATCTCCTGGTAGACGGCTGCGTTGACCCTGGACTTAATAAAGCACAGTGGACCAACACCAGCAGATGACATGGCTCCCCAAATCAACACAGACTGTGGAAACTTCACACTGGACTTCAAGCATCTGGCATTGTGTGCCTCCCCATTCTTCCTCCAGACTCTGGGTCCTTGGTTTCCAAATGAGATGCAAAAGTTGCTCTCATCAGAAAAGAGGACTTGAGACCACTGAGCAACAGACCAGTTCTTTTTTTCTGTAGCCCAGATAAGACGCTTCTGACGTTGTTTCTTGTTCAGGAGCGGCTTGACAAGAGGAATACGACATCTAAAGCCCATCTCCAGGATCCGTCTGTGTGTGGTGGCTCTGGATGCACTAACTCCAGCCTCAGTCCACTCCTTGTGAAAGTCCCCAACACGTTTGAATGGTCCTTTCCTGACAATCCTCTCCAGGCTGCGGTCATCCCTGCTGCTTGTGCACCTTTTTCTTCCACATTTCCCCCTTCGGCATAACGTTCCATTAATGTGCTTTGATACAGCACTTTGGGAACATCCAACTTCTTCCGCAATTACCTTTTGAGGCTTTCTCTCCTTATGGAGGGTCTCAGTGATGGTTTTCTGCACAGTTGTCAGGTCAGCAGCCTTCCCCATGAACCAGACTGGGAGACCATTTAAAGGCTCAGGAACCCTTTGCAGGTGTTATGGATTGAGTAGCTACTGCACCTTTTCACAATATTCTAATTTTCTGAGATTGTGAATTTGGGGTTTTCATCAGCTGTACGCCACAGTCATCACAATTATGACAAATAAAGGCTTGACATCTCTCGCTTTGCATGTCATGAGTCTATCTCATATGTTAGTTTCACCTTTTAAATTGAATTCCTGAAATAAATGAACTTTTCCACGATACTCAAATTTTTTGAGTATCACCTGTATTACTACTATTGACTGCAGCAGCAGGGAAAATACTCCAAATCTATTGATAGGTTTTGCTGAAACTCTTTTGCAATGAAATTCTTTTCAGTTTGAGGGTTTGTGGTTTTTCACGGAAAAGACTGATGCAAAGAACTTCCAGAGATTTTGTGGGTTAGGGTTACTATGAAATGATTTACATTGCTTTCTAAAGCAGTATTGCTCTACTTTTGTACTGTATGTTTTAATCAGCTATAAGGTGCATTGACAAAAGCTTATAAAAATGTAGCTAATTAACTCAGTGATACAGCAGGTTTTGGACACATATTAAAGACAGTGTGAGTTTGGTCAGGGTTGGTTTTGTACATAGTTGTGTGAGAGCTTGGGGTTCAAATCTAGCACCAGCCACATACTCACTACGTACAAATGTGTGATTGCCCTCTTAGCGTGTGAGTCTGCCCCTTCATTTTTCTGCTTGAAGATTCCTATCTCTGTTGGTTACTGCTCAAAGCTGATTAAGGGACAGGGATTAACATCTGATTTTGAGACTGAAATGCGATCTAATTGTGCAGCAACCTAAAGATTTTGCAAACCTGGCTGATTTGGCCATCTGGTGAGGCTGTGAACCTGCACTTGGTGGATGGGTCAGCAGCTTTTTCAGGATGCTCTGATGGTCTACCTTAAACAGGCACCATCTTGGGCCAGAAGGCCGAGGAGGAGTCTGGGTGGCTCACTGACCCTGTCTTTCAGATATATACATAGTGTTTGAGTAGCACAATGGGCCTAGATGTGGGAAAGCTTGTCACCATGGTTGAAGGATGTCGGGTGGTTTGCTCTTGCGGTTAAAGTTCTGCCACTTATTTTTTGAAAACTGCCCCCCCTTTTGCTTCCCTAATCTTTTAGCCATAAAAAGTTCAATGAAACCCTACTTGTAAGTATTTCCAGTGACAACTGCTACTATACGCACAGACAGGCTAGTCGGTGTTTCTTGTGGACTAGCAACTTGAGTGGGCTTTTTTGCAAGGCTGAGTAAAAGGTCCTGGTGGAAAGTGGGGTCTGCCTCTGTTCCCCCACTGGCTTGGTGTTTCCCAAAGGCAGAGTTTTGGTTAAGAGCTGTTCGAGGTGGGAATGTCAAGGGTGAGGTGTGTGAAGAGGCCACCTGCGATTGGGTTCCCGTTGGAGCTCCTATAAATAGCTCTGAGAATCGTTCAGTTTGTTGACTGGCTGATCATTTACAAAAGGCACCTCAACGTGGCCCTGCCAAAGGGCAGCTCTTATTCCTCCACAGAGGCTGCAGCAGCAGCAGAATCCCAGGCCTATTCCAGCTGCTCAGGTTTGCACCCGCCACAACCCAGTCAGTTGACGCCAGAATTCTGGCATGTCGGAAATGTCACAAGGGGTGGGTTGACTCCTGTATGTTTGCCTTCAGAGTGATGAAAACATCTATTTTTGTGGGGTAGGGAGGAGGGCAGGAGAGGGGAGGTACATCTGAAAAAGGAAGCTTGTCCAACTTGGTTGCCTGGGGCGAGTTCAAAATTCGCTCCAGGTAACTAAGCAGAAAAGTGCTTTCTCTTTTAATGATTTTATTAAAAGAACTTTTTTACTGCTTTCACATCAAAATGATACCAAAGCAGCAAACAGTAGTAGTTGTTGGCATCCATCGAGAGACAGGGAAGTGCACCTCTCGGGGTGAAGTCAAACCACTGCATAAGCAGCACCAAAGGGACCTCCCTGGGGCACATGCCTGGGCAGTGTGTCTGGAGGTCTGGGTTGTCCAGACCCCCCCCCCTCACCTTAGCCTTACTGATGTGGTCCAAAGGAAAGCAGAGCAATACTTTTGGCACCAGCTGCAGGAGTTGCCAGAAGGAGCCATACAAAGCACCATCCAACCACCTTAGGGACTCTGCTCCAGATTTGTGTAGGGTTTACTCCTGAGACTTTTCTTCTCTGAAGATATCCCACAAGGAAATGGAGGTTTCGGGTCAGAGTTTTCCTTCTAGCTGGGCTCCCTTCCCAAGTTGATGAGCCCCATCTGACCCTCACTTCCCTCCACAGCATGTGCAGAAGCCACCTTCTTGGACCCACTATTGGTCTTGTCTGCTCAATCCACCAGAGCCTGTCTTTGCATACAGGGGAAGTCCCTAATTCACTGAGGGTTTGGGACCTATTGGCTACCATCACCTGCTTTAGCCAGTGAATCAAAGCTGCCCCTGGTTTGTGGCCACTGTCACATGCTGACAGCTTTAGGAGCCATGGGTGAGATCTGAGTGCAGTGCGGGGACCAAAGGTGAACAAACTACCCCAGTAGTAAAACTATAGTAAGAGTGGATCAGTAAGTAACATCTAAAATACCAATACATTAACCATGGAAAGTCTAGGTGCCGGTGCACCACAAAGGAGTAGCATAGTTCTGTATGGACTAGGAATTTTGGGTGTATTTGCAGAATACTGTTTGGGGAGGCAACGCAGGAGGAGAAGCTGCCTGGTTTTAGAAATCTTGGTGCAGAAGCCCTGTGTGCTTTAAGTTAAACTGCCCACCTTTGTGTGTTTGTGAGGGGCAAGGGTTAAATTGACTGTCCTTGCCCCATGGTCCGCTTCCCTGCCCACCTCTGTGTCTGTGCTTCCTGGCTCTCTGTCCAGCAGCCTCGTGTCTTCTAGATCTCTCAAGTGGTGGTTGTGCCTTGCTCATCATACTGTTCACCGAGCAGCCATAAAACGCATGCCTTGCTTCTCTCTTTAATTAGAAGGTTGCATGTGCTGACACTGGCAGCATTTCAGTCACTGAGGAGTCCTCTGCCTCTCAAGCTTCCAAGGCACCTTATAAAGATGCTGTGTTTTTTAAGCCGCTTGGTTGCCTGCTGGGAGCCCCCCACCCTGTTGAAGACCCTTCTGTGAGATGGCTGTGCTCCTGAGCATGTGGGGAATGCCCTGCCCCTGCGAATGAGTGTGCTGAAGTCAGTGAATTTGTGTGTGGGCTCTGTGCTGAGATTTTGCAAGGAAGCCTGAATCTGTCTAGAGGAGCCGCTTCATGAACATTTAACTCACTGTGATTCCCTTAGAAGAAGCTTTTGGGGTAGGACGTACTGAATCCCTACTTTTTGACTGTAGGTAGTCCAGCTTGGCCTTCACTCTGAGGTTGTCTGGGCACACATTCAGAGTTCTTTTCTGCAGCCATAAGACTAAAAATCTGCTCTTGGGGTGGGGAGCAGGGGAAACCTTTTTTTCTGAGTGCTGAAGACACTGCCGAGTACTGAATTCTGCCTTCGTGCAAAACTGGAATCCAAGGATCTGGCATCAGGCCTGGGATCCATGGAGAGGCTTTTTATTATGGGCTTTGATCGCATCTTGTGTTGGTAGCAAATAAATGTTTCACTTTCCCTCATGGCAACAAGCATGTAAAGAGCAAGACACAAGGCCAGGGTAGGATGCCTGGTTGGGATCTTCTGGGTCCAGCTATGGGAAATGGCAGTTTTGTTGGGTGAGCTCTGGGCCCTTTGTGGGTGGCTGTTTCCACGCTAAAAGTTAAAACTCTGCACATCACATCCTTGGCTGGCAACCCTGCTCCAGCAGCAGTCGCGGTGAAACTGGAGCAACTTTCACAGGCCCACTCCATAGCGGAGCAGCCCAACACCCTGCTTAGCCCTCCATGGAGCCACTCAGACATTTCTGAAAGTCCTAGGAAACGAAGCCCTGGTCTCTGTGGTTCCTGGATCTGAGCTTCAGACCTGGAGGAAGAGGAACCTCCTCAAGTTGCTCTGGGAAGCCATCCAGCTGGGGGCTGCCTTGGTGGGCACCTACCCAGGCATTGGGCGAGGCTGGCATTGGTCGTAGTTACCTGACGCTCTGCAGCCTCCATTCCTCAAGAGGGCGAAGCACAATGGCACAGAGAAGGAGGAAGAGCAACAGGTCACCCTCACAGCCAGATTGACGGTTGCATTTTGCGATTGCTGTTGGTGCTTGTTGGGGATTGGAAACCACTTTGAGATTCTCCTTCTGCAAAGCAGCCTGGAAGCCTTTTTCTCAATCAGTCGGTCTTCTCATGAAGGGTAGAAGGGACTCCATACCTTCTTCCCTCCTCCCCAGTTTTTCCTTATTTCTCAGCCGGAAGCTGAGGAAGCCTCTCTGCCCTGGTGGGCCAAGGCGGTTCAGATGATCCCGCCTTCACCTATAAAAACAGCCTCTTTGGTCTGCTCTTGCTTGGCCTTCTGCCAACCAACCCCACCCTGCCCAACTTGCCCTCAGCTGCACAGAAGCTGTGTCTGACGCAGCTCCTTAACTCTGAATGACACCCCCCCCCCACTGCAAACTCCCATTTCTCACCAGCTGCTGTCCTGTTACCAGGCAGCTGTTTGCTAGGCTCTGTCTTTTGGTGGTCTGGTGGTGGACCCCCCCCCCCCCCCGGTCCTCGGGCTCCTCTGGATTCCTGCCAGGTGCCGACTGGGAAGTCCTTAGGCTGACCTATTTCCCCATGCAAGGCTTGCTAAGCTGCAATGCTGCTGCAAGGCTCGAGGGGAGGATTTAGCCCCCTCCACTGTTGCAGGAGCAGTGTCCTCTTCCTCTCCTTGGCCAAGAGCCAGCCAGCTCCCTCCCGGGGTCCCTCTTGCCATTTATCTCATCGGCGCGTGGTGTTTTTCCACGGCCTCTCCGGGTGACGTGGTTCCCTTTCTCCTGCCAACTCCCGCTCGGCAGGGACTCTCTTCTCTGGGGCCTCGGCGCAGACTGGGCTGATTTACAGCCCATATGGTGGGAGACGCCGCCAGCTCCCAGCTTTTGTTGCTCAGCACCTGGCAAATGGCTGGGAAAGCCTTTTGGCTGCTCAGGAAATGGCTGTGAATCCCGCGGTGGGTGGAGCCCTTCCGAAAGAGCCCCTGGGCCTGGGGGGCTTCTTTGGAGCAGCAGCATCCTAGTCAGCTCCCCTCCCCCCTCAGTCCAAAGGGGCAGTCATGAACTCCTAAAAGAACTGGAACTTGAGACCACTGTTCTTCTGAAATACTGTGCTTTCATCTGACCTGATTATGAGTGGTGCTCTGCATATGCTCAGAGGTACGGTGTTTCTCTGGTTTTCAAAACAGGTTCCCTTAGCTAGGCTTTAGCAAGGCACGTTCCAGGGGCAGGATATTGAAGTCTCCCATTAAGAGCCTGCCTGTGCACACGCTTTGAAGCCAGAGATGCCAGATGGGGTTGCATTTGGGATTTCTACGTGCAAAGCAAGTACTGTCTTCTGGAAGAGAACTGGAACTGCGGGCTCTCGCCTTGGAAGCAGTAGCAAAAATTTGGGGGAAACACTGTGGCTCCAACCATTGACCAGTGGCTGAGGAAAACCTGCCACATAACGGCACTGAATGAAATGGCCGTTACAAATGTTACAAAATATGGAAAGGAAAAACATGGACAGTGGAGATCTTTCTAAATAATTGGACGCTGTCTTTGGGAGGGCACTTCTGAAGATGTGTGAGATGTAGTCTCAAGGGCTGTCTGTTCATAGGAACCGACCTGCACGTCGCCTGCAGAGAGTGTTCAAAGCAGAAAGTTTTACTTCTGTTCTTTTCCCTGAAACTGATAGGCATTGTTTGCATTGGAACATGCAGCTTGGACCACATTCAGAGGCTGAGACAAGAAGGCCTCCTTCACCCATTGTCCCAGCAGGGCCCCCTCGCCTGCCAGCATTCAGCTGTTGAGACTGGTGCAGCCTCTGCCCATCTTGGGGAGTTCACTCTGGCAGGAGATTTTGCCCATCTTTGCCAGCGCCTGGAGTTCACCAGCCCAGCCTCCTTGAATCTTGTGGCTTTGCTGGATCAACTGCTCATTTACTCAGCAGAGAGGGAGGTGGGGCGGGGGGCAGTAGCCAGCGGTTTTGGCAACCCGCCTCAATGGAAGTACTTTCTGCTCATGCATATAGGACTTGGGAAACCGATAAAGGGCTACTTTGGGCAAGTTTTGTTATGAAATGCTTGGTGTATCTCTCAGTTATGTCCTAAAGTCAAGTTTATACAGGAGCAATGGAATTTTTAATAGATTTTAGAGAGCAGAGATTTCATTTTACTTCTAGTAATTTCCAAAATCCGACACAGGGCCTTTCCAGTGCATATGGGGAAAGACTGTAGCTCACTGATAAAGCATCTGTCTTGCAAACACAAGGTCCCGGGTTCAATCCCCAGCATCCCCAGACAGGGTTGGCGGAGACCCCTGCCTGAAATCCTGGAGAGCAGCTGCCAGTCTGTGCAGAAAGTACTGAAGTAGATGGACCAATGGTCTGACTCAAGATAAAGCAGCTTCTGATAATACATGGGTGTAGGTGAACCCACAACATCTGAGACTGCCGGAGGTTCAGGCGAGCACTTTGATTCAGGGCGATGGCTCAGCCAAGTCAACTTTGCAACTGAGACTTCAGTGTTAGTCTATGGTTGGTTGTTTGGTGTCCGTCTATCTTGGGAGACAATGAAGGAGTGCGCCTTTGAGGGTGAGGTCAAAGGGTTGGAGAGTTACAGCGCCTGCTGTGGCTGTAGAGACTGATGCAGGAGAGACATGTTGCATCTGGGGCAGAAGAAGGTGTCTGGTTGTGCTGCTGCAGATGAGCCAGGGCGTTTCCTCTCTCTGCACTCCCCCCAGCGGTCATTCCTCCTCTGGTCACTACTATGGATGCATGGCCTGCCCGCCTCCAGGCACTGTGATCATCTGCAAGGGATTCCCACATGGTGGGGTTGTTTTTGCCAGCCTTCATGTCACATTGGCAGACATCTTTGTAATGCACTCCCCGTACAGCACCTCCTTGGGGATCCTGCCATCTTCCACTCTGTGGACATGACCAAGGCAGTGTAGACATCACTGAGACAGGAGTGCAAACATGCTGGGAATGTGAGCTTGGGAGGAGCACAAAATCCCAAATGATACCCAAAATCCTCCTGACATGATGCATGTCGAAAGTGTTGAAGCATCACTCCTGACGGTTATAAGTTGCCCACGACTCACTTGCATAAAGCCGTGTGGAAGCACTGGCAAAAACAATTCTGGATCTTGCAGAAGGGTCCCTCAGATGAGTACTAAGCATGGAACCAGGGCTTGCTCAGCCTGGACAGTCAAAATCAGGGGTCAGCAAACATTTTCAGCAGGGGACCAGTCCACTGTCCCTCAGACCTTGTGGAGGGCCGGACTATATTTTTGGGGGGGGGGGGATGGATGAATTCCTATGCCCCACAAATAACCCAGAGATGCATTTTAAATAAAAGGACACATTCTACTCATGTAAAAACATGCTGATTCCTGGACTGTCCACAGGCCGGATTTAGAAGGCTATTGGGCCGCATCTGGCCCATGGGCCTTAATTTGCCTACCCATGGTCAAAATACCTTGTCCAAATGTCTCCTTGAAGAAAGCCATGTGGAGTTCATAACATGCCCCGTGCAGAGGGCTCTGGTGAGAGAGTAGGCCTTGTGCAGTTTGGCTAGAAAATAGTGATTTTGCATACAGATCTTTTAAACGGACAGGCATGGAGCTTGCAGCACAAGGCTGTGGCAACATCCTATGGGATTGAAGCTCCAGCCACACACCCTCTCCCTCCCTGTCGGAGTATGCATTTGGTTGGTGGCATGGAAAGGGGTTGTGGGGTACTGCAAAAAGGGGAGAACCTATCCACATATTTTTGTGCGTTTCCCTTTGCTAACTTTGGAGGTCATTTTGTGGTCATTTGTGTGCACCTTGACAAGCCCCCCTTTTCTAAAGGTCTCTGTATTCCCATTTTACAGATATGGCAGTTGAAGCTGAAAGGGAATGAATTTTCTGGGCATGCGTAGCAGAGATGGGGTCTTGAATCCAGCTGTCCCAGTTTCAAGTCTAGTTACAGCTATGCATCCCTCCTATCCACCAAGAATACCCCAAATGTTGCTCCAGGGGTGGGTGGGGAAGCATTGCAGCTGGGGAAGTGTTGGTGCCTGGATGCCATTCTCCCTCTCAGCCCCCCATGTTGTCATTCTGCTGCTGTTTCCTGTGCCTTGTGTAGTTTTCACTGCCAAACTCTCGCAAGCTCTCACGTCACCCAAACGGTCCCTTGGGAGTTTGGTCTTTCTTGCGGCTGCTTAGTATGAATAAATGTTTGTGTTTGGATGGTTTTGTCATGGCCTTTGGCTAGCACAATAAACTTATTGAACGGAATAAACATTATTAATGCAAAGTATTTTTAATTTGGAACAGGGCATCTGGTTTCCTCTAGCATGGAAACTAGTTTTGGTGCGATGGGTGGGGTGGCCAAATCCAACCCTTGTCCTCCTTTGCATATTGTTTTCCACCTGGATAGGGTTTGGGCTCTGTGGTCCCGCAACTCGGATTTGTGTAGGACAGTATTATTTGCTACGTGGCATCTTCGCTTGCCTGACAGTGTTGGTGCTGCAGTCCTGATGTATTGCTAGTAGCTTTGGCGTTTAAGAACTTAGGAAGAGACTGCAGGATCAGGCCAGTAGCCTCATCTGTTCCATCTTTTTCAGCATCCTGTTCACACAGTGACTGACCAACCAGATGCTGTGGGAAGCTCTCAGGCATGTTTCTGTACCACGCAGCATGCCTTGCAGTCATTCCCCCATGAACTGGCACAACAGCTCTGTCGTTGCCCTTGTGAACTGCTGCAAACTCAGAACTTGCCTTCAGGCCTCTCTGAAGCCTACGTCTCCCTCTGATGGTCCCACTGCAGCATGTCAAAGTGCTGGTGTGAATTCTCAAGATTGGACTTCTTACACATACAGAACAGTCCCCTGTGCATAAGAGAACTACAATGTCAGAGAGGGAGGCACCAGTACAGCCCTCCTCCCTGGCATGCTATTATTAGTAGTAGTATGTATTAAATTTGTCTACCATCCTATATCTGTACTGTAGATCTCAGGGCAGTTCACCAAGTTTTCATTGTGTGGCAAGAGAGAAAACAAGGAGAGGCAGGCATTTGTCTGAGCTTCCAGTTGCAGTAGTTCACAGGTTGTCCCCCTCGATGGCTGATCAAGAGGCTGCAGCTGAAAGCTTTCTAGTCTGCAATGGGGCTGGGACTCTAGCTTGCTCCTTGGCGCTGCATAGTAGACTGTGCTGGGTTTTTTTGGGCCAGAATCTCATAGACAGGGCAGCGAGACTTTTTTTCAGGCTGAGTGAAGCACTTGGAGTGGCAGAAAGTGACTCTTGGAGTGGGCGGGGGTGGTTTGCATTATCAGTGCTCCTCTGTTACATTTTGGGGTGCTAGTTCCTGACTACTCCCTGTCCCCTGCTACCCAGTTAACAGACTTGGAAGCATAATTTCTCCTTCATCACTGGCACTGCCCTCCTTGCTGTGGAGAAGACCCTCTTTTGCCTGTGTCCCTCCTTGTCACGGTCAAGACCAACTTAGCCTGAGGCAATGCTTGGGACTTAGCCTGAGGCAATGCTCAAGCACAAACGTCCCCTGGTGTCACCCTTTCTTATTCTCTCTGGGAGAGAGAGTCTTAACCCAGTGATCCATCATGCTCTGGTTACCTCTAGATCAGGGGTGGCCAACTCCCAAGAGACTGCGATTTACTCACAGAGTGCCGGCAACCGCTCCCATGGTTCCTGTCGCTGAGGCAGACAACGGACTGCTTCTCTTCCAAGTTAATGGTTGAAGACTGCAACGGATGGGCCAGCATGGGGGCATCTTCTTTTCCCTTCTGGGAGGGTGTAACCTTGTATCCATGGGTACTTCCTTTCAAGTAAGCATGTAGAAGACTGGGTAGCTATGGAATCTCCTTCTTTCTCATGCGTTGCCTGTCTCTGGCTCTCATCTCCCAGGCTGATGGGTACTCATTGCAGGACTTCAGTGCCCTATGTGCAGTCTAGTGTATAAGAGAGCCAAGTCAGTACTGTGGATCTCTTTCTCACTTACTCCCACCCCAATGCCAGCAGAGGTTCTCTTCTTTCTGCCCAGGAACAGGAGAAATCTCTTCTTCCCAGACATCCAAACTTTCAGGAATTCTCAATCCCTAGGCAGTATTTCTGTGAGGGGTGATGCATGAAGCACCATGACCATTATACTGGTGTGTGTGTGTGTGTGTGTGTGTGTGTGTGTGTGTGTGATCTGCTGCTGGCTCCTGAGCTGTGAAAGTGTCCCGTATTCTTTTCCCTATTCCTAACGCGTTTTTCGTCTTCCCTTCTCAGATTCCGTAATGATGAATGGTTCCAGCGTGGCAAACACGACCACGACTGCCACCACCCCTGCAAAATCCAAGGAGGACCAGGTAGTGAACGGGCATGATGAGAAGGAGAACAACCCCTTTGCCGAGTACATGTGGATGGAGAACGAAGAGGACTTCAACCGGCAGGTGAGGCAGTCAAGGGGCTTGCTGCAGTTGCTGACTCTCCAGTCTGTTCCTTGGTACGCAGTTTATAGGCCACAGTTTTTATGGGGCAGCCTACAGGGATTATGACAAGTGAAATGGCAGTAGAGTACAGAACACCATTAGAAAATCAGAAATCACTTAAAAATAGATGCTCAGGCTGGCCTCCCACTTTGTGTCATCCTCGCTCACAGGTTGGTGGCAGCCCACACTCTGGATAGGGCAGGGGGTTGCTGTTTATGACTTTACATAAGAACTAGTCCAGTATCCTGTTCTCAGGTGGCCAACCAAGATTCCTCTTCTGCGAAACCCACAAGCAGCATTCAAGGACAAGAACACTCTCCCCTTTTGTGGCTTCCAGCAACTGGTATTTGGAAATATTACAGCTGTGGAGGCAGAGCAAAGCTGTCATGGCTAGTAGCCATTTCTGGCCCTCTCCTCCACGGATTTGTCTAATCCTCTTTTAAACCCATCTAACTACGTGGCCATCACTGCCTCCTGTGGGAGGGAGTTCTGTAGTTTAACTCCCATGTTGAGCAAGAGTCTAGCCCTGTCTATAGAAGTGCCGTGGGAGGCAGGAAGTCTGCCATCAGAACCTCGCCTCAGCCTTGGGCATGTGGCTCTCCTTCACCTGCATTAGTAATAGAAAGAGATTTGCCTACCTTAAAAATCATGCTACTGTGATGTGGCTTTAATCAAGGGGTGTGTTTAAGCTTCTTTGAAAGAACTTTATATTTGGGTAAAGACCAGGCTGACAAATGGCGGAAGGAGGGAAGTAAGATGGAGCGGGCACAGGAGACGTCGGAGGAGAGGAGAAAGGAGATTTTTGGGGCACTAAAACGACCATTCCTGATCTTTCAGGAAGCCCCAGTCTCTCCCTCATCTCTCTGATGGCAAGCCTCCACGACAGCTAAATATTTGGTCTTTATGAATCTATTCATTTTAGATTATCTTCAACCCACTTTTTCTACCCTTGAGGTGGCTTCCGATTGCAAACTTTAGAAATGGCAGGACTCAGTAGAATCCAGCAGCATTAAAAACCAGGGGAAGGACCGCCCAACAGGTGAATGCTTTCTCAAAAACAAAGGAGAGAGGAGCTGTGCCGTGCCTCTTCCAGGACAGAAGCCCAGAGCTTTTGGGCTACTGGCCTCAAGGCCCCTCTCCTGGGAGTCCCAAGTTCTGGCCGCCTCTTGAGCTTGGCCTGTAGCTGCCGTAGGAGCTCCCACAGGAAGAGGCAGCGGTGCCCCCCACCCCGCTGGCTCCAAGGCCACAAGGGGCTTGAAAGGTAAGCAGGAGTGCTTTGAATTCTGCCTGGAGAAGGCCCAGCAGCTGCCAGCACAGCAGTTGCCAAACAGGCAGGACGAGCTCCTCAGCATGGAGCATTCGCTGCGCTTCTCAATGCCTCTTCAAGGGCAGAGCTGCTGCAAAGGCTGGGCTGTAGGAGGTGGCAGGGAGAAGGATCCCTCAGCTTGCCGCCACTTCTCTTTAGGATGCATGCTCCTCTTCTCTGCATCTGTTGCCAGAGTCCTTGGGTCTGTCTCTGTCCTTGCTTCTCCCCTCCTTGGCTGCTTTTCCTTCCTGGCCACCTTGGCTCCCTTCCCTTGCCAACTCCATCCCTGCTGAGGAAGCTCCTTGGAGAGGACCATAGTTGAATGGGGCAGGGCAGGCTCTAATTATTTATTTGTGCCCCAAAGGCTCCCTGAGCGGCCAAGATGGACGCTACCCACAGGCTCATGAGCTGAAAAGAAACCTGACACGCAAGGCGAAAGGGACAGGGAGGGAAGAGGATAATAAAGACTCGGGCACCAATTTCTGAACAGTTGCTCCTCCAATGACCAGCTTGGCACAGTTCAGGGGCAGGGAGGTGCTTGATGGAGCTGGGCCTCCAGTAGAGCACATTAAATGAGCCCCGTTGCTTCCCATCTCTCTCCCGCTTAGGCAGTCTGGCGGAATGGGCCTCTAGTGGGTCCCGAGTTCAATCTCTGCCAGCATCTCCAGCGGAAAGGTTCAGCTGGCAGGTGATGGGGAAGCTCTTTTCCACCTGAGGCCTAGGAGAACAGTTGGCATTTGGGGGAGACAGTACAAGGTTACCTGGATCAGGGGGGCTGAGCTGCTGCGACACAGCTCCCTATATTCCTGCCTCCCAGACTCTCTTTGTGTTTGACCATTGAGGATGAGCTGGGGGGGGGCAGTTTGGTGAGAGCTGAGCCCTCAGACCTTACGGCTGAAGCTCCCTGGTTCTTAGCTGCTCTCGGCATCTCCCTTCTGCTCTGGGAGGTCTGGAACTGCTTAGCCTGCTGCGCTCCAAGCCTTGGCGGGGCGGTTTTGCTGCTTCCTGTCTTCTTGGGGCCTCTGTCCGGCTGCCAAGCTTGCAATGTGGCAGTGTGCGAGGAAAGCCTCCACCGCAGGAAGGAATCTTGCTCAGGGATGACAGGAGAAGCCCCGCCTGCCATACAAGGGTCTCATTGGCAGAGGAGGAGGCTTCAGCCGAAAACAAGAAATCCGAAACCCTTCCTTCTTGGGGGTGAGCAGACCAGCCCTGCTGCTTTCCTGGAGCCAGTTGCATCAGTCCTGAGCCTCTTCTGTTTGGGAGGGCAGCCTCTGGGTGGGGCCCAGAAGCAGATAGGAAGGCTTGCAGTGGGAACACTGAGGAAGGAGGACGGCAGCTCCTGCAAAATGTTCTCTGTGGGCAGGGCAAGCCACAAGCCAGAGTCATCAGGGAGACATTCATTCTCCTCCTTTTGAAAGAGTACAAAGGCAGGACATTCTGGGGAAGTGGAGAAGCCCCAGGATGGAGGCATGCATGGAAGTGTGGAGAGGCCAGGTGTGCCCCCGTGGCACAGGGTCTGGTTGAACTTTAAGCTGGGCTCCTAAACTGAGTGGGCGGGTTGGCTGGCTGGCTTTGGGCTAGTTGCCCATTCTGCCTCTGTTGCCCCTAAGGGGACCTGACCCACAAAGTAGTTGTGAAAGTGGAGGGGTTGTCGAGCATTCTGTGTGCAGTGAGAAATGCTGCAACCACGAGAAGTTGGCCTCTCAAGGGCTTCTTGGCATGCCTGCATTGTGACAGCTGCTGGGATGAACGAAGTGTCCCTGGTCCAGGAGAGGCTGCTCTGTGGCTGGTGCAAATGAAAGCCACAAAAGCCGTGGGATTTGCTGGCTGGGACTTCCCTGCTTGCAAATGCAACTAAGCTTCACAAGCAGAAGGGGAGCTTGGGGTCCAGGGTACTGTTTGCCATGAAGTGTGAAACTAGTCTTCCCCAGTCTGAGGCCTTCCCAATGGTTTGGACCACATCTCCAGCTGTTTGAACTACATCAGCCTTATGCAGCTTGGGATCCCAACCCCTGGAGGACAGTCTCCCCGCACATGAACTGATTCAGACCCTGCAGCCTTCATTGGAGGCAACACGAAAACAGGCTTTTTCATTGGGCGACACGCACATCCTTGAGGAATGCTGTCCCTGGGTAATCTTGCCTGGCACCATCATGCTTCGCTTTTAGGCGCCAGCCTAAGACATGTTTATTTAGTCCTTGGGGTCAGTAGTAGAGCATGAGACTCTTAATCTTAGCGCCGTGGGTTCAAGTCCCATGTTGGGCAAGAGATTTGTGCATTGCAAGGGGTTGGACTAGATAACCCTTGTGGTCCCTTCCAACTCGACAGTATTCTGTTCTACCCAGCCTTCAGGTGTTTAAGTTCATCTCTGTTGTGCTGCTCATCTTTTAATAGGGTGGGACAGGCCTTTTTCTTCTTACTGTGCTGTTGGGTGAGCATTTGAGGGCTTTTGTACTGCACAATGCTTTTTAAATTTGCTTTTACTTGATTTCTGTGCTTCATCTTTACTGAGAGGTATTCCTTTCGTCTAAAGCAGGCACTCCCAAACTTCGGCCCTCCAGATGTTTTGGACTACAATTCTCATCATCCCTGACCACTGGTCCTGTTAGCTAGGGATCATGGGAGTTGTAGGCCAAAACAATCTGGAGTTTGGGGATGCCTGGTCTAAAGCAACTTAGAAATGCATTAAACAAGTAACAAATACAAAAAGGATGGTCATGCTGGCTGGGGCGGATTGGAGTTGTAATCCAAAACCTCTGGTGAACGCCAGGTTGCTCAAGGCTGTGGAATAATTGGTGGTGGCCAGGAAGTCTTGACCGGTTGGGCATGGCTGGGGCCTGTGCATTTCACCCACTGTCCAACATACAATATGAGGTGAGGCTTGAGAAACCATGTTCCTAGTCCTCCTTGGTTTTGTGTTCCCTGGTTTGGGATTTGAGGGGAGAGGAAGCACCTGGAATGAGGACGCAAGAGCCCTGCAGCTGAGTCAGGCTAAAGGTCCTGCTCACCCAGCATCCTGTTTCCCTGTGTGGCCTGCCAGGTGCCTCTGGAAAGCCCACAAGTGGGACAGGAGTGTGATAGCAGCCCCCTTTTCTCCCACCCTTGTTTCCCAGCAACTCACATATATGGGCATACTGGGTGGTGCGGCAAGTAGCCGTTCAGCACCGGATCGTCCGTGAGTTTATCAGAACCATCCAAGTTAGTGGCCATTATTACACCTTGCAGTAGCTCATGTCAGAGTTTGGCTTTGTGAAGGAGGTATTCCTTTGTGTCATAGAGTTAGAGAGTTGGAAGGGACCCAGAGGGTCATCTGGTCGCATCTCCTGTAATGCAAGAATCACAGCTAGTCTGAATTTTCCAACATGTGCCTTCACTGGGTGACCACAGGCATTAATTAGCATTAAAAGAGAGGGACAAAAAACACTCCCTAACCACTTGCTTATAGGAAATGGTGTTTCCCGTGTCCGTTCACCCAACCGAGTGGTATAACAATAAATTAAAGCGGTGGCTGCAGCAATACAGCCTTGTATTAATAACATTGGAAAACAAGAAATGCATTGATTTCTGCAGCAAATTGACAGTCAAATGGTCGTGCCACTCTGTCTAGGGAGTTTTCCTCCAAGTCAGTTGAGAAGACTCTCTAGTGTCCAGGGATAATATCCTAAATTAAGTTAGCCCTAGAAGGCAGCAGCTGTTTAACTCACTATTAGTAGCATGTTAGGGGCTGCATCCTGCAGAACAGCCAAATGTCACATGATCCCAGCCAATCCAGCCTTCAGTAAACAGATACGGCTACCGTAAGATTGGAGATTAATAGTAATGAGGAGAGGGGAGGGAGGCAGCTGCCCAATGAATCCACAGCTAAGTCTGGATTTGACTGCAGGTTGTCACCTGCCTGTCTCTGTCTTTCCGCCAGCTGAAGGTCAGACACATGCATGCATGGTTGTGTTACGATGCCCCCTAATGCAGGATTGGTTCCTGGGTGGGGTGGGGTGGGGTGGGGTGGGGTGTCAGGCAAATTGCAATGTTGCTGGGGCCGGTGCAGCTTCCGTTCTCCATCCTCTCGGGGAGCAAGTTCCGTAGTTTAACAATATGCTCCTATCCACTGAGAGAGGAGAGTCCCTCAAAGAGTGCAGCATTAATTCATTGTGAAACGGCAGCCACTCGCTTAGGTGGCTTTAAAAGCGGTCAGACAAAGAAGGGGAGAGGCCTGGCATTGGCAATTCATGACTGACAAGGGAAAGCCCAGGTGAGGTTGAGTATCTGGAAGAGCGGGGGCTAGCCAGGAGCTGCCCTCCTTGTTTGCATCAGGTTTCTCCAAGCTGCATCCCTCTTTGTGGGGCTTCTCAATGGCAGCTGACACTGGCAAGCCAGGGAGGAATCCCAGGCCATGGTCTGAAGGCCATTGATGCCACCATGTTGCTGAAGCTCAGCAGCTCTGGATGGCCACCTGTGTTGCTGCCCTGGGTTCCATGATGGAAGGAAGGGGTTGTATAAATAAATACTCTTTTGGGGTTGGTGCAGTAATTTTGACAGGACGACAAGCAGTTGGAGGTGCATCTTTTCCTATGTGACCCTCCCTTGTGGATCTGCTTCCTGGCCAGGTGGAGGAGGAGCTTCAGGAGCAGGAATTCCTCGACCGCTGTTTCCAGGAGATGCTGGATGAAGAGGACCAGGATTGGTTCATCCCGTCCCGTGACCTGCCCCAGGGCATTGGGCAGCTTCAACAGCAGCTGAACGGACTCTCGGTCAACGACAATACCCACAGCCACGTATCGGAAGACATTTTGGTAAGCCCTGGGACACGGGCAGGAAATGGGCATGGGGACCTGGCTCTGTCGGTCGGTCACAGATTTGGGGCAGAGATGTGAAGGGGGGGGGGAAGGGGGAAGAATCTTCCCGGTGCTCTCACATTTTAGAATCCATCTGCAATCGGAGAGACAGCAGCTGCTATTGATAGCTGTCATTTTTAAATGTTTTTATGGACAATTTTATGAGAAAATCTGGCTGGATCAGGCCAGGAAGAAGCTGAGATATCAATACCTCAACATGGAAGGTGCGCAGGGAGAAGTAGGCAGGGAGGAAGGGCTTATTGAGAGGGCATAGGAATGAGGAGCAGCCCAAGAGATGAGAACTTCAGGCAGTTAGTATTAGAAGAAAGGGCAGGGAAGGGATGCAAGTACCAAGAGAGCCCTTCTGCAGCGACGGGGAAGGGAGCAGAAATCCAAGTCTCTCTTCAGATCCTGCTTTGGAAGGTTACAGGGGTTGGGGAGCCCTGCCAAGGTTTGTTGCGCCACCATGATCTTGGAGTGGGGACCCCCCCCCCAAGTGGTTGCACTGGAGGCAGTGGGCTCCCTTGCTCTCAGGCCCACTTTTCTGGCCCAGTGAAAATCAAGGAGGTCCTGAAATCCAGCCATTTCCTCAACTGGTCTTCCCTGAGCTCCCTTGGGGCTGGGGTGCTCCTTCTCATCTGCCTGTCTGTCTCTATAAACTAGTAATAAATGACACGGGGCCCAGTATTCCGAGCCACTTTCCAAAGTAAAACGTGTACTGGATTGGTGATGGAATTGCCACCTCTTTTCTGGCTTAAGCGCGTTCTGCTTTGACCATTTTTCGCTCAGTTTGCCTCATTTTGTTACGGCTCTTAACTTCAACAAATAACAGTGATTAAACTTTTAAGTTATGGACCGTTGGATGTGGACAGGAAGAGGGTGAGTGGGAGAGGGGCATGGTGGGAAAGGGGCCATTTGCATCCCTGAACGGAAGGACTTGGGCGGGTGAGAGGAGGGAAAGCCAGTTAAAAGCCGTGGAGCAACCCGGCGTGTGTGTGTGTGTGTGTGTGTGTGTGTGTGTGTGTGTGTGTGTGTGTGTGTTCTTGCCTGCCTGCAACCGACTGACCTCTCATTCCCCCCTTCTCCTTTTCAGAGCAAAAGCACCTTAAACCCCGACGCCAAGGAGTTTGTCCCCGGAGTGAAGTACTGAACCTTCTTGCAAAGACAATTTCTTTTTGCCCTGGATGGGGGTGGGGGTGGGGGTGGGGCAGCGGGACCCGCAAGCAGCGGTGGGGCAAATAGACTCCTGGTAGGCGAATCAGTGGGACTCTTTACGCTACTTCATCCCTCTTTTTTCTTGCTGCGTCGGGACACTTTGAGACAAACTGACGAGAAGGAATGCCCACCATGGGACTCAGCACAGATCCAGACGGGGTACCTCCTTGGTTTTTCTTGGTTCCCCCTCACACCTTTTCCTGTTTAACAGCAGCCAGCCTAGCCTGACCGCCAGCAGGGTCTCCTGCCTGACCGCCTCCTCCTCCTCCCCACTGGGCAGCCCCTTTGCTGGGCACGCTTTGGACACTTTGCAGGCCCTGCTGCGTGGCGGGGAAAGGCCCCCCGGACGTCTCTCTCTCCTTGGTGGAAGGTCTCAAGCAGGGCAGGCCAGATCTGCCACCAGCCAGCCCGCTGCTTCTGCTTCTCCTCTTCCGCCTGGCTTTGGAGCACCTCCCTTCCTCTTGCCCTCTCTCGCTCAGGCCGGTTGCAATTCCAGCAGGTGAGGTTGCAGCCCGGTGGGCCTCAGCCTGCAAAGTGACCTCTCCCACCACCAAACCCCTGGGGATCTTGAAGGCAGGGGAGCCTGAGGGCTTGGGGGAGTTGGCTCGAACCTCATCCCCCTCCATTTGCAAGCACGTGGCCTCCCACTGAGGAGGCAAGGGGGTCCCAGGATGTCCAGAGTTGTTGAGGCACGATGAACCATTTCCTGGTCTTCTGCATCACTGTTTTTTCTCTCTCAGCTTTCCTATCCTCCTCCTCCCTGCTTTGGCCCCCAACTAAAATAATCGTAATCAGGAATGACAGGGTACATTTTCTCCACCTGGCAGCTGCAAGGTGATCCAATGCAAACAAAGGCGTCTCTCCCCCTGAGGAGGGAGGCTTTGGGGTCTTTGCCGCTCCTGCCCAGGAGCCTTTGGCAGAGGGGCTTTCTGATCCCGGCAGCTTTGTCTCTTCTCTCCAACTGGGCCCAGTTCCCTCGACATCCTAGCTGCTGAGAAGTTTGGGGAGCTGCAGTTGGGCTTGTCAGCGGACCAGAAAGGACAGGTGGGCCACGCCAGCCGAACGGGCCCTAAACAGCTTGCAGAAATCCAGACACATCCAACAGCACAGAGGGAGCTTCTCCCCATCCTCTGGGCTGCTGGGTTGTCCGGTATCTGCCACCACCTTCAGCAAAAGACTCAAGGCAAGACCATGCTCTCTGCATCTTACCTGGGAGAGCAGGGGAGGAGAGCTAGGCAGGAGCTTGGAAAACTTCCCTATCTCACCCTACCCCTACTGCCAGGGGCAAGCTTTGTCTCTTTCGAGGGCTCCCCCATGGAGGAAAAAATGCTGAGGGAATATTTTGGAGTTGCTGGGGGGGGGGGATTTTTACAGCATGAACACACCTAGCTTCATCTGCAAAAAAAGGGGGAGGCAGCCGTTCTCCATCAGCATTGCCAGTTCAGCTAGCCCAGTTCATGAGCCCCTTTGCTTAGCCCTCTTGCTTTCTTGGGGGCCATGGGAAGAACACCCCTCCCATGGCCTTGTGGGGACAGCTGCAGTTCAGCCACTCAGGTCCCCAAAGCAAGCTGCCAGGAGACGGCGGGGCAGAGACCTTCGCTGCCAAGGAGGGCGACTAGCTTGCCCCTCTCCTCCCCGTTTAAAATCTGGTTCCTGTTGAATACATAGGGTGCCCCCACCAAGTCTGAGACTGACAGAAGGGATCCAGCCGGGAGCCTGTGCTCTTGCAGTTGCAAATGAAAAAGCAGCTTAACCGTGGAGCTGTATGTACATCAGGATCCCTTCCCCAGATTCTTTCCATGGATTCCCAATTGCAAAGGCTTATCAAGTGTCAATCTACTTTGGAGCAGCTTGTCTTGCACAGCTACCTGACTTCTTGGAGCATGTGCAGAGTAAAGAGTTCTCCACCCCAAACTCTTTGAGGGGCAGAGGCCAGCCTGGCTCTGCTCTTGATCTTGGGAGACGAATTTCAAGTTCTCCATGATTCAGATTTCTTCAAAGCCACATTTCAGGCTTGCTTATTTAAATAATCAGCAGTATAATTGGACAGAGCAGGTGTATGGGGCCATATCTTTCCCCCATCCCCCCCTTGCTCTTTTCTCTCTCCCCCCCCCCCCTTGCAAACTCTGGTTTCTTTCTGAGGAAGTCTTTGCAATTATGTTCTGTCCATTTTTAAAACAATGCATTCTTAAAATAAATTGGTTTTGAGCTGGGTGTGATGCAGAGTTCTTTCCAATTTTGACAGAGGGGCTTCCACTCCCCGACGGGAGAGGGGAGTAGGTGGCCATGGATAAAAACGTGGTGGTGGCGGCAGAAGAGGCTGGTTTCTCCTTTGTACCATCTCATGAAAGAGGGAGTCCAGGCTCCAAGGAACGTGGAGAATGATGAGCATTGGAATAAGTTTTTTTTTGGGAGGGGGAGGGTGTTAAGAGGGCAGGATATAAAGTAGGACTTTTGCACATTTCTCTTGTCTACCATAAGGACTACCCTGTAACACTTGCACATGAACATAAGGAGAGCCTACTGGATCCGGGCAAGGGCCCATCTAGTCCAGCATCCTGTTCTCACATTGGCCAAGCAGATGAGTCACTGGGAAACCAGCAAGCAGGATTTGAGCCCAAGAGCAACTCTCCCCACCTGTGGTATCCAGCAACTGGGACTCAGAAGCATTGCAGCCCCTAAACGTGGAGTCAGAGCACAGCCATTGTGGCTAGGAGCCATCAATAATAGCCCTCTCCATGAATTTGTCTAATCTTTTATCATTATTTATTAATTACTTGTACCCCACCCATCTGACTGAGTTGTCACAGCTACTTTTGCTGGCTTCCAACAAAATATAAAAGAACACAATGAAACATTAAAAACTTCCCTAAACAGGGTTGCCTTCTGATGTCTTCTAAAAGTCAGCTAGTTTTTTTATTTCCTTGACATTTGACGGGAGAACGTTCCACAGGGCGGGTGCCACCACCGAAAAGGCCCTCTGCCTGGTTCCCCTTAACTTCACTTGTCAAAATGAGGGAATAGCCAGAAGGCCCTCAGAGCTGAACCTCAGGGTTCAGGGTGAACGGTATGCTCCTTTTAAAGCCATTAGGTTGGTGACCATCTTCAGGAGAGAGTTTAACTCTCATGACCTGAAACGTGACAATTATTGACCATTGCCAAACAGCTAAACTGGCTCATGAACTATCCATCCCACAGTGACAGCATCTTTATGCAGGAGAGCAGTTGAGCTTTTGCAAATACGAAAGCCAAATATTGGGTCCGAAGCCTGAAATTAGGTGCTGGGACATGAGTTTCTCAGCCTGCTCCTATAGAAACCTGCCCCAGCCTTGTCAAAGCCCAAAGCAGTAGGGCAGAGCTTACCAAACTGTGTGTCACGACACATTAGTGTGTCGGCTGGTCACACAAATGCTCCTTGCTGTCCTGGGGCTGGAAAGGGGATAGTTTAACTTCTGGTTTTTGCTAGTAAAACTGAATTACTGTATCGTGAAAAGATGCAGGTCTAAAGAGATGTGTCACCAACAGGACAAGTTTGGAAAGCTCTGCAGTAGGGGTCTGCTATGCTAACTCCGTCTCTCAGGGCAGCTTGGAGGAGAGGAATTTCATCAGCAACTCTCTAGGTGAACTTCCTTGACGCAGGTAGAGGCTTGTTGCCCACAAACAGGCTGAACGACCGTTTCCTGCGACACGCAGCCCACCATACCAAAAACACTGCGGCTTGGGGATCTTGCTTTTTTTCCTTTTTTTAATGAATGTTACGAAACATGCCCCTACAAAAACGTCCTTCCAAAGCAGAACAGGCAGTCTTTGAACATTTAAAAAACGGGGTCCATGGCATGGAGAGAGAGAGAGAGAAAGAGCAGGACAGGTCGGGGGGGGAGCATCTTGCCCCTCTAGGCAAAGGAGTGTGTGTAGAAGACATTCACGTTGGCAGCGTAGTCCAGGGGGAGGACTTGGCCAATGTGCTTGGCCCCCAGGCTAGCCCCTCCCAGTGCCGAGGACTGCTTCAGCTTCAGGAGGCTGAACTTGGAGAAGGCGGTGCCAAGCTGCTCTCTGTGCGCCTGGTCAAGGACCCGGATGAAGCCTGGGAGAGGAAAAGAGGCGGGGAACGGTCATTCGGAGGACACCAATCCCTACCAGGTAGGCACTCAGCGCAGGCAAACGAGAGGCAGCACAGGGACCGCAATTCCCGTATCGCAGGGGGTTGGACTAGATGACCCTCGGGTCCCTTCCAACTCTGCAATTCCACAACACTCTCTGCAGCAAAACACCCCCAGCCTTGCCGAGGAGGTACGCGACTCTCGTCTGCCTTCATCCCCGACAGCCGCTCACCTCCTTTCATCATTTCCCAGCTGTTCCACACCGCTCCAACGCACACGATGGGCAGCCCCAGGTCTCCTAGGAAGAGGCTCTGGCAGGGAGGAGAAAGAAAAGGGCACAAAAGAGCCTCTGAGGATTCATTTCTGACATTTATTTCCTACCCCCCCCTTTCCTGCATGCAGGGCCTTTCCCAGGGAGGCTCCCATCCTGGGACTGCCCAGACCTTCAGCAAAGTGGCTGCCGAGAGAGAAGCACCCCTAACTGCATAGCTGGGGGTTGGGCTGGATGACCCTCAGGGTCCCTTCCAATTCTACAATTCCATCTATGGTTTCAGGTTTCCAGGCGAGAGAAGACAAAGGCATCTGTACAAATTACTACATTGGCACCTTCAGAACTGGAATCTTGAAATAAGCCACAATGCAGGAAGCCTGCTTGGCCCCCACCAGAGGAGCGTGGGCAAGGGTAGGCAACCTAAGGCCTGTAAGCCGGATCCGGCCCAATCGCCTTCTAAATCCAGCCCACGGACGGTCTAGGAATCTCTGTTTTTACATGAGCAGAATGTGTCCTTTTATTTAAAATGCATCTCTGGGTTATTTGTGGGGCATAGGAATTTGTTCTTTCCTTTTCCTTTCTTTTCAAAATATAGTCCGGCCCCCGCAAGTTCTGGGGGACAGTGAACTGGCCCCCTGCTGAAAAAGTTTGCTGACCCCTAGGCTAGGGCAACCCAGTTAGATGGATGGAGTAATATTACTACTAATAATAATAATAATAATTTTTAAATTATTGTTTTAATATTATAACTGCTTTTCAGAGCACACCCACTGGGTGGTTTCTAACTGCACGGAACTAAGTCTTCTCTGGGCCAGCTGGCCTCTTGGTGACCGCGTCCTGGGGAGATCCAGCCCCCGACTGCTCTGCTCTCACCTCCCCCCACCGCCCCCCCCTTTCACAGCTTACCTGATCAACCTTTGGCAGCACAGCTACGATGTGCCGGGCCAGCACTTCTCCAGCCTTGTTGAAGACATAGCAGCAAAGGGGGTCCCCAGCCCCAGCTCCTGCATGGAGAAAGATGTCGCCCTTGTTTACTCGTTTCACAAAACTTCTACGCCTGGTCTAGATGACCGTTGGGTCCCTCCTGACTCAGGGCAGGCCTGACGTCACCCTGGAGGCTTCCTAGGGCAGCTGTGAACCCCTCGACATGCCCCACGGTTGCTTGCTCTGAACCCTCCTGATGGGCCCAAGTGGGGAATTCGGAGGGTCGCCACTAAAAAGTTCCCGCGATGCCTTTGGTGCAGCAGGGAATTTAACTGGCAGCTCCCAGACTGGCTCCCAGTGCGCTCCCAGCCAGCTCCCTTTGGCCAAAGGGCAACCAGGGTCAGCATCTGAAATTGATGTCACGGAAGTCCCAGCACCAAACGCTGCAGCAGTTTTGCTTGCATTACTTATTTTTTCCGGAGGATTTTTCAAACCAAGAGGAACAGCCCTTGTCTGCACTATATGGGAAGCTAAGAGAGCTGGGCTTCTCGCCTCAATCCTTGCTAATGACAGGTTATGAGAGAGCAAGAGAAATCATTCGCCAACGAGTTTGGGATGTGGAATTCCAACGCCACACGAGTGAGATAAACAAACATCCAATTATAAAAGACAACGGTAGAGGATTCTCTCCAGCTAAATATCTGGTAAAATTACAAATACCCAAACACAGACGGGCATTCACCCTTGCCAGATTCAACGTATTACCATCCGCCCTACTACAGGTCAGATTTGCAGGCAGACCATATGCCGAACGAACTTGCCCTTGTGGCGTACCGGAGGTGGAATCTGTTGCCCATGTTCTATTAAGCTGCCGCTTTTATAACGATATACGGCGGGTTTTTATTTCCCCCCTTATACAAAATGTCCCAAATTAATCTCTGCGTCTCAAATGCCTTATTGAAGACACGAATCCTGAGTTCACGATGGAAGTGGCCAAATATTGCGCAGCAGCTATAAAACTTAGAGAACAAGCGCTGTCACTGATACGAGCAAGATCCTAATGGTGATCTTCAATTATAACCATGAGCCCGGCGTTCAATACACACACGGTATATGCTGTAGCCTATCTAAACACATATGTATCACCCTGGTTGGAAAATTTCAACGTTTTTGTATTAATGTTTTATCAGCTGGTCTTTGAACGTTAAATAAAGCCCTTGTCTGCAGACATGGGGAAAGTTGATGTTTTCTGAATTGAGCGACGGCTTGGGAATTTGGGAAAGGGCTGATCAATGTAACTGGCTGGTTTCAAGCACGGAAATGATTTGGGAGGGAAGGAAGCTTATTGTGACGGCTAATCGTTGTCATTATGAACCCTTCGCCAGCAGGTCCCAGGGTGGGGTTGCAGCAATTTGAAATGGAGAATTAAAAGACAGCTGAGCCAAATCGCAGTCACAGGAATAGCGTTGGTCCTGAAAACAGCCCGCCCTCTTTGAAAGCATGAACCATTTGGGTCGAATAAGTGTTATTGCAGGCATCTTCAAGATCCATCAGGAAGACCCAGGCAGACTGAAAGCTGAAAAACAAGTCTCTGGCATCTGGGATGCCATTTCCTTTTCAATCCAATGAGAATTTTCCCTTCGCATAAATTCTGTGCAAAAACAACGAGGCCCGGCCTTCCCCAACCTGTTACCCTCTGGCCAATTTGGACTGCAGCTCCCATCATCCACCTGACACTTCCTCTCCCGGTGCAGAGTTAAACTGTGGAACTCCCTCCTGCAGGAGGCAGTGGTGGCCACCAACCTAGAAGGCTCTGAAAGAGGCAATTGCACAGAAGAAAGGGCCAGGGATGGCTCTGCTCTGCCTCCACAGTCGGAGGCAGCGCTGTTCCTGAATGCCAATTGCTGGAAAGAGCAGGAGGGGAGAATTGCTCTGGGGCTCGGATCCTGTTTGGCCACAGGGAGAACAGGATGCCAGACTAGAGGGGCCTTGGGTCTGATCTCACAGGGCTCTTCTTATGTTCCCTGTTGCCTGCTGAACCAATAAGTGGAGCCTTTGAATGTAACTGCTGGGGTGACCACCTTCTTTCTCATGAGGAAGGACAGGTAATAGTGTAGGGCAGGGGTTGGCAAACTACGGCCCGTGGGCCGGATCTGGCCCAATTGCCCTCAGGATGCAGCCCACGGACGTTCTGTGGACTGGCGATTCTGTTTCCCCCCCCCTATTAATCCCCCCCCGGCACCACATTTTCCCCCGGCACCATTTCCTCCCCCCCCCCACCGCGGCGCCTCCTCCTGGCTTCTCCCCGCCCTGCGTGGTGGAGGAAGGGGGCTGGGCTGAGCTGGCTGAGCTCCATTTTGAGCAGCGCCTCCAGAGCCAGCCCGCCCTTTTGGGCCGTTCGTCCCTCCGCTGCTGCCAACAGACTCTGCTGCTCGCAAGGGCAAGCACAGGAACCGCGGTTGGGAGAGAGCAGACACCTGGTGTAGGGAGTACAGTCATACCTCGGGTTACAGCCGCTTCAGGTTGCGCACTGCGCCAAACCCGGAAGTACTGGAACGGGTTATTTCCGGGTTTTGGTGTTTGTGCATGCACAGACTAAATTGTGCTTTGCGCATGTGCAGAAGAGCCGAATTATGACCCGCGCGTGCGCAGACAGGACGCTGCTGGTTGCGAATGCTGCAGGCTGCGAACGTGCCTCCTGCACGGATCACGTTCGCAACCCGAGCGTCCACTGTATTGCAATTCTGAGTTGCCTCTAGCTAGCACAGAGTTATCAGTTTGGAGCACTATCAGCCCTGGTTATGGGCTTTTGGTCGCACTAGACTAGTGAATCTCGACTGACCCATGAGATGCTTGTAGCCTGGCTAATACATGTAAATGACTATGAGCTAATTTATCTAGTCCTTTACCTAATTAGTGAATTAAACATCTGGAAGTGGTGTGGGCTGTTTTCTGACCCCTGCCCAGTGACCCACTGATAGTGACCTAACACACAATTCATGGCTTTCTGTTCTTGGCAAGATACAATTTCCAGAGCCCATGCTTTGTCTAAATAACAATAGCATGAAATAACAATACAGTGCTACTGGGCATGTGCAGAGTTCCTTTGTCCTGTTACTGAGTAATAGGGCTAAGTTGTTGATTATATACCGTATGTTGTGATCTTTTCTGTGAACCGCCCTGAGACCTCCGGGTATAGGGCGGCATGTAAACTCAATAAGTAATAATAATAATAATAACTCTGAATGCAAGGTACACCCCAAGCCAGCTCACTGCCCCCACCAGGGCATCCTTCCCCAGCTACCTTCAGCCAGCTTCTTGCAAAATCCTGCAAACATGGACTTCTCAAAGGTTCTGTAGAGGTGAGTCAGGAGGCCCATCCTGTCCGTCACCTGCGGGAACAGGACAAAACAAGTTCAGTTGCATGCAAGTTCTCTATGATTTCTGCCCTGACCTTTTGACTTGAAAGGATCCCCCGCAGAAGGCCTGGCGTAATGTAAGCTATAGGGACACGGGTGGCGCTGTGGGTTAAACCACGGAGCCTAGGGCTTGCCGATCGGAAGGTCGGCGGTTTGAATCCCCGCGACGGGGTGAGCTCCCGTTGCTCGGTCCCTGCTCCTGCCAACCCAGCAGTTCGAAAGCACGTCAAAGTGCAAGTAGATAAATAGGTACCACTCTGGCGGGAAGGTAAATGGCGTTTCTGTGCGCTGCTCTGGTTCACCAGAAGTGGCTTAGTCCTGCTGGCCACATGACCCAGAAGCTGTACGCCTGCTCCCTCGGCCAATAAAGCGAGATGAGCGCTGCAACCCCAGAGTCGGTCACAACTGGATCTAATGGTCAGGGGTCCCTTTACCTTTAATGTAAGCTATGCACCAATAGTGATCTGAGTCTTCCCAGGCTAGCGCATCTTTGGCTAAGATTGCAACCAAGGTGGATTTGATTTAAATCAAATTGATCACGATTTAAATCACTAGTCAGTAAGACTTGATTTAAATCTTTTTTTTTTTTACAGAAAGACTCATTCTTGCCACTATAATGTTAATATTTACAACCAGAGGAAGGTTTCATTTTTGGAATAATAAATTTTCAGAGTAGTTTTTACAGTTATATCAAAAATTACTGATTTGGTTATACTATTAGAAATACATGGACAGATAATTATGAAATTATGGTGAGGTTTAATAAGTTAACTGTTTATATTTGGGACAAACTTTCTGCTGTACTTTATTGGAAGGAGAAAAATAATCATTTCCTTAATAACAATCTAGACAAGTTATTTAACTAAAACAATAACATTATAGCATGTATCCATGTTTGTTAACTGATGTGGTTAAACATTTAAAGAAAAGGAAAAAAAACCTTAAGAGTTTTAGCACACATGAAAAACTTAAAATGAATCCTTTTTTCCTGATGAACAGCCTTTGCAGTACAGTGGTACCTCAGGTTAAGTACTTAATTCGTTCCGGAGGTTCGTTCTTAACCTGAAGCACCACTTTAGCTAATGGGACCTCCTGCTGCCGCTGCGCCGCCAGAGCACGATTTCTGTTGTTAGCGGAGTTCTTAACCCGAAGCGTACTTAACCCGAGGTACCACTGTATAATGTAACTTAAATAGAAAACTATTTAGAAAGATTTTTCCTCCAAAAGCATTTTATTTAAAAAATCTGATTTAAATTTTTTAAAATATTTTTATTTAAAAAAATCATTTGATTGCAACCCTGGTGAACATTAGAGAAGCACCAGCAAATGAGAGGTGTCACCAAGTACAAATCCGAATGGTAAACTTAAAAGAACTGTGGTGCTTTTAAGAAGATGGATTCACGCAGCGCTGCCCTTGGCAGAGGGAGCCAGAGAAGGTGTTTGCCTGCCTTCGCCCGAGCAAGCGGGTTTCCGCCTTCCTCCTGGTCCCTCCCTCCCTGCACAGCCCAGGCACCCCTCCTTATTCCAGACATCGTGATATATCGCCCTATCACAGCGGTTAGCTGGTGATGCATCACAATGTTGAAAACACCTAACGCCGGTTAAGCTGGCTAAAATGTATAGGATGAGTAACAAAACATGTTGGAAATGTAAAGAGAAGGATGGAGATTTTTATCATATGTGGTGGACATGCGAGAAGACAAAATCGTTTTGGGAATTGATTTATAATGAATTGAAAAAGATGTTTAAATATACCTTTCTCAAAAAGCCGGAAGCTTTTTTGCTGGGCTTGAAGGGAGAGGAAATTGCAAAGGCAGACCAAAGACTATTTATGTACGCAACATAAAAATGTCTGTGACCTACCGAGAAATATAGAAAAGGTCTCACAGCACAAACAAGCCTCTTGAACATCTGAGCTATGATGGCTCTGCTCTGTCTCCACAGCTGGAGACAGTAAATGCTCCAGAATCCCAGTTTCTGGAAAATGCAGGAGGGCAGAGGGCTGTGTCTCTATTTTGTCCCTTGCCAACAACCCGAGACCTCTCTCCCATGATCCGGGAGTCAGTAACCAGCCTCTCGCACGCCCCAACTCTCGCCACGAGCCAAACGAAAGCACAATTTGGGGGGGGGGATGGACCACGAGACGGGCAGTTTACCTGGAAGTAGTCAAACATGGCTTGCTTGACGTAGCTGATGTCGTGCGGAGGTGTTTCGAGGTTGTCCAGGCTGTCAAAGACCATCTTCACCGCCTGGTGAGCGATCCAGTAAGCTACAGACATCAAAAGAGGATATTACGCCCGGCACTAGGGATGTGGGAAGATTCAGGACGGAGAACAGGAAGGACTTCTTCATGCAGCGCAGAGTTAAGCTATGGAACTCCCTGCCGCAGGAGGCTGCGATGGTCACCAACCGGGATGGCTTTCAAAGAGGGTTGGACAAATTCATGGAGGAGGAGAGGGCAGCAATGCTTCTGAACCTCAGTTGCAGGAAACCACAGCTTTCAGGCTCAAATTCTGCTTGTGGGTTCCCCACAATGGGCTTCTGGTTGGCCCCTGTGAGAACAGGATGCTGGACAAGTTGTGTCCCAGGCCTGATCCAGCAGGCTTTTCCTAGGTGCTTACAAAGGAAGCTCTGAGACCTGCGGGAAATTGCCAGAAGCCTCCCAAGTGTGATCATTGAGCTCTGTTGCCAAGTCATGCTCTGAAGATCTCGTCACACCTTTCAGTGCTCAACAATACCATCCACGTGGCAAGGCCCTCCAAGCGTCTGGGCTCCCTTTTGGCCACGCGGACTGGATAAAGGGGTCCCATCCAGAGGTTCTGGGGAAGATCTGCGCCACTCCTGAGATGTCCTCTGTAGAGCCAAGTGGTTTACTTCCTCCCCAGCGAACCTGAGCCCAACATCTCCCAAGCAAAGCACCCCACCAACCAGGGGCCGGTGCCTGGCATCCTGTCCTCACCTGACCCCTCGTCGCCCATCATGTGGCCCCATCCACCGCAGCTGACCTGAGAGCCGTCCGGATTGATGAGTTTGCAGTTGGAGCCTGTCCCGGAGATGAGGACCACACCGCCTGGAGGGGAAGAAGAGGAACACGTGAGCAGGATGTACACGGCAAGTACAGCCATGCGCAAACTTCTTTCCACCCTGGGCGGCCTCTGTCCTAGAAAACGGAAATTCTATAAATTCTATACCAAGGGAGGGTAGCCGATGGGTCTCGAACCCTCAGTGAGTTAGGGGCTTCCTCTGAAGAGAGGCTTTGAAGCATTGAGCGGACAAGACCAACAGTCAAGAAGGCCGTTTCTGCAGCTGCTGTAGAGAGAAGAGAGGGGCAATGCTACTGGCCCAGAAACGGAAGGAAGAGTCAACCGCAACCAGAGAAGAACGGCAAATCAAGGTGATGGACTATGCCGAAATGGCAAGATTAACTGGGAAGATCAGAAATCAAGAAGACGAGAACTTTATAAAATAATGGGGAAAGTTTATAGTTTATATACGACACACCTGCAAGCGGGTCAAAACATTGGCAGGATTTTAATCGCACTTGTAAAGTAACGGACACTATGGATAATTCAGAAATAAAAATATTTGGATAAATATGGATATGCAGTTGTAAATATTTTCATTAGGACCCATGGAAGGGAGAGGGGGGGAAAGTCAGGAGATTCAGAGTAATCTCACTGTTTAGATTTTGAATTGTATGCTTAAATTTTTACAAACAAAATAAAAAAATTTAGAGAGAGGGGGGGCAGGGGGCTCATCCCCCTGGGAAGGAAGCTCATCTAGGAGAAGGAAAATCCTGATCCTAAACCTCCGCTGCCTTGCGGGACATCTTCCAGAGAAGAAAAGGCCAAGGAGTAAACCTTGCACAGATCCAGAGCAGAGTCCATAAGGTGGCTAGATGGCGTCTTTCCTTTGGACCCCATCAATGAGGTCAAGAGGGGGGTCTTGTCATCGGGGCAGCCCAGGGCCTCCAGACACACGGCCCAGGCTTGTACCCCGGGGAGTTGACTTTGGTGCTGCTCACGCAGCGGTCTGACTTCACCCCCAGAGGCGTCTCAAGACAGACGGAGGCCAGCAACAACAACAGTGCAGTTTCCTCCTCTTTCTCCAGAGGTGGCTCTTGAGATACCTCCCTCGGGGTGGCAGGGGAGTGCCAAGGGGCAGAGATGCTCAGTTCCCCTTCGTCCCATCCAGCCCGACTGTTTCGTACCCTGCCAAAAGAATGCTCACCTGTACAGGTTACCTTCCCACTCCATGCGCATTAGCATGGAGTGACATCGCTTGAGGCTAGCGCACCCTCTGCTAACCCAGGGCCAGCCAGATGCTGGGTTGCTGGTTTTCCCTTGGCGCACCTGGTCAGGCTGCTGGACCAGATGGGTGCTGGCGAGATCCAGCCGAGGTTGGGTGGCCACCTGTCCTGGATGCTTTAGCCGAGATTCCTGCATTGCAGGGGGTTGGACTGGATGACCCTCGGGGTCCCTTCCAGCTCTACGATTCCATGGTTCTATCCTTTTCCACCTGCGGCAGCAACGGCCGTGCCGAGACACAAAACCCGGCCCTCTTACCGTGGTCGGTGGCTGTGGCCATGGCTCCAATGGCATCCGTGGTGATGTAGTAGTTTTGGCTCAGGCAGGGGAAGCGGGTCTTCATCTCCTCTATGAGCTTGTTGATGGCTTCCTTCTGCTCCCCTCCGCTGAGAGAGAGGCCCTGCGCCAAAACACCCACACCGTCACCAGCCCAACCCTGGATCGGCCCCAGCCACCAGCATCTGGGCCAGACAGGAAGGCAGGGCTGGAATGGAACCACGCATGGCCAGGAGAGAGTTCAGCCCAGGGTGGGGGGCATAGCTGTCAACTTTCGGATTTGAAAATAAGGGATGCCGCGAGGGCGGTGCAATGGCACCAAGTAGCCTCGCCACCCTGCGCTCCAGAGGCTGCGCGCGAACGGGTGAGCGAAAGAGCGAGCGTGTAGACGGCAGGCAGGCTGTCTGTCTGGTTGGGCGTGAGGGTCTGGCTGCACAAGGCATGCAAGCTCCGCCCCCAGTCGGTCTCAGACTCCTGATTGGCAGCCGAGCAACGCAGCTGAGGAGCCTCCCTGGCCGGAAGGGAGGGAGAGGAGCTGCTTCCTTTGAAATCCGGGGAATTTAAGGGATATCAACAATCCGGGATAGCAGCGGGAAACAGCATTGGAATAAGGGAGTTTCCTGCCAAAAAAGGGAGGGTTGACAGCTATGGTGGGGGGATTGCTTGAGAGGAGGAAGACTGTTTTCGTAAAGTCCACTGGAACACAAGACATGCCTCAGTTTCCAGAGGAGTCGTGGTAGCAGCTCCGCCTGAAGCAAATTCTGCAGCTGGGACTCCTCTAGAACCACAACTCTGGGGAACCTGCAAGATGTACCCCATAGTTTATTGGGGGGGTGAGCTACCAGGCTTCCCAATTCTCTCTGGAAGAAGCTCGGCAATTCTTTGCAGCTAGACTCTACGGGAAAAGATAGACTGCAGCGGAGAAACTCTCTCTCATAGATACCCAACCGTCTGAACCAGTGATTCCCAAAGCGGGTGGAGTGCCCCCGGGGGGGGGGGCTAAGAGGCAACATTGAAAAACTGGCATCGCCGCATCAAATACAATCTGCTTTCTTGAATTTATTATACTAAATAGTTTTAACCAGATTTCCAAAAAATGTGGAATTAGTCGCCGCTGTTTTGAATTGTGTTCCTAATCTTCCTTAGCGGGTTGTGCAAACCGCTCTTCTGAATAATGCTTTTTAGAGGGTAGGGTTTATGAAACCAAGGGGTCGGGAGCCCAGGAAAGATTGGGAACCGGTCATCCCATCAAGGAACCACCAAGGAGCTTCCGGGGAACCTCGGGGACACCCCCCTCCCCCGGACACAGGGGAGTGGGCAATCTAAACCGAGGGGTGGCTACTGTGGCTTGGAAGCAATTGCTGGCTTGCTTCCCAGCAGAAGCAGCTCGGATCCTGCTTGCTGGCTTCCTGCAGGCCCCTGGGGGAACAGGATGCTGGGCTAGATGGGCCCTGGTCTGATCCAGCAGATTCTTATGGCCAATGGGGATCCGCTGGGCAAGGGAGGGGGAGGAGAGGCTACTCACCAGGGAGCGCAATGGAACTTGTGGATCAGCCCCTGCCTTGGCCTTGGCTTCACTGACCATGGTGTTGATCCTCTCCAGGCATCTGTCTGCCCCAACCAGCTGCTCGCCAAGGGGAGAAAGCAAGGAGACCCCAATCACCGCCGCACCCCAAACTTAAAGGCACAGACAGGCACACGGAAGAGCACCGCTTGCTCCCCTATCCTAGCTTTCTGGAGAGGAAGGAGAAAGGCATCCCGTCCTCAGTGGGCCCTTCTGGGATATGGGCATCGCCCTGTCGGGAGCGAGGCAGCAGTCAATCACAGCGTTCCACTTGGAGAGAACTGTCCCTTAGCAGATATGGGACCTGCACAGACTTGGCAGGCCGAATGAGCGCAGCCACTCATCTCGGGACACAAAGCTGCTCAGGGTGAGCAATGATGTGTGATGCAAGGCTTCAAAAGGAGAGCGAGGCCCCAGCAGTGTGGTGTAGTGGTTAGAGTGGTGGACTAGGACCTGGGAAGTGGCCAGGGTTCGAATCCTCGCTCGGCCATGAAGCTCAGTGGGCCCGACGTCAGGAGCCAGTCGATGCTTTCTCTCGGTCCAGCCAACCTCACAGGGCTGTTGTGGGGATTAAATGAGATGGGGCAGGAGAACTGTGTTTGCCACCACCTTGGAGCCAAAGGTGGGATCTAAATGCCATGAACAAATCAATCAGTAACAGTAAAACGCTTTAGCTGGGTTGATTCAAGGGATATGAATAGCCTGCCTTGCGGAAAATGAACAGAGATTTATTGTGATCCTTACATTATTCCAGAAAGTTGTCTCTGTTTCTGCCTGAGATACAAGGGGAGTGCCGGGGGTGGGGGAGAGAGAGACATTGAATGATTTCAGTTTTAAAAAAAGATCAACCCTAACTGCTTCCCTTTCTAAGAAGGACTTAGTCCCTTGTGACTAAGAGGCTGTTCCAAACATTCATATAGCTCAGTTGGGAGAACATAAGACTCTTAATCTCAGGGTTTGGGGTTCGAGACCCACATTGGGCAAAAGATTCCTGCGTTGCAGGGGATTGGACTGGATGACCCTTGGGGTCCCTTCCGACTCTACAATTCTCTGATTTTACGACCTCTGAAGCCACGGTGGGCCTACTTACCCAGTGGTTGGTGCAGGGCCCCTCGCCCTCTGCCAGGATCTTGCCATCTTCAGAGATCAGGACCACCTGGGAGTGGGTCCCTCCCCTGCGGTGGGGGGGGGAGAGACAAAAGCCCAAATAGACGAGTAAGAAGCCGCATGATAGGGGATCGTAAAATCATGCCTATAATGGAGAAAGTGGATAGAGACGAGTTCTCCTCCCTCTCTCCTCACGCTAGAACCCGTGGTCGCCCGAGGAAGCCGGACGGTGGAAGATTCGGGACAGAGGAAAGGGAGGACTTTTTGAAACCTTGGCTTCCAGCAAGAGCGATGTGGAGAAGGAGGTCAGGACCGTGTTAGAGATTCCCCAGCCGTGCTTTGTTGAAGGTGCCATGTGGCCATTCCCTTATGTATCTGAGTTTCTAGCACTGGCACAAGAGGATGCTTGGGGGAAGAGTCTCGAAGCCATCACTGGGCTCCTTTTAAAGGCGGCATCATCATCATCATTTTATTATTTACTCATCTGGCTAGGTTCCTCCAGCCACTGGGCGGCTTACAGAATATATAAAACATAATAAAGCATCAAACTTTAAAAAAAAATAAAAAATCAGATTTTTGTCAAGACTTCGACACGACCTGCTTCATGCAGAGCTGGTGCGACGGCCGAGCAACACAACCCACAGCGAAGCCTCAACATGCAGCCATAAACCCAACTGAGCACTGTTAAGCGGGGAGCTCAGTGATGTTCTCTGCAGAGTACAAGCAGGTGGCTATGCCGTCTTTGGCAAACAGATGCATCAAACAGCCCAGAATTGCAAAACTGAGCATGACCATTGAGCAGCCAAAAGGCACGCTGGGCTGGGCTGCTCCTTTTTGCATCGTTGGGTTTGCAAGAAGCTGCCTCAGGAGAAGTCTGACAATCGTCCCATGCAGTGCAGCACTCTCTACACCATGGGTAGGCAAACAAAGGCCTGTGGGGCCAGATCCGGCCCAATCGCCTTCTAAATCCGGCCTGCGGACGGTCTGGGAATCTGCGTGTTTTTACATAAGTAGAATGTGTCCTTTTATTTAAAATGCATCTCTGGGTTATTTGTGGGGCATAGGAATTCGTTCATTTCCCCCCAAAAAATATAGTCCGGCCCCCCACAAGGTCTGAGGAACAGTGGACCGGCCCCCTGCGGAAAAAGTTTGCTGACCCCTGCTCTACGCCAACTGTCTGCAGGATTTCAGAGAGGGAAGTCTTTCTTGGCTCTGCCTGGAGATGCTGTCAAGGACTGAACCTGAGACCTTTTCTGTGCCAAGGAAATGCTCCAGCACTGGATTATGGTCTCGTAAATCATCGTTTTTCATAAGGCTAGAAACTATTTTTGTTCCGCACCCCATGCAAACATCCCAAAAGGGGTTTGGGTGTCCGTTCGCGTCACCCAAGCACACCGATTCAGAGCCAAGCCACACAACTGTCTGTGACAGAGAAATCTCGTAGATCTGACAACTTTGCAGCGTATTTAGCACTGAACAGTTGCAGAGGTCCAGGCATCGCTCACATCTACCCCATCTCCTTGAACACAACCGTAGCTGTGCTGGAAACCCCAAAATAGCAGAGACACAGGCAGTGAGAGACTTTACTTTCTTGGGTTCCCTGATCACTGCAGATGGTGACAGCAGTCACAAAATTAAAAGATGGCTGCTTCTTGGGAGAAAAGCAATGACAAACCTAGACAGCATCTTAAAAAGCAAAGACATCACCTTGCCAACAAAGGTCCGTATAGTTAAAGCTATGGTTTTCCCAGTAGTAATGTACGGAAGTGAGAGCTGGACCATCAAGAAGACTGATGGACGAAGAATGGATGCTTTTGAATTCTGGTGCTGGAGGAGACTCTTGAGAGTCCCATGGACTGCAAGAAGATCAAACCTCTCCATTCTGAAGGAAATCAGCCCTGAGTGCTCACTGGAAGGACAGATCCTGAAGCTGAGGCTCCAAGACTTTGGCCACCTCATGAGAAGAGAAGACTCCCTAGAAAAGACCCTGATGTTGGGAAAGGTTGAGGGCACAAGGAGAAGGGGACAACAGAAGATGAGATGGTTGGACAGTGTTCTTGAAGCTACCAACATGAGTCTGACCAAACTGTGGGAGGCAGTGGAAGACAGGAGTGCCTGGCGTGCTCTGGTCCATTGGGTCAAGAAGAGTCGGACACGACTGAACGACTAAACAACAACAACAACATCATGCAACTTACAAGGCCTTCTTGCAGCCCGGCACCGAAGCCAGAAAACTGCGTGTTTAAGATCTAGAACCAAGGAAAGCTCCTTGGAAAAGGAAAGCAGGGAGCCAGGTTCTTTATATTAAAAGGGGGGTTGGAACTCTGTCCTGCACAGCCCCACCCGGCTCTTTCAAAGCCCAAGATTTCTCTGTCAAGTCTCATTCCTCGTGGCTGCACAGAAATCAATAATAATAATAATGAAAACCCACAAACTCCGTGAAATTTAACTTCCTGCATCCCTCGGTACACCTGGAAACACAGCCGGGTCTTTATAGGCAATCACCATCCTCACCTCTAACCACCTGCCATTTCAAGCCACGTGAGACATTGGGGTAAAAACAGCACCCCCACCCCAAAATGGAGCGCAACAGTCAGTTCCTGTTGGAGACGTGGCCTGTTGAGACTGGTTCTGCAGATCACGCGGGAGATTTATGAGAGAAGAATGCAAACGTCCGATTGAAACCCTCCAGCTGACTAGCCATGCAGGGAGCAATTCTGAGTTGTGCAGCACCCAGACACCCTTCCCGCAACACCCACGGCCTCAAGAGCAGCTGAGATAGACCTTTTGGACAACCTCAGCACAAACTGGAGGAAGCGAAACTCTAACTGTGCAGCAGGCCAGTGTCCCCATGCCTCCCCGAGTCACCCAGGTTCCTCCTCCAATTATAGCCCTGCCCCAAGACGCATTTGCATTGTTGCCATCATGGGATTTCCCAGTTCCTAATGTATCATCAGCTTCCTCCCCCCCCCCCACCTTTTGCTTTCACTGTTCTCAAGCCAGGGTTAGAAAGCGATAGAGAACCCTCCAAAGGAAGAAGAATAAGAAGACACTTTTTTAAAACAATATGTCATAGAACAGGAATAAAGGGATCATAGGCTCTGTTTAGACCAGGGGCAGCTACCCAGTAACGACAATAACCAGAACAACAACAACTTTGTTATTGCAGTAGCAACTTTTGAAGGGTACAATAACAACTCTTGAGGTATACAGTTTTGGGTCGTTCCCCCCCCCCTTCACTTTCCCTTCTCTTTTTCTCTTTTATGTATGTCTCACCATGTTTAGTGCACATATAATTATGTACTTTCTAACTTGCAATAAAGATGCCTGGAGATGATAACAACAACAACAACAACAATAATAATAATTTATTATTTATACCCTGCCCATCTGGCTGGGTTTCCCCAGCCACTCTGGGCGGCTTTCAACAGAACATTAAAATACAATAATCTATTAAACATTAAGAGGTTCCCTAAACAGGGCTGCCTTCAGATGTCTCCTAAAAGTCTGGTAGTTGTTTTTCTCTTTGACATCTGAAGGGAGGGCGTTCCACAGGGCGGGTGCCACTACCGAAAAGGCCCTCTGCCTGGTTCCCTGTAACTTGGCTTCTCGTAGTGAGGGAACCGCCAGAAGGCCCTCGGCACTGGACCACCAGTGATATATATTAATGACGACAACAACAAAAGCTGTTTGACAGTGGAACAGACTCCCTCAGAAGGTGGTGGCCTCTCCTTCCTTGGAGGTTTTTAAGCAGAGGTTGGATGTGCTTCTGTCTTGGGTGTTCTGGCTGAGATGCCTGTGTTGCAGGGGTTGGACTAGAGGACCCTTGGGGGTCCCTTCCAAGTCTACAATTCCATGATTCCATTATTTATAGAATTATTTATTTGTTCATACCCCACCAATCTGATTCCTCCAGCCCCTCTGGGAGGTTTCCTATGGCTCTGCATTGGTTGCCGGACTCCAGTACCCATCAGTCCCAGGAAAGGACGGTCAGGGGTTGATGGGAATCTGTTGTCGCAGGTCCCCCCCCCCACTTTCGACCCCTCCCCTAGTGACAAGCTGGAACGTGTCCAGAGGAGGGCAACCAAAATGGTCAAAGGCCTGGAAACGATGCCTTATGAGGAACGGCTTAGGGAGCTGGGTATGTTTAGCCTGGAGAAGAGAAGGTTAAGGGGTGATATGATAGCCATGTTCAAATATATAAAAGGATGTCATATAGAGGAAGGAGAAAAGTTGTTTTCTGCTGCTCCAGTGAAGCGGACACGGAGCAATGGATTCAAACTACAAGTAAGAAGATTCCACCTAAACATTAGGAAGAATTTCTTGACAGTAAGAGCTGTTTGACAGTGGAATTTGCTGCCAAGGAGTGTGGTGGAGTCTCCTTCTTTGGAGGTCTTTAAGCAGAGGCTTGACAGCCACCTGTCAAGAATGCTTTGATGGTGTTTCCTGCTTGGCAGGGGGTTGGACTGGATGGCCCTTGGGGTCTCTTCCAACTCTAGGATTCTATGATTCTAGTGCCCTGCACACCCTCCTTTCAGCAACAGGGAAAGCCCTTTTCATTTGCCTCCTGGAGATCTCTGTTTGGATCCTGCCAATGGCTTGCTTACATATCACAGGTTTTGCTTTTTTAAAAATAATTTTGCTGTACCATTTTAAATGGTGTCTGCTGCTCTGGGAGTCTTCAGGTGGAAGAGCAGAGATGAGAGAAATGGAAAATTAATTAATCTGAGCACCTGTCGCTCTGTGTAAATACAAATCTGTGGCGCGCTTGGAATAATAGCATGTGCAGTTCTGGGAAAGGAGATGGTAGAGCTGGAAAAAGGGCCACCAAAATATAAAGACTCACAAGAGTTGGAAGGATCATCTAGTCCAACCCCCTGCAAGGCAGGAATATGCAGCTGGATCAAACCTGCAAGGTTGGCGTTATCAACGCCGCGCTCTAACCGACGGAGCTCTCCAGGGGAGCAACTCTCCCATGAGGAAAGGTCACAGAGCTCGGTACTTTTTAGCTGAGAAAAAAAGACAAGGAAGAGGCAACAGGATAGAAGCTTATAGAAGTATAACATGGTATTGAGAAAGCGGAAAGTTTTCCTCCCTCTCCCATAAGACTAAGACTCGTGGACATGCAGTGAAGAGAAAGGCTGGAAGATTCAGGACGGAGAAAAGAAAGTCCTCTGTTGTGCAGAGTTAAACTATGGAACTCCCTGCCACAGGAGGCAGGGATGGTCACCAACCCAGATGGCTTACAGAGCAGGAAATTTGTGGAATAGAGAGCTGTCAGCCATAATAGCTATAAATATAAATAATAAATTATGATTGAAAATTATTATTATTATTACTGTGTTTGGCCTCTAATGTCTGAATAATCGGTTGATGGGAACTGTAAGTGGTCACTCCCACCGTGGGGGCCTGTCCTGGGCGACCCTTTGGCCTGATCCAGCTGCAGAGCTCTTCCTGTGTTCCTAAGGGGGTTGAAGTGTGTGCTTGGAGAGGATTCAGCAGGAGACCTTTCCCTTGAGTACATCCAAGAAGCATTTGACAGGCTGCATTATAATGCATTTGCGGGGATCGGATGGCAGCCTGTCCCGGATGCTTCAGCTGAGATCCCTGCCGTGCAGCGGGTCAGACTAGAGGACCTCGGGGGTTCCCTTCCGGCTCTACAACCCTAGGACTCCCCGCGTGCGGCGCCTGGCTGCATTTTTGCCTTCAAGCCTCGCTGCTGGAAAGCCCTGCAAGCCGCGATCGCGAGGGCAGCTGCAGAAAGGAAACGCGCAAGCAAGGAAGTCAATGAATGAACACAAGTGGCAGGGGCGCCAATAATAATAATAATAATAATAATAATAATAATAATAATAATAATAATAATAATAATAATAATAATAATGGCAGCAATACCCCGCCCATCTGGCAGGTTTGCCTTTGAGGATCCAGCCCAGGTGAGGGCCAGGCTTGGGGGGAAACAAGGACCCCGCCCCATATGTGCGTCCAGGTAGAGAGGCGAACGCGCCCCATCTCTTCCCCTCTGCCTGGCGGCAGACACCCCCCAAAAACCCCCGGGGTCCCTGGCCGGATCCTCCCCCCGCCGCCGCTCCGGCCTCGCTCACCCCTCCACGCCGCCGAAGATCGCAGCCATGGAGCCTCCGGGAGGGACCTGCCCGCCGACCCGCCCCGGACACCGAGGAGCCCCGGGGAGAGGAAGAGAAAGAAGAGCGAGAGCGCGCGAGGCGCAGCCGGAGAGGGGAGGGAGGAAGCCTCTCGCTCCGCCTCCTCCTCCTCCCACGCGCGCCCGGTGCTGTTTTTGGAAGCGGGGGAGGGGCATGGGGAAGAGGAAGAAGACCCCCCCCCCTGCGTCGACCTCCCCCCCACTTCTCCGCGCTCCCCGTTGCCCCGGCGCAGGGAGAGACCCCCGGCCCCGCTTGGGAAAGGGCTGCGTAAAAAAGCCTCAGGGATTCCGGAGAGATTTCGGTTCTGGGAACGCCCCGCCGCCCCGCTTGGGAAGTTAGATATGTTTCGCCCTGCAGGGAAATTAGTTTTTTTTAAGCGATTGCCGAAGTCCCGCAAAGAAGAGAAGCGGAAAAAAGAGTTGGAAGGGATCCCAAAAGTTCCTCCAGTCCAATCCCCCCCTCCCGCCACCAGCCCAACGTGGGTCTTCAACCCACCGCCTGAGATTAAGATGCTCCACCGACTGAGCTACCCTAGGCCTATATTGCAGTATTTTTATTAATTTGTGGGATCTCCTTCCTTAAAAGAACGTGGAACGTGTCCAGAAGAGGGCAACCAAAATGGCCAAAGGCTTGGAAATGATGCCTTATGAGGAACGGCTTAGGGAGCTGGGTATGTTTAGCCTGGAGAAGAGAAGGTTCAGGGGTGATAGGATACCCATGTTCAAATATATAAAAGGATGTCATATAGAGGAGGGAGAAAGGTTGTTTTCTGCTGCTCCAGAGAAGCGGACACGGAGCAATGGATTCAAACTACAAGAAAGATTCCACCTAAACATTAGGAAGAACTTCCTGACAGTAAGAGCTGTTCAACAGTGGACTTTGCTGCCAAGGAGTGTGGTGGAGTCTCTTTCTTTGGAGGTCTTTAAACAGAGGCTTGACAGCCATCTGTCAAAAATGCTTTGATGGTGTTTCCTGCTTGGCAGGGGGTTGGACTGGATGGTCCTTGTGGTCTCTTCCAATTCTATGATTCTATGAAAAGGTAAAGGTGAAGGGACCCCTGATCATTAGGTCCAGTCGTGACCGACTCTGGGGTTGCGGCGCTCATCTCGCATTATTGGCTGAGGGAACCGGTGTACAGCTTCCGGGTCATGTGGCCAGCAGGACTAAGCTGCTTCTGGTGAACCAGAGCAGTGCACGGAAACGCCGTTTACCTTCCCGCCAAAGTGGTACCTATTTATCTACTTGCACTTTGATGTGCTTTCAAACTGCTAGGTGGGCAGGAGCTGGGACCAAGCAACGGGAGCTCACTCCGTCGCGGGGATTCAAACCACCGACCTTCTGATTGGCAAGCCCTAGGCTCTGTGGTTTAACCCACAGCGCCACCTGCGTCTTCCTTAGAGGCTAATAATAATCAAAATAATAATCAAAATAATAATAATTTATTTATACCCCGCCCATCCGGCTGGGTTTTCCCAGCCACTCTAGGCAGCTCCCAACAGATTAAAAACACAGGCTGGATGGCCACCTGTCATGGATGCTTTAGCTGAGATTCTTGCATCACAAGAGGGTCAGACTTGATGACCCTTGGGGTCCCTTCCAGCTCTAGGATTCTTTGGTTTAGCTTGGTAAGTCCACATTTGATGAAGAAGCCCGCAAACCGCTTTTGGGAAACCAAAGAATTTTAAGTTAACCTTCTGAAAATGTCAGGCAATGCTAAATAACAATAAATAATGGAAATAATAGATTGAGCTGGATGGAGCAGCGCAAACTTGGGCCTCATTTGCAGGGCTGTTTGCTTTTTGCAAAATAACACCACCAAGCCTTGCATACTCTGTTTCACTGGCGGCAATATTGGGATGAGCACAACATCCCCCTCCTCCCAATTCTTTCCATCTACCTACAGCTTCCTTCCGGGGGAAGATACTTTCCGGTCTTCCGTTTTCTCCCTTGCTTTGGCTGAATCTGGAGCAGTTTTCCAGGGCCGACATCAGAGGGTGCCAGAGATTAGTAAATAAACCGTTGGCGGGATGTTTGGGTTGCATAAACGCTTGTGCCCATTGAAGGTGGCTGGAAAGGAGAGCGGAGGGCCCTGGCATGATGCCACCCTGAGGGGCTCCGGCCTCCCTCTGGGCTGCTCTCTCCCCGTGTCCGTGGGCAGAGGAAATCGCCAAATTAAATGGGGAGATCTGCCAACGGTTTGTGCCACGAATTGAAGGCGACAGTGCAAACAACAGACCCTTCTGCATGCTCACCTCCAGCCAAAGCAACTGCTTCTGCAGCAGAGTGACAATTTTCATTAAAAATAAATAAATTAAAAAACAAACAAACACCCCCTACTTGGACATTTCCTATAAAATGCAACCCCTCCTCGGATGGGCATGTCCGGGAAAACACGCACACATGGCAACCCTAGATGACATGGAATTATTATTATTATTATTATCATCATTATCATTATCATCATCAGTGCTTTTTCTAAAAAAAATGTTTTTGGGTACTCTCATTTTGACTCAATAAAATCATTTTAAATTCAAAAATTTTAAATTTAAATTCAAAGTTCACATCGGGGAAAATAAATACAGGAAATGGACAAAAGTACAAAGATTCACAAAACGTTTAGGGGTATGCGTTCCCCTGCGCCCCCCAGAAAAAAGCACTTATTATTATTATTAATAATAATAATAATAATAATAATACAGTAATAATATTAATATTTCCATTTCTATACCGCTTTGGGATGTGGGTGGTGCTGTGGGTTAAACCACAGAGCCTAGGGCTTGCTGATCAGAAGGTTGGCGGTTCGAATCCCTTCGACGGGGTGAGCTCCCGTTGCCCGGTCCCAGCTCCTGCCAACCTAGCAGTTCGAAAGCACATCAAAGTGCAAGTAGATAAATAGGTACCACTCCGGTGGGAAGGTAAATGGCATTTCCGTGCGCTGCGCTGGTTCGCCAGAAGCGGCTTAGTCATGCTGGCCACATGACCTGGAAGCTGTACGCCGGCTCCCTCGGCCAGTAAAGCGAGATGAGCGCTGCAACCCCAGAGTCGTCCGCGACTGGACCTAATGGTCAGGGGTCCCTTTACCTTTTATACCGCTTTACATTTTAAAGAACACATCTCAAAGTCATTTGCAACACATTAAAAACCAAACAATCCCAAATAAAACAAATTCAAGCGTCAAGGAAAATATTTCAAAAGTGGCATTTTGCTTTCCCCAACCAGACATCTCCACGTGGTCGCTAAATGCGCCTGGCACCTGGCTGATTTCGAACTCTGCTCTGGACGCTCCTGCCAAAGGTGTCCTCAGCCCCTGCAGGAGACCATCCAGTAGCTCAGAGTCACTAGGCGCCCCGACCCGCCGCCAAGCCTCCCTCAATGGGCCGTGAGCCCATTTCTCTGCATCTTCCTCAGGAGGTGGATAAGGTAAGCAAGAGATCTGCTTCCCTGGGGAGAGCATGCCACAAATGGGGAGCCACCACTGAAAAGGCCCGTTCTCCAGCTGCCACCCTCTGGATCTTCTGCAGAGGGAGACTACGAAGAGGGGCCTTGGATCTTGATTGCAGGGGCCAAGTTGGTCCATGATAATAACAATTATTATTGCTCTTGTTTTGCAGTCCCTCGGCTTGTGGTCCTGGGAGCGGGAACCTCCCGCACTGTCCTAAATCCAGCGCTGATATGGGAAACATGCCCAAAGCAGGACAACCAAGATGCCCAACGGACTGGGAACCAGGCCTGATGAAGAACGGCTGAAGGAGTTGGGGAGGTTTCGCCTGAAGAAGAGGAGATAAGAGATCCATCGTCAAAAAATATCCGAAAGGCTCTCACGGGGAAGACAGAGCAAGCTTGTTTTCTGCTGCTCCGGAAGGGAGGACTCGAACCCATGGCTTCAAGTTACAAGGAAGGAGATTCCGACTCAACATCAGGAAGAACTGACGGTAAGAGCTGTTTTTGTAAAAGAAAATTAATAACAATTTAAAAAGAAGAGAGAGAGAAAGAAACCTGTTCAAGAGTGGAACAGACTCCTTCAGAAGGTAAGCAAAAGTTGGGTGACCATCAACCAGGAATTCTTTAACTGTTATTCCTGCATTGCAGGGGGTTGGACTAGATGACCCTCGGGTCCCTTCCAACTCTACAATTCTATGATTTTATGAAATTCATGAAATTCATGATTTTATGAAATTGGAGCTGGAGGCACCAATGCTCCCGAGGGCCAGTTGCTGGAAATTGCAGGAGGACAGAGTGCGAATCCTGCTTGCTGGTTTTCCATTGGGGCATCTGGTTGATCACTGTAAGAACATGATGCTGGACTGGCCGGATTCAGCAGGGCTCCACTTAGTGTTTATGCTGTTGTGTTGCTCTTCGGTGCCTCCTTGGCATCCGAGTGATCCTGCATCGGCAGCACTAGGAAATGAGCTAAATGCTTCCGACTTGATTGTTCCCAGGAATCCCCTCCATTCTGCTGAGCCCCACAGGAAAGCTCAATGTATGGGCCCAGCCTGCCTGAAAGAGAAGAGCTTGATTCAGTTGCCGTCAGTATTTCTACATTGGCATCTGCATCCATAATAATAATAAATGTTTTATTATTTATACCCCGCCTATCTGGCTGGGTTTTCCCAGCCACTCTGGGCAGATCACAACAGAATGTTAAAAATAGAATAAAACATTAAAAACTTCCCTGTACAGGGCTGCCTTCAGATGTCTTCTAAAAGTCAGATAGTTCTTTATTTCCTTGACATCTGATGGGAGGGCGTTCCACAGGGTGGGTGCCACTACCGAGAAGGCCCTCCAACTGGTTCCCTGTAACCTCACTTCTCGCAGGGAGGGAACCGCCAGAAGACCCTCGGCGCTGGACCTCAGTGTCCGGGCAGAACGATGGGGGTGGAGACGCTCCTTCAGGTATACTGGACCAAGGCCTTTTAGGGCTTTAAAGGTCAGCACCAACACTTTGAATTTTGCTTGGAAACATACTGGGAGCCAATGTAGGTCTTTAATATGGTCTTGGCGGCCGCTCACAGTCACCAGTCCAGCTGCCACATTCTGGATTAGTTGTAGTTTCCGGGTCACCTTCACCACTCTGGCGAAGAGCACATTGCAGTAGTCCAAGCAAGAGATAACTAGAGCATGCACCACTCTGGTGAGACACAGAATTGATCTGCGCCTCCATGGACAGCTGTGAGTCCAAAATGACTCCCAGGCTGCGCACCTGGTCCTTCAGGGACACAGTGACCCCATTCAGGACCAGAGAGTCCCCAACGCCTGCCCGCCCCCTGTCCCTCAAAAACAGTACTTCTGTCTTGTCATGATTCAACCTCAATCCATTAGCCACCATCCATCCTCCAACTGCCTCCAGACACTCACACAGGACCTTCACTGGTTCCCATCTGAAAGAGAGGTAGAGCTAAGTGTTCTGATTTTGCATCTAATGCAGCCGAAAGGGTGGGAGGCAGCAGTGGTGAGTTAACAGCCCCTGCAGCCTCAGCAGGTGCTGTGATCTCCCAGTGGTTTGACTTGACCCCAGAGGCACACCCCCCATTGTTTCTCAAGACAGAGGAATCATAATCATAATCATCAACATTTAGAATTGGTAAATTTATTCCATTCCTTATTATAGTTTCTATCTTCCTGGTTTCTGATTTTCCCGGTCATTTTTCACCATTTCGACGTAGACCATCAATTCATCAGCCATTTGTCTCTGGTCAGGACTTTATCTTCTTTCCATCTCTGGGCCAGTAATATCCGCGCTGCTGTGGTCACATACATGAATAATCTTTTCTGCTCCTTTGGTATCTCTGCATCTAAAATTCCTAGTAAAAAGGGCCTCTGGTTTTTCCACAAACATTATTTTAAGCATTTTTTGTCAATTCATTATATATCATTTCCCAGAATGGTTTTGTTATCTTGCACATCCACCACCAAATGCTTTTTTAAAAAGTGTTTTGAAAAACACATCGAATTTGCCGTAAGCTCACCATCGCCATCTAGTGTCGCGGTTGCATAATGCACTTGAAAGTCCCAGGTCTGCTGGTGTCTCCTAGCCACAAGGACCACGCTCTGCCCTCCTCCATCGGAGGCCAAAAGGGGGCTTCTGGACACCGGTTGTAGGAAAGCGCCGGAGTTGCTCTGGCTCTCGAATCTTGCTTGCTGCTTTCACACAGAGAACAGGGCGGTGGGCTGCAAGGGCTCTTGGCCTGACCCAGCGGACTCTTCTATGCTTTTATGTACCTAAGAGCCACAGATGCCGCGACATTCCCGGCGCAGCCTGGCCTCTCACTCATCCATGCATGCCGGCGAGATCTCTGTCCCCTTTCCCATCCCCGCACACTCCTGCCTTTCTCACTTAGGACTCCAACTCGGCTTCCTTTCCCCCACCGACGTGCACACAGGAGCAGTGGCAGGGCAAGGGTTACGCCCCCCCCCAGGAAGAACGGCCAGGCGTGTGCAAGGGGGGGGGGACAGGAGAGTCCAGCCGTCGCCACCCGATTCTCCACCTCATTAACTCCTGAGTCCTCTGGCACCGGCCTGTCTGTCCCATGCGATGAGAACGCTGGGAGGAGGAGGAGGCGGCGGCTGAGAGACCCCAAGGATGCTCTGCTCCCCCCTTTTTGGTCTGGACTTGGGACAAAGTTTCAGTCCAGCACTGAGCAAGCTGGGGAAGCAACACTCGGGTAAGTCCTCTTATCTCAGACTTGGATAGAAGGGACCCAGAACCCCTGTAAGGAGTTTCCTTGGTGGTCAGGGATGTCAGGACTGGAAGGAAGACCCGGTGGATCTCCTGTTGTACTCTTGTCCTTTGAAGGACATGATCCCGGACCTCCAACACCCCCAGGCAGCCTGGCTTGGAGACCTCCAAGGAAGGTGGTCTCCTGATCTTGCCCTCAGACGCTCCTCTTGAGGTTCCACCAGACTCTGCTTCCCTTTGGAGAAGGTCCCTTCATCTCTGTCTTATGCACAGTATTTTGGGGGTCGAAACGGCTCGCCTCTTGTGTCAGAAGAGTTGTCCATGGCTGTGGTGAGAATGGGTCATCCAGGAATCCTGCATCTTTCTGTGGTCTGCATTGGGGCTCACCTGACTTAGGCATCTGGCCTCCCATGGGATATAGATATATATCTGAGTCGCTCTGCGTATCCGATGAAGTAGACTGTTGCCAACTAAAGCTGCAGCACTGCAAATATGTCGGCCTTCAAGGTGTGGTGGGTTTTGCTGCAATGAACTAGCGGGGCTGTTTATAAACCCCTTTGGAAGTTTGGCTAGAGAAGACCAGGAGTCCCCAACAGCTGGGAGTGGATCTCCCCATGGCAGGCAGGAGTGTTTTTTTGAAGCAATACTTATTCCCATCAAACCTGTTTGCCAAGAAGCAAAAAATTGACGCATGTCCGCTTCAAAAGCAGCAATCGCCTCTCTCGACCGCCGTTCAGTTGGCTGCAAAAACCACTGTCTGCCTCTCTCCTTGTTCATTTCTTTATTTTATTAATTAAATGTGTATTCTGCCTTTCTTCCCAAAGGAGCCAGCTATCTCCAGTCTCCTCCTCCTCCTCCTCCTCTTAAACTAAACTGGGATTTCATTCTGGACCCATTACAGTCCCTTGCAGCTCCTGACCTCTGAATCCTTTCGCTGTCTGCGCTTTGGATTAGCTCTTTGTTTATTGTCTTTAATCGATAAAGGGTTTTTAAAAAAGAAAAAAGCCTGCCCTTTTAGGACAACCTCAGACTTGGTGGAAATAGCAACATCCCTGAATGTGGTTCAATATAGAGCAGTTGCTGTGGTCTTGGCCCGAGGCCCCAGATTCCTCCCCAGAGATTGTCCCTTCCCCAAATGGATGTTGTTGTGTTTGCTGTCTGCTGTTTACCAACTGAGAAGGGTCATTTCCCTCTCCTCTCAGGACCCCCCCGCTGGGGCTGACTGTGGAAACCCAGAGGATTTTTGCATGCCAAAATACAGGTGGCGATGGCAGGACTCCTATTTTGGGGCCAGCCTTTAGTACAGAAGGGGGAAATGTTGGCGGAACCAGACAAACCAGAAATATGACCCTGACTTCCATGAGCCTGTTTAATTTACGTGGCATCATTTAGCTGTGATTCCTGCCTTGCAGGGGGGTGGACTAGATGACTCTTTGGGTCTCCTCCATCTCTCTGATTCCATGACCTCCTCACAGCTGCAGGTGGATTTTCCTGCTTCTTCCTCTGCAATACTTTGACTAATGCTTCATCGAAAAGGTAGAGGAGGTGGCATTCTGCTGCTCAAGAGAAATGTGCGCAGCGCATGCTGGGGTTGGGCGCAAACATGCAGATGTGCACATAATTAACTACCGCATGTTAATCGCATGCTAATCGCTAACGGTGCAAGTGCACAAACTTTCTGACTCCGGGCTCCCCATCCAATCCGCTGGGTGGTTCTCGGCCCTCTGTTAACTGGCAAGCGATGGAGTGGCCTTCCAAGGGGCAGAGATTCCTGGAGGGTCATTGCTGATGCTGCCAGCTCTAAGTGGTGCCGAGTGACCCAAATACTGTGCCTGGCGCCGCCCACCCAGAGCAAGCAGCAAGGAGAGCTTCCAAGGCGCATTTCGTCCGGGTGGAAGGGGAGGGAGGGGGCAGGCGAGCCTGAGTAAAGTGAGAGCAATACCTGACTCGGGTGCGAGGGGGACAGAAGGGTGCTTTGTACTGTTTTCGTCGTGGCAGTGGCGTGTTGTTGTTTTCTGTCTTCTAAATAGCATGGAAAACACGGAGAAGGGAATTTGTCTGCGTTTCGACAGTGCTTTGGGCTTTCCCGTTTCCCACCCTTCTGGTTATGTTTCTGTTGTTGTTTCAGAGCTGACCGGATTCAGACTACGAGAGCAAAAAAATTCAGAGGAAGCCTCAAAGAATACACTTCCGCACAATGGAAAAGTCTCCTCCACTCTTACGCCGAATCGGCCACGCTATGAAGGGTGAACGCCACAGGCAACAAAGGATGGGTGGAATGGACCCCGACCCGAAATTCTGAATATGGACCATTCCGATGGAGGCAGAGAAATGGGAGGTGCAAAGTTTCCTCTCTTTGCCCCAAATGACGGGCCTTGGGAATCCGGCGTCTCATTAGAGCATCTTTTAGCCATGCCACACAGAGGACTTTGTGACGAGAGGAACACTTTTGGGTTGATGCAAGTTTTTTGGGTGTTGGGTTCGGGTCCCGGCGAGGGGAATGGGGTGGGGAAGCCTGAGGAGATGAGCTTGGTGCTCCAGGGGGCAGAACCGTGGGAAGAGGCTGAATTGCAGCCCTCCAGTGCCGATTTGGGACAGGGCTGCCGTTGGCTATTTTCAACCTGAACTGGGTGGCGCGCTGCACGCTTCCTAAATCACCACCAGCGATTTGAACCTGCCTCTGCCATTGGTCCTGGCACCTGTGGAATACAAGGGCTCAGAGGGTTCGAAATCCCACATGCCGGCAGACCGGGAGACTGGGTTTTGACCTTTCCATAGGGCTCAGCCCCTTCTTGGACGCCAAAATCTGGGGAGCTGAAATCTCATGAAAGCTGGACGGGTGGAACGAGGCGCCAGAACTTCGAAGAAAGAAATCCCGAGGAATCCTGACTTAGGGACGTTTCTGTGTGCATGCAGGACCGTGGAGGTGAACTTTCTTCCAGTGATTGTCTGCTTCTCAGCATTTATCTTCCCTCTTTGCCTGCTTGCATTTCTGTAACGCTTCTTCTTTAGCCCATGAGCTGAGTGTTGTGACCCAACAGGGATCTCTCTGCAGCGTTACACTTCTTGAATTGCAGGGCGATTCTTTGACTCCTTTAAAACCATCATCATTAGTACTATTACTATTGCTATTTAATCTTTTTATCATTGCCGTCATTATTATGATCTACCTGCCCTTCACCCTAAGGTCCCCAGGCAGGTTACAGCATTAAAACCCAAGATAAAAAACCATGTAAACCAACTTGCAATCCTAAACGAAAGGCCCCTCCTAAAAACATGGCATCTCCGGTGTCCCAAGAGCTGCGTCTTCAGCATACTGTGCAGTAATAATAATAATAATAATAATAATAATAGTAATTACTTTTATTATTTATACTCTGCCCATCTGGCTGGGCCTCCCCAGCCACTCTGGGTGGCTCCCAACAGAAAATTAAAAGCACAATACAGCATTAAACATTAAAAACTTCCCTAAACAGGGCTGCCTTCAGATGTCTTCTAAAAGTCAGATAGTTGCTTATTTCCTTGACATTTGGTGGGAGGGTGTTCCACAGGGCGGGTGCCACTACTGAGAAAGCCCTCTGCCTGGGGTGGGAGACCCATAGCTTAGGGGCTGCCCCAGCGAAGACCCTCTCCCCCTGGACCACCCATCACCCGAGCCTCTGAGGGTGGAGGAATTGCCAAGAGTCGCCCCTCTGCCCGACCTCAGCACCTGAGAGGGTCTGTGAGGAAAGAGATGGCCTTTCCGGGCTTTTAAACACGCATCTTGAATTGGGCCTGGAAATGAGCACAGCTGTTTCAAAACAATGGTAAACAATTAATGGCGTTAAGAAGAGCTCTGCTGATGCAACGGGTTAAAGGTCTCTCCAATTCTGCCTCCTTAGCTAGCCAAACTTTCCCAGGAAGCTCGCAATCCAGGCAGGAAGGCAATAGCCCTGTTTGCAGCCAGCCTCTGGTAGCCAAAGGTAGACTACCTCTGAACCTGGAGGCTCCACTGGGCTATCAGGGGGTTAATGAACGTGGAGGGAAACATTTCATGAAACTGGTTTAGAGCCCCTTCAAAGCTGTGTTATAGAAACATTTGGGTTGGCTTTTGGGCAACAAAAGCCCCTAAGTTCGATATTGGTCAGAGGAAAATGAATGGAGGCGGAAAGCAAGGGAGAACTTCATTTTCCTGTTGCAACAGACTCCACCCCCCCCCGCAGGTATGTAACAACTTTTAAAGACTTTGAAATTGCCCAACCCCAAAGACCGCAGAAACATACAAAATAAAAATACAGAATGCATATTATAATGGTTCAGGCAGTCCCTGGCATTCTCTGGCCGCAATGTTCAGGGCTTTGTGAATTAATACAAGACCCCTGAACCCAGTGCTGCTGTTTTAGCAATGGTGTCACACGCTCTCGGCCAGATGCCCCCATCAGCAATCTGGCCGCAGCATTCTGCACCAGCTGGAGCTTCCCCACGGAGCCAAGGGCAGCCCACAGGGGCGGACAGAAAGGAAGTCCTTTAAAACCGAGAACAAACCTGGGTTACTTTCCAATCAGCCTGGCCTGGGGAAATACCTTCCTGAGAAAAAAAACAAACCAACACTGATATGGGCTGCCATTTTTGAAATTTCTGCCCGGATGCAATTTCCGGTGGGCGAATCCCTGGAAATTCCGGACTTATGGCAGCCCTGGAAGAAAATCTCTTTGCCATATTGTGTGCCAGCCGCCTGGGCAGCTTCCACACTGGGATTCCGCATCTCGATCACAGGCCTGGCATTCGGGGAGAAGACAAGGGATGGGGAAGGGGGGAGGAAGGGAAGGGAGGGGAGAAGCAAGGGGGCTTCCTGGCCCCTCTCCCTCCCTCCCTCCCGCCTGGCCCCCCCCAGCCCTGCCTTTCTCTGCCGAGAGGCGCCAGGCTCTGACCTTTGCCGCCTGCTTCCCTGTCGCCTCAGATCAGAAGAGCAGCAATTGAATGTGACTCCCTGGCGGCAGGGAGGCCGGCGTGGGCTGGCGGTGCCCCAGATGCTGCGGAGACCCCCCCCTGCCCAGGGGGGCATCCGCTCAACGGGCACAATCCCCAAACGTTTAGTCAGGATGTCAAGGAAGCTAATGAACTGGCAGGGAAGCGCTTGTGGGTTGGGGGGCTGGCGAAGGGGAAAGAGAAGAGGGGAGAGACATCGCAGGTCTACAGGTTGCAGAATTAAAATTGGGATGGGGGGGGATGTCACCTGGTGTCAGTGGCACATCAGATGATTGACAGGTGGGCAGCTGTGGTGTGTTGGTTATGTGTCTCCTCTTTTTATTTTCTGTTTGGTCCACTTTTCCAGGCTTCCTCTCATCCCCCTTCCTCTTAAATCGCTTGCTGTCCTTTCCCCAGAGTGGCTGGGTATAAATCAGGGGTCAGCAAACTTTTTCAGCAGGGGCCGGTCCTCTGTCCCTCAGACCTTGTGGGGGGCCAGACTATATTTTGAAAAAAAGTATGAACGAATTCCTATGCCCCACAAATAACCCAGAGATGCTTTTTAAATAAAAGGACACATTCTACTCATGTAAAAACACACTGATTCCCGGACTGTCCGGGGGCCGGATTGAGAAGGCGATTGGGCCAGATCCGGCCCCCGGGACTTAGTTTGCCTACCCATTTTATAAATAATAACTTCTTCTTCTTCCTCCTCCTCCTCCTCCTCCTCCTCCTCCTTCTCCTTCTTCTTCTTCCTCCTCCTTCCACTCTCCTAACGCTGCTCTCTGGAGATCTTGCCCTCCCCACCTCCGTCTCCATCCACCCTAGAAGACTCTGCGCCTTCTTCTCCTTTGCTCTTTGCAGAGCTCAGACCTTGGCACCGGTCTTCTACTCCTTGGCCTGGAACGCCCTCCCCTCCTCCTCCTCCTCCTCGCACCTGGGAGTCTCTTTGACTCCCCTTGGCCAACCCGGTGCCTCCGGATCGAGGGGCTGCCGTGGCTCCCCCGGGAAGACAGGCTGCAGCATTTGGGACTTTAGAGAAAGGAGAGGCCACAGGATAGAGGTTCCCAAGACTGTGCACGGCATGGAGAAGAGTTTTCATCCCTCTCCTAACACGCAAACTTGTGGACATCCAAAGCTGAAGGTTGGGAGATTTAGGGCAGATGAAAGAAAGGACTTCTTCATGCAGCGCAGACTGTGGAACACGCTGCCACAGGAGGCAGGGATGGGCACCAAGCTGGGTGGCTTTTAAAAAAGATTGTATAAATTCACGGAGGGGCAATGGTTCCACATTGCCTCCACAGTCAGAGGCAGCAATGCTTCTGAATACCAATGGCAGGAAACCTCAGCAAGGGAGAGGGTCTTGTGTTCAAATCCTGCTTGCTGGCTCCCCACAGGCATAGGGTTGGGCGCTTTGAGAACAGGATGCTGGACTAGGTGGGCCATTGGCCTGACCCAGCCAGCTCTTCTTATGACGGTTTGGACTACAACTCCCATCAGTCCCAGCTGTGCTGATGGGCATTGTAGTCTAAAAACATTTGAATGGGCAACCCAGTGGGCAGAGGCTGCATTGGACTTCCGGCCTGCGTGCAAAACTCTGGTTCAGCTGTTTTCGTTATCTTGGGGACCGTAGAGGCGCATGGACTTTGCACCTGATAGCTGAAAGCCGACTTGCCAACTCTGCTTTCACCCAGGGATGTGCTCTCTGAAAGATCTGGCATCTCTGCAGCTCGATCACCGTGGGAGCTTGATTTTGAGA